>CM076854.1:31354944-32554944 GCA_039519185.1 Astragalus membranaceus | reverse complement strand
CTGCATTTGAGTATTCAACATTATTGTAAAACGTTCCATAAGATAAGTGGTTCTAGGAGAGGGGGATTTAGGTCACCTCCACTCATGGTTGCAACAACAAGACAACAAGTACCACAAAGATCAAGTAAGTAACAAGAACAAGAACATGAAAAGAAAAAATCTCACCACTCATTAAGTGTTCACACCCAAAAAATGTATCACTCGTAAATATCAAACCAAACAAATCTCAATCAAGTTTGCGACAAACTTTTAAAAAATTGTGACAAAACACACATGAAAGTTAAAATTCAAGAGGCCAAACAAGACAAGGGAAACTTTTAATACTAAATAAACCAATGAATTTAAGAGACAAACAAGAAAAAGTCTAAGCAAACAGAACAGACTCAAATAGACATTGGTGAGAAAACTCAAGAAAGATTAGACTAAAAGACTAAGTGGTTCAAATATGTGGAATGTAAAGTACTAAAATCAGGTTACAATGTCTAATAGAAGTAACAAAGATGCGAAAATGGTTGATGTATCAAATTCAACAATTATGAAAAATTTTCTTTAATTTGTTAAATCCCTTTTTTCTACAAGTGCTTTTGTGCAGAATCACTTTTTTTACAGCACTTGTCTTTTAAAAATTTTCTCTGCATATTTGAACTGCTCTCAATTTTCTAATTAGTTTAGGCTTTTGAATTTCTAGAATCGAATACGCATGAAAGAAATAAAATCAAATATGTTTGCATATAAGATTTTAGATCAATCAACTACAAATGAAGAAGATGAACTTGCGGAAAAATTTTCGAAAAATGTTCTAGCAACTAGAGAATTCGAATTTCACCCAAAATGCAGCTACTAATCACCAAACTAAACACACATATTATATCAGTTAAAGGACTAAGTGGTTCAAATATGTGGAAGGTAAAGTATTAAAATCCGGTTACAATGTCTAATAGAAGTAACAAAGATGCGAAAATGGCTGATGTATCAACTTCAACAATTATGAAATTTTTTCTTTTGTTAAATGCCTTTTTTTACAAGTGCTTTTGTGCAGAATCACTTTTTTTACAGCACTTGTCTTTTAAAAATTTTCTCTGCATATTTGAACTGCTCTCAATTTTCTAATTAGTTTAGGCTTTTGAATTTCTAGAATCGAACACGCATGAAAGAAATAAAATCAAATAAGTTTGCATATAAGATTTTAGATCAATCAACTACAAATGAAGAAGATGAACTTGTGGAAAATTTTTCGAAAAATGTTCTAGCAACTAGAGAATTCGAATTTCACCCAAAATGCAGCTACTAATCACCAAACTAAACACACATATTATATCAGTTAAAGGACTAAGTGGTTCAAATATGTGGAAGGTAAAGTACTAAAATCCGGTTACAATGTCTAATAGAAGTAACAAAGATGCGAAAATGGCTGAGGTATCAACTTCAACAATTATGAAATTTTTTCTTTTGTTAAATGCCTTTTTTTACAAGTGCTTTTGGGCAGAATCACTTTTTTTTATAGCAGTTGTCTTTTAAAAATTTTCTCTGCATATTTGAACTGCTCTCAAATTTCTAATGAGTTTAGGCTTTTGAATTTCTAGAATCGAACACGCATGAAAGAAATAACATCAAATAAGTTTGCATATAAGGTTTTAGATCAATCAATTACAAATGAAGAAGATGATGAACTTGTAGAAAATTTTCCGAAAAAGTTCTAGTAACTAGAGAATTCGAATTTCACCCAAAATGCATCTACTAATCACCAAACTAAACGCACATATTATAACACTTATAATCAACTAACAACTAGTCGGAAGGAAATGAACCTAAACATTCATATCATTGAACTTCGACATATGTCGTACTGGCACACCACAGACAGGAAAAAGAATTCAATTGTGAATAATATGACATATGGTGTCACATCAAAACACTTTGATAGTGGATTTCTAGGAAATGAATCAACAAGAACAAAAAAAATTACTGAAAAAATATAAATATCTTAGGAATGAAAACGAAAACTGCTGATTTTTGTATTTTTATTTTATTTAAAAGCACAATGACATTTGGTAAATACTTTAAATATCACTTGATGCATCTAGTAGATTCCATAGAAGGATATAACCAAATAATTTCTTGAATTAAAGACAGCAGATAAAAGGGGAGAAAATAAACAAGCGAATGGAGTAGAAAGAATATGGAAGCAATCGTCACACTATATGAGGAACTAATAAGGTCAAACTAGAATCAACACAAGGGGATAAATTCTTGATAATATCCAATTTTGGTTCTAAAATAGAACCCTAGTGAAGCATTCTCTAATCTCACAAAAAAAAAGTGTATATTTTTCTCTAATCCATATTTCTTAAATACTTTGGATTGTGCCTAAGCTACACAATACACACCATCACGCCGTAGGGCGAAAGTGCAATCCTTTTGATTGTTATACCGTTGTTTCTTTCATTGTTTTCATCCTCCTTTTCTCCACCTATCATAGTCTCATCCATCGTGGGTTTGTGGGGGGAACAAGCTGTTAAATTTTGGCTTATTCTTAGAACCCCAATTTCAAGCAACTAGCTTGTTAGTTTCTCCTTTCATTTTGGGCATTGGATTACTGTAGGTGAAGGAGAGCAGAAACTTGTTCAAAGCTAAAACAATTAAGAGGATGGAGATTTTAGTCCTTTCCATTCTTGGATGGAAGATGAAATCATCTGCTGCAAAATCGGGTTTCTAGGAAAAATTAAGGTTCAATGGGTTGTCCAATTTTTTAATTCAGATTTTACTAAATTATTGTATTATAATTTTTAATCTGTAATAACTGACGTGGAATGTCAATTGGGATTATTTTTTTAAAATAAGTAGTGCTATCTTAGCATTTTATTTGACATGTCACACTATGATTGTCAATTTTAAAATTGATCGACATTTCAAGAATTGTCGAAATGAAGATCAAATTTACGAAAAAATAGGAGAATTAATATCAAGGATGGCCCAGGGAGATTATTAAAAGTGAAATTAAGCCACACCCATTTAGTAGGAAAATTAATATCATAAATGAAAACATGTAAAACACATACTTGTCTAGCATCAGAATCATTCAACATATGGTAATTCTCCGGCTTTAGGAATGGGTGTGAGACCCTCCTAAACCAATCAAAGTACCCGGGGATGGTGTCTCGGTCACCCGGCGTGATCGGCGGCCCGCGTTGAATAACATGCTGGGGGAACTCCACCCACATGCGGTCAACATCCTCCAAGGTCACGGTCGGCCGAGTTGAAGGTTTGGGGTCTTCTGGGATCCACTGTACATAGCCAAACTGCCTAATGACACGATTAGGCAGATACGACACCTTGCACCCAGCTTGACGTATAAACCCTCTAAAGGGACAGCGGCTCGAAGGGCATGGCATCTCAGTGACCTGCGTATGGCTGCCAAGTGACCTCCCCTAGCTGAAGCCGATCCAGCGCTAATCGAAATGCATCCCGGTCCCCGCTAGAAGTATCCATCCACCGCTTGGCACGTGGTTGTGTCTCAACATAGGAAGCGTCCACATGCTTAGTAGCAAATTTGGAACCCTGAAATGTTCAAATATCCAAGCCTGTAACCAACATAGGAACCATGTTAGTACTCAGAAAACAATGAAACTGATAAACAAAGTAATTTTAGTATACCTGAAAAAGGGTCGCAAATCCAGCCACCTGCCTACACTTGACTTTGCTGGCATCCCCCAACTGGTCATACAGATGTGCCGAGACCATATCCCCTAGGTGTAGGTGCTAGCCAGCTCCAACTAAGTGTTTCTGCACAGAAAACAGAATACCAGTAGTACTAATAAAACACTAAATTAACAATCTAAACAACAAAATTTTACTATAATCCCCGGCAACGGCGCCAAAAACTTGGTGTGGTTTAATATATGCAAGTATACATAGTCACACAAGTAATAAAGTGATAAGAAAGGTCGAACCCACAGGGATTATGTATTGTAAATTTTTGTAGTTCAAAGTGTACACTTAGTGTGTCTACACTATTCAGTATTTTTGGTTTGGAGTTTTCAAAGTAAGTAAAAATAATAATAAGCAATAAAATGTGTGAGAAATCGGTTGGAAAAAGTAGTTGAGATGTTTTCACCAAGTACTTTACTTCTAAGTGTTTTAATAGAGTATGTAGTGTGGGAACACTGGATGTAACATCAGTTTGTGCCTTTCAGCACTTCTCTTCAGAGTTTCATTACAAGCTCTTATGATCTTTGTTTTTTACAGTAAAGAAAGGTTTGTCAATTCCTCCCTTGCCTCCTAACAATGATCCAAGTTGCTAAATAGGTTCACTCTTGTAATTTTATTATCCTAAGGACTATGCTATCCTATGTCTAGGTTTTAGCATGTATTTAACAAAGTTTCCTTTATTAAATACTTATCCTTATTAACTCTTGAGTTCATAAATGTAGCCCATGTCTGCTGCTACAAGTTTTACCTATTCTAAAGTGATCAATTCCAGAATAAGTTGAAAGAAGTATTATGCAAGAGTTTAAAGTGTTTACACTACATAAACCATAATAACATATTTAGAAGTTCATTACAAGGTTAGAACATCTCAACTTAAGGGAATTTAGCTCATGTTACTCATGTTATAAAGCAAAGAATATGCAAAGAACATAAGTAAATGAATAATAAAGCAAAAGAACTTAAAAGAGTAGAGATTACTTGAATAGAAGATCTTTTGCATTAAGTTCCCAAGTTGAAGTACAATAAAGATTTCTTACACGAATTTCTTCAAAGTAGAAGTGAAGGGAATGGTTGTCAAACACTTCCTCACCTTCTTCTCCTTAGAAACTTGAAATGAAAATAAACTAAACCTAAACTAAACGAAAAGATGAAGGATTTAAAGATGTGAAAGATGATATCTCAATTAGTGAAGATATGGCTTCTATTTATAGGCTTGAAAGCTTTCCTCTTGCAAGGGGTTTCCTTTGGCGTGAAAGATCAGCTGAGGGGACCGAACATGGTTAGTTTGTTGACAACCAATCAAGCAAGCTGCACAGGTTTGGTCGCTTGCATGCATAACAAAAGATGAGGTCCATTGAAGAAGTGCCACATGTCTTTTAGATAAGTTTAGTCTTGCAACTTGACTTTTATGTGTATCGCCGACTTCTGCAAGTGGCTCAGCTCTAGGTGACTAGGTATGACGTCACAAATCAAGTGTGGAAGCATTGAAATGGTCTTTGGATGTTTTGGTATAAACTGCAGAATTTAGCAGGTGTTGGCAGTGTTTCCACTCCTAGTGTTTCCACTCCTGGTGTTGGTAGTGTTTCCACTCCTACAGTAGCTGCACTGAACAAAAACATCAAACCTAACAAGATTTGTGCATTTTGCCTAGATCATTGCCCTTTATCCATTTGAATATTTAGAATGTTATTCCTTGATAAATAAGCTATAAATATATATATAAATGTTCTTGAAAATAAGCAATAACTCAAGTTTAATTGTATGAATAACTCTATATAAAATAGAGTTATCACACCCCAAAACTTAAATTGTTGCTTGTCCTCAAGCAACGACAAGAAACAAAACATAATACTTATATAATTATGAAGACATCTCAACTCATGTTTTTCAAGAAGTGTTTGAAGTGTATTGTAATAAGCCTTTCTCTTTTGGTGCTTTTTCTTCCATGCCCTTGCTTTAAAACATTCAGAGTTATAAAAACTCATTTGTGTGAGTGTGTGGCCCATTGAGTTTCTAATTGGTTCCATAACTGAACAAAGAGTTTTTCTTTAGCTTTTTGAAAAAAATGGAACTCTTTTGGTCACTCTTAGAGATTTTTTTAAAAATATGGCCGAGACTAACAATTTCTTCAAGTATTTAGGGGACTCTTAAGCACAACAAAGGGCTTTTGGTGTTCCAACTTGTTGAGCCAATACCTTATTTCTATTCTTGGTGTTTGATTTTTGATGATGTAATGCAGTGAGTGCAAAAACATCATTTTTGGATTGTAGGTTCACCTTATTTTGAGTGTAAGGTGCCTTTTGATGTAGATGGTGTTGGCACACTAAGTGTTGCCACACTTGAAACTCTTTGAGTATTTTTGGTAGCGTACACTGCCCTCCTCACTGACCTCCACATGCATTTTCTTCTTTTTCTTGGTTTGTTTTTCTTTTTCTCTTTGAACTTTGTTCATATTTTTCAAACCAAATTGCACTTAAGGGACAGGTTCAGTTTATATGACTCAGGAAAGTGTAGCTCATTTTTGGGATATTTTTGGTATTTTTGAGTGGTTTTGACACTTGTGGCTTGCACTCTTCAAGCTGTCACACTTTGGCCTTTGTATTCATGGAATTTCCCCCAAACTTAAGTCTTTATGCTCTTCTAAATTTTTAATGAAAATCTAATTTTGACCTCAAATTTCCAAAATTTCCTTGGCTTTAGATAGCTCTTGATCTAGCATGGTTCTTTTCAAAACTCAATTTTGTTGTGTCAAAGTATTTATAAAACTGATCATTTTTAGAAAACAAGGCTTTTCATTCAAAATTCAACTTATTGATACACTTCTTCAATTTTTGAGAAAAAGATGAATTGATCATGTTTCATATTTATTTAAGTTTTTAAAACATACATATGATGTACTTAGTTCTTCTATTTTTTTGAAAACATTTTTGATCATGTCATTTGCATGCTTTGTTAAGTACATCTAAACACACATACTAATATTGCATATTCACATACATATACTACTAAGACATTCATATCATATATTAGTTTTCACATAGTGCATATTTAGTTCAAAAGATATACTATTCTCCACTCTCCCCCCCCCCCCCCAACTTAAAGATATGAGCAGTGTCCTCACTGCTCTAAGTTTAGGAAACAGGGGAGGACTAAATTTGGGAGAAACAAACAAAAGTATTTAACACATAGCAACAGCTACCACATAGTATTTTAAACAGTTGAAAGTAAAGAAAAATATAGTTTTAGGAATAAACATTAAAAAGTATCATTTTACTCTTTGTTTTGGAATCTGGGGCTGCCTCTCACAGCAGGGCTATGCTTGGCTCTTGTCTTCTTTGGCTTCTTAGCAGTGGCTACATCAGAGGTAGGCACACCAGGATCATCTACATTAGCCTCAGGCATTTCTGCCTCTTCAGGTGTAGCTTCTGCAGGAACATCTGGTGTAGCCAGTGTTTGGACTTCAGGTGCAGGTACACCACTCTGCACTGGAGTGTGTTCTGTTTGTTGCTCAATTCCCTCTGGTTGTTGCTCTGCTACCTTCTCAGTTTGTTCTTCAGTTTCTTTACTTGTTGCCTTGTCACCAGTTTCTGCTCCTGTACCCTGTTCAGCATAGAGAGAGGACATTGTCCACATCTTCTTTGTTGGAGCTGGCTTCATTGTTCTTCTTGTGTATCCCAGCATCTGTTTCTTCTCTGCTAAGGCCTTCAGAACTGTAGAGATTGTTGCTGCAGGACTAGTTGCCATGACTGTTGATTTCTTTGAAGCTTCTGCAGTTGGTGTGGGAACACTAACAGACTCCTTGACAGTATCTGCCTGCATCTTCATCTCTGAACCTGCTTTGCCTTTCTCTTTCTCAGGCTCTTCAATGAGTACCTGCATTTGAACTTTCTCAGAAACAATGTTAGTTGGCTCAATAGGTTCTGTTGGTAGGGTGGGTGATTTCTGGGATGGGATGGTTGTATCTGCTTGTGCATCTTGTTTTGGATTTTCAGATTGGGGAGTATTTTCTGGTGGAGGTGTGGGTGATTTTGGTGTTGAAGTGTGACTGGGGGAATGGTGTGTGGTGGGGGATGGAATGTTGGTTTGTGATGGTGGTGAGGGGGTGTTTGATTGCTGTTGTGATGGTGGTGATGGTGGTTGGGCTTCATTTGTAGATTTCTTCCTTAATTCATACTTTCTTCTAGCACTAGCTTCCATATCATCACTGCCATCATCATCACTGTCACTAACTTCCAGTGACTCAGATTCATCCTCCTCTGCATCCTTTTCAATATCCTTCACAGCTTGCCTTGCCTCTTCATCTTCTTCAGTATCTTCATCACTCACTTCTTCAATTTCTTCCTCCACTCTTGGTTTCTTTCCCTTCTTTTCTTTCTCAGTATCTCTCTTTCTCTTTGCTCTCCTCTCTTTCTTAACAGTTACTTCTTCTTCTTCCTCCTCCACTTCTTCTTCCTCATCAATCACCCAATTAGGAAAAATTGGGGATTCTAGTTCTGCTTCAGGGTCATCCAACTTTAATTTCAACCACTCATGCTGTTCTCTTTGAAATTTCCAGACAGCTTGGAGTTTCTGCATCAGGTGTTCAGACACTTCCTGCTCTACAGTACTTCTAATTCTCACCGACCTCACTCTTTCCTTAACTTCAGCAGACAGACCACTAGGAGGGGTTTTTCTATAGACTTTTTCTAGATCAGTAGCAACAACTCCTTGCTTTTGACACAGTTCAGTGATTAAGCATGGGAAATATAAGAATCCAGATTCCTTGGCTTGACATTCTACAATTTCTTTAGCTATCAATTTCCCAATGTCTACATTATCCTCACATAGGATTGAATCAATAAGAATCAACCTATCTTTAGATAATGTAGAAGTGTGTGAAGTAGGGAGAATTGATGTATCAATGAATAAATGCCAGCTACCAAGTTCAGGGATTAATTCACCAGTTTTAAGTTTGAATTCAGTATTTGTGAATTTCTCCCACTGAGATCCTTCTATTGCTACTCTTTCTTTGATTTTAGTCATTTGCTTCTTTCCATAAGTCTCTAGTTTTACTTCAAATGCATTACCAGTGTATGTGAGATCATAGTGCTTATTGATTCTAGCAGGGTCAAAGAAAACTTTCTTACCTCTAACCTTGGAGAAAAATACAGTACCTCCTCTGTTATTCTGAATTCCTGAGTAGAATTCTCGCACCAATTGCTCCAAGTAGTAGGCTCAAGTTTGAACAAATCTTTCCCAATGCAAGTTGTTGACAGTGGAGAGGAATGAATGATGAGCCTTTGCGAAGTTGAAACCACGCTCAGGCAGGAACTTCATGTTCCAATAGTGCTCACATCCAGGGATTGCTTCCATTGATGCTAGTGCTCCTGATTTTCCCTTTTTCGCATGAGTTTCCACACCAGATCCTTTCCCCGTGTTCTTAGAGGCAGCTTGTTTCTTAGCCATTTATGATTTTGAGCGTTTGAGACTGAAAAACTGTTTGTGAGTGGAGAGGATTTTGATCGGTTTTGTGAGATGGACGAAAAGAATTGAAACTTAGGGTATGTGAAAGGGTTAGTGGGGTTGGTAGTTGAGGGTTATAGCCGTTAAGTTATGTGGCCTAACATGCAACTAACATGCAAGCCAACACGTGGAAACTTAGACTTAACACGCCACTTTCTAACCCTTGATCAGAGATGATTCCACTAAGTTGATGATTTATCAAATGACAGTTTTCTTCTAAATTTTTCTAACACCAGAGTAGGCAGTGTGGCTGCATCAAGTGTGGAAACACCAAGTGAGGAAACACTGGCTACTCTGTTGTCCTGTTTTTCCTGCAAAATAACAAAACATGAAATTGCACAAAATAATAATATTAACTATATATAGTGATGGGTTGCCTCCCTCAAGCGCTTGTTTTAAGAGTCTTACAGCTTGACTTGTACCTTGGTCTAAGGTTTTGCAAAGTGAGTGGTGATCTTGTCTCTCTCTACATGCTCTCCATAGTACATTTTCACTCTTTGTCCATTTACTTTGAAAGTGGTATCAGTGGTTGCATCATATAGATCAACTGCACCATGGGGGTAGATTTTAACTAATTTGAATGGTCCTGACCATCTTGATCTCAGTTTTCCAGGGAAGAGTTTCAACCTAGAATTGTACAACAGAACCATTCCTCCTTCTTTAAGTTCTCTCCTTTGGATTTTCTTGTCATGCCATACTTTGGTTTTAGCTTTATAAATTTCTGCATTCTCATAGGAGAAATGCCTAAATTCTTCTAATTCATTTAGCTCAAGAAACCTTTTCTCTCCTGCCTTTTTGAGATCAAAATTCAACTTTTTGATAGCCCAATATGACTTGTTCTCTAATTCAACAGGGAGATGACATGGCTTGCCATAAACTAACTTATAGGGGGACATTCCTAATGGAGTTTTAAATGCAGTCCTATATGCCCATAATGCTTCATCTAAGTGTAAGGACCAATCTTTTCTATTTGGTCCAACCATTTTCTCAAGCATTCTTTTTATTTCCCTATTTGAAAGTTCAGCTTGTCCACTTGTTTGTGGGTGATAGGCAGTAGCAATCTTATGTTTCACTCCATATTTTGCAAGAAGATTTTCAATAAGTTTGTTGCAAAAATGTGAGCCTTCATCATTGATGATTGCTCTTGGAGTGCCAAATCTTGTAAAAATATTTCTTTGGAGAAATTTGCTAACAGATTTAGCATCATTATTTGGCAGTGCTACAGCCTCAACCCATTTAGACACATAGTCTACAGCCACTAAAATGTATTCATTGCCAAAAGAAGGTGGAAAAGGACCCATGAAATCCATGCCCCAAACATCAAAAAGTTCTATTTCTAGAATATTAGTCCTAGGCATTTCATGTCTATTAGATATATTACCACTTCTTTGACATTTATCACAGGTTTTGACCATATAATAAGCATCTTTAAATAGAGTAGGCCAGAAATAACCTGATTGAAGTACCTTAGCTGCTGTTCTTTGGCTTCCAAAGTGACCTCCATATGGTGCAGCATGACAATGCAGGAGCACTGCTTGCTGTTCTTCTTCAGGAATGCACTTTCTCATGATTTGATCAGGACATATCTTGAATAGGTAAGGGTCATCCCAATAGTATTGTTTTACTATGTGGAAGAACCTTCTTTTCTGTTGATAGTTCATGTCACATGGTACAATTTTGCTTACAAGGAAGTTTACTATGTCTGCATACCATGGTGTTGAAGCATGAGGTGTGGCCACACTGAGTGCAGAAACACTGGCTGTATTCATGGTAATTGCTAGTAATTTCTCATCAGGGAAACTTTCCTTGATTTCTTCAATTGTACCTGCATTATTACTTTCAAGTCTAGAGAGGTGATCAGCCACTTGGTTCTCTACTCCTTTTTCTTATCTCTTATTTCAAGATCAAATTCTTGAAGTAGTAGAACCCATCTTATTAGCCTAGGTTTTGCATCTTTTTTAGAAATCAGATACTTGATGGCAGAATGGTCAGTGTACACAATTACTTTGGTGCCAACCAAGTATGATCTAAATTTTTCAAAAGCAAAAACCACTGCTAATAGTTCTTTCTCTGTCACAGTGTAGTTCATTTGAGCCTCAATTAGTGTTTTGTTAGCATAGTAGATAGAATGAAACACTTTGTTATATCTTTGCCCTAGGACTGCTCCTACTGCAAAGTCACTAGCATCACACATGAGTTCAAAAGGCTTACTCCAATCTGGAGTGACTACAACTGGTGCTGTGACTAAGGCCTTTTTTAGTTTTTGAAAAGCTTCTACACAAGATTCATCAAAATTAAAAGGCACATCATGTTGCAAAAGCATACACAATGGTTTTGAAATTTTTGAAAAGTCTTTGATAAATCTCCTATAGAATCCTACATGACCTAAAAAACTTCTAATCCCTTTGATTGTTGATGGAGGTGGTAGTTTCTCAATTACCTCTATCTTTGCCCTATCCACTTCAAGACCTTTTTTAGATATTTTATGACCAAACACAATGCCTTCTTTTACCATGAAATGACATTTTTCCCAATTAAGCACTAGGTTAGTGTCTTCACACCTTTGAAGAATTTCTTCTAAGTTTGAAAGACACAATGAGAATGTTTCTCCAAAAACAGAAAAGTCATCCATGAAGACTTCCATTGATTGCTCAATGAAGTCAGAAAAGATTGACATCATGCATCTTTGAAAGGTAGCAGGAGCATTACAAAGTCCAAAAGGCATCCTTCTAAAGGCAAAAGGCAAAAGTGCCATAAGGACAAGTAAAGGTGGTTTTCTGTTGATCCTTAGGTTCAATTGCTATTTGATTGTATCCTGAATAACCATCTAAGAAACAATAGAATTCCTTTCCTGCTAACCTATCTAACATTTGATCTATAAAGGGTAAGGGGAAATGATCTTTCTTAGTGGCCTTATTGAGTTTTCTGTAATCCATACAGATTCTCCACCCTGTTACAGTTCTGGTTGGGATTAATTCATTATTTTCATTGGCTACAACTGTGACTCCACCCTTTTTAGGAACACATTGCACAGGACTAACCCATGCACTATCTGAAATAGGGTAGATAATACCAGTATCTAGCCATTTAATTATTTCCTTCTTAACAACCTCTTTCATTATTGGATTTAATCTTCTTTGCCCTTCTATGCTATTTTTAGAATTTTCTTCTAAAATTATCCTATGCATGCATGTTGAGGGGCTAATCCCTTTAATGTCAGACATTTGCCAACCTATAGCTTTTCTATGTTTTCTCAAGGTGTTAATTAAATCAAGCTCTTGTTCTAAAGATAGATCAGATGCTATGATTACAGGAAGAGTATTATCCTTACCTAGAAAAACATATTTTAAATGCTTAGGTAGTTCTTTCAATTCTAGCTTAGGAGGTTGTTCAACAGAAGGTACGTTTTCTTTAAGGTTGGGATCTTCTAAATTAAGAGATTCATAAGTTCTAGCCCATACCTTAGGTGTAGCTTGTTCCTTGGGCAATATGCTTTCTTCAATAAATTCCTCAGCAGGCAATGCAGAAACATCAGGTGCTAGTGCATTGGCAAGGTGATCATACTGCTTGTGGAACTGCTTCTCTACCAAATGATCAAGTGAGATTGATGAACACTCTTCACTCTCCTCTGCAGGATACTTCAAAGCATTCAAGACATTAAATTTTACTTCTTGATCATTCACTCTCATGGTTAGCTCTCCTCTTTGCACATCTATCAGTGTTTTCCCTGTTGCCAAGAATGGTCTTCCAAGTATGATTGGCACTTCTTCATCTGCAATGAAATCAAGTATAACAAAATCTGCAGGAAACACAAATTTGTCAACTTGCACCAATATATCCTCAATAATTCCTTCTGGATATGCAATTGATCTATCTGCCAAAGATAGTGTCAATGTGGTAGGTTTAGCATTTCCAATCCCTAGCTTTGTGAAGATAGATTTGGGCATCAAATTGATGCTTGCACCTAAATCACATAATGCTCTTCCTGTATAGTACTTACCTATTGAAAAAGGGATTGTAAAGCTACCTGGATCCTTTAGCTTCCTTGAAATTTTGTTTTGTAAAATCAGACTACATTCTTTTGACATAACAACAGTTTCAAATTCCCCTAATCTTCTCCTTTTAGAAAGCACATCTTTCATGAATTTGGCATAGTTTGGCATTTGTTGAAGTGCCTCTATCAAGGGAACATTGATATGCAATTGTTTTAAAACATCTAAAAATTTACTGAATTGCTTCTCCTCATGTATTTTTTTCAATCTTTGAGGAAAAGGAGGAGGAGGGTATTCTGGTACTAACCTTGGAGTAGGAGATGTAGGAACACCAGGTGTTTCTGCATCTTGAGAATTTTTTCATTTTTATTTTTTTCTCCCTTCTCTGTACCTTCAAGCTCATATGGTTCTGTTAGATCCTTGCCAATTCTCAAAGATATGGCTTTGACCCGCTCCTTACCTTGCCTTTGTGAAGGTGAAGCTTCTGTGTTTGATGGCAAAGTACCTGCTGGTCTTTCCTGCAAAGCAGTTGCTAATTGCCCTACTTGGTTCTCTAGGTTCTTAATTGATATATCATGAGCTTGCCTAGCAGTTCTAGTTTCACTAATGAATGATCTAAGCAATTCTTCTAGAGAATTAGCACTGGCAGATGGGTTTGATCTTTGTTGGCTTTGAGGTAGGAATCCAGGAGGAGTACTTGGTGCAGGTGCACTTTGTGCAGGTGCATTAGAATTGTTCCACCTAAAATTTGGGTGGTTCTTCCATCCTGGATTGTAGGTATTAGAGTAAGGGTTGTTATTTTTATTGTAACCTACATAATTGACAGAGACAGGGTTGCTAGGACATTCTTCATATAGATGGCCTCCTCCACAATACACACAACTTGTAGTTCCTGGAGGGGCTTGTTCTATAGCTGCTGCAGTGTTTTCTTTAGGTGTTGCTACACTAGATGTAGGTGCACTAGTGCACTGTTTGATCAGATTGGTTAGAGTGGCTACTTGAGCAGATAGGGCTGATATATCATTAATCTCATGTACTCCAGAGGTTCTTTTTTGAGCACTTACCCTCTCAGTAGGCCAACTTGAACCATTTGTAGCAATTTTGTCAATAAGATCACATGCTTCATTATAAGACATATTCAAAAGAACACCACCAGCTGATGCATCAAGCATCACTCTGGTTTGTGGTTTTATACCATTGTAAAAAGTTTCCATTTGTATAATGACAGGTAAACCATGATGTGGACATTTTCTTAAAAGCTCTTTCCATTATTAAAGCATTAAAAAAAGTAATAATAAATTTTACAAAATTTATGGTAGGAAACTTACCGTGCCATCCCATAGGGATTTAGCAAAGTGAGGCCTGTAAGTCGGCAAGACCAACCTATCCTCTAGACCACCTGAGAAAGGGAATGTAGGGGAAATTGATGTGGATGTGGAAGGAGCATCAGCGGGAGCAGCCTGCTGCTGATCATCACTAGCAGGAACATCACGAGTAACATCAGCAGCCCGTAAGATCAACGGTCGAATGAGTAGTATCATGGTTAATGTCCCGTCCAATGTCAGCATTAGACTCTACTACCCTGTGGCTGGGTCCGGCTCTAGCCTCACGTTCATTCTCCTTCCTTTTGCGGTTTGAAGCAGTAGGAGGTAGCCTCCTTGCACGGAGATCAGGCTGGGTCAAGGACTGGGACTGTGAATGCCCACCTTGGGTCTTCGCCATACCTAAACAAGGCAAAAAAAAATCTCAAATCCAGCAAACAACAACATTTACAGCAACAAAGTAACTACATTGGTCCGGCACGAACCATCTATACCAGTTCGGTGGTGATGTGCCAGACCTTCCCTTTTCAGTTTTTTTAAAAAATAACGTACGACACGCTCTCAACGGACAGCTTCGGTGACCCTTTGTCGGACCTTCGTTTTTCAGATTTTAAAAAAGATTAGGTACGGCATGCATTAAACGGATTGGTTCGGCTGCTCTTTGTCGGACATTGTAAATTCAATTATTTAAAAACGGTTCGGCACGATTGTATCGAACGAAGGTAAATTGCAGGGAAAAAAATGCAAGCGCATGAACTGAAAAAGGAAATACGATGCACGTACCTGGAACACAGTGGGAGTGACATGGTGAGTGAGAAAGCGATGGAGAGTGAGTGAGAAAGCGAATGGAGAGTGAGAGAGTGAGTGAGAAAGCGATAGAGAGTGAGAGAGGTTGGGGTTCAGTGAGTGAGTGAGAGAGAGGGGGGTGTGAAGGGGGTGTGGAAAAAGTATGGACCTTTTTTATGTTCAATGAATTCCTTCAGAAAGCCAAACAGGCCCGAAAACAAGCAGCACAAAAAGACGAACAAAAAGCCCAGTAGCCGACTAAACTGAAGGTTTTTTTTTGTACCCCCATCAATTCTCCATCTACCCCCATCATCCCTGTGAAAATACCAAAATACCCTTAAAATTTTGATAAAATTACAAAACATTTACCATTTCTCACTTGCATACGTTTGACCAGAAATTTACCAGAGATAATCAGATTTACCATTCAGAGCTATATCCGATTTCCAGTTCGGATTTACGCATCGGATCTACGTACTTCCGATTCCCCAAGAGACAGCGCTAACAAGAAGTCGGATTTAGCTAAATCCGATTCCCCATCGTATTTACCTATATCCGATTTCCCATCGGATATAGGTAGATCCGCTTTGTTTTTTTTTTAAATTTGTTTTTTACCAGTGTCTAACAGGTATCGAGGGGAGTCCTCGTCTCGGGCATCGCCATCTGCTCCGAGTACACGCACCCGCCACAGGATTGCGGGACATGCGTCTGCCCGCCATAAGCGACAGCAGCAGTATCAGCAGGTGGAGGAGGCCCCTGACTATCAGTATGAGGAGGGCTAGCAGGGGCATCCTCTTGATGAGGATTTTATGTTTGAGGACCACTCTATGCCTGAGCAGCAGTATTATCAGCAGTAGTATCAGCAGCAGCAGCAGTATCATCAGCAGCAGTACTAGGAGGAGCACTACCATCAGCCTCAGCAGCATGAGGAGCAGCATGAGGAGCAACATGATGAGCAGTCTCCTCTATTCACTGGGCTAGGATCTCATGTCTGTTCCATTATATTGAGAGACCTGGTAAGTTTAATTTATTTACATAGCCTTCTTAGTTTAATTTATTTACATAGACTTATTTATGATACTTTTATAATACAGACATATGAGCGGAAATTGAAGGTTACCAACCATGGTAACAAGCTGGCTCAGAGACTGCTTGGGTTTGCCCAAAACCACCGGATGTGGGATTTTATCACTGGTTCCAAATTAGCCCCCCTCGTCCCGACCAGACATACAAAGGTGGACCATGAGCTGATGTCTGCTTTTGTTGAGAGGTGGCACTCAGAGACATCGTCATTTCACCTACCATTTGGTGAAATGACGATTACTTTGGATGATGTCTCCTGTTTGCTGCACCTACTCATTACGGGGAACTACTACAGAGCCCCGCCTACTTCGGTCACCACTGATCAGGCCATCCACCTAGCACATGTTTATCTAGGTGTGACTATGGAGGAGGCGTGGCTGGAGTGTCGAGCTTCATCTGGCCCATATTACCGTTTTTAGTGGCTGCAGGAGATTTTTACTAGAGGGTCCATAGGGAATGACATGCGTCCTGCTGTCAGGGCCTTTATCCTTCTGATCCTGAGCTGGTCCATCTTCACAGACAAGACCGGCGACAGGGCTGAGGCTAAGTGGCTGCTGCTACTTGAGGATGTCAGTGCAGCTGGTGTGGGATCATATGCATGGGGGCAGCAGGGCTTGCTTTCATGTATGACCAGCTGAACTACTCCTGCTTGGACCAGGCGCATCAGTTAGGAGGGTATGCGATCCTCTTACAGGTAATAATTTTAAGTTAATTTTTTCCGAGTTTGGTTAAATTTCTATTAAACAGTTTTTAATTCACCATGTTGTGTATCTTCTTTTTTTCAGAGCTGGATTTTATGGTATTTCCCTCAACTGGTGGAGAGGAGGAGTGGATTGCGGACTGGAGCATTTTTTTGTTGAGAAGAAGAAGCAGATAATGAGTTAGGGAGTGAGTGAGAGTGAAATTTGGGAGTGACAAGAATGAGGTTGGCAATAGGTATTTATAGAATTCGTCAATGATTATCAACCGTTGATATTGTCGGTGCAATCTGCACCGTTGATCAAAGTGGATCTACCCCCATTGCAAAGCGGATCTAACCCCATTTAGGTAAATCCGATTTGAGATTAATCAAAAGCGGATTTACCTAGATCCGATTAAATTTGTAAAAATCGCATCGGATTTACTGTTAAGAGGGTAAATCCGCTTCAGAATTTATCAAAGCGGATGTATCTAACTTACAGGTAGATCCGCTTTGTCAAAGAGACAAAGCGGATCTACCTGTTGTGGGGGTACATCCGCTTTGTTAAATTCAAAAGCAGATTTACCCTTTACCAGGGTAAATCCGACTTGTAAAAAAATTTAAATCATTTAATATTTTTTTTGGATATATATATGGATAGATAATTACAAAAATGTGGGTACAATAGTAAATACAAGAAATGTCAATCTAAATCGTCGGAATCATGGGTTAAGTCTACAATAGTGGGAGGGAGACGGGCATCTTCAAAGCGGTAGACTGCCAAAGGGCAAAACGGCCGGTATAAGGATTCAACCATGAAGTAGATTCATCTAATCGATTATGAGACCACATCAAAGCAACTGGAGGCAACATACAGACAGGCGAGATCGAAATATGCATCCAATGGATATCCCTGACGTTGAGAATAGATATGATTTTATACTTGGAAGAAGAATAACTACCTCTCAGAGGAAGATAAGTAAAATTCATATCCAAAGACAATTGAACTAGGGCCACATTATACTTAGTAGCTATAAAGTACCCAATCTCAGGCAAACTCAACCACTTATCTTCCTGCTGAAAACCGGGGTATTCAATGGATAACGCTTTTCTAAGCACTGCAAGTCTCTCCTTTCCAAACATGTAAGTATATAGTTGCTCCCTCTCCTTTGTTTCTTTGATCAAATCTTGCCTAATTATAGGCCAACTATCCTCACCAAGATCGAGACCAACCACTACTGCTCGGAACCCACAATTACCATCCCTTTCAACATCAATAATTTTTTCCACATACGAGTGCACGTGATGAGGAACCGACGATAAATTGAATTTAGTCTCACCTTGATGTGTTAATTTTTTAAAAACACTCTGAGATAGCTTTGAAGACCGCTGTGATGATTTTATACAAGAAGACCGTTGTGATGAATTTTTAGAAGTTCCAGATTCTTGAGTAAGTTTCATCTTCTCATCCACATGCTCCCACCCAGAAGGATCACGTTTAATATCATATAATTTCTGTTTTTTCTTCTTTGGTGCACTTTTTGTTTTAACTTTAAATGGTGGTGCAACCATTGAAGAAGTGGTAGGGAATGCAAGCTCATTAAGTTGTTTTTTGAAGACAAATCTCTCCTCAGGAGTCATACGATTATATCTCACCCAAATCATCTCCATTTGGTAAGTGTAATACCCTAATTTTGTCCTAACCAAAATGAGAAAATTTTATTTACTTTTGATAAAAATAATTATTTTATTTTTATGTCACAAGAAAATATTTTTATTAGAAGTGAAGAAATAAAAATAAGCAAAGAGGGAAATAGGGGGGTTCTAAAAAAAAATAAGGTGCTGTCATGGATTGGGCCATCAAAGGACCCAACCCAACAAAAAAAAAACCTAGCCAATTCGCATGGCCCAACCCCAACAAAAAAAAACCCTAACCCACAACCCACAACCCATAACCCAATTCCCACCAAAACCCTAATTTTTCTCCCCCCAAAACCCTCAAAAATTCGGCCACCTTTTTCTAAAAAAAAAAAAAAATAAAATAAAAAATAAATAAATTTTTCTTTTTTCATCCAATTCCCCCTTAGCCCTAAATTGTGACCAAATTCACTCCCCACTTTCCGTGCCTTGAAACTTGTTTTTCTTTCCTTTTCCCACACACTTCCCTCTTCCCCATATTTCTTTCCCAATACACTCAACCTCTCTCCTCTCTCCCCTCACGGATTCCCACTCTCTCTCACACACTCATCTTACTTCTCTCTCTCTCCTCCCCAATTCCCTACGGCTCCATCACTCCCCCACATTTTATTTTATTTTCTTTTTTTTCTCTCCCACTCCCTCATTCATCCACTCATCACACAACACTCACACACTCCATCTTTCTCTCTCTCATCTCACGGACCTCTCCCTCTTTCTCTCCTCTCACACTCAAAATTTTTCAATCACTTCACACACTTCACTCCTCTTCCACTCTCTCTCTCTCACACTCAACCCTAAGTTTTCTCTTTCTTTCTCCATCACAAAACAACACCACACTCAACCTTCACTTCATCCTCTCTTTCTCTCCCTCACCCCACGGCTCTCTCCTCTCCCCTCCTCTCACAAATTCATTTTTTTTATTTTCCCCTTCAACAACTACCCCCAAACCCCCATATCATGTCAGAAAATTACTGTGCAAGTTGATGAAGAAGGAAAACGAAGGAAGCAATTTTTTTTTTTGTATAAATAGGGGTCCTTACCTTAGAAGGGGCTACGGTTTTTTGGCTAGGAAATTTCGTAGAACAAGTCATGGAAGTGTGAGAGGTTGAGAGTTTCATTTTTCTTGCTTCCTCTTCGTTTTTGTATTTTAAACACCTTCTTTAAGTTTTTTGTTGTTGTTCATTATGTGAGGATTGGAGGAGGAAGATTCACTCTCCAGAAAAGTCATTGGTATTTTTCCATTATTGTTCAAGTCATTTTATGTGATGTAATTTTTGTAATTTCATATTGTTATTTTGTTTATTATTTTCGTAACTCTGTTTTTTTTATATATATTTATTTGTTTATTTTATATATTTGTTGTTGTTTTTATTTTCATATTTGTTGCTGTTTTTTTTTTATATATATTCTTGCTGCTGTTTTTTATATATTTTTATTGCTGTTTTTATTGTTGCTTGTATATTGATTTGTTGCTGTTTTTATATATTTTTATTGCTGTTTTTGATATTAATTGTTGCTGTTTTTAATTAAAATAGTTGCTGTTTTTTTTTTCATTTATAAAAAATTGCTGTTTTTGTACATATTAAAAAATTGTTGTTTTTTTTATTTAAATATTGCTTATTTTCGGATTAAATAAAGCCCTTTTTTAAAAACATAAAAAAAAAATGTTTTTTTAAGATAAATACTAATACCACTACCCTTTTCAAAAAAAATAATAACAATAAAAATAACAATCAAAAAAAGCAAAGACACACCTTTTCAATATAATAAAAGTGACCATTATTTTCAAATTAAAAAAGGCGCATTTCTTTATGAATGAACAAACCGTTTCAAATCCAACGCGTATTAGTATAGGTATAAAAAAAGCGTTTCGGAATTATATGTTTAAGAGCAAATTAATAAAGGGGTAAAAAGTAAAGAAAATCAAGCAACCTTTTTTTTAGCGTCAAAACGCTATTCGCAACCCCAGCAACCGTTTTTAGCGTCAAACTGCTGTCAACACCCCCATTTTTGATACAACACCCCTGTTGTTCGCACCCCCTTTTTATCACTCATTCCGCTTTTATTTACATCGTAATGTTTCTAAACCATTTTTCTTTCTTTCAAACAACCATACTCACACAAAAAATAGGTTGTTACTAATGGTCACTCTAAGCCTAGCTTGTTTGACCGTTAGGACTAACCTTCATTTTTTTTCACAGCGGATTAGTAGCGGTAATCACTCTGAATTTATTCGTTTGATCATCGCAAACACCCGCCTAAACTTCAAGAAATTTTCAGTTAATAGAAAACAAACGTAATCTCAACTCCCTTTTTCTAAAAAAAAATCACGCTTCCCAGTAAGCATTTTTTTCAAACGAAACGCTCGATCACAAACCGGGTATTTATAACAGTCACTCTGGGCCCCGCCCGTTTGAACCTGTAAATACTTTCTTTTCCGAATAAGCCATTAATGATGACCACTCTGGATTTATCTGTTTGGTCACCATGAACGGCCTCTAGTTTTCGCAAACTTTTCAAAAATAAAAAATACCAACACACAAATATTTTCTACCCGAGAACTACGTAGCTTTGATTTCTCCATCGCACCCGGAGATACGTAGGAGCGGGGGGCCCACTCCTGTCAAGCGCAAAAAACTAAAATTTTTATTAAGTCTTCCTTTCCGTTTTTTTTGCAAATAACAAAAAGGGTAAATTAAAATCTTTTCTTTAAACTAATTTTTCTACACATTAAATTAAAAGGTAACCTTTTTAGGATGTTGCGGGGTGCTAGTACCTTCCCCGTACTTAATCGACCCCCGAACCCAAAACAAAGGTTTTTTCAATGTTTTCCTAAAAATAAATATTGATGGCGGCTCCATTGTTCAAAAGCAACGAAGGATCCCTCCTCCGGATTCTTCGGTCGCTACAGTAAGAAATATCACAGTCAGTCGATTTTTTTTGCGAGAATTTATCATCTATAGAATCCAAACTCAATTTTTTCCAATGGTCGTCTACAACATCCAACGGAATAGGAGTACCGGAGACATGGTACACACCTAGCTCACAAGCACAAGGAAGAAGATGTGTCTTTCTAATAATGCACCCACAGCGGGCTTTGTCATATCCAACCCCAGATGTCGATTTTGAAAACTCTTTAACAATATGATCCAAAGCATTTAAAGAGACAAGACCGCGAAGCTTTTTAAACAAATGAGTATTGGAAGCCACTTCAATACGGTTTATGCTTCTTTGAAAAGACCGGATGACTTTATCAAATTGAAGAGTAAGCATCTCATGCATAGATTTAAAAGACTTAGACAAGTCACCTCCAGAAGTCCTCAAATGTCTCTTCAAAGTCTAATGAGCTGACTCGACTCTTAAATAATAACAATAAACACGTGTCAAAAAAATTTAAACTACGATAAAAATACTAAACACGTGTCAAAAAAATTTAAACTACAATAAAAATACTAAGCACGTGTAAAAAAAATTTAAACTACGATAAAAATACTAAACACGTGTCAAAAAAATTTAAACTACCATAAAAATACTAAACACGTGTCACAAACTACGATAAAAATATTAAACACGTGTCAAAAAAATTTAAACTACGATAAAAATACTAGGCACGTGTAAAAAAAAGTTTAAACTACAATAAAAATACTAAACACGTGTCAAAAAAATTTAAACTACGATAAAAATACATATTGGTGGTCTGATTCCCGAAGTGTGGGATCTGGTTTGTCCATGCCAAGATAAATCTTTCCTTATGCTTTGTCAACCATGTGTCATGCACATACTTAATAAGAGCGGGCAAATCAACGCAGGAGTCCTCAAAAATCTTCAAGTGAGCTGAGTACTCTGACTCGTTAAGTGAATCATAATGTTATGCCAAAGAGAGAGTACGTCCTTTTGCCTATCCACGTGCACCAACTCTTTAATCTTCGCTTTCACATTTTTAGTCACGTGCCAAGAACATAACAAATTTGTAGCCGAAGAAAAGACATCAACAATACCGGACATAAGACCAAGATCTCTGTCAGTCAAGAATACCTGAGGCTAAAGCCCGTGCAAGTCAAATAATTCTTTCAGTTGCTGCAATGCCCAAGTAAAATGAATTCTAAGCTCGTGTGAAATATAGGCAAAAGCAACCGAGAAAGTTAACTCCGTTGAAGTGACTCCTACAATCTCCAATAGAAGTAGATTGTATTTGTTGGTCTTGTAGGTGGTGTCAAGAATAAGAACCTTTGGAAACAACCGGAATAACTTAATAGAAGTGGGATGCGGCCACATGATGTCACTGACCACATCGGAACCCTTAACTTTTCTGCTCCAACATAAATAATTTTGCGACTCAATCAATCTCAAAAGCTCCTGAATGTTCGTTCTAGGACCCCTCTTAGAAGACCTATAGGCGTAACGCTGCCTATATATTCGAGGAAGAGAAGTGACGTTGTCTGGATAATGGTTCTTCAAAGCAGTAAGACAATCTTTCGGGGCAACATTCAGATCAGTGTGCTCATTAACAATAGCTTTTTGCGGCTTAGTTAAACGACCAAAAGCTGTCGACCCGACCGGGGTAGTAAGCAACTCGTGTGTGAAGACCACATTCACACGCCAACCCCCATGACGTATTGTACAAGTAGCTCTCAATGTAAACGGACAGCTTCTTCTCTTAAACTCGAAAACTCTAGAATCATTAGACCACTTCTCTTGCTTCTCGCAACCAAAAATAATCTTATCTCTAGAACCCCTTTTACCTCCAGCTTTGTCAGATCTTACAATGATAACCACAACTCCAATACGCCTCCCAACCGCGTTAGCCCACTCTTCAACATCCTGGAGTGTAGAAAAAATCTACAAAATAGAAAAAATAGATAAATGTTGCGTACTTAATTAATTAAGTATCTACCAAACTTTGATTAAGAAAATTAGTTTGAAAATATACCCTCTCCGTCCAGAATGCCTCTGTAGTGTCTACCACGAAAGGAACAACCTGCGACTCTGTATGCACAATATCTGTTTCAAAATAGAACAACAGTTATACAGAAAATAATTAAAAAAAAAAGAAATCAGATTTATGTGCCTCAAACGTAAATCCGCTTTGTATTTTTTACAAATCGGATATACCCCATCCAGGTAAATCCGATTCATTAAAAGATATAAGCGGATTTAGGTAAGTAAATCCGATTGCGCATCGGATTTAGCTAAATCTGATTTATTAAAATTTCGCTTTCTGTTCAAATTAAATGGTCAAATCGGATTTATATGTTAGTTTGATAGATCCTATTTGACTTATGCGTGTGAATTTAATACGTATTTAAAGCTAATCGGATTTACCTTCCATTTAGGTAAATCCGATTACCAGATAAAGTGGTCCCCCACCAGAGAATCTTCCAAAAGTTAATTTTTGTAATTTATGTTAGTGTATTTTCGGTATTACGGTATTGGGTGGGGGTAGATGGGAGTTGATGGGGTATAAAAAAAAACCCTAAACTGAACTACAAGAGAAGCCAGGGAAGCACTTACTGAACTGAACTACAAGAGAAACAAAGCGACGAAACTCGAACAGATCAGAACTAGAGAGAGAGAAACAAACAAAATCCCTAAAAACAAAACAGCTCCACAAACCACCTAGAAGACTCAACCACTAGGAGAATCCACGGCAAGCACAACCGCAAGCTTAACAGCAGGAGGAAGCGATCTCTCCCACGCCATCGCGGCTACCATTTGCAACTGCCTTATGTTCTATTTTACACGATCCTAACTTGGTTCTTCCATTCTCTTATCGAGTTCTCTTCTCTTCTCTTCTCGCGTCTCTCTAGTCTGAGACAAATTCACAACTGCACCGTTTCCAACTTCTCCATAGACATGGTCAGTTTCTTCTATTTCTTCCTTCATCTAGGTTTTCCGTTCTTCCGTTTTACCATTTTGTTGATTGTTACTTCATCACAATTTTTTAGCACGATTCCTTGGGCACAGCTTGCTTAGGTTGCGATTTTTTTTGTTGTTGTATTTTTGCAGGCTACTCTTGCTGATACATTTCTTGCCGACCTCGATGAACTCTCTGATAACGAGGCTGAAATTCACGTGAGTATAGTTTTTTCCCCTTCCGTTTTATTATAAGCTTGTAAAATTTGAAGGAAATTGATTTTTGTAAAATTGATGAGTAACTTGTTTCCTTTTTATCTCAGGAGGAAAATGATGTCGATGCTGCTGATATGGATGAAGATATTGATGGAGACTTGGCTGACCTAGAAAACCTCAATTATGATGATTTGGACAGTGTTTCAAAGTTGCAGAAAACCCAAAGATACATTGATATCATGCAGGTTAGTTTGTAATTATTTTCTTTCAAGTGGTTTCGAATTGTGCTTGCTTGAAGCTACAAATGCAGCGAATGTGTCTGCAATTACAGTTGTGGGAACCTCCCTCCAAAACTGCAGCTGCAATTACAATTGCAGACCACAATTTAAAACCAGACTTGTTGTCATTGGTTCTTTGTCAATTGTGGTAGAATCTAGAATTAATTCAACTGAGGTTGTTATGCTTGCAAATCCGTTGGCATGAGATATGAGGCACCAAAATGAAGAACCAACGGTTTGTTGCTTTGGAGCAAATTTATGTTTCCGCGGTTGTATAACTAAAACATAAACAGATACTAAGCTGTTCATTGGTTGTAATTGCAACTAAAGCTTTTAACGTCCCTCATTGCTTCCTATTGTGTAGTGTTGATATTGAAGTTTGTTTCTGTTTTTCTCTGTTCATGCCTGCTATTTTATCACTATCTCTCTTTTTTTAGCGTATGGGGGGAGGTCTAATTTAAGTGTATTGATATGGGCATGTAATTGAAGGCTAATGTTGTTCTTTATGGCAGAAAGTGGAAGAAGCCCTTAACAAAAGTTCAGATGTCTCAATTCAGGGAGTAGATTTAGAAGATGATCCGGAATACCAATTAATTGTGGAATGCAATACACTCTCAGTTGACATTGAGAATGAAATTGTCATTATTCACAGTTTTATCCGTGACAAGTATCGGTTGAAGTTTCCAGAGCTTGAGTCATTGGTGCATCACCCAATCGATTATGCACGTGTTGTTAAGAAGATAGGAAATGAAATGGATCTGACTCTTGTTGATCTAGAAGGGCTTTTGCCCTCAGCCATTATCATGGTGGTCTCAGTTACAGCATCGACCACAACTGGCAAGCCACTTCCGGAAGAAGTCCTTAGTAAGACAATTGAGGCTTGTGATCGAGCTCTTGCTCTTGATTCGGCAAAGAAGAAAGTTCTCGATTTTGTTGAAAGTAGAATGGGATACATTGCACCTAATCTTTCTGCTATAGTTGGGAGTGCTGTTGCAGCTAAGCTCATGGGGACAGCTGGTGGTCTGGCAGCTCTTGCAAAGATGCCTGCTTGTAATGTTCAGCTTCTTGGTGCCAAGAGAAAGAATCTTGCTGGGTTCTCCACTGCAACATCTCAATTTCGTGTAGGTTACCTAGAGCAAACAGAAATATTTCAGACTACTCCCCCTCCTTTAAGGATGCGGGCATGCCGTCTCCTGGCAGCGAAGTCTACACTTGCAGCTCGAGTGGACTCAATACGTGGGGACCCGTCTGCGACCGCTGGAAGGGCCTTCAAGAATGAGATCCACAAAAAAATAGAGAAGTGGCAGGAGCCCCCTCCTGCTAAGCAACCTAAACCACTGCCAGTGCCTGATTCCGAGCCTAAAAAGAAGAGAGGTGGTCGTAGGCTTAGGAAAATGAAAGAAAGGTTCACATAATTTTTTACTATACTCGTTTTTCTTGTTGCAGGGGTTGAGGACATATTTTCTTTTTGCCTTTTTTTTGTAATTCTTGACTTGTTGATTCTTATGTCAGGTATGCAATAACAGACATGAGGAAGTTGGCCAATAGGATGCAATTTGGAGTCCCTGAAGAGAGTTCTTTAGGTAACTTTACTAGATTTCACCTGTCCTGGTCCAATTTGCATTTTCAATAAAATGTTTTACTTTTTTATTTCTAATTTGATGCATACATTTACGTTATATTATATTGAAATCAAGTAATTAAAGATTAGATGAAGGGAGAAAAGAGAATATCAATAGTGACTATTTGAATCATTTTGATGTGGTGATGCATAACCCTATGTTACTCTCCACTATGTGGACCATGTGAGGAATGTTAAAGGATTAGATGGAAACTAATTAAGGGTTTTGAGAATATAACCACCTTCAAATGTAGCAGGTTGAAAGGGGGAAAATGAATGGATTTTCTGTAAGGCTGTTAGCAGGGTTGAGGAAAAGAAAAGCAAGCAGTAGTTGAGTAAGGAAAGTTGTAGGAGAGACCAGGAACTCTTGAGCTACCTGGAAAATCAGTGCTTTTTCTTTGATTTTGCTGTTTTTTTCCCTGTATTATGATTTATGCATCGGAGATTCCATTGTTATTGAATCTTGATATTACTCTGATATTGGATCAGAATAGATTAATTGATGATAACTAACTGAATCCACCCATTTCCTTGTATTTCTGATCTGATTCCTATTAATCATTGCTTCTTTAATACTAATTATACTGACATGGAGAGCATACGATAGGCGTAAAAATTAACAACACAGGTTAAAGAAATTCTGAATTTATTCAATTTGGGAAGGATTGACAAAATGTTTCAAACTGGCAGAATATAAAATTCAGCCAACTGTTGGTTGGGTCTAAACACAAGCGAAGAGTAGTGAAAAACAAAGCATGCATCAGAAACATGGGCCAACAAGCTGAAGCAACAATTTTGGGATTGGAAGAACAAGGGTAGTAAAAGGGTAAAACTAGTACAAGCCTTAGACTTTACACATTCCGTGCCAATAGGGTAGAACTAATACAAGCCCAGCCGAATTACCTGTCTAACATAATAAGACTCCTAACTCCTAAATGGTTATAAAGACATAGTATCAAATCCTTTGGAGGTGATCGTCATCCTTCTTTCACTTCATTTTATTCTTTTAGTATATAAAATTGTCAATATCTCCTTACGGTCTTATATTTTTGTGTATGTTTTACAGGGGATGGTTTGGGTGAAGGTTATGGAATGCTTGGCCAGGCTGGCAGTGGCAAGCTTCGTGTATCAATAGGTCAAAGCAAACTTGCTGCAAAAGTTGCTAAAAAGTAAGCTCTTGTTGGTTTTAGTTCTTCATATCTTCTTATGCCCTGGTTAATTGTCTGTGTTGCAAGATTTTGAATCATTATTCCTGTCTCAGCTATACTATTTATCTAACTAAACAAAATGATAAGTCTGATGTACTATTTCATTTGTCAGATTTAAGGAAAAGAGTTATGGTAGCAGTGGTGCTACATCTGGTTTAACCTCAAGTCTTGCATTTACACCAGTGCAGGTTAGCGTCCCTTTTTGTTACTACTATTTCTGCAGACCTTTTCCTGCTCTTAAGCTGCATAACTAGTGTAGGAATTGTCGATTTTGTGTAGAAATAATTATGGGAAATTGTTAATGGAAATATCGCAGTAGATTCATGATAAGTATCACCATCTTTAGGGACAAATAACATCTTTAGTGACAAATAACAACACAAGTATCCAAGGTTCTCTTTATTGTATCAATGCATGATAATGATCACCAAAAGTATGCCGACCAATGCATGCGATTTTTCTCCATCAAGGATCAAGCTGTACATCTGATGTTATATGTCATGGGGTTCTTGGAGAAGAGTCCACAGTGCTCTTTGTGCACATTCATTGAACAATTCCAAATCACGACTTCAAAATGCGTTTGGCACATTAGCTTAATTAGTATTTCTTTTATTGTTGCCTTGAATTTATCTTTAATTATATGTTCATCTATTTTCAGGGGATTGAGCTGACAAATCCACAGGCTCATGCACACCAACTTGGCAGTGGAACCCAAAGCACATACTTTTCTGAAACAGGAACATTTTCAAAGATCAAGAGGACTTGAAACCATGCATGAATATGAATTCCTGTTATATCTCCCGAATTATTGATGGTAGACACCAGTAAATTGTTGATGCTGGGGATATTGCTTGATGGATTTATGGTAGAGTTTTCGAGAATAGCTATATATGCTGTTAATTATGTGGGAAAGCTGGTTTCATCGCCAGGGGCCCATTGTAGGCGTTACCATGTATATGACTTTTGCTTGCTTTATATGATGTGTTACTAACTGTAGTAATAGAGAAATGATGATCAATATATACCATTTCATGGAATAGGTTAAGAACAAAAGACACTCTCAATGTGGACCAAGCCTTTTCATGTCAATTGAGACCAAGTTTCTTTGCGGATGTTGCGAAGGACTCTTCTCGTTCTTTAACCTACTAATTCATTAGTTTTTGTTCTCCATTATCAATATCTTCCAGGTTTCATATTCACCTCCACAAGGAACCCACTTTCATATCCGTAAAAACTTTGATTTTTTGGATTTCCATGTGGTAATGGATTTGGAACGAGAAATCACTTGTGGGACAAATCTCAATGTCAAAATATTGAGATTTTGTCCCACTCATCCAGAGGCGGAGCTTGATTGGATTTCTTGATGTGTATTATGTTCTATCCACAAAAAGTATATGTTGGTGTACCTGTGTTCGAATCCAGGGTTGACATTTCTTTTTTGAGCAAATTTTCAAAGCAGTTGTCAGGGTTCAGACTTCCAACCTTTCGGATGGGTACAAAGTACAATATAACATCTAAATTCTAATCATTGCGCTGTGTGAAATATGTTCGTATCAATTGCAAAATTAATTAATTAGTTATATATACATAAACAAATACTATAATAATAAGGTATTGAAGGGAATGACGTTGAGGTTTTACAGGGGTCAGTGGTGGGTAGTTGGGGACTTTAAACCGTTACTTGTGTTGATGAAAGAAAAAGAGGATTGTTGGGGGTAATTGGCATGAAACTGTGGAGATTAGTACTTTTATTACTGATATGGATCTCATTGATGTAACTATGTCTGAGAAGAAATTTTCTTATTACTGTTTTAATGGCGTCTCTATGAGTTGTTTAGACCGGTGTCTTTTATCGGAAGGGCTTATTTTGTTGTGGAATGTTTCAGGAAAATAGATTGGTGACAGTGATATATCGCATGATTGCTCGATTTGTCTCATTCGGTCTATTAGGGATTGGGGGCCTAAACCATTTCGCTTTATCAATGGTTGGCTTGAACATTGTGATTTTCGCCCCTTTGTGAGCTCTTGTTGGGCTAGGTTTGATGTTCAAGGTAATAAGGCATATGTGTTGAAAGAAAAATTGAAGATGCTAAAAGCTAAATTGAGAGTTTGGAATAAGGAGGTCTTCGGAGTGCTTGATTTGAACATTGAAAATATTGTGAAAGAGCTTAACGTGTTAGACAACACTCTTGGGGATTCTTTTGATAATGAGGTGGTGTGGAGGAGAAAAGAGTTTTTTGCGAAGTTTTGGTAAGATATTAGATTTAAGGAGAGCTTGTTGTGTCAAAAAATTAGAGCTCGATGGATTAGAGAAGGGGTTCCAACTCTAAATATTTTCATTCTCTTTTGAAGTACGGAAGGAGGAGGAGTAATTTTTTACTTATGAATGACAATGAGGCGTTAATTGAAGATGTGGAGGAAGTGAAGTTGAGAGTTAAAAATCACTTTGAGAAATGCTTTGAGGAACCTCTCCAAGATCGCCCAATTCTTGGAGGAATAGACTTTAAGCAAATTTTTGGGGAGGATAACGCTCTCTTGGTGATGCCTTTCACGAAAGGGGAGATTAAGGGAGAAGTTTGGAATTGTGACGGTGACAAGAGCCCGAGACCGGATGGCTTTAATGATATTCATAAAGGAGTGTTGGGATTTTTTGCGTAGTGGCCTTGTTTAATGAATTTTATAGGAAGACATCTTTACCAAAAGTGGTCTCCGCATCTTTTATCTCACTCATCCCCAAAGTTTGGGGGAGTTTAAACCCATTTGTTTGATTGGCTGTATTTACAAAATCAATGCAAAGGCGTTGGCTAGTAGATTGAAGAAAGTTCTTCCTAGGCAATCTCTAAGTGCCAATCTGCTTTTTTGGGAGGTCTCAACATTCTAGATGGTGTGTTGGTGGTGAATGAAATTGTAGACTTGGCAAAGAGAAAGAAGGATGATTGTTTGATGTTTAAGTTGGATTTCGAAAAGGCCTACGATTCTCTCATGGAAGTTTTTGGTGTATATGATGGAGAGAATGAGGTTTATTTCGGAGTGGACTAGGTGGGTGAAGGCTTGTGTATTTTCTAGTTCTATGTCGGTGTTGATTAACGGTAGTCCGACAAAAGATTTTCAAGTTGGTCGAGGTCTCCGGCAAGGAGATTCTCTTCCTCCCTTCCTTTTTTTGATTGTAGCCGAGGGCTTGTCAACTAGGGGTGGACAAATGTTCTAAACCGACCGACACCCGAAAAATCCGACGTTTAAAAGAAGCATTCGAATGGACTTTATCGGATTCACGAGTCTCCAGTTTTAAGAAACAGTTTCAAACGGTTAATATTGGGCAGGTGCGGATCACTCACACAAAACTCGCTGGAATCCGAAGCCGTCCGAGTTATGGTAAGTTGGTGATAACAACATTGCTTTATGCTTGTGATAAATACTTTCTCTTGTAAACTGTGAATTTAAGTACTATTAGTATTTTATTATTTTGACATGACAATTGACAACAGAGAATTGCTTTACTTATGGGCATGATAAAAATGCTCTATTGCACAAGGACAAAAATGAATGATTTATTCAAGAAAGAATACAAAGCTTTGATTTTTTGGCAAGTATTCTTCTATCTTCGAGGAGCACATATATTGCAGTGAGAACACCACCACCGCACAATATCCATAGTTGGAGCTTGTTATTAACAACTGCATGCAGCACGACAATGGGTGCACGACGACAGCGATAGTGTTTTCTAATATTTTACTCCCACTCCCTCCTTGTTATTTCCTCTCTCTCTCTCTCTCTCTCTCTCTCTCTCTCTCCTTATCTCTCTTTTTGTATATTTAGATTTCTACTTCTTTCTTCATTTTCTGATTCTTTATTTAGCAAATGATTTTATGATTCTTGTGAGAGATTTCAGCTAGATGAGAAGAGAGGGGATAGTGTTTTTTGGCTTTGGCTTTGAAGAAATTCTAGTGTTGGAGTTGAAACATGTTGAAGTTGAAACTTTAAACCCGATTCAACCCACCCGATGATCCTATTAACCGACATACCCACTAATTGATGAAGCTGTTAGTGCATATGGTCGGAAATGGGTGATGGAATAATCAACTTGGTTAACTATGGATAAAGTGTTTTGAGCCCGAATACGGACTACCCGCCCGATTGTCCTGCCCTATTGTCAACTATGATGACCATGGTGGTGGAGATTGGCTCTTTTGTTGATTTTAAGGTTAACGGTAATTTCCATTTTTCTATCATGCAGTTTGTCGATGATACTATTATGATGGGAAAAGCTACATGGGGAACCTTTGGAGTAAACTTATTGGGATTAGTGTTCCAGAGGATTTTATGCATTTGGCTTCAACGTTCCTTCATTGTCGCACGAAATCTATTCCTTTCAAATTCCTGGGTGTTCCCGTAGGGGTGAACCCAAGAAGGAGTTCAACTTGGAAACCAGTGATTGATAAGCTTCGTAAAAGGCTTGCCTTGTGGCAATGGCGACATCTATCTATGGGTGGTCGGGTAACTCTTATCAACTCTGTTTTAAATAGCATTCCCCTATATTTTTATCGTTTTAAAAGGCGCCGAAGACAATGATTAAGAATTTGATTAAGATTCAAAGAGATTTTTTGTGGGGTATTAAAGATGATGCTAGAGGTATGTGTTGGGTGGTTTGGGACAAGGTGTGCAAGTCTAAGGAGAAGGGTGGCCTAGGTGTGAAAAATATTGAGTTGTTTAATATTGCTCTATTAGCTAAGTGGAAGTGGCGTATCTTGTCAGATGAAGAAGCTTCTTGGAGGGATATTCTTACGTATAGATATGGTGAGCTGGACTCTATTTTATTCAACGGGATATCATCCTTGGAGAGAAGGTTGGACTCTTCTTTGTGGTGGCGTGACCTTAGGAGAGTGGGGGGATGATCGGTGTTCGGAAGGGTGGTTTGGAGCGAATGTTAGAAAGGGTTTGGGCGATGGTCGTAATGTGAATTTTAGGCACCACCATTGGATTGGGCAGTGTCTGTTGAAACTGGATTCCACTAATATTTTTGCAGGTTGTTCTAATAAGAATGCGAAGATTGGGGAATTGGGAGAGTGGCATCGGAGTCGATGGCATTGGAAGTTGTCCTCGGTTTTGAATGATGTACAACTTCATAGTGATGAAGGGAAAATGCTGCTTGATATTTTAAGGGAGGTGAGCTTAAATTGTGATGGAACAAATTTTTTGAGCTGGATCTTAGAGTCTTCAAAACGTTTTTCAGTGTGCTCTTGTTACCAATATCTACAGTCATCCAATCCAACTTTTTCGGTGGTTAGCGACAGCGATTTTTCAGATTATAAAGCCCTTTGGAAGACTTCAATTCCATCAAAAATTCTGATTTTTGGATGGAGATTACTTACTAATTCATTACCGATTCGTGACTTGTTGATGAGACGACATATCATCCATACGGAGGAAGGAGCAGTCTGTGTGTTTTGTAACAACTTCAGAGAGGAAGTCCAACCTCTAATTCTAGATTGTGATTTTTCTCACAGGGTGTGGAGTGAGGTTGGGCGCTGGCTCGATATCGAGTTGCCTAGTTCCTATAACTTATCTCAACACTTTATCCTGTTTGGCAACTTTTGTAGAGGGAAAAAAGCTAAGAAGGTGCGGTATTTACTCTGGTTGACAACTTGTTGGTGTCTCTGGTTAGCTCGAAATTGAGTTTATTTAGAGGAGAAGAAGCCAAGATTGATTCGGTTGTGGCGCATATCAAGTACTTGTCTTGGTGTTGGTTTATTTTTGGGGTGGGAAGAGATTCTAGCTTGTCTCCGCCACTATGATGGAACAATGCTCTTACTTATATCAACAATTTCTGATTTCCTTTTGTATTTGTTGTTTTGAGCATCCATAATGCTCTGATCAATGAATCATTGGTTATCAACAAAATACTATAATAATATGTACATTTTTTCGACAAATATAATAGGCTAAAGTGCTCCCGGGGTCCCTTATCTTTATTTAAAGTAACGAATTAGTCCTTTATGTTTTTTTTGTCCCAAATAAGTCCTTTATCTTTCAAATTTTTGACACATAAATCCTTTTCCGTTAACAGTGCTGATTTATGTGTCAAAAAAAAGGATTTATGTGTTAAAAATTTGAAACATAAAGGACTGATTTGAGACAGAAAAGGATTTATGTGTCAAAAATTTAAAACATAAAGGACTGATTTGGGACAAAAAAAAGATAAAGGACCAAATCGTTACTTTAAATAAAGATAAAGGACCCCGGGAGCACTTTAGCCAATATAATATGTACATATGTAATAACTAATTAAGAAAAAATAGGGGGGGATGACCCTCTCTTTCTCCAAGGAGTCTCCGCCCCTGTTGTGGAAAAACGTGTGCAAGTATACACAGTCTAACAAGTAACAAAGTGTAAGTAAAGATCGTTCCCACGAGGATTAAGGTTTAACTACTAGGTCTACGGAATAGCGTTGATTTAGCGAGTAAAAGTGTAACCAAATAATAAAGTGAAGTGGTGATGCAACAAAAGACGTAATAATAACAAAAGTAACAAAATATCACGAGTGAAAATACGAGAGATGATAATAGTCAAGATTAGGTTCAATGAACAAAACTTATAGATGCGATGCTGTGATTGATGCTGTGATAGCACTCAGTGCGCAGAATGAATGTGGATATTCCTATCCTATTAACATAAAGTCGTCAAGGTTCCCTTATTTCTAAGCTCCCATTGAGGTTCATTACATAGGTTGAAAAGCATGTTTCCGATCACACTATAGCCCTAACTTCATATTCCTATCCTTCGCTAGGAAAGAATAATATTCCTATTACCCTTCAAACTATATTAACTTGCGAAATCAGTGATTTATTTCCTTCCGGATAATAAAACACGCTACCCTAATCAAAGTGATCAATTTCGAAAAGAGTTTATAACAATAAAAGTGCACAAGTTAATAAGGCATCACAAATCAATCACATAAACGCAATCTAGAATAACATGTTCATATCACCATGTCTTGACTAGCAAGGGAATTAGCTCATGATGAGCGTAGTCATGATAAAACAGTACAAAATTACCGCAAGAGTATTCATCTACATAAAAACACCTAAGGGTTGAGTTACGCCAACAAGCATGAAGGCGTATCTACAACTACTAAGGTTGATGCGAAGATGGTAAACACCGGCTACGGAGGTTTGTCTGAGTATGGAATAGAATGATGTAAATGGGTGAGTATGGTGTGGAGTAGAGATAGGTTTCTCGTAATCTGGCTCGGATGTTCTTGTTTTCTTAAGGAATGGTGTTGAAGATGTTGCACACCTTGCTCTAGGGCACGCTCCCTATTTATAGACTTGATGGTAGCACGACGCGCCTCTTCTCTTGGGCCTGCTTCATCGAGTTGTTGTAACAAACCCTAAGGAATTTCACTGACTTGCTGAACATAGGGGGTGCCTATCTCGCTAACCGGGTAAGGTTTCCTTTTCTGGTTGCGCTAAATGAAGCGCCTCGCTGGTCCTCGCTCCGCTTCAAATATCTGCTTGGATGCTACCGTAGCACTCGCCTAGCACTGGATACTTAGTAAAATCCTGCACACTTGGCACACATGTCAAATTCCACAAAATTGGCACTTGCGTGCCAAAATTATAATTATTATCCCTGAATTCAACAATGTCAAATATGAAGGTATTCATCACAATTTATAGTATAATTTATTCTTGGAACAAGATAATTCTCAGTTGAATGACTGTAAATAACTCACACTTCTGTGAGTTATCACACCCCCAAACTTAAACCATTGTTTGTCCTCAAGTAATGACAGCACCAGGGCAGCACTGCCCATAACTTTAGCCAGGGTAGCATGTGATTGCGTTCTAAGAGCTTCTGCTTTCTCAAGGTGTTTCCCTCAGACTTGACATTGTTTGCACTGCTTATCATGTGAGTTCGTAGCTTTTGCCCCCTAGCTAGATTGTGTGTGTGCTCTCTTTGTTCTTCTTCCTTAAGTTTGAACACTTACTAGGCTTGGCTTTGGGTCCAACTTAGAACTTCTTACACTGCTTATTGTTGTCAGTTGCTGCGGGCAGATTCTTGTGCTGATTTACACGGGGGTAGGTATTTTTCTTTTGAAGCCATATATTTTGATTTGGGTTTAGAGTGGTGCACATTATCTCCTTTTTTTTTGAAGGATAGCTTGGTCAAAGCTTCGACTGAAACTGTAATGGTGTCGCCACAAAACAGCCTCCCTACACAGTGACCAAGTTCACCTTGTTGCATTTTTTTGCGCAACTTGATTCATTTTCGTGCACCCTCCCCATGGCCTTCTTGCTACTAGCATACTACCCCCAAACTTGACTTCTATTCTACCCGCAGCTTCTTTTAAATTCTAAGCAGTTTGAGTCCTTGCTAAGTTTTTCACCTAACTTCTACCTAGGTAAGCCTTACACCTATTTTAAAATACAAAGAGTTAAGTGGGGGCTAAGAGGGCTAGACTACTTCATTCACGTTTTGCAGCCTACATTATTTTTTTTTCTGGTTATCCTCATCGAGGTTTGCCTTGAGAGGAATTTTTTTTACACAAGTGCTACCCTAGCACTATATAGTGCAGATGCTACCCTAGCACTCTCTTGCCTTATATATCCACGAAAAAACAGTACAGTGCATAATAGCAGATATAGCATTATTTTTTATAAGGGGGACACATTTCAGGGCAGCATTATCAGATCACGAAATATCACATGCAACAAAAGTAGAGAACTATATTCGCTCCACCCCCCAACATAAGCAGAGACAGTGTCCTCACTGTCTACTACCAGGCGGGAGATGGGCTATAGCAGAAACAAAACAAAAGGAAAGGGAGTTACTGAGCTAAAGTGGAAACACCGGAGGTGACCACTTCTTTTTCTTCTATTGGCTTGCTCCTTCTTCAGTTTGCTTGTTTCCTCTCTGCTTCTTCGCTTTCTTCGTCCTCTTCATGACTTGAAATCATCATCATCATTCTGATTCTGCGAGGGGGTCTGGAAGCACACATTTTTTTTCTCGTCCAGGTGGACTTAGGGGGTAATTGAAATGGCGCAGTAGTAGTATCAGGACCTTTTATTTTCTTGGAAGGGGAGGATGCTGTGGCAGCATGCTGCCCAGCATTGGCAGGGCTTTTCTTCCTTTCCTGGTCATGCTTTGATTTCTTTTCTCTCTCAGCTTCTTCACTTTCTTCCTCCTTACCTTTCGAGTTTATTCCTCCCACTGAACTGACTGGAGAGGAACTACTGGAACTGCCTTTATTGGTATGATCCTTATCATCGGACTCAATTACCACGGTAGGTGAAACATCAGGCTTACTTTTGGCAAGGGGCAGGGGTGGCAGTAGGTTTGTTATTGGAATGGCCACTTGGACCAGCGTCTGGCAACACCCAATCAGGGAACTCAGGGGGAGATAAATTGGGAGTATCACGCCTCTGTGTGTGCCACTCATGGGATGCCATAAGGAACACCCACACTACTTCCTGCTTAAGTATGTGATTCTGCAGCAGCAGAACCACCTCAGATGTGCCCCTGGCTTCCTCCTCTTTTTCTCATTACTCGCTTCTGCCTTCTTCTCTTGTCTGACTTCCTCCTCCTTATTTTCTTTTTCTTTGCTCTCCTCTTCACACGACAGTATCACCTCAGGCTCCAGGGCAAACTCTTCCTCTTCTTGGTCGAAACAGGGCACGTTTTCGGCTTCACACAGTAGTCTGATCAGGTTTGGGTAGAACAACAACCCACTACTCCTCCTGGCATAGGCAAGGATTTCTCTCTTTATTAGTTGGCCCAGATTGAACTTTTGGTAGCCTATCATTGCCTTAAAGAGGAACAGACGCTCCTTGTGCCAGTAGAGGTTGTGTTTTGTGGGTAGCACAGTGTTCATGACCCATAATGAAAGAGATCGAAAGAACGACTTCAATTTTGTTCTTTTGACCCGTAGAGGGCTTGAATCTTCTTTTACCCATTCAGTGTCAGGGATACAGAGTACCCTTAGCATGCTGGCCAAGTCCCTCTCTGACGCACCAGCCACAATATCCCCTAGGGTTTCCTTTACCTCAGGCAGACCTAGCACCTCATTGATTTTCTCTGCAGCGAAGGACACTAACCTCCCTCGGACCACCGAAAAGGTGGGTTCAGGTTTTCCTTTAAGCTTTTCTGGCACGCCCGCATAAAACTCCTTGGTGAGTCCAGGGAGAATGTATGGGGGTTGTTTGATTAGCTTTTCCCATTGGAGGGCTGTGAGGATTTCGGTGGTGGCAGAGGTTAAGGATTTTGGGGCTATCCCACGCTCGGGAAGTGGGTTTCGGTATTGGGTGAATGAGGTGAAGAGCTCAATGGCGTACTTGCTGGGCAAGCGGCCAAGGGTGTCTTCGGGTACCGGTTTAGGGTTGGTTCTATGGTGTTTGGAGGTTGGTGACTTGTTCTTGGGTGCCATGGTTTGGTTCTGGGAAGGTGGAGGAAAAAGGGGAAAACTTGGTTGAAGATGAAAGGGTTGGAGAGTGGGGTGAAGTGATTCTTGAAGGGGCACGACTAGGGTAGATAAAGGGGGGTAGGGCGCGGGAAGTGACTTGATGAGAGGGAGGTGAAGGGATTTGACTGATGCGTGCGTGATACGATTGCTGCACGCTTTGACTGATTTGACTGTGCGCTCTAAATGCCAGCGCAGCCCTTTTCTTTTATTTCAAAAACTTTCCTTTTTGTTCCTCTGTTCACAACGGCCCTTTCTTTAGTGCTACCAGCGATGCTGCCAAACGGTGCCTCAGTGCTGCCAGCACTCCCACTTCTAAAAAAAAAAAATAATACAAAAAAAACTAAACAAAACAAACGTTAGTTAACCTCTGGGCTGCCTCCCAGTAGCGCTTGGTTTAAGAGTCCTCAGCCTGACTAAACGGCTTTTTCATATTGCGTCACTCAAGGAGGTGGAAACCTTTGTGCTAGGCACATGCTCACCCAAGTAGAGCTTCACTCTTTGTCCATTCACCTTAAATTCAGAGCCATTTGTTTCGTTCCTTAGGTCCACAGCCCCATGGGGGTGCACCTTCAGACTTGTGAATGGACCAGACCATCTAGATCTGAGTTTTCCGGGAAAAATCTCAGTCTAGAGTTGAAGAGCAATGCTTGGTCACCCTCTTTGAGTTCTCTTCTCACAATTATAGCATCATGCCAAGCTTTAGTTTTATCTTTGTATAACTTGGCATTCTCATAGGAAAAATGTCTTAATTCCCCAAGCTCACTGAGTTGCAGCATTCTGGTGTTGCCAGCTTGTTTCAAATCAAAATTTAGCTTCTTGGTTGCCCAAAAAGCCTTGTGCTGCAACTCAATGGGCAAGTGGCAAGCCTTACCAAATACTAATCTCTAGGGAGACATGCTAATGGGTGTTTGAAGGTTGTTCGATATGCCCAAAGAGCATCATCCAGGTGGATGGACCGGTCCTTCCTTGATGGATTTACCATCTTTTCTAAAATTCGCTTGATCTCCCTATTAGACAGCTCTACCTGCCCACTTGTTTGAGGATGGTAGGCTGTGGCAATCTTATGCTTTACTCCGTACTTTGCCAACAACCCACCCATCAATTTGTTACAGAAGTGGGTGCCCTCATCACTAATGATAGCTCTAGGTGTGCCAAACCTTGTAAAAATAATTTTTTGAACGAATTTCAGCACGACCCGTACATCATTAGTGGGGAGTGCAACTGCTTCTATCCACTTTGACACATAATCTACGGCCACAAGTATGTATAGATTGCCAAAGGAGGGTGGAAAATGTCCCATGAAGTCAATACCCCAAACGTCGAAGAGCTCGACTTCTAGGATATTGTTCAAGGGCATTTCATTTTTACTTGATATATTGCCCACCCTTTGACACCTATCACACTTTCTAGCATATTCATGAGAATCTTTAAAAATGGAGGGCCAGAAATAACCTGTTTGTAGAACCTTAGCAGCAGTTCTTGCTCCTCCAAAGTGGCCTCCACATGGTGAGGCGTGGCAGTGTTTTAAGATGTCTTCAATCTCTGACTCGGCAGCACATCTTCTCAGGATCTGATCTGCACACTTCTTGTACAGAAAGGGTTCATCCCAAAAGTATTGCTTTGTGGAATGGAAGAACCTCTTCCTTTGCTGTGCTGTGAGATCTTCAGGTATCATGTTACTCACCAAAGAGTTCACAAAATCAGCGTACCAAGGAGTTTCAGTGCTGAAGCTTGTGTCCTTCACAATTGCTGAAATGGCCAGCAGCTGCTCATCAGGAAACTGCTCCTTAATTTCTGCTTTGAAAGGAAGGGAGTTCATGTCTGGTATTCTTGACAAGTGGTCAGCCACCTGATTTTCCACTCCTTTTTTATCCCTGATTTCTAAGTCAAATTCTTGTAACAAGAGCACCCAACGAATCAGCCTTGGCTTTGCATCTTTCTTGGCAATAAGGTACTTTATAGCAGAATGGTCAGTGTAAACTATGACTTTCGCTCCCACAAGGTACGACCTGAACTTATCAAAGGCGAATACCACTGCCAGCAGCTCTTTTTCTGTGGTGGTGTAGTTCAATTGAGCGTCCACCAAAGTCTTGCTGGCATAATGAATGGTATGGAATACCTTATCATTTCTCTGTCCTAGCACTGCCCCAACGGAAAAGTCGCTGGCATCACACATAAGTTCAAATGGTTTGGTCCAATCTGGTGCTATGATTACTGGTGCTGTCACCAAAGCTGCCTTCAGCTTATTGAATGCTACCAAGCATTCTTCATCAAACTTGAACACCGTTTCATGCTGCAGCAGCATACATAAGGGTTTTGAAATTTTTGAGAAATCCTTTATGAACCTTCTATAGAACCCGGCATGCCCTAAAAAACTTCTTATTCCCTTGACTGATGTGGGGGGAGGCAACTTTTCAATCACTTCCACCTTTGCCTTGTCGACTTCTATGCCTCTTTTTGATATTTTGTGCCCTAATACAATTCCTTCTTGGACCATGAAGTGGCACTTCTCCCAATTCAGAACCAAGTTTGTCTCCTCACACCTGTTCAGTATCTCTTCGAGGTTAAGCAAGCATGCATGGAAGTTCTCCCCGAATACAGAGAAATCATCCATGAACACTTCCATGGATTTTTCAATATATTCAGAAAAAATAGCCATCATGCACCTCTGGAAGGTGATTGGAGCATTGCACAGCCCAAAAGGCATCCTTCTAAAAGCAAAGGTGCCATAAGGGCAGGTGAATGTAGTTTTCTCTTGGTCCTCAGGGGCTATAGCAATCTGATTATATCCTGAGTATCCGTCAAGGAAGCAGTAAAATTCTTTCCCAGCTAATCTGTCTAACATCTGATCAATGAAGGGGAGGGGAAAGTGGTCCTTTTTAGTGGCCTTATTTAGCTTCTTGTAGTCCATGCAGATCCTCCAACCAGTTACTGTCCTGGTGGGAATTAGCTCATTCTTTTCATTTTTTACTACAGTGATTCCTCCTCTCTTCGGGACACATTGCATAGGGCTCACCCAAGTGCTGTCAGCAACAGGATATATGATCCCAGCATCTAACCATTTAATTATCTCTTTTCTCACGACTTCCTTCATGATAGGGTTAAGCCTTCTTTGTGCTTCAATGCTGTTTTTGGAGTTTTCCTCCAAGCAAATTCTGTGCATACATAAAGCAGGGCTTAACCCTTTGATATCAGCCATTTTCCAACCGATGACTCTCTTATGCTACCTCAGGACAGCGACCAACTCGTCTTCTTGCTGTACACTTAACTCAACAGCTATGATTACGGGCAGGGTGCCCTCTTCTCCCAGATAAGCATACTTCAAATGAGGAGGGAGTTGCTTCAATTCAAGCTCAGGTGGCTTCTCAATGGATGGTATGTTTTTCTTGAAGCCTTCTGTAGTTAGCTCTAGTGATTCGTATCTCTTCATCCATCTTGGGACGTTTGGTTTATCTTCCTTGATTTCAGCTGACCCCTCTTCCTGTAGCTCTTTTTTCTCCACATGCTTAAACTCTTGCTTTAGTACATCATGCTGTGACAGCAGTTGCTTTTGGACCAAGCTGTCCAGTTCAGAAACGAAATTGCATTCTGCACTACTGGTGCTGTCATCAGGGTACTTCATAGCATTGAGTACATTGAAGGTAACCTCCTGGTCATTCACTCTCATGGTAAGCTCTCCCTTGTGTACATCGATCAAGGTCCTACCTGTGGCAAAAAACGGTCTTCCAAGGATAATTGGCACATCCTTGTCAGCCTCAAAATCAAGTATTATAAAATCGACAGGAAAAACAAATTTATCTACCTTAATCAAAACATCCTCAATTTTTCTTTCAGGGTAGACCATAGATCTGTCTGCTAATGCGAGTGTTACTGTGGTGGGTCTTGCTTCACCAATGCCTAGTTTTTTTAAAATGGATTTGGGCATCAAGTTGATGTTTGCACCCAAATCACACAAGACCCGACCACAGTAATTACCCCCAATGGAGCAAAGGATAGTGAAACTACCTGGATCTTTGAGTTTCTGAGGTACCTTACTCTGCAACAACATGCTTGTTTCCTGTGTCATAGCCACTGTCTCGAACTCACCAAGCCTCTTTCTCTTGGTTAGCACATCCTTCATGAACTTGGTGTAGTTAGGCATTTGTCGTAAAGCTTCCACCAATGGGATGTTGATGTGAAGCTGCTTCAGAATCTCCATGAATTTCCCAAACTGTTTGTCTTGATTGGCCTTATTTGACCTTTGGGGAAAGGGTGGAGGAGGCCTCTCAGGAATAAAATTTTGGGGCGTTTTTACTGATGGAGTTACATTTTCTGCAGTGGTATCAGAGTTCTCATGAACAGGTGCTGCACCAGTACTGCCAGCATCTAGGATAGCACCTGTATTAACCATTGTAGGAAAGGTAGCAGTTTCCTTGCCGCTTCTGAGTGTGATGGCCTTGACTTGCTCGTTACCAGCTGGGTTTGCCTGCTCAGTGGTGCTTGGAAAAGATCCACTTGGTCTAGTTGTAATTGCGGTTGCAATTTGGCCAATTTGATTCTCTAAATTCTTGATGGCAGCCCCTTGGCTTTGGTACTGTGCTTTAGTTTCACTCACGAATGCTTTGAGTGCCTCAGGCTAAGGAGTTGTCAGCATTGGCTTTTGGAGCAGGCTGTGCAGGGAATCCTGGAGGTGTAGCATGTTTGGCTTGACTAGCAGCAACATTTGGATCCTTCCATGAAAAGTTGGGATGGTTCCTCCATCTTGGGTTATATGTGTTGGAGTAGGGGTCGTTGTTCTTGCTGAAATTTCCAATATAGTTGACAGAGACTGGGTTTCCTGGGCACTCTTCGAACAAATGTCCCCCATTGCAGTCCACACAATTTGGTGTAATAGACTTTTCTGTCAGGTGCTGTCTCTGCAGATGCTGTGGCAACAACAACGGTAGTTGGGGCTGGCGCAGAAGTGGTACACAGGCTTTTCAGCATGTTGGTTAAACTGGCCACTTGTGCAGACAGTGCAGTTATTTCAGACACCTCATGGATTCCGGCTACCTTCTTGGCAGCACCGACTCTAGTAGTGGGCTATTGATAATTGTTTGCAGCTATAGTCTCCACCAAATCGTATGCTTCATTGTAAGAGTGATTCAGAATGGCTCCTCCTGCAGATGCATCCAGCAACAGCCTTGATTGGGAAATCAAGCCATTGTAGAATGTCTCTAATTGTATAGCGAAGGGGATGCCATGATGTGGGCATTTTCTGAGCACATATCCTTGAATCTCTCCCAGGCCTCATATAATGATTCTTCTTCTTGTTGCCTGAATGATGTGATGTCGTTTCTCATTCTTGCATTCTTGACCGGAGGAAAGTATTTTACCAAGAACTTCTCGGCCATCTTGTTCCAGCTGTCTACTGAATTGGGTTCCAGGGAATTCAGCCAAGCTTTGGCTCTGTCCTTTAATGAGTATGGGAAGAGCCTTAACCTGAATGCATCCTCTGTTACTCCGGGCATTTTAAAGTTGTTGCAGATTTCGAGGAACTGTCTTAAATGCAGGTGAGGGTCTTCAGTAGGTCCTCCTACGAATTGGCCTACTGTTTGCAACATTTGGAACATCATCGGCTTGAATTCGAAGGATGCTGCCCCGATGGCAGGTGTCACAATACCAGTCTCCATGGTGGTGGGATCGAAGACAGCATAATCCCTCATTGGCCGCTCTCTGTCATTTGCCATTTCAATGTTTGTTAGTACCACAACTTCATCTTCGTGATCTGCCATTGGAATAGCTTCTGCTACTGATACTGCAAGTCTTTCTCGAACCTCTCTTCTCAATCTCCTTTCTGTTCTTTCAATTTCGGGGTCTATGTGATGCTCTGGCTGATGGGCTCTGCGCATACACTTCTCTTAAAGCTGAAATTCACAACGAAGAGGATGAGACAATAAAAGCTCACTAAAACAAATACTATTTAAGACACAGTGATTAAATCCGTTAATCCCCGGCAACGGCGCCAAAAACTTGTTGTGGAAAAACGTGTGCAAGTATACACAGTCTAACAAGTAAAAAAGTGTAAGTAAAGATCGTTCCCACGAGGATTAAGGTTTAACTACCAGGTCTACGGAATAGCGTTGATTTAGCGAGTAAAAGTGTAACCAAATAATAAAGTGAAGTGGTGATGCAACAAAAGACGTAATAATAACAAAAGAAACAAAATATCACGAGTGAAAATACGAGAGATGATAATAGTCAAGACTAGGTTCAATGAACAAAACTTATAGATGCGATGCTGTGATTGATGCTGTGATAGCACTCTGTGCGCAGAATGAATGTGGATATTCCTATCCTATTAACATAATGTCGTCAAGGTTCCCTTATTCCTAAGCTCCCATTGAGGTTCATTACATAGGTTGAAAAGCAGGTTTCCGATCACACTATAGCCCTAACTTCATATTCCTATCCTTCGCTAGGAAAGAATAATATTCCTATTACCCTTCAAACTATATTAACTTGCGAAATCAGTGATTTATTTCCTTCCGGATAATAAAACACGCTACCCTAATCAAAGTGATCAATTTCGAAAAGAGTTTATAACAATAAAAGTGCACAAGTTAATAAGGCATCACAAATCAATCACATAAACGCAATCTAGAATAACATGTTCATATCACCATGTCTTGACTAGCAAGGAAATTAGCTCATGATGAGCGTAGTCATGATAAAACAGTACAAAATTACCGCAAGAGTATTCATCTACATAAAAACACCTAAGGGTTGAGTTACGCCAACAAGCATGAAGGCGTATCTACAACTACTAAGGTTGATGCGAAGATGGTAAACACCGGCTACGGAGGTTTGTTTGAGTATGGAATATAGTGATGTAAATGGGTGAGTATGGTGTGGAGTGGAGATAGGTTTCTCGTAATCTGGCTCGGATGTTCTTGTTTTCTTAAGGAATGGTGTCGAAGATGTTGCACACCTTGCTCTAGGGCACGCTCCCTATTTATAGACTTGATGGTAGCACGACGCGCCTCTTCTCTTGGGCCTGCTCCATCGAGTTGTTGTAACAAACCCTAAGGAATTTCACTGACTTGCTGAACACAGGGGGCGCCTATCTCGCTAACCGGGTAAGGTTTCATTTTCTGGTTGCGCTAAATGAAGCGCCTCGCTGGTCCTCGCTCCGCTTCAAATATCTGCTTGGATGCTACCACAGCACTCGCCTAGCACTGAATACTTAGTAAAATCCTGCACACTTGGCACACATGTCAAATTCCACAAAATTGGCACTTGCGTGCCCAAATTATAATTATTATCCCTGAATTCAACAATGTCAAATATGAAGGTATTCATCACAATTTATAACATAATTTATTCTTGGAACAAGATAATTCTCATTTGAATGACTGTAAATAACTCACACTTCTGTGAGTTATGAGCCCCTGCTTTCACCCACTCTTGCTTTGTAATGCCTTTCTCAACAAAACATATGTAGCTCTTCCCTTGTAGACAGCCACTCCTAGATCAACGTCAATCTCCTAGTCATCCCTACTTTGATCATCATACAGTATCTGAAGATCATACCATCTTCGCGTGAGTGGTATATACTCGGCTACAACGCCCTGAGGCATTCTCGTATGGAAAATCTAATCCCAAAATATTTTGTGGAAACATTACAAGAAATAAGGGATAAGACACATGTATAAATCAGAAAGTTGGGATGAGAGAACTTAACAACATCTCAACATGTTATGCTATACAATCAATCACATGGTTCCTCTATTGACTCACTATGTATCCTCTTACTTTCCTTTTTGCGTCTTCTAGACTTATCACAACCTGAACTATGCTCTATATTTGCGTCTTGTAACACCCCAAATTTTCGAATTTTGAGTACAGTGTTTAGACCTATCTAAATTTATCCATTTAAATTCTGTTGATGGTTTATTTTACGTTATTAAGGTTAGATTAGTGTTCCAGACTGGGCTGGAGCCCAACATTGTCACAGGGCCGACCGCAAGCGGCCCAGTTAGCAAAGCAGAGACGCTTGACCTAGATCGCAGGTCCAACGGTCCAGATCAGGCCATATGCAATCCTGACGGTCGCCCGGAGAGCCCCTGACGCTATATATAGAGGCCTGACCTCAGCTGACAGGTACACTTTTGACACATAACGTCACTTTGCTCGAATATTTCCGCACTGACTTGGGCGTCGGAGTGTCATCGCAGGTACACCCCGCCGGAGCTCTGAACGCGACCAACCATCATCCAGCTTGACCACACCCCCACCTTCGATCAAGTAGCAAGCAACCTCAACGAGCTAGTGACGTAATCAAGCACACTGAATCAGATTGACCGCCCCTGTTGGGGCCCAGATCATTGGCGACAACAGTGGGAGCTACTGTCCCACCCTCATCTGATATGCCACCACGGGGAAGACCGTGTGGGGCCCCGCGTCTGCGAAGCATAGCAGCCATCCTCGAGCAGCAACCGCTCGATCGGGAGGGCCGAGCCGCCGATGTCGAGGACACAACTTCGAGCGCTCAGGCGGACCCGACCCAGCCGGCCAATGTGGTGTTACCAAGCGCAATTGTGCAAGAATTGCGCAACCTACTGCACGTGAGAGACCGACACATCGAGCAACAGGAAGAGCGGCTCAACCAGATAGAACAACAGGTCGCTTCTGGAAGGGCGTACACTGCTCCCGAACAGCGCCGTTGCAACGATGATTCTCACGTGCACCAGGGTAACCAGTCCAGAAGGTATCGATCACCCCCGAGAAGACACCTTGTGCATCGATCTCCACCTAGGCGGGCGGGAAGAGGGGCTCCTCGAGGGCGACCGAGGGCGTCACCTTCCTCGGCCGACCCCACCTACTGGCCCGAAGAAGAACTTTCCCAAGAATCCTCGTACAGCTCGACTGATTCGTTAACTCGGTCAAGAAGCAGGTCGTTTGATGGATACACTCGCTTACACCCCAAGGAGCCTTCATCCAACCGACATCGTCGTCACGATTGTAGCCCTCGGCGACGTGGTCATCGAGACCGACAACTCGAGGACCGACCACCTCGCGGGGGAAGGGGCGACACCTGGATAGGACCTTTCACTAGAGAAGTAGACGAGTACCCTAATTCCGCAGGCTCTGGAGAAGCCTCCGTCCGATCTCAGAATGTATAGTGGGGTAAAAGACCCCGATTCTCACTTGAGATATTTTGACCTAATGATGCAGTATGTAGGAGCATACGGGCCGGTCAAGTGCAAAATCTTTCCGTTGACCCTGGAAGGACCCTCTCTGGAGTGGTTTACCGAGTTGAAACCTAACACGATCTCATCTTGGGAGCAGCTGGCGAGGGTTTTCAGTGCCCGCTTTACCGCGTCCAGGGTAAAACCCAAATCACACGCCGTTCTGAAGGCGATCCGGCAAGGTCCAAACGAGACCCTTTGCGATTACGTGGAATGGTTTAACAATGAAGCCGCCAATGTTCGCGGACTAGAGGAAGACATGCGTCTCTGGTTCCTCCGGGACGGACTGCGCACGGGTAGTCTGTTTGAGATCGAAGTCGGAGTGAACGAGCCACCAGACCTTGAAACTTTCCTTCGACATTCCCAGAGGTTTATGAATTATGAAGAAAGAGCGATGACCACCCAAGCGGTCGCCGGAACGACAAGGAAACCTCGATCTGAGCGCGATCAGAAATCCCGAAGAGACCAGGAAGGACCATTAAGGGAATACAGGCAGAAGAAGTATCCCAAACGGACGAAGCTAAACACATCCTATGCCCAGATTTTGTCCGAATGCGCAAACACGGAGTTTAGAGATATTAAAAGACCATACCCCCTCGTCCTCAAGGACGGGCAGCGCCCATCTCGCAAGTATTGCCGATACCACAGGAGTAACGGGCTTGATACCAACAACTGCATGGCCCTCAAAGACGACATCGAGGACTTGATCAAGAAGGGTAAGCTCACCCATTACGTAAAAAAGGGGCAAGCAGTTAGACAGGAAGAGAAGAGTGAAGCTCGTTCCCCTCGGAAGGGGAAGGCCGTTGTGAACGAAGTCAGCAAAGGGGGAAGGGAAGATGAAGAAAACGACCAAAGGAAGTCTAGAGGGCTCCCGGTCGCAATGGTAATCACTGGAGGGTGCCCTATAGAAGGAGGAGAAACAAACAAATCCATGAAGAGGCGGTGGAAAGAGATTATGAGTGTTGCATCGATCTCCGCTCCCAGAACTCCCTCGAACAGGCCACCCTTGACCTTCGACGACAACGACTTGCTTGATGGGAAACCGAACAAGTATGTCCCTTTGATAATAACTACAGTAATGGCAAATGTGGAAGTTAGGAGAATATTGGTCGATCAGGGAAGCTTAGCGGACATCATCTTCGAGGACCTTCTGGACGCGCTGAGGATACCCAAGAGCGAGTTGAGGGCCTACCGAGGATCCGATCTGATAGGCTTCAACGGATCGTCAACCACGCCCCTTGGAATGATTGAGCTCATGGTAACTTTCGGGGATGACAGCGGAAAGAGACCAAAGTGCAGGATTGCCAAGACCGATTTCCTCGTACTACCATGCAAATCAGTATACCAGTGCATCATAGGTCGACCCACGTTGGGAAAGCTTGGGGAAGTGACCTCCACTGTCCACTTGAAAATGAAGTTTCACTCTGACAGTAACGAAGTAGTCACCGTTTCGGCCGACTTACAATCCGCTCGAAGGTGTCATTACATGAACCTTAAAGAACAAGGCGAAAATGAGACAAAAAAGGACTGATATTGCGGACAGGGGCGGGAATCAAGTCAACGTTGCCTGATTTAGATGTCAGGTACGACCCGGACAGTGACGCAGAAGAAGGAGATGACGATCTAACCCGAGAGCTCAAAAAGAGAATTAAAAGACCAGAGCCAGACGGTGAGCTCGTCCAAATACAGCCAGGGAGCGACCCAGAGAAGACAGTGGCAGTGGGAAACGACCTTCCCCCGAAAGTGTGAGATCAATTGATCTAGTGTTTGAAAGAACACACTGATGTATTCGCTTGGAGCGCTGCCGATATGCCAGGCATTCTGCCAGAGGTAGCTTGTCACCACCTGGCCGTTAACCCCGCATCCAAATGGGTCGCCCAAAGAAGAAGGGTGCAGAGTGGGAGAGAAATGACGAGCAGCCATAAAAGCGGTCGATGACTTGCTGGAAGCCGGGTTCATTAAAGAAATCAAGTATATGACATGGCTATCCAACGTCGTTCTGGTCAAGAAGGCCAATGGGAAATGGCGCATGTGCGTTGACTACACTGATCTTAACCGGGCATGCCCTAAAGACGCGTTTCCGGTGCCTAGTGTGGACCGGTTAGTAGACAGCGCAAGCGGGTTTCGATTACTCTCATTTTTGGATGCCTACTCGGTTTACAACCAGATCGCAATGCACCCACCCGATCAAGAAAAGACGGCCTTTATGACAGCAAGAGGGAACTACTGTTATCTTGTCATGCCCTTCGGATTGAAGAATGCGGGAGCTACTTACCAGAGAATGATGAGCAGGGTGTTTCGAGCACAAATCGGCAGAACAGTTGAAGTATACTTAGATGACATGATCATTAATAGCAAACAAGACATTGATCATGTGGGCGATCGGAAAGAGGTATTTATGGAAGCCCGCAAGAACTCGCTGAAGCTAAACCCTGAGAAGTGCACATTCAGAGTTAGAGCGGGCAAGTTTTTGGGATTCTATTTAACAGAGTGGGGAATTGAGGAGAATCCAGGTAAATGCAAGGCGGTGACAGGGATGAAGTCGCCCACTAGTAAGAAAGAGATCCAGAAGCTGAACGGGATGATAGCCGCACTCTCACGATTCATTTCAAAAGTAGTCAGCAAGTCCCTCCTGCTCTTCAAACTGCTTAAGAAGGAGGACTCAGTTCGAGTGGTCGCCCGAGTGTGACCAAGCTCTAGACCAGCTAAAGGAAGTTATGTTGCAACCGCCTATCTTGACAACTCCAGAGCCCGGGGAGACATTATATCTGTATCTCTCCATTAGCGACGAAGCTTTAGCGGCCGTGCTAGTGCCGGAGGACGAGGCAAAATAGAATCCCATATATTTTGTGAGTAAAGCACTCCAGGGACCAGAGCTCAGGTACCAAAGAATTGAGAAGCTAGCCCTGGCACTGATTGTAGCAGCCCGAAGGCTGAGATCGTATTTCGTGGCCCACCAGGTCGCCCTCAGAACAAACCAGCCCATCCGACAGATTTTGCATCGACCTGGCCTAGCCGGGAGAATGATTAAATGGGCGGTGGAACTCTCGGAGTTCGGCATCAAGTATGAAACCAGAACGGCCACTAAAGCACAAATCCTGGCAGATTTCATAGCTGAGATGACCCCGATCCAGGAAGAAGGGCTTGAACCAACCTGGACACTGTATGTAGATGGCTCCTCCAATAGCAAGGGGAGCGGGGCGGGGTGATCCTAGAATGCCCAGAAGGAATGACGGTGGAGGCGTGCATTGAGGGACTCATGCTCGCTCAGAAATTCAAAGTGCAAAGGGTCGAACTCCACTCAGACTCTCTGTTGGTAGTATCCCAGATTAAGTAGGCGTTCGATGCAAAGGATGAAGTGTTAAGAAGATACCTGGCCAAAGTCAGAGAACTGCTCGAGCAGTTTGACCATGCAGAAGTGCTGCACATTCCCCGATCAGAGAATACAAGGGCTGACGTGCTCTCAAAACTAGCCAGCACGAAAAACCCGGGAAATCACAAGAGCGTAATTCAGAAAGTCCTCCCCCAGCCCAGCGTCAAGCTGGAAATATCTCCAAACTCAGATGTTTGCACTATCAACCTCGATGAGTCATGGATCGATCTCATTCTAAAGTATATCACGGACAGGGAAGAACCAACCGATCCAAAAAAGGCGGCTTTGTCGCGTAGACGAGCATCGTCTTACTCTGTCATCGAAGGTAGATTATTTCGAAGAGGATTCTCTACGCCACTGCTAAAGTGCCTAACACCAAATGAGGCCGACTAAGTTTTGAAGGAGATCCATGAAGGAATATGTGGAAACCACCTAGGAGCACGAGCTCTAGCCAAGAAGGCACTTAGGGCAGGATATTATTGGCCCACGATGGATGAGGATGCGAGCAGCCTAGTTAAAAAATGCGACAAGTGTCAGAGGCACGCTGACGTGCACATCGCTCTTCCAGTTGAGTTAAACAACATGACCGCCCCATGGCCGTTCTTTTGGTGGGGAATTGACCTCCTGGGCCCGTTCACGGTCACCCCGGGACAGCTGAAGTACCTAATCGTCGCAGTAGATTACTTTACCAAGTGGATTGAGGCCGAACCTTTAGCAACCATCACGTCCAAGAACTGTTTGAAATTCATCAAGAAAAATATACTGGTCCGGTTCGGGATCCCAGAGGTATTAGTCTCAGACAATGGCACTCAATTCACGGATACAAATTTCTAAGAGTCCATGGTAGTGCTAGGGGTGAGGCAGCGTTTCACCTCCGTTGAACACCCACAGACGAACGGCCAAGCAGAGGCCGCCAATCGAGTGATCTTGCGCGGGTTGAAGAGAAGGTTAGATGAAGCCAAAGGGAGATGGGCAGAAGAACTCCCACTCGTTCTGTGGGCGTACCGAACGAGCCCCCATTCAACGACGGGCGAGGCCCCATTCAAGATGGTCTACGGGGTAGATGCACTCATTCCGGTGGAAATCGGAGAGCTTACTTGAAGGACAGCCAACCCAAAGCCACCCGAGTAGAACGACCAAGAGCTCAGAGAAGAGCTCGATCTAATTGATGAGCTGCGCACCAGAGCCTCACTAAGGGAAGCACTTGTGAAATAAGGGATGGCAACTAAATACAACGCCAAGATCGTTCCAAGATATTTCTCAGTTAGCTTACTCATCCTAAGAAAGGCGTCCGTAGGACAAAAGAACGCAGCTCAGGGAAAGCTCGCCCCGAACTGGGAAGGACCCTATCGAGTCGTCTCGAAGACAGGGTAAGGGTGCTTACCAGCTCTAGACCATGAGCGGGGGAATAGTGCCAAGGACCTGGAATGCTGTAAACCTTAGGCGTTATTTTGTTTAAACTGTATCGTTGACAAAGCTCTTGTAACACGTTTAATCAAGGCAACCGGGCGGGACACTCTTTTTTCCCACTGGGTTTTTATTGAGGCCCGCCCGGATAGACGCATTGCACCTGGGCCAGAGCCTCTTCAAAACGCTTCTGGCAAAAAGCAAGGGTTAACTCAACCACCCGGTCACACTCCTCCTGAGCCTCGTCCCGCTCTTTTTCCAAGGTGCCGACATTCTCCTTGAGCTTAGCAACCTCTTCAGCCAACCCCTCAACCTTACCGGACAAATCATTTACACTTGACACTTCCAGCTCCACCCTACTCTCGACCCCAGTTTTGGCGGTCAGCGCATAGTCCCGCTCTTTGGTCACAGTGGAGAGGGTCTTCTTAGTTTCATCAAGGGCATCGATAGTAGGCTTGAGAGCGGCCTCAGATTCTTGAAGCTTCATCTTGGTGGCCTCCAGCTCCTCCCGCAACTCTGAGATAAATCCATAAGCACAGTTTAGCTTATCAGTTTTGTCTAAGTTATCACTCTCCAACCACAAGTTTTGGGCGAGGAGTCTATTACCTGCAGTCCGATCCGCATCCCCTTGCTTCAGCTTAGCGATCACGCGTGACCCAGCCTTGGCTACATCTGCCACAAAGAGAAGAGGGTCCTGACGGAAGAGGTCGAAGTCCGCCTCAGAGACGTCCTCCAAGTCAAGGCCTGAAACCGGTCTCCTCTGGGCCTCTTTGCAGCCTTGCTCCTTTTCGTTGGAGGGTCGACCCCAGAGTCGTCCCCAGTGAGATCAACAGCAGGAAGAGAGCGATCCCTCTTCTTCCCAGAGCTGGGGTTGGCAGCAGTACTGGTTCCCGCTCTATCAGCGACATCGACGGCATCGCCAATCGGAGAGGGTAGTTCGACGGGGGTAGAGGGAGCGGGTTGAGATTTCCTACCCTTCCTTGCCTTTCTCATAAGCTCCCCATATCCCATGCCTGCCATTTCACCTGAAAAAGAAGGAATGTCCAGTAAAAAAAAAGAGGCAAGGGAAAGAGTAGATGAAGAAGTTCTCGCACCAAGAGCGACACGGAAACTTGAATCGTCCCGTGCCCGTATCAACCGATAGCACTTGATTAGTTCCTTGTCCATCCAAGAGGCCATGTTCTCGAGCAGCCTCAAGGTTTCCAGGTCGCCCTCGCTAAGTTTGCAGCGGGTTCTGTAAGTGCCTGAGGGACGACGATAGTGTGCATACGTCCATGCAATGGGAAACTTGTACCCGCTCACCCGTCCCCGAGCGTCCAAAGACCCGACCATCTTATGAGACCCCTCACAAACAGGGACTACCCACATAAAGGTAAGCATCCAAGGCTTCAGGGAATCAGAGTAAGGTTTAAAAAGTTTGAAGTCCGACTGGCCCTTGATGCTCAAATGCTCCCACCGGTTTCTATTGCTCCCGGCTCCGGCCTCCGGCTCATCTCGAAAATCTCGAAGAAGAGAGACCGAGAGCAGTCGCGCCCCATTACTCTCATCAGCTGCTCGTACACTTTGATGAAGGCCCACAAGTTCGGGTGCAATTGGGACGGTGCGACCCCAAGGTAACGAAGAAGGGAGCATTGGAAAGAAGTAAACGGGGGACGAACCCGCATGTCACGAAGAACGTTCGCATACATGGTGAATTTGAGAGAAGAAGGGATGGAGACCACATGCTTGGCCGAAGAAGGACCTTCCACCGCCCATAACTGACCGGGATCACCTACCAAGTTCGCAAAACATTGAAGTACCTCATCCCCGGGGAAAAGGATCGAATGAACGTTGTTAAGAACGGTCAAAGAGATCCAAGAGTGGTCTTCACCAATCACGCCTCCCCAGTCAAGATCCTCTACCCCTGTACCTTGCAGTAAGTCCCTCTCTGCGCGGGTTGAGGTACTAGCATCATGAGCAGGAGTAGTATTGACGGCCTCTGATGGTTCAACAGCGTCCTCTGATCCTCGAGAGAGGGAATGCGCGAGATTACCCATAGAAACGGTCCGGTCGGAAGACGTACTCTCACCAGACAAATTGGCAGAAGAAGTAGGCGGGCGAGCTCCAGGTGGAGTTTCGGTCCTGACTCCGCACAAAGAAGGACGGGTACAGAGTTCGGCTAGCTGAACAGGAGGACTGCTTGGAATGCGGGCGGTTTGCTTTGTCCGCGCCAGATCCAGATCCTGCAAGAAGGGTGGCAAGAAAGTCAGACCACCTATAGACGACCTATCGAAAGGGGCGACAAGGTCGACCCCGGGTTTGACGCCCCCTCCTCGCAAACGACGATATAAGAAGGAAAAATAAAAATCAGTTAATGAGACGACAAGTACCTGGAGTTGGAGATAAGTTGGTCGCGTTAGCAATTACTAACAGAAGGCGGTCTGGAGTTGAATCGCGGCGGAGCAAGAAGTCACTCACTGGAGAACACCTCGCCAGAATACACCGAAAACTTGGTCGCTCACCGGAGAATGCAAGTCGTTCTCAGAGCAGAAACCCGAAAAAGCGAAATGAGAAATGAAGGAAGGGTGTCCAATATATAGGGGAGAGAGGCTAGGAATTGAAGCGACATGACCTTTCGATTCCAGCATTAATGACGCACCTCGAAAATTGAACCATCATCATTGCGCGCCCCATTGGGAAACGCAATGGTCACAACTGTCACCTCAAAAGGTGAAACGTCGCAGCCATCGAACTCAGGATGCCACGTCACTAGAAGACAAGAGAGAACCCGTTGCTCGGGCATGAATACAAGTCGCCTCAGCGCAGGAGGTCACACAAGGCAAAGTCGCTCATTTGGGGGCAATCGGTCTCAGGCCTGAACCCGTTCCTTCTGGACGACTTCGACCTGGGAGCAACTGTTTTGGACTGGGCCGGAGCCCAACATTGTCACAGGGCCGACCGCAAGCGGCCCAATTAGCAAAGCAGAGACGCTTGACCTAGATCGCAGGTCCAGCGGTCCAGATCAGGCCATATGCAACCCGACGGTCGCCCGCAGAGCCCCTGACGCTATATATAGAGGCCTGACCTCAGCTGACAGGTACACTTTTGACACATAGCGTCACTCTGCTCGAATATTTCTCCACTGACTTGGGCGTCAGGAGTGTCATCGCAGGTACACCCCGCCGGAGCTCTGAACGCGACCAGCCATCATCCAGCTTGACCACAGCCCCACCTTCGATCAAGTAGCAAGCAACCTCAATGAGCCAGTGACGTAATCAAGCACACCGAATCAGATTGACCGCCCCTGTTGGGGCCCGGATCAATTAGATTACCTACATCTTCATTTAATTTGATTTAATTTGTGCGTAGAGATTGCATTGGAAACTAGATTAAAATAGGAAATTAGGAATAAGTTAGAAATATAGTGAAGGATGGGGGACTAGTTGTAAATAAAGAATTGACAAACACATACCCTCACACTAAACTACATAAGTGCCTATGCCACTTAAGAAAAACACACTAAACTAGTTGTGAAGGGAGGAAGCTCGAAGAAGAACAGAATCTAGAGGCTAACATTGGGGATTTCTCGTACCACTCATCTAGGTTTTCATTAACTTAACAACTAAGGTGAGTTCTTCAATTAGTTGGGGTTTAGGAGGGCACTAATAAGTCCCTCATTAGACATATTATTTGAGTCAATTTGATGCTCTATGATTGAATTGAAATATGTTTTCTAACTTGAGTTGCAGCTGAGTAGAGTTTTAGTTTGAACATGCGTGAACTATTTTCCCCTTGTTTTGATTTATGCTGAAATTGTACTAACAATATGGATATTTGTTCGGTTTTTTGATGATTATGGCTTCCACAGAGGCCATATATGTTTGAGGTTTATTTTATTAGAAACTAGACTCAATTCCTTTCAATTTAGGCACTTGTTTTATTAACTTTAAGTTAGTATTTTGGGAGAAATCTTAGTTACCAGTTTTAGGTAATTACTTCAAACTTGTATAGACATAGGTCTAGAGTTTTTTTTATAACGTTTTCTCTAGAACTCCATTTTGAGTGATTGTTGTGATTTTTAAAACTAAGCTCATTTTTCTTCAGTTTTAGCACAAGTTTCATGGTATTTGACTTAGTTTTGATGTTTTAAACTGTGTTACAATCTGGAAGACAGCTGCTACATTGTTTCTGAATGTATGTAAATTTTTTTATTAAACTGTACCATTTGGTCCATTAATATGTGAAATAAAAATTATTTTCATAAACTAGACACTCTAAGCTTTATAAATAATGTTCGTTTTCTCAATTCTGATATCTTTTGATATTTTAAGTAAATCATGAGCGTGGAGGCAAAATTTCCTCCATATGTGAAGTATTTTCCGTGCTGCTCAGAGTGGCCTCCAAAGCGGGTCTCCAAAACAGTAGTATACTATATTATAATATATAAATAATAAATAATGTATAGTCATGTTTGTATGTTATTAGCACATGATTATAGGTTATAGTAATGTTTGTATGCTATTAACATACAATCAATCAAATGAACACATAAATAATTGAGTAAAATTGGTTGTGCAAAATTACAGGAATAAAAGGAGTACGAGAATAATGAAGAATTATCGCGAATATAAGAAAAACTACCATAACAATTAAGAGAAAAAAAAAGTAATCGAGAATGTAGGTTCAAAGAATCAATGGAGAAGGAAGCAAATGAAGGTGAACGAGTATATAAGAAAAAACTACAATAACAATTAAGAGAAAAAAAAGTAATCAAGAATGTAGGTTCAAAGAATCTATCAAAAATTATCTTGGAATAGAGAAAGAAAAGTGTAGCAAATGAGAAGTGAACGAGTAGAAAAGTTAATGGGTGGAATGGCTCGACGAGTGTGGTATTTTTTGAAGTCCTACAAAATTTTTAGTATCAAATAATCCATCAATTTGTTTTTTATATATTTGAATAGGAAGAAATTTTTTTAAAGTTGTAAAAAATCTCAATCTGTCTTGATATTTTTTGTTACAACCTTTTTTTTTTAAACAAAAAGGAAAGGAGTCTTGTTAAAACATTCTGATGCAAAACCCTCCTTAGGGATAAAAACACCAAGAAGGAAAGAGTACTCCCCCCTATTTCATTAAAAAATAAAAAGCAAAATTACAAAAAGCAAGGGGGGACATAAACCAAAACCCCTGCAAACAAAAATACAAAAATTACTGTCTGAAACGAAAAGAAGGATGACCAACCATATTACGGTTAAAATCATCCTGAATAAAAGTGGGAATAGAATTCCACCATTGGAAGCCAGATAGGGTAGTTCCATGAGACGCAAGCTTATCAGCACAGTGATTTCCTTCCCGAAAAATATGAGTGCAACTGAAAGTCATGGATTTTAGAAGACCCATGCAGTTCAACCAGCGGTTGCGGATACTCCAAGGCACAATTGAATGAGACGAAATGGCCATAACAGCAAGCTGCGAATCACTCTCAATTCATAAACGATGCCTGTAACACCCCTTTTTTCTACCCAACGGTTTATTAAAAAAAATATCAGAGTTTTTCGCGCCAAAAGAGTGTCACATTTTTCGAACCGGAAAACCACTTCGCAAACAGAGTACTTTAATTATAACTAACTTCTTTTCAAAAACATGCAGCGGAAATAAAAAGGTTTAACTTGGCAATCATACTTCAAAAGGTTTACAACTTAGAAAGGCATATACATAACACATAAGGAAAGACGCAAGGACAACCCTCCCGAGTGCTACGTATCAGAGCCGACTCAACCATACTAGAAGAAGAATCTCTAGCCACCTTCAGTCACCGTCACCTGCAGGTTGCCGACATACGAGGCAACACGACGCAGTAGGGTGAGTCTCAATACATAGATAATAATAGATAAAACAAGAAACACAGTATAATAGGCACACCAGGAATACCATCAATTTACTACACCAATAATACAGTTACACCAAATCCAGTTACGCTGAATACTATTACACTGAGTACCGTCACACCAAATGCAGTTACACCCAGAATACAGTTACACCATTAGTTCAAGAAGACGCAATCAAACACAGGACGTGTATGCAATGTATGAAATGCAACCCAAAACTCCACTGGGCATATGCATGTGGATCCATTAGGCCGAAGCCTCTGCTCACCAAATATAATTAGGCCGAAGCCTCTGCTCACCAAATATAATTAGGCCGAAGCCTCTGCTCACCAAATATAATTAGGCCGAAGCCTCTGCTCACCAAATATGCACATGGTTTATGTGACGCTATGAACAATGCACCATACACACCAAAATCACCACAACAATGCGATAACATGTGCACCAATAATTTATTTAACTCACCAATAGTTTTATTAACTCACCAACACCAAAAGAAAGGTCATAGACCATTGCCTTGAGGGCACTCACCAATAAACTCACCAATAATTTATCTCACCATTTTATATACATCACCATTATACATCTCCAAAATTTCAGCTCTAAGGATAGCACACCAATCACACCAAGCACAATTAATTACGCGACTACATTGTCACCAAAGGACTAAACAACACCCATAGGGACTAAGACAGCACATAGAGTAGCAGCAGCAATATAAACAGCAGCATAAAATCCCACAAAATTCGGAGCAACAAACCCCACAAAATTCGGAGCAACAAATCCCACAAAATTCGGACAGAATTATTAGTCATTTTGAAATCAAATCTTCTCCCTCATTTCTCAATGAAATTTAGCGAAATCAGTGCCTATTCAGTAGGAAATTAAGTCTACTTTCCAACAAAACAAACCCCATAATTTTTAGACGAATAGAACACTCACGACCACAGATTTACTGAACCTATATCCAGATTGTTTCCAGAATCTTACCCTAACTTGTGAAATTCATATCTCGAGCTACACAACTCTAAACGCAACCAAACCAGTGCCAAATTAACAAGCATTAAGTCTATTTTCCAGAATAGTAAACCACATAATTTTTCAGTCAACACAAAGTTCCCAGTTACCGAAATACTGAACCTCTACCCACATCGTTCCCGGAATTTTAACCTAACTTGTTTCACCTATAACTCAAGTTTTACAACTCCAAATGCAACCAAATCAACGCCAAATTAACAAGCATTCAATCAAGTTTTCGAAATGACAAACCACATAATTTTTCAATTAGTAAAACATTCTCAGTCACTGAAATACTAAACCTATGTCAGAACATCTCAAAACAGTGAATTCAACAACACAAACAACCATCACACTTCAGCCACATATATATCAAACGATCACCCAATCACTCAAATATTTCATGAACCAATTTAAACAACTACTCCTAACACCTAGTCCCCATGATTTCGTGGTTTATAAATTATTAACTATGAACGAGAGTCCCCTTACCTCATAATTGAAGAACACCTATCTCTTGGTGAGCAAGCTACCATCAAAATTCAGCAACTAAGATCCTCCTCTCCCTCCTTGGTGCATGCGAAATCTTCCTCTCTCTCCTCTAGGGTTTTTGCGCCCTTCTCCTTTCTTCTCTCTCTTAGGGTGTCACGCCTCTCCTCTCTCCAAGCCGTCCCACTCTCTCTATTTTTTTCTAAAGTGTTGGAGTGAATCACCAAACCCTAAGATTGGCATCTTATAGGCGCCTAGCTTAATGGACATGGGCTTCCACTTAATGACCTAATCATGGGCTTCTCCTAATCCACTTCAACTCGCCACCACCATCTAAAACTAACCCTAGGTCCAATTAAATAATTCTATTTATTTAACTCTCAAAACCCTAAATAATTAATTAAATCAATTAATTAATTATCTCCTACCACCTAAACCTCACTTAATTAACTAGAAAATTAATCTACTATTTTCGGGCTGTTACAACTCTCCCCCCCTAAAAAGAATTTCGCCCTCGAAATTTACCCGCTAAAACTAACACTCTCCCACTAACAATCACACACAGTTCACACATCAGGGAAGGTCAAAAACAAACCAGACAACAGCACATAGGGATACACAAAACATATAACACTAGTAGGGATGTCTCCCCCACTAGATCACTTACCATTGGCAACTTTTGATGTACCTGCAACGCAAACATTGGTTAGCACTAAAAAGACAACAGTTGGTCGCTAACCGACACAACGACTCGATGACTTGGCCGGACGGACCAACCATTGCTCTGATACCACTAATGTAACACCCCTTTTTTCTACCCAACGGTTTATTAAAAAAAATATCAGAGTTTTTCGCGCCAAAAGAGTGTCACATTTTTCGAACCGGAAAACCACTTCGCAAACAGAGTACTTTAATTATAACTAACTTCTTTTCAAAAACATGCAGCGGAAATAAAAAGGTTTAACTTGGCAATCATACTTCAAAAGGTTTACAACTTAGAAAGGCATATACATAACACATAAGGAAAGACGCAAGGACAACCCTCCCGAGTGCTACGTATCAGAGCCGACTCAACCATACTAGAAGAAGAATCTCTAGCCACCTTCAGTCACCGTCACCTGCAGGTTGCCGACATACGAGGCAACACGACGCAGTAGGGTGAGTCTCAATACATAGATAATAATAGATAAAACAAGAAACACAGTATAATAGGCACACCAGGAATACCATCAATTTACTACACCAATAATACAGTTACACCAAATCCAGTTACGCTGAATACTATTACACTGAGTACCGTCACACCAAATGCAGTTACACCCAGAATACAGTTACACCATTAGTTCAAGAAGACGCAATCAAACACAGGACGTGTATGCAATGTATGAAATGCAACCCAAAACTCCACTGGGCATATGCATGTGGATCCATTAGGCCGAAGCCTCTGCTCACCAAATATAATTAGGCCGAAGCCTCTGCTCACCAAATATAATTAGGCCGAAGCCTCTGCTCACCAAATATAATTAGGCCGAAGCCTCTGCTCACCAAATATGCACATGGTTTATGTGACGCTATGAACAATGCACCATACACACCAAAATCACCACAACAATGCGATAACATGTGCACCAATAATTTATTTAACTCACCAATAGTTTTATTAACTCACCAACACCAAAAGAAAGGTCATAGACCATTGCCTTGAGGGCACTCACCAATAAACTCACCAATAATTTATCTCACCATTTTATATACATCACCATTATACATCTCCAAAATTTCAGCTCTAAGGATAGCACACCAATCACACCAAGCACAATTAATTACGCGACTACATTGTCACCAAAGGACTAAACAACACCCATAGGGACCAAGACAGCACATAGAGTAGCAGCAGCAATATAAACAGCAGCATAAAATCCCACAAAATTCGGAGCAACAAACCCCACAAAATTCGGAGCAACAAATCCCACAAAATTCGGACAGAATTATTAGTCATTTTGAAATCAAATCTTCTCCCTCATTTCTCAATGAAATTTAGCGAAATCAGTGCCTATTCAGTAGGAAATTAAGTCTACTTTCCAACAAAACAAACCCCATAATTTTTAGACGAATAGAACACTCACGACCACAGATTTACTGAACCTATATCCAGATTGTTTCCAGAATCTTACCCTAACTTGTGAAATTCATATCTCGAGCTACACAACTCTAAACGCAACCAAACCAGTGCCAAATTAACAAGCATTAAGTCTATTTTCCAGAATAGTAAACCACATAATTTTTCAGTCAACACAAAGTTCCCAGTTACCGAAATACTGAACCTCTACCCACATCGTTCCCGGAATTTTAACCTAACTTGTTTCACCTATAACTCAAGTTTTACAACTCCAAATGCAACCAAATCAACGCCAAATTAACAAGCATTCAATCAAGTTTTCGAAATGACAAACCACATAATTTTTCAATTAGTAAAACGTTCTCAGTCACTGAAATACTAAACCTATGTCAGAACATCTCAAAACAGTGAATTCAACAACACAAACAACCATCACACTTCAGCCACATATATATCAAACGATCACCCAATCACTCAAATATTTCATGAACCAATTTAAACAACTACTCCTAACACCTAGTCCCCATGATTTCGTGGTTTATAAATTATTAACTATGAACGAGAGTCCCCTTACCTCATAATTGAAGAACACCTATCTCTTGGTGAGCAAGCTACCATCAAAATTCAGCAACTAAGATCCTCCTCTCCCTCCTTGGTGCATGCGAAATCTTCCTCTCTCTCCTCTAGGGTTTTTGCGCCCTTCTCCTTTCTTCTCTCTCTTAGGGTGTCACGCCTCTCCTCTCTCCAAGCCGTCCCACTCTCTCTATTTTTTTCTAAAGTGTTGGAGTGAATCACCAAACCCTAAGATTGGCATCTTATAGGCGCCTAGCTTAATGGACATGGGCTTCCACTTAATGACCTAATCATGGGCTTCTCCTAATCCACTTCAACTCGCCACCACCATCTAAAACTAACCCTAGGTCCAATTAAATAATTCTATTTATTTAACTCTCAAAACCCTAAATAATTAATTAAATCAATTAATTAATTATCTCCTACCACCTAAACCTCACTTAATTAACTAGAAAATTAATCTACTATTTTCGGGCTGTTACAATGCCAACCTTTATGGAAAGCCACCTCAATGGCTACCATGATTCCAACAAGCTCCGCATGCAGAGCGTAATTTGTACCAAGAGGAAGCATGAAGCAACCCAGAGATTCAGCATTACTATCGCGAAAGATACCGCCACAAGCAGCTAAACCAGGCGAACCCCTAGCAGCGCCATCTGTATTACACTTAACCCACAAGCAAGGAGGGGACTTCCAAATAACCTCAATAAATGTCGGAGCCTTACGAGGCTTGCAATCAACCGAAAACGCTTTAAGAATCAAAAAATCCTGCATGGAGTTTGACGTGGAGCCCTTGCTGAGATTACCAGAAATGTTCACATTTGCCGTGATCAAGTTCTTCATGTGAGTGGGCAAGATCTTCTTGTTGTCAAAACGAATCTGATTCCGAGAGTGCCAAATAGCCCAAAATACATTAATAACGGCGGCGGTAACAACATCTTTCACTTGTTAAACTCTATAAAATCTTGTTGGTCTTGATTTGTTTTTTTATAAACACAATCTTGTTAAACTCTTTAAAAAATCTTGTTTTTTTTGACATAAAAAATATTGTTAGTCTTTTTTTTTTACAATACCTTTTTCTTCTATTTAAAATTCAGTCTTGATATTTTTTTTTTTTTGTTTTTTCTACAAGAAACAAGAAAAGAGTGGGGTAGAGGCTGAATAGAAGTGTTCCATTCCATTCCATCTCTCACTCACGGACCTGACCGACTGGTGATGATCGTAGGTGGTGGCTCCTTCACACCAACTTCGAAAAGGAGAAGAGTCACTCACATCTATTCCATCGACATGGAAACTGAAGCTGTTAAGGTTTCTCATACTTCACCACTTTCTTGTTTAATTTCTGTTTTGATATATTCTATTCAACTTAGCTTCGGATCTAGGTTTGGTTTACATTTGGCTCTTTGTGCTTTGTCTCTTGATTATTTGAATATTTCTTTCGTTTGGTGAATTAAGTGGTTTTTCCTAGTTTTTTTCTTTTCATTTTACCTTGTTATTATGTGCTAACTGTGTACTAAAAACAAAGGGATTCGAATTTTAATGATGAAAAACGTTGGAACAAATGATTATTGTGTAAATCAAATGAGGGCATATGAATTGCCATTGGTATGATGTTGTGAGGTTTTAATTTTCTGGTGGTCTCCTTGAGTTGACTTTCTTGTTCACTATTTTACTAGCAAAGTACTTATAGAGGACTAGTATGTTTATGCTGTTCTGCTCATCTGTTTCGTCTCAAATTATCATCAAAATTTTAGTTGAAAACGGGTCAAACCGGAATTGGATCCTATGCAGTCGGTTTTGGGTGCATTCGATACTTTGGGTGCATTCGATACAGTCGGAAAATCTGTGTCTATCTCTCTCCACAACCATCATTAGTGCATCAACTTCTGTGCTATGCTCTGTGTGCAAATAGGAAAATGTGTTGTATTGCTCTCCATACTGAGTTTCTTGGAGTTTGGTCTTCAATGTTCACACGTCCAGTACCATTGTTGTCTTTGAATTATTTCATACGGCATTGGTTAGGTAAGCCAATTACAATATGCATTTTTAACATTCTCTGATGTTATATGCAACAGTAGCAACAATCCGACTTCATTAAAACCATTGAGACCAAGGTATTTGTTAAAAGGTTTAGCTTAGTGTTTGCTTTATTCTTTGTCTATCCTTTTTTCTAAGACTATCGTCTATTTGATCGACTTTTCTGAAAGGGTCTTCTTCTACCCCTTTTAATCCTTTGTCTGACATCCTTAACAATCTTACCCTCACTTTGTAATGTGGTTACAAGATAACTAAGGAGTGCAACTTGTGGTGTGATGTGATCTCATGTATTCTATCTTACTCCTACAAACTATATACTTTTCCAAATCCTCTTCCCACAGCCAAGTTTAAAATTAATTCCTCTTATTATATTCATCAGCTATGGATATATCATATTTTTAATTTGCGTCATGTTTTAGTGATGGGAATTCATAATGGCTTTTTTCAATCGATAGTTATAACTGAACTCAAATTCACTCTGTATTTAGTCTGGCATGTAAATTTGTATTGCGCTAACTTTTCCTCCTTCCAGCCCGCTCTCCTTGTACTTGATGAAATATCTATTTCAGTGATGTTTGTTTTACCATTCTACTTTATGGAACCAGGCCAAACTTGCAGATCTGAAAGAAAAATTTGGGCGAGAGATCCGTGTTTTTGAAACGTTAGCTGTTTCCCCATCCTCAGATGCTGCACCATCCAACGGTAATTATGCTTTATCCTTGACAATCCCAAGGTTGTTAGAAAATTATAGAAATAAAATTTTTAAATAACGACATTTGCATATATTATTTTCCTCAAGTATCCTGATTAAGTTCATATTTCTTGTTGTATGTAAAAGGAGAGGAGACTGATGACCTCTATGAGTTTACCACAGATGATTATTACCTACTCGCGGCCACTAAAATGGGAGGTAATGATTATCGTTATCATTTCATGTGAATGGAGAAGTGAGACTTTATAGACTATAGAATCTGGCCTAATGTACTTGGCATGAATCATTCAATGGATATGCCAAATTGTCTAATGTGAACAATGATTTGAGTGACATGAAAATTCGGATTAGCTTATAAGTTTGCGTTGGTGTATACTTTCTTCAATTTAATTTGTTTAATTTTTTTTCCATTAATGGGAAGGAACATAAAAATAGAGGAAAATCTGGGAATGGAATGGAAGAAATGGAAAAAAGTAACCATCATGTTTGTTTGGAAGATTAGTATAGGAACAAAAAGGAACTCCATTGTCCTTGAGTTTGCCCGATTCGACCGCATTTTTGGGGGAAATGAAATTTGTGTCTTTGATGGGAATTGTTATGGAATTGTCCTTAATGTTATGTACCATTCCCCTCCTATCTGTTTTAACTCCCAGGAAGGGACTTGATCCTTTTGCCTGGTTCAGCCACAAATATAGTTTTGATGAAAAAAAAGCTGATGATCAAATATGAGGTTAAGAAAAGAAAATTCAAAAATGAGGAAGAGAAATGATTATTTAGTCAGTGGTCAATAAGCCGTTTCTTTAAATAGTTTAAATATAGGTTCCAAATTTTGTTGTATACTGTTTGTATTGCCATTAACTTCCCCATTAGAAGCATCTTCTTTTGTATTTTTTACTGCAATTATGTGTATGCATTGTTTTTGCTTGTGGTGCATGTGTGAGAATGCTCATTGAAATGGATATATTAAAAAGAATCAAGTTCAGTACATTTTAAGGATGCATACACTATTCAACTATATTCCCTTTGTGACATTGAGGTTTACATGCATTAAATATGTTCAGATCAGTTCTTGAAGACTCGAAAAATCCGAGAAGCAGAAGAGGCATCTCGTAGGTCAAGAGTAACCAAAGTAATGTCAAGATTCTTTTTTCTTCTTATTATTACAATATAAAATGTGATACCTTCCTCTTTATATAAAATATGTTTTCTAATTATTATTATTATTATTATTATTATTATTATTATTATTATTATTATTATTGGTATGTAAATGTGATAATTATTCTAAGATTTTGTTGTAGTTCCGTATTAGACATCAATTTCAGAAATACCAGTAACAACCCAATATTTTTTCGCTCGGTGGGTTCAGTTACTCCGATCAAATGATACCATAATACCTTGTCATGAATTAGGTTCACAGCCCACAACAATAGGAATTAATGTAAATATAAGCAGTTTTATTTCCTGCCTTTTCCTTATTTAGGTACAACATTTATAGGGAGAATAAGTTCCCTGATTTTTATGGCTAGATTAGTGCACATGTTTATTCCCTTGTATTCTGTTTATACCTCTCTTGTACCCTTTCCCAAACTAGAGAAATATGCATCACATTTTCCATGGCATCAAAGCACACAATATGAACCATCTCTAACCTAGCCCCAAAACCCATGGAGAGAACAAGCGAGCAGGCTTACTCTTGCTATCATTGGTCACAAATTGAATGGCCAGAACTACACTCAATGGGTGTGGTCAGTCAAGATCTGCCTTCAAGGCAAAGGTAAGGTAGGTTACATCACAGGGCATACTCCAAGAGTGTAAGGGGGACTCCAATCTCAAAAAATGGCAACTGGAATAGTGGTCATCCTGCTACACGGTATACGGTTAACCCAATTTCAGGGTCGGCCTCTCCGTGCCGATGCCTGGGATTGACAACTATGAATTTGTGTTTCTTCTGCTACACTTGCATTTTATATATTTTGTTCAACTTCTACTTAAATAGAAGCCATGTCCTTCAAGACTTGTCTCTGGTGTCCTTCTGTCCGATACCTCAATAGGCGTATTATTTAGTCCAACGACCTACTAGTCATTTTTTAATGCCTGTTTTTCTCAAAGTCTGGAGGTTCTTTGGTAAGTAGGAGTGATTTTGATTTTCCTCTTTGGTTTTGATTTTACCAGAGTGCGAAATAATACTCAAGTTCATTAAAGGTTTATGAAAATAACATTCTCATTTTTTGTTTGATATCTTGTTCTGTTTCCAATAGATTTCTCTCATTATTATTAATGCATATCTCCAGATTGAAATTTCTTGTCTTTTTCCCTCACCTTTAGCAAGTATAAATAATTCAATTCCTTGCTTTAATGCCTAAGAATTGGTATAAGCCGTAAAATACCGATGCTTCGCTTACCACTTTAGTTCTTGCCTAAGAATATCAATCAATTTTATAACATTTCGTAAACTTTCAGCGAATCACAAAATCAGTTAGATCAGCTAGGAATAAACTTATCTTTTACGATGGTTTTGTCGTTTTTACAGGCTGTAATTAGAGTTCGCTTCCCTGATAATCACACATTGGAGGCCACCTTCCACCCATCAGAAACAGTCCAGAGTTTGAATGATCTCCTCACTAAAGTCATTGCACAGCCAGAGCAGCCATTTCATATATGTAAGCATATTAATACTTGAATAATCTAAATGATTGTAGAATATTTTACAATAAATCTGTGCAACTATGTACAAGGGAAACATAACTTGTAAGATACCCCAATTGGAATCCCTCAAGATTCAGAGCAAAATTAGTGCTTAAGTATCTATAGAAACTATATCAAAGAAAAGAATAAGTGATAGCTATAATTTCAATCAGCACTCTCCCTCAAGCTGGAACATATATATCATAGGCATATAATTTGTTACATATATAATCTATATGAGGCGGTGTGTTGAGATCCCATATTAGGTTATTGAGTAGAAATATAGTCAAAGTAGTCCTTATAAGGTTTGGATTATCCTCAATTCTGAGCTGGCTTCTAGGGTTGAGTTAGACCTAGTACATATTTCAAGAGAACACTTTAAAGGGAAGGAATAAATGATAGTTATAAATTCAATCAACATTAATATCCTCTATCTGATCAAATTTTTGATTAATTTTTGCCTATGTTGCTTACAAATTTTCACTGACCTGTATAACACGATTCAAGTTCCCCTAACGTATCATCACAGCTTTTAAACATCAGTTGGTAAGGATTATAATTTTATAAATTACTAACCTCTACAAAGTTGTTATGGATATAATCTGAACATAAAACAAATCATATGTACTTTAATTGTTGCAGATACTACTCCACCTAAGAAGCTGGTCACCGACATGTCTAAGGATTTTTATTCGGCTGGCTTTTGTCCTGGGGTGATTGTGTACTTTTCATATAATGTTCCAAAAGGTTATTGCATCCTGTCTTTAGAATCTTTTTGCATGAATTTCTTACTGTAATGTCCTTTGAATGATCTGTTATTTAGTATGAGTAAACCACTAAATCGTTCCTCCAAAGGCTATTTTTTTACCAAATTAGTCTCCTGAAGATCAACTTCATCATATTTTCCCAATGGATAACTAAGGTGATGATGCAAAGGAATGAATTTTTAACTGTTTATGATCTTTAATGGATAAATTTGGTGACATGATTTTGAAGGATCAATGTGGTGAGCTCTTTAGTATTTTGTCGGGTAAACTGTGACTTTAGTCGCTGAATATGTGAAGTATAGTCCCTAAATGTATCAAAACTATAAATAATCGTCGTATTAAACTTTGCTGAATGTCTTTTCCTAACTTTAAATGGTCCCTCACTTTGATCCCTAACTAGGTTGGCATTGGGAACTAAAATGACAGAGGCCACATTTGGGAATATTTTTGTAATTTCGATAATATTAAGAACTAAATTGACAGTGCATTAAACGTTCAGGGGCTAAATTGTCTATTTTCTGGTATTTTGTTTATTATATCAGTTCCATTTGACCATGCTCTCAGTATTTTGTTTCTTATACTTCATCGAAATTTGCAGATGCAATTCGTATGTCTTACTTTGCACCTGTTTTAGGAAAATTCACATTTTATCTTTTTACACATTCTTTTCCAGTCTTACTTTGCACCTGTTTTAGGAAAATTCACATTTTATCTTTTTACACATTCTTTTCCAGCGCCGCTCGTGTACCTATGTTGTTATCTAAGCTGTGAAATGTGTTTCAAAATATCATAACATACTACTTCATCAAGCAAATGCAGTTCAATTTTATTGCATAGTTGGAAATTTGAGCAATATAAATAACAGTAGCGTAACTATGTTTTGCATAATACCATTGACATGTATGGTTTTAGTTAATTAGACTTACACTGTTGAATAGGCTATGATAATATTTTTGACTCTTGTCCTTTATGTGATGTTTAGGTGATGAAACTGCAGTTGACCATAATGGTCCTTACCTACGTGAAGAGATATTGTCTTTGAAGGGTTTAGATGTTGCTATTGATGAAGACAAATCTAAGCCTGTAGAGTGTGCAACAGAGCCTGTTGTTGAGGCAACACAAGTCCCTTCTGTTCAACAACGTAAACCAGCTGAGAAAAAACTTGTTAAACCAAAGTGGCTAAAAATGTGATATCAATTTCACTTGTGCTCTATATACATGTGTCATTGAGGTTAATTTTCTGTTGATTAATTTATCGTTACATAGTAATATTATTATGCAAAGTCCGTAAGAATACTTCTTGGTTTCTTTTCTCTTCCTCCTCAGCCCTTATTCGGACCCTTTTTTCCTTTATTTTTCATGAATGTGTACATAATGTTTGAAAAGGTTGGATACTTTTATTTTGATGAGTGCAGGCATATCTGTACGTTACATGTTAGTTCCATATGTTGCACTTGATTTTGACTACTTAGAGCTTATAATAGGTGAAAAAGGTGAGATTATAATAGGTGAAGAATGTGAGATTTTGTACTTGTATGGTTTTGACTCCATATTTTGCATGTTATTTGGTACTTGTAGTTGTATGGTTTTTGACTACATGGAGCTTATAATAGGTGAAATATGTGAGTTTTTCTCAGCCGAACATTTTTAACATTAACACAACAAATAGAAAGGTCAATAATAATATAAACCAGTCATAAGGACAATAATCATAACTACATCATTTAAGACATACTTCTTTCGTTTCAAAATAAGTGTCACTTTAATAAATAAAATCGTTTCAAAATAAATGTTATTTTTGATTTCCAATGTAATATTAATTACTGCTTTTCAATTCTACTTTGCGTTAATGATAGTGAAAAAAACACCAGTAGTTGTTAAGGATAATTTGGTAAAATATCTATTCTCTTTCTTCCATTGCATTTCTTAATATATGTGTAAAAACCCTTAAACACATTTACTTTGAAATGGAGGAAGTAGTTATAACTGACTAGGTGTTGAAGTGCAGTGAATGCGCCTTTTCTTGTGTCCTGAGGCTACCAACATCAGAAGTTCCAACTACGATGTTAACGTTTGATGCAGTTTCGTCTTATATATACCACTATTCCATATGTGCTACAACTTACAAGTGCATGTTTGAATTGAAGTTTATGAGTTTAAGTTAAATGAACTTCGTTTTCCAAATTGAGTTTGCAATAATATTGACTAAACAACCATTTAGGTCTTTGAATGTGTGTGACCTGTCTCTATAATCCTTGAAAGTATCAAATTTTCAAAAACATTCCCAAATGCGCATTTCTTTGATCAGTTGGCTTGTGACTATATCTTTCATTAGTTAGTTTGAAACTCAAATGTGTCTTCCATTAGAGTGTCTAATCCAAAAATTACTAATAGAAGGCACACTCGGGGATGATTTTGAAATTTCAACACATTTAAGGCTTATAATGACAATACGTCACTCATCTAGGGACCAAAATCTCTTTACCACAAAAGCAATTCTCCTTTTATTTTCGTTTCAAACTGAATTTTGAGGTAAAATTTTAGGCACAACTTGATTTTGGGACTACCCAACTAAAAACCAAATAAGCTCTAAAATCTCAAAACTATTGAAGTAAATAAACTAAGGCCGTACCTATGGACTACTTTGATAGGTGGTCCATTGTAAAAGAGAGTACCTAAGGAATTTCTTACTGTTGTCAAGTATTTTGATTGTTTTGATTTTATAAATCTACGTACATATTTATTTTTCAAATTTGAGACCTAGCTCCACACAAAGTCATCTCTATAATTTTTTCCCTTAACCCCGTACCTAGAACCATTGCAACCTACCTACTAGAGCGTCATGATGAACCATAGTAGTAACCACCTTTGTTCCCTTTACAGGAAATTGAATTGCACCATAGCAATGGAAGATTCTTTGCCAACAGTTCTTATCCTCTCGTCGCCAAAGCTTTGACCTCTCTCATACAAATCGTCGTGAAACCCTAGCTGAGAACTGTGGATCCACCATCAAACGATCAAACTAGAACGATAATGTCATTAAGGACCTTCTCACAAGGTTTTTCTTCACTATCATTAATAGATTCAGAAATATAAATAATGTGAATCAGTTTTTTGATTGATTTGGAAAAGAGCATGATGCTCTATTTATACAAGAAGAGCTGGCCATTCAAATTCTACAGAACTAAGGCTGGCCTTTATTATTCTACAGAATTAAAGCTGACTTTTCATATCTTGAGATAGTGCTGGTCTTTCATATCCTAAGTTACAACTGAAAATTATGTCTAGGTTACAGCCGCTACAGCTTTACTGTTATAATGTGAAATAGGAGTAGAACTCGTATTCTCTATTACTCCCCCCACAAACTCAGTGGTGTTTGACACTTTGAGTCTGTTTCTAAGAAAACAAAACCGAGGACGAGCCAAAGATTTAGTGAGAATATCTGCAATTTGAAACTGTGCAGGAACATGTTCAACTATCAACGATTTGTTGAGTACTTTTTCCCTGACAAAGAATATGTCTAACTCCATATGTTTTGTCCTTGAATGCAACACAAGGTTGTGGCTAAGTGCAACTGTACTCTGATTATCACAGTAGATGACAGGAATAGGAATAGGCAAACACAATTCTTGAAGCAAGGATTGAGCCCACAGAATTTCAAAGGCAGCAAGAGCAAGGCTGCGATATTCTGCTTCAGCACAAGATTTGGCAACAAGAGTTTACGTTTTAGACCACCAAGCGATCAGGTTAGGTCCCAAAAATACACAAGCACCAGAAGTTTAGCGCCTGTCATCCATATCTGATACCTAATCAGCATCACAATAGGCCCGGAGATGAATAGGAGCATCAGAACTAGATGGTTTAAACACCAAGCCATATTCACTTGTACCTGTAAGATACCTTAGAAGTCTCTTTACTGCAGACCAATGAGAAACCAGAGGTTGAGACATAAATTGGCACACCTTATTCACAGAGTAGCCCAGCTCAGGTCTGGTGATTGTAACATATTGTAGAGCCCCTACAATGCTTCTGTAAAGTGCTGGATCTTCAAAGAAATCAACACCAGCTTTAGAGAGTTTAACCGCAACAGGTAGAGGTGTAGTAATACCTTTGCAGCCATCCATATCAGCTCTCTGCATGAGATCTCTCACATATTTTCCTTGAGACAATAGTAAATTACCATTGAAAGCGCGCTTAACCTCAATTCCAAGAAAATAGTCTAGATCACTCAGTTGTTTGAGAGAGAAAGCACTGTCCAGTTTGGTAATGAGTTGTTGAATCATAGTAGGTGAGGAACTAGTGAGTATAATATCATCTACATAGATAAGCATGTAGATGCAGCAGCCATTTTTGTTGAATATGAGCAAAGAAGGATCACACCTGCACTGCTGAAAACCAAAAGTAATCAATGTTTTGGTGAGTCTATCATACCAGGTCCTTGGGGCTTGTTTTAACCCATAAATTGCCTTGTTAAGTTTACAAACCAGAGAGGCATCAGTGGAGATAAAACCAGGAGGCTGTGTCATGTATACATCCTCATCAAGATATATAGCTATTAAGAAAAGCATTGTTCACATCAACTTGCTTAAGAGGCCAATTGTTTGTGAGAGCAATGGTAAGAATAATTCTCACAGTAATGGGAGTAAGGGGCTTAACAACTGGTGAGAAGGTTTCTGTGTAGTCACACCCATATTTTTGAAGGTAACCCTTAGCTACAAGCCTTGCCTTGTATTTGTTCACAAAGCCATCAGGTTTCTCTTTGACACGAGAAACGCATTTACACCCTACGACAGTATTTCCAATGGGTAGAGAAGTTAGAGTCCAAGTGTTGTTTTCCATAAGAGCATTATACTCAGTTTCCATTGCTTGAGTCCACTGAGGTGAGGTGAGGGCTTGTTTGACAGTGGTAGGTTCTGTGGTGGTTAAAAGCATGGTAGGAAACTGACGGGGTCTAGTGTAACACCCCTTTTCTACCCGGTAATTATTTAACAAAATCACAGTTTACAAAAATTTATTTCATACATCGAAAGGCACATATTCATCATTAAACAAAATGTCTCATGCGATATAAATAACTTGTCAAAAGGGACTAAGCCCATAACACCTGTATAATTAACCACATCACCAAGAATTACATCACCACGCAGCGGAGATAAAAATAAGTTTAATAAAAATCAACCGTGATGTCCTGAATGGACTCCAAACAATAAAATATAATAGCTAAGTTCAACGTTTATTCCCCCCCTGAGTGTTACTCATCAAAGCAAGGATACCGACAACACCGACTCAGAATAGCGAAGGTACCTAAGCCTTCACTCGAGATCACCTGCACGTTACCGCATAGGGGTAACATTCAAACAGAAGGGGTGAGTTCATCTAACAATATAATAGAGCATATGATAAGTATTATGCTAGAGCTACAACGCTATATAAACCACATCGCACATCAAGTCAGTCACCACAGCAAGTCATCACAATGTCATGAACATGTATGAAATGCAACCCATCGCAACAGGTGTATGCATGAGGTACCTGTCATCATCGTCAATAAATAGCCTTTATGGCATCATCGTCGCCAAATAGCCTTTATGGAATCATCGTCGCTTATTTATGCACATGAGATGTATGAGACACCATGACATGCACCAGAGACAGTCCCATACAAACACAGTCAACTCAACAACCCATCACTTACCAATTTGCCAATGAAAGGCACATCACCTGTCAAGTTACTGTCACGCATATATTTGCCACTAACATTCATCGTCATTAACATCATCGTCGCTAATAGCCTTTATGGCATCATCGTCACTTATAACACCACAGCTTTTATTCATCATCAATACCATCGTAAATCAAAGTAATAGCCACTAGGGGCATTATCGTCAAAAACATCAACACGTCATTATTGACACCGAGACACTAATATTACTGATTACATTAAAAGGGTTTTACTTCAGCTCATGACACCAAATAGGACACCAAAAGGGTTTTAAACACCGAAATAGTTTTACAACGCCAACAACAACGACCAACGGGGACAGCCACTTGAGGCACCCAGAAACTGTCAGAAAAATAATAATTTTTACCTTAAAATAGAGCACACAGGTAGAAAACCTAATAAGCTTCGCAACGCACTTTGAAACACTTAAAATGGACACCCGAGTCAAAAGATATGTCAAAAACAAAACCGGGAAAAATTTGGGAACATCCTGAAAATGGCGCCCAGGCACTGGGTGCCTAGCAGGGAACACGCTGGAAACTGGCCAGCAACAGGAAACTGGCGCAAGAAAGGGATCCTGGCTCCCAGCAACACAGCAACACAGAAAACTGGCGCAGACAGAAACTAGCGCCCAGGGGAGGGGATCCTAGTGACATTTCAGAATACGCAACTTAGCAACCAAAACTCAGCACCAATGACATCCAAGCAACATAACTACACGGAAACACAACTTAGGAACGCAACACGGGAAGCCAAAATTAGGCGCCCTTGGCACCCAGGCACAGGGAACCTGGCGCCCAGCACAGACACAAACAGCAACACAGCAGGCAACATGCGCCCTTGGCGCCCAGGCACAGGGAACCTGGCGCCCAGCACAGGCACAAACAGCAACACAGCAGGCAACATGCGCCCTTGGCGCCCAGGCACAGGGAACCTGGCGCCCAGCAACACAAACTGGCGCCCTGAGGCAACCTGCGCCACTCTGGGCGCAACACAGACAGCAAAAACTGGCGCTGGGCAGCAACACTGGCGCCCAGGCGCCCCCCCTGCGCCAACAACCAGCGCAACACAACAGGCAACAGGCGCCCATGGCGCCTAGACAGCAATAACAACGCATGACAATGGCAACAACAATGGCGCCTAAGGCGCCTAGGACTTGAACATCAACATCACAAAATTCACCAACACCTCTTATACATCCATGACAACATCAAAACACCAATTTCTTTTACAATCATCATCAAACATCAATTATTTTAGAATTTCACCAAGCCACCATCAATCAACGATTTCAATAAACAACTAGTTCAAACAATTCAAACAAGAGTCATGGTAACATAGGTCTAAGCCCCTACCCTAATACCCATCATAAGACCCAATTATAGAGGAAGATGAGACCCACCCTTACCTTAATTCTTAGGAATAGAAGACCCTGGGAGAAATCACCAACAGTAACCACAGCAACACAGCTTCTCTTCTCTGCTCCCTTGACTTTGCGAAATTTCTCCTCTTCCTCTTCTCCTTGAGATCGCCGCCCCTCCTTCTCTCTTTCTCTCCTCTTCGCAATTCCTTTCTTTTCTTTTGCACAAAATGAGCCAAACCCTAAATTTTAGGCTTAAATATGCGCCTAGGATAGTGGGCTTGGATCACGTGCTTCCTCAAGCCCGATCACTAACGCCATCACCTAAAACCCAAATACACACCCTCTTAATCCAACATTAATATAATTACACCAATTAAAATAAATAATTGAATACCTAAATATTTAATTAAATATTTGGGCGTTACATCTAGGATTTCCAGTTTTGGAACGGGTCATCATAGGATGGTGATTAATAGGAGCAGGTGGTGAGGGGCTTAGAGTAGGGGAATTGGGATCAATTGTGTTGGAGGCTGTAGATGGTAAAGAGGTGGAGCTGTGACTATCAATGAGGTGAGTAGGGCTTTGGTGAGATGGAACATGTGAGTATAGTTGAGGTGTGGTAGCTGGAATTGGGCTAGTGGATGGTGTAGATGACAAAGGAGCGGAAGACACAACTCCCAGAGGAGAGGTGGAGGGTATGGAGTAAGCTTCAGGAAATCTGAGACGCCAGCCATTGATCAATGCATTTTAACACACTCTTTATAGCTTTTCACTTGGTGTTTTGGATTGTCTTCGGTGTCTAATATTTAAGTCTTAGCGCGCTTCTAGATTTTGGGTCTTATTTGAGCAATATAGTTATTTCTTGATTAATTCTTGTTTTTATTGCATATTGATCCCCATCTACTTTGCAGGCAATAACTTTCGCTGTGGTTATCGGATTGAGGCGTGCAAACATGCATTTGAAAGATAAGGACCAGAGCTACAATTCTTCTGTTAATATCGAGACCCAATTCCGAAGTATTAAAGGCCAAAACAGCGAAATACTGAAGCAGTACAGTATAAAACGGGTTTTGGGCTGAATATTAGTTTGTTAACGGGCTTTTATTATAGAACCCGTTTAGGGATTTATTTTTTTCGTTTTCTTTAAGACTAAATACACTTTTCAGAGTCGTCTTGGGTCACTTACGTATTATTATACAATTTTGAGGATTTGGTTCCCAAACCTCCATGGAAGCTTAAACGCCTAGATCAATCTATTGGTGAAGGGTGTTGCCGTAAGGATTTTGATGTTCAGTGCTTAATGTTTATTTCATTTTTATGGTTTTAATTCTTTATCTATCAATTTCATCTCCGTAATTCTTGCTGCAAATTCGGTTTGTGTTTTGCTTAATTACTCAAACTTTGTGTTTTGCTTATGTGATTCATTTCATGATTCAGTTTTGCTTAATCACTTAATAATGATACTGTTTAGCAACTTTCGTTATTTGAACTATCTTATCGCATGTTTAATTTAGTTTGGATAGAAATTGATAGAGTCTATGACGCTTGTTCATAAGATTGATAGAATTCAGTTATGACGTTAATTGTGTTTTGTGGCACTTGTTTACCATCACGATTGACCGAACACGTTGTTTTGATGCTTGCTTTAAAAGAGTGCGAATTCGTATAAACTAATTGACACTTGCTTGATTAGTGTACTGTCGATCAAGAATTATCAAGCCTTGCACGAATCTTTATTCTAGAACCGATGATAAATCCAAGATACACACCTGAAACCAATGGACTGATTGTCTCTCTAAATTGTTTTTCCCTTAAACATAACTTGTTTTCTACAAAAACTCCCCCTTTTTTATTGTTATTTTAGTTCTTGATTTTGGTAATCTTAATCTTATAGGTCCTTGGGAGACGACCCAGGTTAACTCACCTTGATACTACATTTTATTACTTTCTAATTATTTTGACCCGCGTACGACCGCTGATCAAATTGGCGCCGTTGTCGGGGACCTCTCTCTAGGGATTGCCAAATTAAGAACCCAACCAACCACTAACCTTTGTTTTTTTGTTTTGTTACTTTGCAGGTTCTGTCAGTTTTTATTTTCGTTCTTGATTTCGGTAATCTTAATCTTAGAGGTCCTTGGGAGACGACCAAGGTTAACTCACCTTGATACTACATTTTATTACTTTCTAATTATTTTGACCCGCGTACGACCGCTGATCAAATTGGCGCCGTTGTCGGGGACCTCTCTCTAGGGTTTGCCAAATTAAGAACCCAAACAACCACTAACCTTTTGTTTTTTTTTGTTTTGTTACATTGCAGGTTCTGTCAGTTTTCGGTGGGTCTGGTCAGATTGATCTGAAAATTGGTCAGAAAATCAAAAAAAATATCAAGGAGTAGGACTCCCTTAAAGGGAGCTAAGGCGGAAAAATCCGATATTTCCTTCTTTTTCTATTTTTAATTAATTTTTCGAAATGTTGATAATCTCAGAAAAATGGAAAAAAAATTGGCTAAACTGGTCCCGGGGTCCCTTATCTTTATTTAAAGTAACGATTTGGTCCTTTATCTCTTTTTTGTCCCAAATCAGTCCTTTATGTTTTAAATTTTTGACACATAAATCCTTTTCTGTCCCAAATCAGTCCTTTATGTTTCAAATTTTTAACACATAAATCCTTTTTTTTGACACATAAATCAGCACTGTTAACGGAAAAGGATTTACGTGTCAAAAATTTGAAAGATAAAGGACTTATTTGGGACAAAAAAAACATAAAGGACTAATTCGTTACTTTAAATAAAGATAAGGGACCCCGGGAGCACTTTAGCCAAAAAAAATTACATAATCTTCTTCGATTTTATTAGATTTTTAGCTGTGTTTTTATATTTTTTAGATTAGGTTTGATTCATTTTTTATTTTCTGCCTTAATTTTAGCATAACCTCTTTGATTCTGATTCTATTCCGATTCAGTTGACTAAAGCATGGCTACTGTTTATGAACCTTCACTGGATCGAGGATCCCATTAAACAGATGGCTATTCAAAATCTCCAATTCCAACAAACAACGAACCAACTGCCTGCCCTGTAAGTAGTGAATCATAATGTCCCAAATACTCCACTGCAGTTAATCAGATACAGGCCCAGAGATCAAACCAACTGCCTGCCCTATAAGTAGTGAATCATAATGTCCCAAATACTCCCATTGTCAGTGCAATTACTCTTGTTGAAACCCCGAGGGTGCCTAAAACAGTTCTTGCAAAAGATAACAAAGCTATTAAATTTGGTGACACTAGTGAAAAATTTGGCATCTTTGATACTAAGAAACACCCCATGGAAGAGCATTCCCTTTGTAAAATGGAATATCTTGATGGTTTGGTTGATTACACATGTTCTGACAATCCTTCTGTGCATTGAGATTGAGAATACTTAGTAGGTTGACACACTTTGCATATCTGATGTTGTGGATGTAGCTGTTGTTGCCATTGAGCAGCCACATGTTGTAGAGCTCAAACCGCTCCCTGAAAATTTGAAAAATGCATATTTAGAGGGAAGTGAAAATTTCTCTATGATTATTTCATCTATCCTTGATTCTGAACAGGAAAAGCTGCCTCCAATTCTAAGGGAACATAGGAAAGGTGTAACACCCCGATATTTCTAACTTGTAGAAATATCCAAGATATACTTTCATAGCATACATCAGAGTGTTATTCCTGTTTTATGGACATTGAACAATACTAAAACTTTGATTAAACTTGTCAAAGTACCACTCGCATTTAAGACTTCAAACCGAAGTACATAATTAACATAAGTTCCATAACTAGACGTCCTCGCCTTAAACCTAGAGTTCAATATCCAAATACAGAAATAAAGCGGAAAACCGATATACAACTTTGAGTACAAGTACAAGTCATATATTCGAAGTTCTCAAAATGAAATAACATAAGCAGCTAGCTAGTCTTCAACATCATCATGCGGAACATCACCTAGCCATGCTTCACTGCTTTCGACTTTCCCCGTTTCTCTGAAAAACAACAACATTAAAGGGTGAGATAAACATTATCTCAGTGAGTCCTATCGAGACCCCTCACTAACACTAACGGTTCATTATGCATCTTTTTCATTCGTAGCCCAAACCTGGATAGCTACAATAACATTTGTACTAACACAACACAGCAAGTCACCTTATTCGGTTTCTTTATCGATTTTTGGTGAACCCAATCCACTCTTACTGGTGGGCAAACAATGAGGGGCCTAGGTTATGGGAATCATGACTTCCCTCCCCTAGTGTGCTATCTCGTAGAGGTCGTCACCTCGATTAACTAATTGTTAAGCGGTTACCAAAACCGTAGCGGAACACCAAGTCCGTTTCATTAGCATATGTTATAATTTCTCATTCGCTGTCACTAAAACAATGTTTTAACCCATCTATAAAGGGGAATATCACTTATTTGCTTTGTTTTAACCAATCCATATAACATCTATTATAGCTTAGGAAATTCTTCCCCCAATTCAATCCAAACCTAAGCAAGTCCAATGAAGTGAGGTTGTTTTATCATTATATGACATTGGGGAAGGGATTAGAATGCAATTGGAACTGTTCGGAATGGCCTAAGACGTGTTTTGAAGTTGGGTAACAGAAGTACACGCACAGTCCGTGCTCCAGAGGCGCATGACCCGTGCTTGATTCCAAAGTTTTTGAAACACAGTTTGCGAAGAGTACGCACGGTCCGTGCCCTAGGGCGCACGACCCGTGCGTGTTCATCAGTAACACAGAATTGCTGTTTTCTCATAATATGGTCATCCCGTTTGTTCCCAATTATCGTTCCGACCGATCCCCGAAAACCACAATATACCAATTCAGTCCAAATCAACACATAACCAGCACAAATAGTCATAGCAATCACATCCCAACAATCATATAATTATCACAATTTCAACACATCAAACATCAAGAATTCGAAATACAGTTTCTAACACAAAAACACGACGAATTGAAAACAGAACCAAAATGCACGATTATCGTTTCGAAACATTTCCCTAAGCAGTATAGAACTCACCGATCGTGATGAAAATCACGAAATTCGCCGAGACTTCGAAAATTCAACGACTCCGAAACGTCACGAACTCGTACCAACCGCGTCCAAGGCTTCAAAACCGAAATCCACTCACCAGGAAATTCGAACACAGTAACTTGGATACTCCAATTCTTCCTTAAATTCGCAATGTAGCTAGCTTATGAGCCCTAAGACTGAACCTTGCACCCCACACACCACCTACAAGCTTCCCTAGACAACATGCAAGGCAAACTTTCAGATTTTGGCTAGGATTGAGCTTTAAGCTCGAAAATGGTGGAAGGGAAAGGAGGAAGATTGAGCCAACAAAATTGGTATCATTGGAAAGAGGTTGAAAAATGGAGAAGAATGAACTATAGAACACTTACATGCATTGATGATCCAAGGAGTTCTCCCCTCTTCCGTCTCTTCTCCTCTTCGCAACTCACTCTCTTCTCTCCCACTCTAGTTTCTGATTTTTAATGAAATGAAGGAGCTGTTTGTGCTTCAGAAAATGAGCTGGGGGTTTAAGTGGGTGGGAAAGGTCCATTTTGCCCTCACTTATTTGTTTCAAATGACTAAGTTGCCCTTCTACTCCTAACACACCACTCCCTTATTAAATTATAACTTATATTATTATTACTTTCAGTTTCTTTGCTGAAACAAGGTGAGTTTTGGGTGTTTGTCCAGCTGAGGGTCTTTTAATAAGTGGAAAAGACTGAAACGCCCTTGGTTTTCTAATTCCCTCTTAATTCCATTTCCAATCTTCACGACTCCTATACTTAGCATAATATAACGATTATGCACAACAATAAATCATTTAACTCAAACATCTCGTAACTTAATATTTTTCGTTAATTAAATTTGGTTCAGCTAATTAATTAATTATGACTCCTTGCTAATTTAAATAAATTAAATTAGCTAAATTGGGGATGTTACAAAAGGTATCGGATGGACCTTGGCGGACATTCCTAGCGAGTAAGTATAGCAAAAACCGCTACAACACAGTCCCTTAATTTTGGATGTGTGGAAGAAGAAGGTGACCAAACATGTGTGTAGTAACCATAAAAGAGACTTCTTTGGTGAATACCATCCAGTCACAAGCTTCAAGTTCTCCACCTTCAAGAGGGAGTTTTCTTTCCTTACTCTTTTGTTATACTTGTTGCTTACGTTGAGGAGATTGTGTGATTTAAGTGTGGGGGGATGTCTTTTTGTTTTTATGTTTTTAATTTTTAACTATAAGAAAAGAAAAAAAATTGTTATTTTTGCATGTTTTTCTATGAATTTTTAGTTTGCATAAGTTGTGAGTGATTTTACTATTCTAGGACCATAGGTGTTGTGACATGATTTGATTGATTTCTTGTTGCCCTTGGTTTAATAAGTTGGATATGAGCACTAGATTTTGCATTGTTTGTCATAGTCAGTGTCCCTGGTGAGAATTGAGCCTTATACACTACAAGAAAAAGGGTTTTTACCCACCAAACTTTGCGACGGATATATAATCCGTCGGTAAAATTTGAGTTTGCGACGAAAAATGTGGTCGCAAATGAATCTGTGAATCCTAACCTCTTCTAACATGCAAGTTTCCGACGGAATTTATGTTGGTCGCAAATTTTCGACGGGTATAATGGTCGCAAATTCGTCAGAAACCTTTTCATTTTCACTCAAAACGATCGTGTTCCTTCGACTCATTTACTAGTCTCTAACTCTCTTCTCTCAAATCCTCACGCACCCACTCTCTACCCTCACACACCCACCACCTTCGTGCGCCGTCACCTCCACTGCCATAACCACAGCAACAAACCCACTCCTCTTCTCCATCTTCTCCCTCTTCTCCCTCGACCTTAATCCTCTTTCGTTACGCACCTTATTTCGTTTCTCCAACCAAATCTTTGAAAATCCCTCTAAACCCTAACACTCTCTCTGAAATCGTTTCTGCCCGATCTCTGAAATCGTTTGGATTACGACAACTTCACCATCTTTGAACAATGATTTGGCTTGCTCAATATCTGAACTCACAATCTGAACTCACGGTTTGGCTAGCTCAATCTCTTCGGTAAGAGCATCGTTCAATCTCATCGCTCAATCTCGTCACACAAATCTCCAATCCCTTCGCCGTTTCAAAACCCTTGTTTCTTCAGCGAGAGGTAAACTTCACTTCTCATTCTATTACTCTCTCAGATCTATAATCTTTTGTTCGTTTTCTTCGGTTCTGTTGTTATCTTCGATTCGCTCTTCAAATTTATCTCTGTATGATGCTTTCTCCATTTGATTTTTGAAAATCATCTTTTTGTTTGTGTGTACTGTTGCTAGGTTTTCGATTCGTATCTGTTGATTTTGATTTTGATTGTGCGTTTTGCATTGATGTTTCGTTGATGAATCTTAGATCTGTGATTGTTTGTTCTTGTTTAATCTGATCTAGATTTTTTCTGTGACTGTGAGTTGGATCTTAGGAAAAAGGTTTTGCCTTTTTTTTGTTACTTTAGAATTTAATGGAGCTCTATTTTAATGTATACGTTTCATGAGAAATTAAAATTTCAGAAGTTAGAACATCTGAGAATTATTTTTAGTGTTGCATATAAATGGTTGAGCTTAGTTAACCTTGCTTATTTCTTCAAGAGACTCTTATCCAAATGGTTGAGCTTTTATTATTACAGACTAATCCACAAGCAATCCTGGAGAGTCAGTTCATGACGAGCCTTCTGCTATGGATTTCTAGTTACTTTGATTATTGTTTTAATCACTAGATGACTTTAACCTTTTCCTTAACTTAAAGATATATAAAAATAATTACTATTCTGTTAATAAACATTAAACAATGGTTTTTTGTTTGAGTAACTATGCAGTTGTTATTTGAATAATTCTGCCTTGTCTTTCTCTTTGAAACAAGTACAGATTAGGTTGTTTTTTATCTGTGTCACTCTACATATGCCTTTCCCATGTCTAGCCTTGGTTATTGCATTCTTATTTGGTTTTTTTTGTTAAGCAGAGAGGCATGGAGCAGAGATTAGCTAATAGTTGGCGGATGACGGTTAATGAAGAAAAATTCATTGAAAGTGGTCTGCTGTAACACCCCGGTATTTCTATTGACTAAAAATACCCAAGTGCACATTAGTAACACATCAGAGATATATTTCCTGCTTAGACACTGAATATCACTATAAATTTTTCGCTGAATATAACCCAAACAGTCTTATTTACAACAAGACAATATGGTTCTCAGACCATATACCATCAGCATCTATAGCATTCAGTATCATACAAGAAAGCGGAAGAAAGATATACACTAAATACATAACGTTTTAGTATACAGACAACAAAAGGGAAATAAGCTTAAACATAAAGCTAGGCTATCAGCAATCAGCCCGAGCTCAACCTACTCGTGCCTCTTGGATTTCCGCTGTCCCTGTGTCTCTGTAAAATAACAACATTTAAACAGTGAGATACAATCTCAGTGAGTTTTACCGAGACCCCTACTAACTCTCTCGGTTCAATTAATAGTTCTTTTTTAAAAATCATCACGACACCGGCTGCAATAAAGTGCTAACCCCGGTGAACGTGAACAAACAAAGTGCGGCACCGACTGCAATAAAGTGCTAAACCCCGGTGTATCGCACAGTACGACACCGACTGCAATAAAGTGCTAAACCCCGGTGTACGTACAACAAACAAAGTGCGGCACCGACTGCAATAAAGTGCTAAACCCCGGTGTATCGCACAGTACGACACCGACTGCAATAAAGTGCTAAACCCCGGTGTACGTACAACAAACTCATGACATAACACCGACTGCAATCCAGTGCTATATACCCGGTGAACCCCCTTACCAATAGTACATTCTCCTATTGGCACGGAGCCTAGGTTGGGGGAGCATGACTGCCCCGCCTAGTATGTCAAAACATGGGTCGTCACCCAACTCGATATATATATATATATATATATATATATATATATATATATATATATATATATATACATATATATCTACAGTACTATGAACCCACGGTCCATCAAATCAGACAATCCATGAAACACTTTAATCCACGTTTTTAAAAAAATCCAAGTTCACACTCGCACTCTAATTGACCACTTTTCGACACAATTTTCAATATCAAAAACAGTTCATTTTGCCTTAAAAATAGAATATTCAGTCAGGCCTCTGAATAAGCTTTCCAGCGCATCTTAGAACACCTCAATCGGGTTCCCGGATCAAAAGATATCGCGAAACGAAAAACAGTGTTTGGTTGCTGAAATTCTGCCAAATGGCGCGCGAGTGGCGCCTGGCGCGCAAACGGCGCGCAAACGGCGCGCAAACAGACAGCAGGGGGGTCTGTCAAGGGCAGATTTTGGCGGTTTCGCGCGAAAACCGCGATTCCGCTCAATTCCGATTTTCGTTCCGATTGAAAACAGATTTGACAACCATAAAAACTGTCCCAATCAAAGTCACACAATCAATCTATCCAATCAAAAACTCAATCAAAACGGATTTTACCAAAATACGACAATTTTCCAAATAACGGTTTTAAATCAAAATCTCTCGAATCAAATCACCAAAAATTCCATTTTAACGCGACGCAACCCGAGACTCGCCCCAATCAATTCCTAACCCGAATCAGGCAGTATCACATAATATTCCAGTCCAGCGAAAGCGATAAAACAGTTTATCAATTAATTCGAAACGTAAAATCCTAAACGTGAGTAGAACTCACCCTCGAAGCGTGTGCCGACACCGAGACTTCAAAATCGCCGAGACTTCGCCAAATCACCGAGACTTTCCGCGACACCGCTTTTCTGACAAAACCGCACGAACGTTCCCCGAATCAACTACACGCTCCGGCGACGTCCGCAACCGCTCCCAAAGTTTCCCACTCGACTTCGAGGCATCCTTTTGACCGAATTACCGAATTCCCCGAAATCCTCCATGAATACTGTTCATCATCTTCTCCAACTTCTAATCACTATTCACAAAACCCCAAATCACCCAACTCGCTTCCAATCTTTCAATCGAACCTCAATCAACGATCCGCATCCTTGGGTTCGCGCCAAACTCCATCCCAAGCCATCCTTGAGCTTGAACCATCAACAAACCTCAATTTCCTTCAAGATTCGAAAATGGCAAAGTGAGAGAGAGAGAGAGTTGATGATGAAGATCTTGGTACCAAATCGAAGAGGAAGTAACGCTGAGCATTTTTCGTGTTGGAAGGAAGTCGTTTTGTTGAGCGGAAGTACCCCCTTTTTCCTCTTCTTCTTCCTCCCCCTTTCTTTCTCTCTTCTCCTTTTCTCCTCTCCTCTCTGTTTCTCTTCTCTCGTTGCTTTCTCTCTTTTCCTTCTTTCTTTCATTTAATTTCTTTTCTTCTCCTCTCACATGCACACACGTATACATATATATATTTATATAATATATAAGTTGTAACGCGGTCAAATTACCATATTGATCGAAATCTCCTATTTCGATTCCAAAACTTCCATGGTCCGTATTATCCGGTTAACGATCCGATGACAACAATTAAATAATTTTAGCACTCGATAAATTTACCAGTTAAGTACTAAATTAATTTAATTGGGTTAACATCCAAATAATTCCATTAATTATTTTGAGGATGTTACATTCTCCCCAACTTGAAAGAATTTTGTCCTCAAAATTTCGTCGAGTCTTTCATCTGACTAATCGAGAATCGACATTCTCAGAAAGGTCTTAAGTTGCTGAAAAACAATCTCGAACTAACGAAATGAGCGTAGGAACTCTTCCCAAGTGGGCACATCAATCTCCAAGTATGATCCACTACTACCTTGATACGAACTCTCTGGTTACGAATCAACACGAGAAACTCCTCTTTCGCCTATATAGGCTCGGCACCGCATTCGAAAACACTTCCGAAGCTTCATTCTTCACTTGCTCCCCAACTTGATTAATCCAAATCAAAGTACTCCTCGGTAGATGTAAAAACAAACACGATTTCCTCGAAAGGTGTAAACACTTTCTCAACAAATCTTCTAATATCCTTAACTGTTCTCGTACATACCGACAATGTGACGAAAAAGTCACTTGTCAAACTTCTTGACTCGCCCCCAAGATTTCGAGATAATACTTCTCGAAGGAAGATGAAGTGAGGATTTACCAGAAACGTTTATCTTAAACGTAGAAATAAACCACGGGGACATCAAGTAAATTGAACGTAATGAAAATCACCTCAGTTGTTCTCCAAACAACTATCAAACAGAACTCAGAGCTCCTTTCCGAATTAGTCAGTAGTGTTGAGAGCTTCCCCTCAACCTAAGTAATCCTCCTAAGATTTTCCTCCTCAATCATATTTTATTAGCCTCTTAATTCGTTTCCCCAAATTAACTTTAGCATGCGGGTTTTCACAAAAACGATTTTTCAAAACTATTTCACCGCACGCCAAGCTTCACTTCGGAGATTTCTGTCACTTATGAGCAGATCCATCAATTAATCCTTTGATGGTTATTCGCAACGTGACAACAGTCAGCAGTTACCTCATTTACATATTCGTATTCACGTTTGACTTGTCAAACGGAATCACTTATTACAATCTTATTGTTAACCTTCACCAAGGAGAGGTTAACAAACTAACACCTTGCCACCAAAGTGGAAACTTATGGATGTACTCCAACTTAGATCTAAAAGACTCTAACATTTCCATTTCATGCATCATTAACTCTGCTATATGAATGGATTTCCTACTTAGCGCATCGGCTACAATATTAGCCTTCCCCGGATGATACTTCATTTCGAAGTCATAATCCTCCAGAAATTCAACACACTTCTCTGCCTGCTATTCAGTTCTTTCTGATCAAACAGATACCTTAAACTCTTGTGACCACTAAAGACTTAGAAACGAGACCCATACAGGTAATGTCTTCAAACCTTCAGTGCATACACAATAGCTGCCAATTCCAAATCATGAGTCGAGTAATTCTCCTCATGAGTCTTCAATTGCCTGGACGCATAAGCTACCTCTTGTTGATTCTGCACAAGAACACATCCTAAACTCTTCCCAGAAGCATCACTGTAAAATTGGAATTGCAAAGACGGATCTGGAAGAATATGGATTGGAGCAGAAGTCAACCGAACCTTCAATTCTTGAAAACATTCTTCACAATCGGCATCCCGCGTAAAAGGTTGACCCTTACGAGTTAACCGAGTAAGTGGAAGAACCAATTGTGAGAATCCTTCGATAAACTTCCTGTAGTAACCGGCTATACTTAGAAAACTTCTGATTTCAGTGGCTAACGTTGGTCGTTCCCAATTCAACACCGCTTCCACCTTACTAGGATCCACCGAAACTCCCAATTGGGAAGTCACGCGTCCCAAAAACTTCACTTCCGGCATCCAGAAGTCACTCTTCGACGGCTTGGCATACAATTTCCTTTCTCGGAGTACATTCAGAATAATGCAGAGATGTTGGGCATGCTCCGCAACGGCCTTCAAGCACATCGAGATACCATCAATGAAAACGACCACAAATTGATCTAGGTAATTGAGGAAAAACTCAGTTCAGGTAATCCATGAATATCGCTGGAGCATTAGTCAAACCGAAGGGCATCACTACAAACACATAATGTCCATACCTAGTACGGAAAGCTGTCTTCGGAATATCTAAGGCTCTAACTTTTATTTGATGATATCCTGACCTCAGATCAATTTTTAGAAAACACAGCAGCGCCTCAAATTGCTCAAGCAAATCGTCTATCCTTAGCAAGGGATATTTATTCTTGATCGTCACTTTGTTAAGTTGTCGATAACCGATGTGCAATCTTATGCTACTAACTTTCCTTTTGACTAACCACACCAGAGCACTCCTTAGAGAAGCACTCGGCCGAACGAATTTCTTTAGCATCGACTCTTCAAGTTGAGACTCCATTTCCTTTAATTCTGAAGAAACATTCAATAAGCAACAATAGATATTGATCCCGTGCCAGGAACCAATTCTACAGTAAGCTCTACCTCTCGCTCTGGAGGTTCGGAAGAAACTTCATCGTGAAAACATCCAGAAAGTTGACTCGTCCTTGCCTTAGAGCTGCTTGTAACTCTTTGAAACTCTTCCTTACAGGGCACTCTTTGCCATAGTGACCCTCTTCATTATAATAATAGCATCGATTAGATCTTTGCTTACAACCACCACTGTGACGCTTTCCACGGTTAGAACATCTTCTGACTTTTGAAGAATCGAATAATTGCAACTGCTTTTCCTTTGATGAAATTATCTTAGGACTTTCCATTCGGAGCTGATAATTCAACTACCTCCTTTCCTTTCCCATATTTCCTATGAGATCATCCTCGGCGACATTAGATGATTGCACCAAGGCAACATAATTGGTAATAGTATAAGAACTGAGACCATAAATCATAAAAACACGAAGGCCCTTCTTATACTTCTGCATTCTCCATTCGTCATCCGGAGCTTACTTTACCACTTGGTAAAACTGAGACAACTTCTCAAACTTAGCGGTGTATTCTTCCACCGTCATGCCACCTTTCTTGAGGATGTACCGGTTGAAGATTCCGATTTTGGTCGAGGATTGCATCTTGATCATCCAGTCATAATTCCGCTTATGATGCACTAAGTATTAAGTTGATCAGGCTCAATGTCTCTTAGCATCACAAGTGTAATTACAAAAAGGACTAACAAGGAATCGACTCAACCCCAAACTAAGTCCGACTAGGTCGAACTGCTCTGATACCAACTGTAACACCCCGGTATTTCTATTGACTAAAAATACCCAAGTGCACATTAGTAACACATCAGAGATATATTTCCTGCTTAGACACTGAATATCACTATAAATTTTTCGCTGAATATAACCCAAACAGTCTTATTTACAACAAGACAATATGGTTCTCAGACCATATACCATCAGCATCTATAGCATTCAGTATCATACAAGAAAGCGGAAGAAAGATATACACTAAATACATAACGTTTTAGTATACAGACAACAAAAGGGAAATAAGCTTAAACATAAAGCTAGGCTATCAGCAATCAGCCCGAGCTCAACCTACTCGTGCCTCTTGGATTTCCGCTGTCCCTGTGTCTCTGTAAAATAACAACATTTAAACAGTGAGATACAATCTCAGTGAGTTCTACCGAGACCCCTACTAACTCTCTCGGTTCAATTAATAGTTCTTTTTTAAAAATCATCACGACACCGACTGCAATAAAGTGCTAACCCCGGTGAACGTGAACAAACAAAGTGCGGCACCGACTGCAATAAAGTGCTAAACCCCGGTGTATCGCACAGTACGACACCGACTGCAATAAAGTGCTAAACCCCGGTGTACGTACAACAAACAAAGTGCGGCACCGACTGCAATAAAGTGCTAAACCCCGGTGTATCGCACAGTACGACACCGACTGCAATAAAGTGCTAAACCCCGGTGTACGTACAACAAACTCATGACATAACACCGACTGCAATCCAGTGCTATATACCCGGTGAACCCCCTTACCAATAGTACATTCTCCTATTGGCACGGAGCCTAGGTTGGGGGAGCATGACTGCCCCGCCTAGTATGTCAAAACATGGGTCGTCACCCAACTCGATATATATATATATATATATATATATATATATATATATATATATATATATATATACATATATATCTACAGTACTATGAACCCACGGTCCATCAAATCAGACAATCCATGAAACACTTTAATCCACGTTTTTAAAAAAATCCAAGTTCACACTCGCACTCTAATTGACCACTTTTCGACACAATTTTCAATATCAAAAACAGTTCATTTTGCCTTAAAAATAGAATATTCAGTCAGGCCTCTGAATAAGCTTTCCAGCGCATCTTAGAACACCTCAATCGGGTTCCCGGATCAAAAGATATCGCGAAACGAAAAACACTGTTTGGTTGCTGAAATTCTGCCAAATGGCGCGCGAGTGGCGCGTGGCGCGCAAACGGCGCGCAAACAGACAGCAGGGGGGTCTGTCAAGGGCAGATTTTGGCGGTTTCGCGCGAAAACCGCGATTCCGCTCAATTCCGATTTTCGTTCCGATTGAAAACAGATTTGACAACCATAAAAACAGTCCCAATCAAAGTCACACAATCAATCTATCCAATCAAAAACTCAATCAAAACAGATTTTACCAAAACACGACAATTTTCCAAATAACGGTTTTAAATCAAAATCTCTCGAATCAAATCACCAAAAATTCCATTTTAACGCGACGCAACCCGAGACTCGCCCCAATCAATTCCTAACCCGAATCAGGCAGTATCACATAATATTCCAGTCCAGCGAAAGCGATAAAACAGTTTATCAATTAATTCGAAACGTAAAATCCTAAACGTGAGTAGAACTCACCCTCGAAGCGTGTGCCGACACCGAGACTTCAAAATCGCCGAGACTTCGCCAAATCACCGAGACTTTCCGCGACACCGCTTTTCTGACAAAACCGCACGAACGTTCCCCGAATCAACTACACGCTCCGGTGACGTCCGCAACCGCTCCCAAAGTTTCCCACTCGACTTCGAGGCATCCTTTTGACCGAATTACCGAATTCCCCGAAATCCTCCATGAATACTATTCATCATCTTCTCCAACTTCTAATCACTATTCACAAAACCCCAAATCACCCAACTCGCTTCCAATCTTTCAATCGAACCTCAATCAACGATCCGCATCCTTGGGTTCGCGCCAAACTCCATCCCAAGCCATCCTTGAGCTTGAACCATCAACAAACCTCAATTTCCTTCAAGATTCGAAAATGGCAAAGTGAGAGAGAGAGAGTTGATGATGAAGATCTTGGTACCAAATCGAAGAGGAAGTAACGCTGAGCATTTTTCGTGTTGGAAGGAAGTCGTTTTGTTGAGCGGAAGTACCCCCTTTTTCCTCTTCTTCTTCCTCCCCCTTTCTTTCTCTCTTCTTCTCCTTTTCTCCTCTCCTCTCTGTTTCTCTTCTCTCGTTGCTTTCTCTCTTTTCCTTCTTTCTTTCATTTAATTTCTTTTCTTCTCCTCTCACATCCACACACGTATACATATATATATATATATATATTTATTTAATATATAAGTTGTAACGCGGTCAAATTACCATATTGATCGAAATCTCCTATTTCGATTCCAAAACTTCCATGGTCCGTATTATCCGGTTAACGATCCGATGACAACAATTAAATAATTTTAGCACTCGATAAATTTACCAGTTAAGTACTAAATTAATTTAATTGGGTTAACATCCAAATAATTCCATTAATTATTTTGAGGATGTTACATCTGCTGTCAGAGCTTCGAGTGGATGGTCGTGGCCCCTTGGAGTATCGCAAACTGAGCATCAAATTTTGGAAGAATGATGGGTCTGCCGAGGTCCAATTGGGTGAGACGCGTGTGATGAGTTTTGTTAGTGCTCAGCTTGTGCAGCCTTACAGAGATAGACCCAATGAAGGCAGTTTATCCATCTTCACAGAGTTTTCTCCCATGGCTGATCCTTCCTTTGAGCCTGGCCGTCCTGGAGAAGCTGCTGTTGATCATGAGTTAAGACGTATTATAGATCGTGGCTTACAGCAAAGTAGAGCGGTTGATACTGAATCGCTCTGCGTTATTTCTGCCAAGCTTGTCTGGGCTATTCGCATTGATATCCACATACTTGACAATGCAGGGTGAGAATCAGCTTTGCTTCTGTTCTCTTATTCGTTCTTACTAAACTGTAAATTTGCTTGGCTACAATACAACCAAGGCAAATTATTATTACTATTATTATTTAATGTTTTAACTTGTGATTAGGAATCTTGTTGATGCTGCAAATATTACAGCATTGGCATCTCTGTCGACGTTCAGAAGGCCTGAATGCTCGTTGGGCGGAGAAGATGGTCAACAAGTTGTAGTGCATCCTCCCGAGGCTAGCTTTCTCAGTTTAACAGTGTGTCGTCCTTTTGTGCCTCTTTGCAGTTTAGCTTTCCATAACTGTTGTCTATAAATCGCATTGCAGGTGCGCGATCCACTCCCTTTGATCATACATCATCTTCCTATTGCTGTCAGGTTTGGATTTTTCAGTAACGAAAATCTTGTGGTACTGATTACTGTCTCTCTCCCTAATGCATGATTTTCTTGGGCTTTTTACATATGAGGTAAGGGTCCTCTCTGATTTTATATGATACTTTCTAGGTCTTGGATCCGACATACCATGAAGAGGCTGTAATGACTGGGCGCGCGACTGCAACACCTAATGCAAATGGTGATGTTTGTGCCATTCAAAAGGCTGGGGGGCAAGGAGTCAGTCTCTCAACGAGTTATCGATCATGCACTGCTTGAAACTTGCTCATGTTAAAGCTGGTGATATTACAACCAAGATAGAGGATGCTGTGAGTTCTCTTTTTTATGCTTAAGCTTTGATCCCACTTGCTTTTAATGCTTAAGAACTGAATAAAACATTTAGTTAACATCATCATCCATTTCGTTAGGTGCTAAACTCTACTAGTGAAAGGCTCGTCATGACTGAATTTCATTAGACATTTCAAGGTTGTCATTAGCTACTACGGCGTGAGTTAGTTAACCTTGCTTATTTCTTTTGTTAGTTTTTACATCTCCTACTTTATCATTAATTTGTAAGTTTATCACTTTTTCTTGAAGCAGGAGATTATCAATAATTCCAATCATAATGCACTAAGGTGATTAGATGATGATTCTAACTCATTGCTCTTCTTTTGATGTGTATGGATATATATTTGTATCTTACTAAAACATCTTTATTTGCTCTTACTAAAACATTTAGATTCCTTATTTTCTATTAATTTGTATTTCAGATTACTTCTGGGCAATGCAGGATTGACATGGATAAATTTCGCTTCATGTCAATATCGGTACACCAATTCACCTTATGTATAATATTTTTTTTGATACAAATGAAAGAAATATTTTTATCTATAATATAATATAATATAATATAATATTTATAAATAAATAAATAAATAAATAAAAGAAGCTTGACTCTTGAATTGTCAGTTTTTCTCCATTTTTCAATTTTATTTTAAAACACTTTATTGATAACTCTTAACTCATTACTTTTTTTCCGACAAATTTTAACTCATTACTTGATGTTTTGTTTTTTGTTGCCTTTTTGTATCTCTAAATTATTATCATGATTAGTAGTAATTATTATAGTTACAAAATTTTTTGACATGATTATAGTTACAAATTAAATACACAAACATAAGTATTAAGAGGGGAGAACCACACGGACTGGCAAAGCCGAGTATACACGTGGCCAGTCAGATTCTCAGGTGTAGATTAGTCATCGGCAAAGCCAGTGGAAACAGCGCACCAATAACATGGTAGCAAAAAAAATACACAAACATAAGTGATTACTTTTATGATAGAGAAAATAATGGTAGAGAAAAAAAATAGAGTCTAATAAAGCTTAACAGAAAGATAGATTTATATCAAGTATGTATTATTTTTAATTTTTTGAATGATAAATATAAACAGATACAGAATTTAAATATCAAAATATGCAATAACTACTATAAAAAAAGTGAATTAAATATAAGATCAATTAATTAAAACTTTACATCTTCAATCCATATTTTACAAACTCATAAGTTTAATCGAAATTAAAGGAATACAATTTATAAAAAATATTTATTCTTAAAATTTTATGTCTTTGACTAAAATTTACATTTTATATACATTTTCCAATTTATTGTATAAATATTATGTAAACATAATATTTTGTGCAGGAAGCTCAAATGGAGCATTTAAGTTGCTCCTTATTTTTATAATTTATTTTCATATTAAATCCCAAATTTCTTATTTTAAAGTATTTATTCAACTTTGTAAATTCGTTTCACTTTTGTAAAATTATTTTCAAAACAATTAATTTGATAAAGAGTATTAACAAATATTTATATTTCAAAACACATACTTTATATAAGATTATTGCCTAAAATAAATAAGTTTGATATAAGAAATTAAAATTATATTAATATCATACTATATTCTATATTTAAATAACAATATTAGAACAACCCGTGCAACGCACGGGCATTCCCCTAGTAGGTCCTATAAAAGCATATATCACACATTAGTCAGCAACTTACAAACACTATTATATTCATTAAATGCGGAGCATAGTACAATATCAGTGTACTTGTGACAAAAATTCAGGTCTTACATTTCCCGTTTCTGCGCCGCTTCGTTTTCCTTTTCCCGAAACTCTCGTGTTGTCGTCTTTGTTCACTTCTTAATATTCATATTAAGGATTCAAATCTATTTATACTACATATCAAAAATAAATTAAATAAATCTATTTATACTAATACATGGAACTTTAGGCAATTTCTTTTAGGTTCGTTTTGGCTCCACTTGAGGAGGACCCGCCCAATAGTAACCCACAAATTATATTAGTTATCTGAAAACAAGTAAAATGAAACATTAATAAATAAAAAAGTTTAGGGTTGTTGTTTCCTAATATTTTATTCCAATTGCGAGAAACAAACTGAAATTACATCTACGCAATTATTATTTGCACCTACTTCCATGCATATATTAGGAAAGCTAGTTATTCCAAGGATAACACTTAGGAGGTCCTGGTTTATTACAAGTCTTGCACCCACCATTTGCATCTATTTTCCATTCAACTAATCCGCAATCTTTATCTCGATATCCTTTGTAAACATCTAAATAATGAAGTTTTGGGTCTTCTTTCCATGTAAAGCTGCAAAAGAATAATGTTTTATAGAAAGCCATTGGATGGAATAGAAAGAAGTAACCTCCTCCAGGCTTGAGTGTATGGAATCCCAGATCATCATCTTTGGATTTGCAATGAACAGTGATATTTTCTCGATAATTATTGGTAATTATTACTTTTACCTCCATTGCCTCACTAGCCTTGAACGCAATTATTATTAGCAGAAGTGAAAATGATTTGAGACTAAAGGTAATTGTACTTAGAGCTGCCATAGGTGCACAATTCTTAAAAAGACAATGTTCTATTTGAATTTATAGAATATTTAACAGCATATACTAGAACGTTCGTCATTTTCAAAGTTTGACCATTTTTATTCAACCATGGTCAACAATTGTTTTAATTTAATAATTTTTTTGGATGCTCTTGTGATTATTTCGTAATAAATGTTTTTTAGACTTATTTGTTTTTAATGCCTACCATTTTAATGATTTTGTTTGAACCTTATTTAATAGTAGTTAAAATTCTAATAATTTTTACAAAACTAAATAATTTTAGACATTACTTTTTCCATTTTATCTTAGTAAAATATTTTAAGGATTTATGAAGACAATAAGAAATATAACGATGCTTAATTACGATGTTTTGTTTTTTCTTTTTGACAAAGTTATTTGATGTTTTCTAATAAGTAAGTTATATATTTTTTAATATTATGAAGAACAATTATCATTGACCAGTACTTGGTATAGGTATGCAATAAAAAAAATTAATAAAACAAAAAAGTAATGCGGAAAGCCACTTGGTGCCACATCAATTAAAATGCCACTTAGGTGACGCCACGTCAGTATTATGTTTGCCCACTCAGCAGCAATTAACGTTAGGGACTAATAATGTAAACAGAAAAATAAGTTAGGGACGAAAACACCTATTTCCATAATGTAGGGACTAAACTTAGAATGTCCCTATTTTGTAAGGACAAAAACATATTTTACCCTGTATTTTTTAATATTATGAAGAACAATTATGATTGACCAGTACATGGTATAGGTATGCAATAAAAATTGATATTCTATTTGTTTAGCAAGTTAATCGTAGCACAATAATGATAGTGTACTGCAAATACTGAATAATAATTAAAAAATTTATATTAGTTTATACTTATTTGATATGTTTATACACAAATCATACTCTATTACATTACTAAACAACAGCACTTCTGAGTTTACCAAATGGTGTCATGCCATACATATGGTTCATCCAATGCATAATTTTATATTTCCTAACAGATTTTTATACAAAAACTAGTATAGTTTTATCTAAATAATTCTTTTTTTGGTGAAGGAAGGGGGTTAAAACCCCCAAACCAGAAATACTTCCTTGTAAAAAATTCATTTATATCTTATCATTATACTACTCATGAATATGATGCTTCAAGAACAAGGATTTGGATTGTCTCCGGTTGCTGAAAATTTTCAGTAGAAGATAGAAAGACACATTAATAAAATAATATTACTTTAAAAATATTATTATTTTAATGGGCGAGTCTTTCTCTCTCCTACTGGAAATGACCGAAAAAGATCCTCACCCCAAGAACAAATACATTAGTTTTAGTTTAAAAATGTATTAAAATATTCAAGTCGCTTTTATATTAATAAATTTTACATGTAGTTTTAAAGACAATTTTGTTTTTCTTATCTGAGCCTTTTAAATAAATTAGTCAACTCTTCAACTCTACTATAATAAAAACCAATGCTAGCGTTTTTATTTTTTATTTTTAGACATCTTAAAATTTTGCCATTTGTCTATCATTAGCGTTAAAATGGTCCTTTCGCCACTAAAAGACAAAAAAAAAACAGTTTTTTCAGCTATTTAAAAAAAAAATAATAAAAACTGACGTGCTGTCAATTGTCACGCTGACGCGCTTTCAGTAGCTTTTTCTTTTTCTTTTTTTAAAAAAAATCGTGTTTGTATTAAAAGAAATGTTTATTTTAATTTTTTTTAAAACTGTTTTTTTCAAAAAATGGCTTTTTTTTAAAAAAAAAATTTAAACTGCTTTTTTAGTTATTTTATTTAAAACATGTTTTTTTTTTAAAAAAAGTCTTTTTTCATAATTTTAAAAAAAATGATTTAATTAATATTTTAAAATCTGTTTTTTTTTAAAAAAAAGTCTTTTTTCATCATTTTGTTTCAACGGGACTTCCAACATGAGTGCCGACGACAGTGGTAACGAAAGCACCAACGGGAGTACAGACTTTTTTTAGACTTTTTCCAACACAACTATTTTAAAAAACTAATTTTTTTATTTATTTTTATAATTTACTCGAACTACTAAAATCAATCAATTTAACCACCACTAATTGTCAAAAAAAAAACATTTTGTCAAAAAAAAATTGTCAAAAAAACACATACCTTTAACAAAATATTACAAAAAATCCAAAAAACTAAATTATTAAATTCTTATTATATGCAATAATTAAATAATCTAAAATTTATTATTTACTATAATCTCTGTATTAAAACTACTCAGTTAATTTAACCACTACAAAAATTACCAAATTACTATTTTATAATTATTAAAAATGAGTAAAAAGCCAATGGGAGTGCCAACGGGAGTGCCAACAGGAGGAGGGCCAACAAGAGTGCTAATGGGAGTTTCTTCATTTTTACTCCATTATTAATATTATAAGAAATACCGACAACTATCCATTACTTACTCACTAAAATTTTTACCACATTTTTACTAAAAATAAGTACTCACTATTTTTAGAATTTAGGCAAACTACTAAAATTAATTAATTGTTTACAACGGTCAAATTAATCATTTTAACCACTATCCATTGTCAAAAAAAGCGTACATGTAACTGTTGCGCCCGAAAAAGTCCCCGAGGGAGAACCTTCCTCGTTCACAACTTTTCCTAGGACAATGAAGCCGCCACCAATATTTATTAAGGAAAATATTAGGAAAACCTTTTTTGGAAAGCGATTGGTCTTGCGAAACTAGAGAATAGGGTTCGGGGGTCGGTTACGCGCAGGGAAGGTGTTAGCACCCCACACGTCCTCTCTACTGAGAGGGAACCTTTAATTAAATGTGTGGTTTTAGTGCGTTGACTTGAAAATACTTAATTTTGCCTCTCTACTTCTTATTGAAAAATTCTTAATGAAAATCTTTATTTATTATGAAAAAGAAAAGAGGGAAGAATGGGTTTTTAGAAAAAAAATGCTTGACGGGACAAGGCCCGCTCCTACGTATCTCCCGGTGCGATGGAGAACTCAAAGCTACGTAGTTCTTCTTTATCCTGAAAAAAGGTTTTTGTCTTTTATCTTTTTAGTGAGTTTTCGAAATAGGACGAGCATTTAGTGAATGATTAAACTAACAAAGGTTATGGGTAATCACTGCTAAGTACTCTTGAAAATGAGAGTCACTACCACCAGTCAGACGAACAAAGGTTCTGATTGACTATTAGTATCAACCCGTTTTTTATTTGCCTTTTTGAAAGTGGTTTTCGAAAGAGATTGATTGGCACGAATGATCAAACTAACAAAGGTTATGAGTGATCATCGCTTGTTGTTCTTTGAGGAAAAAGACATCGCCACCAATGGCTAGACGAACAAAGGTTCTGATTAACCACTAGCGACGATGGGTTGAAAATGATTTTAGAAAGGAAAAGGTTTATGTTCTTTATCTTGTTGAATTGTGAAAGTTGAGCTTTCATGATGATCAATTGAGCAAAGGCTCCAAGCGACCACCATTAGCACTCCATTGCTAATAATCATGCAAGCAAAGGCTTCGCAAGACTACTAACAAAGTTTGACTTTGAAGAGTTTTCGCAATTGTATTGATTCTTGTTTAGGGAAAAGAAAATCTGTTATTTTTTTAAAAAAAGGGTTTGTGAAAAAATAAGTTTGCTTAGGGGAAAGAAACAAAATTTAAAAAAAAAGAAACAGGGGGTGCAGTAGTAAAATGGGGTGCAAATAATAGGAGGGCTGTATTATTAAAACTGGGGTGCAAACAGTGAGCCCAGCTTGTTTTTGTAAGCTGGGCTGCGTTTCAAAAAAAAAGAAATCGTGGGCTTCAGAAAGGGGGCGGGGGGGCGCTGAGCAAAACAAGGGGTGCGAATAGGGATCTGAAAAAAAATAAAAGTGAAAAGACGAAAATACCCCTGCAGCTTATACTATAAAAGCCTAACCTAGAATTAGAAACCCTAAATTTCCTCTTCTCCCCCACGGCGCCTCCCTTCCCCAAATGCCCAAAACCTAAAAAAAATTTCTCTCTCTCTCTCTCTCTCCACAGCGCTGCATCACTCTTCTCTTCTCCCCTGATTGCGCTTTCCTCTCTCCCTCGCCGTTCGATCCCTCTCCCTCTAGCTTCGATCTCTTCTCTCCACCGCGCCACTCTCTCCTTACTCCGCCCCACCTTCCACCGTGGCCTCACTCCCTTTTCCTCTCACCCCGATCTCACCCTTTCTCCTCCGTTTTTGCTTTCTACCTCCTCACCGCCGCTAATGGCGGAAATGGGCGACGTGGTGTTGTTTTTGGCCGTGGCCGTGAATGGTGTTCGCGGTGGAAGGGAGGAAACAGTGAGGGTGCTTGCGAAACGAGAGGGAGTGGTTGGCGGTGAGGTGGGGGTTGACGGCGGTGGCGGTGAAGAGGGACAGTGGGGGTCGTGGGATGGTGGTGGTTGGTGGTTTCGGTTCGTACGGTGGTTGACAGTGTTGGTGGTTGTTGGTGATGGTACGGCGACGACAACGGTGGTTTGTGGCGGTGCTGAAGGGGAGCAACCACCGTCTACGGTGGTCGGAGGCTAGCTTGAGCTCTTCTCTACGTTCCCTTTTTTTTCTTTTTTTTTTCTTACTTAATTAATTAATTTATTTTGCTAACAGATTTTGTGTGACTCTAAATCCTAACCTTTCATACATTTTCTGTAACTATCATGACTATAAATTTCATTTTTTCCATACCCTAACTTATTAATCCTACAACAAACTAGATATGATCATGGCTCTAATACTTAGTGACTACGTTTCTTATGCGAACAGAATCTAACTATTGTCATAAAATTTCTATGCTGACCTTCAACTACGGACAGATACAGTTTTTTTAAAAAAACATACCTATTATGTACTGAACTTGTCTAAATAGAATGAAATCATGGTTACCAACCTTCTTCCAATTTTTTTGAAGTAACCTTCTGGTGCTTATTGCTTCCGCCGCTTCAGGATTTTTCAGTGTTTCCTATGCATACGAATTTGCTGTTTGTGAATTGTTGCCCCCTGGTTGTGAGTATTTCTGTGTGTATATTGCTCTTTGTGCGCATCTGGTTTTCTTCCCCCTTTTCACTGTTTCTGCTTATTGCATTTATAGGGAAAGAGAGTGGTGTAGGTGTGAGTTCTGAGCAGGGGATCAAAACCCCCCAGGAGACCAGTTTGTTGCTGCTGCAGTGGAGCAGAGTGGAGCAGTAAAGCAGCAGCTTGCAGGGTGGTGCCTGCCAAAGCTGCCTTGTTGGAGCAAAAATGGAAAGGATCAAAGAGGATGAAGAAAATAGCATTGGCCTGATTCTTCAAAAGGCAGCATCAGTGTTGCCCCTGGCAGCAGGGGGCTCCTGCCCTTTTTTTTTTAATTTTATTTTGTTTTGATTTTAATTAATTTTTTTGTAAAAAGAAGTTGACTCCTTTTTTGGTACTATTCTGCTTTTTTTGTTTTTGTTTGTATATGTAACCAATTAAAAAAGGACAGCTAATAAAAAAACTGATTTTATTTTTACTATATTTTTTTTATGTCACTAATAATACTTAAAAGAAGCGGTAAAAACAACACGAACCGACGCAACCACTCGCGCACGATTCGCAACCAACACGCACTCGCGTTAAGACTATGAACACGTAACTGACTTAATGCGCACACGCGTAAGTTATTAAAACTGATCTCATTTTATCCTTACCTTTCTAAAACGCGATAAAATAACGCGCACCGACGCAATTACTCACACGACTCGAGACGAAACGCGCGCTCGCGTTATTTATTATTATTTTTATTATTTATTTTTGGATTCTTTTTTTTTTGGAAATAACGAGCGCCAAACAAAATCGCTGCACGAGAGTGCCAGAGGCACCCGCGTTTAGAACAATATGCGAAGCAATAAAATTTTGGGATTTTTCAATTAGTCGGACAAAATTAGGGTATGACAGCTGCCCCTCTTTATTCGGATTTTACCAAGAAATATGAATTGGCCGAGACATATTTCGAAGATAAAATATGAATAAAGAATTCAGAAATTATACCAATTTTGTCTACTTGGAGAAACCCAAATTTTCTTTTTCTGTTTCTTCTTTTTTCTCTTTTTTTGAATCAACATTTGGAGCGTTGATGAGGAAACGATAAACGAAATGGTCAACAACATGCACGCTAACTGCGAAAGGCAAGGAAAGCGCTAAATAAAGAAAGCGATAAAGAAAGCGGTAAAATGCCAGGCTGCCTAAAACCTGTAAACGAACCCTTGCGAATCCGAGTTTGCACGTGGCTTTGAGGAGCACGCATCCTGAGAATCTCTGGTCATTCGAGCGACCGGGGGGATCGTTATCAGCTCCGGAACTGATATACAGATCAATGCACGGCGTCCACTGTATCTTAGGCTGATACAACTATTCCGTTGAACCTCACATGGGGCTGCGGTCCATCGCGTTGCTCGTACACGATGTGAGACCTGGGCAGAAGGGAGCGATGATCTCTCTGGGCTCCAATCCCCAATGCGCGCCTGAGCGCTCTCTTTTCTTTTCTCTTTTTTCTTTTCTTTTCTTTGTTTCTCTCTTTTCCCTTTTTTTTGAACTCCCAACTTGGGGGAGCATTTTCTGGAATCTGAAGGCGAGCATTAACACCGCGGTGTTTATCCTCTCTCACTTGTCTGCAGTTGAAAAATGAGCCCATACATGTGATGCAAATGCCATGATTGCCATTTTCTTTTTCTTTTTCTTATGATGAATGTAATGTAAATGCCTGAATTTCTCTTTTCTTTACTTTATTATTATTATTATTTTCTATGTCTGATGAGTGCATGATTTTATGCTTGGTGAATGCAATGCATGACTTTATTTGTTTATTGCTCTTTTGCTTTTTCAACCTTTTCTTTTCTCTTCCCTTTTTTTTGGCTTTTCCTTTGCTGGCCCGACCAACTCGCGGGACTTGCCTTATGAGACACCATGATTATCTATGATACTTATTCTGGAGCCGAGCTTCGTCCTCTTGTTTTAATGCAATCAGCGCTTCTTATTTGATTTTTGTGAGCTTACTTGACTGAAAGATCATCTTTTTTGTTATCATTTTCAAAAATTTCGCAATGATCTTAATGCTATGACTTATGCACATTTCCATGATTTATTTATCATCTACCATAAAACGTAGTTTAAAATCAGAAATGTAAAGAAAGCAATGATAAGACAGCATACTGATAGAGTGAAAAATTTGGACTTTTATTCATACGGGAGTCAGACGCGCAGAATGTCACGCTGACTGAAAAGGGTACATTGGAAATTTTCCTGAAACTAAGAAAAAGAAAAAGGAGAATGGTCGTAGCAGATCTTATGAATATTCTTTGTCTCTGGAGCGTTCGATGCCAACCGCTCATACTTGCAGCCTTGATCACCCTTTTATCCAAGCTTTTGGAAGCACTGCTTGCCCCTTTTCTTTTTATGTCCAACTTTTCTGACCCTAATTTTTGCCTGGATCGCCCTTTTGGGTTTTCAATCCACCGGGTCGCTCAATTTTGCCTAGGCCGCCCTTTCGGGTTTTCAACCTAGCGAGCTAATTCTTGCTTGGCTCATCTTTCTCTTTTTCTATTATTTTTCTCAGGCGTAATATTTCTTGACTGAATCTGAATTGACTGGGTTCTTGAGTTTTTCACCATCCATGTTGGTGAGTATTAATGCTCCTCCAGAAAAGGCTTTCTTCACCACATATGGCCCTTCATAACTTGGGGTCCATTTCCCACGGGAGTCACTCTGAATAGGCAGGATCTTCTTGAGCACCAGGTCTCCTTCGCTGAATTCTCGGGGACGAACCTTCTTGTCGAAAGCTATCTTCATCCTTTGTTGATACAACTGGCCATGACACAGGGCAGCAATTCTTTTCTCCTCAATGAGATTCAGCTGATCCAGATGAGCTTGGACCCATTCTGCTTCTTCCAATTTGGTTTCCATCAGCACCCGTAAGGAGGGTATCTCAACTTCAATAGGGAGGACTGCTTCCGACCCATACACCAAAGAGAAGGGAGTTGCCCCGGTTGAAGTGCGCACTGAGGTACGATACCCGTGCAAAGAAAAAGGAAGCATCTCGTGCCAATCTTTGTAGGTTACTACCATCTTTTGCACAATCCTCTTAATATTCTTATTGGCTGCTTCGACTGCCCCGTTCATCTTAGGACGGTATGGAGAAGAATTATGATGTTCGATCTTAAACTCTGTGCACAATTCTTTCATCATCTTACTGTTTAGGTTGCTGCCATTATCTGTGATAATCTTGTCTGGAAGCCCATAGCGACAAACCAAATCTCTCTTTACAAACTTAGCAACCACAGAACTGGTTATGCTGGAATATGAAGCGGCTTCAACCCATTTGGTGAAGTAATCAATTGCAACTAGGATGAAGCGGTGCCCATTTGACGCCTTGGGCTCTATGAGACCGATGACGTCCATGCCCCACATTGAAAATGGCCAAGATGCAGTCAAGACATTTAATGAAGCCGGTGGCACATGTATGTGATCGGCATAAATCTGGCATTTGTGGCACTTTCTCGCAAAACTGTAGCAGTCTGCCTCCATCTGCAGCCAATAGTAGCCAGCCCTTAATATCTTCCTTGCCATAGTATGCCCGTTGGAATGAGTTCCGAACGAGCCCTCATGCACCTCTCTCATGATCCTTTCTGCTTCCTTCTTTGCCACACACCTAAGGAGTACCTTATCATGATTCCTCTTGTAAAGCACCTCGCCACTCAAGAAGAAATTCATTGACAGTCTTCTAAGTGTTCTTTTATCATTTTCCGATGCCCCTGGAGGATACTCTCTGTTCAGGATATACTGCTTGATGTCATGATAACAAGGTTTATCATCTCCGTTATCTTCAATTGCCGCACAGGAGTAGGAGTGTGCCGGCAAACCTCGATGCTGGATTCTGATCTGGGTCAAGTTCTTATCACAATTGATATTAAACATTGAAGCTAAAGTGGCCAGTGCATCAGCCAACTGATTCTCTCTGCGAGGAAGATGTTGAAATGTGATTTCTTCGAAGGACTCAACCAATTCACGGATGTAGTCTCTGTACAGTATCAACTCGGGATCTCTGGCTTCCCAATCTCCGTTCACTTGATGGATAACTAGGGCCGAGTCTCCATACACATCTAATCTTTTAACTTTCCAGTCTAGAGCTGCCTGAATACCCAGAATACATGCCTCGTACTCCGCAATATTATTTGTGACATAGAAGCTCAATCTAGTAGTGAATGGTATGAAGCGATTGTCAGGGGACACCAGCACTGCCCCAGCCCCGTGCCCATAGCTGTTGGAAGCATCGTCGAACACTACTCTCCACCTTTCATTCTCTGGGGACCTTCCTTCTTCAACTAAAGCCATAATGTCCTCATCTGGGAAATCACACTGCATCGACTGGTAATCTTCAATAGGCTGATGTGCCAGGTACTCAGCTAGCGCACTACCTTTGATGGCCTTTTGAGTGACATAAAGAAGATCATATTCTAACAACTGCATCTGCCATCTGGCAATTCTTTCTGTAAGCGCAGGCTTCTCGAAGATATACTTGATAGGATCCATCTTTGACACCAACCAAGTGGTGTGACTTAACATGTATTGCCTCAAGCGATGAGCAGCCCAAGCCAAGGCGCAACAAGTCTTTTCTGGTAACGAATACCTCGTCTCACAATCGGTGAACTTCTTGCTCAGATAATAAATTGCGTGCTCTTTCTTGCCAGTTTCGTCATGTTGTCCTAACACACAACCCATTGAATTTTCTAGCACGGTCAGGTACAGGATCAAAGGTCTGCCATGCACCGGAGGCATTAAAATAGGCGGATCTTGCAGGTACTTCTTAATCTTCTCAAAAGCTTCTTGGCAATCATCATTCCACTTAGTCTCTTGATTCTTGCACAGCAATTTGAAAATCGGCTCACATGTAGCAGTTAGCTGGAAGATAAACCTGGAAATGTAGTTCAATCTTCCGAGAAAACCCCGAATTTCTTTTTCTGTCTTAGGAGCAGGCATCTCGAGAATTGAACGCACTTTGTCTGGGTCAACCTCTATCCCCTTTTGACTGACAATAAACCCCAACAGTTTTCCTGATCTCACCCCAAAGGTGCATTTTGCTGGATTTAACCTGAGCTTGAACTTTCTCAACCGTTCAAAGAGCTTCCGCAAATTAACAACGTGCTCTTCATCTGTTCTGGACTTTGCGATCATATCGTCCACGTACACCTTGATCTCTTTGTGCATCATATCGTGGAACAACGTGACCATAGCTCTTTGGTAAGTAGCGCCGGCATTCTTCAACCCAAACGGAATGACCTGATAGCAGAACGTTCCCCAGAGAGTTGTGAAAGTAGTCTTCTCCATATCCTCAGGAGCCATTTTAATCTGATTATACCCTGAAAACCCGTCCATGAAGGAGAAAAGGGAGTGCTGTGCTGTGCTGTCTACTAGGACATCAATATGGGGCAAGGGAAAATCGTCTTTGGGACTGGCACGATTCAGATCTCTGTAATCGACACACATTCTAACTTTTCCATCCTTTTTGGGCACTGGCACAATGTTAGCCACCCACTGTGGATACTTGGCTACGGCTAGGAAACCAGCGTCAAATTGTTTCTTCACTTCGTCTCTGTTCTTTAAAGACATCTCAGGCTTCATCCTCCTTAGCTTCTGTTTAACCGGAGGGCACTCAGGCTTGACTGGCAGCTTGTGCACCACTATATCAGTATCTAACCCGGGCATATCTTCATACGACCATGCAAAGACATCAATGTAGTCACGCAGGAGTTGAACCAACTTCTCATGCTCACTCTTTTTCATTGAAGTGCCAACCTTGACTTCTTTCTTTTCGCCCTCTGTGCCTAAATTGATGATCTCAATAGTTTCCCCATGTGGCTGAATAACCCTTTCTTCTTGCTCAACCATTCTTATCCATTCCGGAGGAGTTTCCCAGTCATCCTCGGCATCCTTCTCAGCTTGATTAACGGGGTAATCAAAATTAACATATGGACCGCTGGCATCATTATTTTCAGAGGTATTCATTTTAGATCTGTATTTGCGGGAATAGAAAAGCAATGAACAAGCAAAAATAGAGACACAAAATGAAGACGCAAAAAGGCTATTTTTATTCATTTGAGAATTCAAAACTACATTTTGTCGATAGATGATATCTAAAAGAAAACATGCATGCCCCTATGAAACTGTCCTAAGGCCTTGGGCAGAGCCAAAGGATTTGCATTACAAAGATCATTACTTTGAAATGAAAACAACAGGGAAATCGACGATCTTCCAGTTGCCAATTTCTTCTCCTGCAACACTGCGACGAACCAGGCCCCGACCCTCGCCTTCTTCAACTAACTCTTCCTCGATGACAACTATCTGATTAGGGATCAGCATGTCAGCACTCCTGAAATTCCGCTTGAGGTCATCTATGGGGACCATCATCAATCTGGGTTCCCTCCCCTGAAGCCTAGCCAATCTCTTCTCACGCTTTTCCTCAGCCATTCTTCTCTTATCAGCTGGAGTGGGCCCATAGCCTAACCCACGTCTGTCCTTGTATTGCTGCAGATGTACGGGTGTTAGAATTCCTTGCTCAGATCTTCCTAGCCCCTTCCCAATCTGATAGCCACTCTTCAGCATAACTTTTGCTACCATAACATCAGCATTGGACCACTTGGGTACAGGTACTGGGGATTCTCCACTTACGAACACAGCATTCGCAATTTCTAAGGATTGAAAGGCGGATTCGAGGGATTCCTCTGTAGCTTCAATATGATGAGAGGGGACAGGTTTGCTGACTGTGAACTCTTCCTCCCCAGAGACAACTACAAGCTTATCATCGACTACAAACTTGAGTTTTTGGTGAAGTGTTGAAGGGACAGCGCCTGCTGCATGGATCCAAGGTCTCCCCAAGAGACAGATGTATGAGGATTCAATATCCATAATCTGAAAAGTCACATAGAACACCTCAGGCCCTATTTGCATTGGAAACTCCATTTCCCCTATGACTTCTTTCTTAGACCCATCAAAGGCCCTGACGAGGGTTGAGCTGGGTTTCATGTAGGAACAATCCACCTCTAATTTGTTCATCGTTGATCTGGGCATAACAATCAATGAGGATCCATTGTCAATGAGAACCCTGGAGAGCGTATATTCATCGCACTTCACTGAGATATGCAACGCCTTATTGTGCCCCTTCCCCTCTGGGGTGAGCTCATCATCAGTGAAAGTAATGTAATTAGATGCAACGATGTTCCCAACTATACCATCCAACTGATTGACAGTAATATCTTGGGCGACATGGGCCTCATTCAGTACTTTAACTAAGGCGTCACGGTGGGCTTCTGAGTTTAGTAGTAGGGACATCATGGAAATTTTGGCTGGGGTGTGGTGTAGCTGATCCACCACTTTGTAGTCACTCTGCCGCATTATCTTCAAGAATTCAGCAACCTCTGGGTCTGACACCTTCCTATTTATCATAGGCTCCGGCTCTACATTCTTTCCTTTTCGGATTCTCTCTTCTGTTGCCTTAGAAGGACCCTCTTCCTGAGCTTGGGGAACATACACACGCCCACTTCTAGTTACCCCACTACTTCCTGCAATATTGGTGATGTCAAGAGCAGCTTGAGATCTCAGAGCTGGAATTGGCACACTGTAGCTCCATGGGACATCAGTGTTCTTCTGGCTAGGAGCTGGAACTGGGATCACAATAGTCTTTGGTCTTGCCACAGCCGAATTCCGACTGTATGGCACCTCGATAGGTCTCTGCACATCTCTGCCCCCTTCTGATTGGAGGGTCAGAACATCCTCCTCTCTCCCCTGTATACCCACCTGGATGATGTGGCGGTCCATCAGATCCTGTAACACCACATTGAATGCTTCACATGCTCCTACACAACTGACATTAGTACAAACTCCTTTCTGAACACAACCCATCCTAATAATCCCGCATTTACACAATTCTGCATGAATGATTTCTAGGGGAGTCTGAATATCTTCTACTGATCTGATTAGAGACTGCTCTTTCATATCCATGATTGCATTAGTGGCATGCTTCCCATGACCAGGCAGCGGGTTAGTCGTGATATTTGGATCCTCCTGCTTGAAGGTTATGCCTTTTTTGTCTATCAAGTCCTGCACCACTATCTTGAAGGCTTTGCAATCCTCCACAACATGCCCAACTGCCCCTTCGTGGAAAGCACAGGTACTATTGGGGTTGTATCCTCTGAAGTAAGGTGGTTGAACAGGTTTCATGGGTCTTGTATTGATGAGTTTATTGGGGATGAGGTAGTTGAATAGGTCTGTGTATGACATGAGAATTGGGTCAAAGGCTGTTCTGTTTTGATAGGTCCTTTGGTGGTTGCTTTGGTTGTTGTTTTGGAATGGATGGGCTGTTTGTGTGGGAGTGGGGACTGGGATGTTGGGTGGCTGGTATGGTGGACTGATAGTGATGGTATTGGTTTCCCCCTCTTTCTTTTTGGGAAAGCCGGAGAATGACTTCTTTTGGGAACTTGTGTTACTTGTGGACCCCTGTGCAATCTTTCCACTTCTCAATCCGTTCTCCAATCTCTCTCCCACAATCACCACATCTGAAAAATTGGATGATGCACTGCTGATCAGACGATCATAATATAGCGGTGGTAAGGTTTCCATGAACATAAAAACCAATTCTTTGTCTAAAAGAGGAGGTGTGACTTGTGAGGCCAAAGCCCTCCATCGCTGGGCGAACTCCTTGAATGATTCATTTTCCTTCTTGCTCATATTCTGCAGCTGTGTTCGGTCTGGCGCCATGTCCGTATTGTATTGATATTGCTTGAGGAATGCATCTACTAAATCCTTCCAGCAGCGGACTTGGGATGGCTCTAACTTCATATACCAATTAAGGGATGCCCCGGCAAGGCTATCTTGGAAGCAATGGATTAGCAATTTGTCATCACGGGAGTAGGTAGACATCTTCCTACAATACATCGTCAAGTGACTCTTTGGGCAGGTCGCACCTCTGTACTTGTCAAAATCGGGGACCTTGAATTTTGGCGGCAACACCACATCAGGAATAAGGCATAGGTCTCTGGCCTCCCTAGCCCTGGAGCCAAAGCCTTCAATCATTCTTAGTCTTTCTTCTAACATCTGGAACTGCTCTTTGGTCTGTTGGTGCTCAGCGGAATAGACTTGAGGGGAATGACTTACACCATAATAAGGCGGAGGCATTGAGTGCTGAACCTGAGGGTAAACGAAGTTTCCGGATACGAAGCCTTGAGTCTGTGGAAAGGCAGCTGGCTGTGGACCGAGGTTCTGAGGAGTAGGCTGAGGTATAACAATTGGATGCGGGATCTGAACCTGGGGTTCACCAGTCATTCCTTCTGACCCGACAGACGTTGGCTGTACATTCTCAACTATTGCCACGGGACCAGCTCCTGGGTTAGCCCCTTGATTTGGAGGAATATAACCCAAAGGAAGGCCATAAGGAGGCCACTGAGCAGCTTGAAAGTCATTTCCATTCTTCAAGGACAACAGGAGTCTCATCATCTCGCTCATCTGTGCCTTCATGCATTCATTTCATTTCTCAACTCAGGATCACCTTGGCTGGAGCTACCAGGAGCTGAATGGTTCTGATTCTGTACCTCGGGGCCTTAGCCTGTTCCATTTCCATTCTCTGAGCCTGAAGCTGGAGGATTCTGATTCTCTGGTTGAGGTTGATCGGGGTCACTTAAGATTGCCATTCCTCTGGCCTGTGAACGTGTCCAATACGGATGTGGTCGCACCAGCTTGCCTTATCATCTTTTTGAATTGAAAACATTTTTATAAGCAAAGGAGCAAATTAATGAATGCAATGTAATGCACAAGATTTTTTTTTTATGTTATTTGTTGTTTATTGCCGGGAATCACAGTGCAACTTGCTCTTGTCGTAGGTGTATATTCAAATATTTTCAAGAACATAACGCGGCTGGGATCAACAAGTGAGATAAACGTACTTCATTCAAGCATCATATCTTTAATCATTCCAAGAACAAGATACAGTATCCTTAAATGTGCAATACAACGTTTTGAAAAGAAAAACACAACATTCTTTAAGAAAAGAAAAACACAACATTCTTTAAGAAAAGAAAAATTACAATTTCCTAGTGAACATTCTAAAAAAGGGAAAATTTAAATCTAAAAACCTATTGCCTTCATCTTCTCTTGGTTCTTCTCCTTTTTGCTAGCTGCAGCAGCTTCTCTTGCCCTTTCCATGAGTTCCTCAGTCAGAGACCTGCAGTACTCCACGAATTCATATACTCGCACCGGAGTGTTGTAAGGCAGCATCTCAGCTTCCGCCTTTCTCAACCTCTTGGGAACATCCCTCACCGCCTGGTTAGCCAACCATGCCAATTTGGAGAACTTGTTCTTCCACTGTTGAATTTCTGCCCTCATCTCAACTATGATCTCTTGCTTTTCAATCCTACCCATTAGCTCGAGAAGACGGTATTCCCAGTACTGACTCTCCTCTCTTACCTGTCGGTAAGCATCACTGATGTGCCTCAGATTCCTTCTTAGCTCATCTGAATTCTCTTGCTCCATCCTTAAAGCCTGCTGATACTCTCTAAGGATGTTCTCAATTGCACCTCTATCTTGTCTGATGCACCTTATTTGACTTTCAAGCTCAAACGCCACAGACTGAGACTCTTTCTTGAATTCCTCTAGTGATTCCTTTGCAGCTCTCTCACTTTGCACAGACTTCTTGAACAACTTCCTCCATTCGTTTGCTCTAACTATGGCCTCACCCACCTTGGCATTCGATCTTTTCAACTCATCTTTGGCACCTTTCAGATATTTCTTCAATTCTTGATTACTTTCCTCTTCTTTCTTAAGTTTCTTGCTGCTTTCTTTGAGAGCTTCGGCCTTGCGCTCGTTCTCGTTCTCCAACTTTCTCTTCTCAGAAATTACTTTCCCCAACTTATCTTGTAAGGCTTTCTTTTCTTCTTCTACCTTGAACAAAGCAGACTTGACCTCACTTAGTTCTTTGAGACTTGGAACGTGAAGCTCTGGGACTTCTTTCCCAACTGACGATGAATTCTGACGAGGCGGGCCAACATTTTGAATTCTTTGGTGAAGCCATTGGTAGAAAGTAACATCACTCGTTTTCTTTGTGATCTCCACTTTATCCTTGTAAACTACACCCTCCCAAGCCTTTAAAATTTTCTGAAGCAGGCCTTGGTTCTTTGGATATTCTTTATCGAGAAAGATTGGGGCCAACATGTCTTTAGTGGGTACATTCTTCATAGGATACCCAAGCTGTCTGATGGTGAGAGAAGGATTGTAATTGATGCAGCCTTGGGTTCCCATTAAGGGTACATTCTGGAAATTGCCGCACTGGAACAGTATTGAAGGCCTATCTTTCCAACACGAATGATTGAACCAACAGACTTTGAGAGCACTGAGATTCTCTAAAGTGTGCACCCATTCTCGTGCACTTCTGGCTTCTACATCACAACACAGGGCATATTCTACTAAGTCCGCAGCTTTCGTCTTATGAGTGACAACATGGTTGAGGAACCAGGTGTAGAAAACATGGAAAGAGCAAGCAACCTTCTTCTTTTCTAACACACGGTGATGAGTGAAGGAATAGTAGATATCTGCAAGGATTGCTGGTACAGGGTTAATCGGATTTTCTTTACTTATGAATGCTAGAAAAAGCCCAATAGCGGTCTCATCAATGAACCTCTCGACCTGAGGGAAAAGGACGATCCCGAAAATAGTTAGGGCTAACAGCTGCTTGAAAGGACCCCACTTCTTATTCTGGGCATAAAACTTCAATAAACCTTCGAAATAACTTAGCGGGAAACCCCTGATACGGTTCTTCTTTTTCTTATGAAGCTCTAATTCCTTCACACTGACTTGCAACAACAAAGAGAGTCTCTGGTCTGAATACCGATGTTTCTGATATTGGTAAGGTGCTAACTCTGACTTTGAGAACCCCAGAATCTGTTCATACTCCTCGAGAGTTGGTGATAACTGAAAGTCTTTGAAGAGGAAGCATCGAATGTCCGGATCATAGAATCGGCTCAGGGCCATAATAGCACTCTCTTGGACATCTAATTGTAACAATCTGAGGAGGTTACCATAAGCCTTCCCGAATAGATCCCTCTCTTCTGACTCCATCAAGGAAACAAACTTTCAAACCCTCTACATCTATTCTCCTGACAACCGGGAACCTTGAATTAAGTACAATCTCGCTTCTTGATCCCATGTTGCTTTATCTTTCCCGCCTAAGACAAGATTCCAAGTTACTTTACAATCCCGGCAAACAGCTTAGATGCGTGACGAATGATTTTCAAAACTGGGTTTTATTTAATGCAGATGATGCAAATGACGTAATGATGCAATGATGCCATGATGCATGATGCAATGATGCTTCTTTTCGTGTTTTTGCAGAAAGAGGATATTTACAGGTGGTGATTTGAAAATTTTCACACTATATGCCACCTCATATAGGCGTTCATTGAAAAGGAAAAGCACATCTTTTTTGATTTTCGAAAATTCTGAAGGAAAAATTGATTGAACTGAATGCAACGATGCAGCACACACTTTGGAAAGCCCTTGTGACCTAAAAGGGGGTAGAACCTATGATCTAAGGTATTTTAGGGATAATCTTCTCATGTAGCTCTATTCACACCCTCACAAAGGTCATCAGAGCCACAGTCCCTCTCATGAAAATCCCCGTAAATGCAGCAAACTGCTAGATACGAAGCATCATGAAAGAGCACAACTCTGATTGAAACTTTCGCGAGTAGCCAAACGGACAAAGGTCCTGATGGGCTCCCACTACTCGAATCCACTCATCCTAAGGTATCCTAACAGACCTGGGTTATGGTCTCTTTCTCTAATCATATAATCTCAAGGTACAAGTGTGTGTGTGCGAAGGGCATTTCCTTAAAAACTACCCCACCTGCAAATGAAAATCCAGAACAGTCCAGACAATAGCATGTTGTCTACTCTAGGGTTCAATATCACTCAAATACAAACAAGCTTGGGGTGCCAACAACAATGCACTACTTGCTTAAGAAAGGGAGCTGAGAAGAGGGGAACATGATAAGAGAGGGGAAAATGCATGAATTTACCTTAAGAAAAGGAGCAAAGAAAAAGGGAACATGATATGATTGGGGAAATGCATGAGGGAATTAAGCATATAAGCAAAGAAGCAACCATCTATTACTTTAAACAAAAGCAAACATAGAAGGAGAAGAAGAAGAATGCACAGGAATGCAACATGAAAGTATGAAAAAGAAGAAAGCATAGAGGCAAAACAAGATATTCAAATCAATCACACAAATCACACACTTAATTAATTAGGCTTGACCCACTTTTAAAAAAATGTTTTTCTTTTTATCTCCCCAGTGAAGTCGCCAGCTGTTGCGCCCGAAAAAGTCCCCGAGGGAGAACCTTCCTCGTTCACAACTTTTCCTAGGACAATGAAGCCGCCACCAATATTTATTAAGGAAAATATTAGGAAAACCTTTTTTGGAAAGCGATTGGTCTTGCGAAACTAGAGAATAGGGTTCGGGGGTCGGTTACGTGCAGGGAAGGTGTTAGCACCCCACACGTCCTCTCTACTGAGAGGGAACCTTTAATTAAATGTGTGGTTTTAGTGCGTTGACTTGAAAATACTTAATTTTGCCTCTCTACTTCTTATTGAAAAATTTTTAATGAAAATCTTTATTTATTATGAAAAAGAAAAGGGGGAAGAATGGGTTTTTAGAAAAAAAACGCTTGACGGGACAAGGCCCGCTCCTACGTATCTCCCGGTGCGATGGAGAACTCAAAGCTACGTAGTTCTTCTTTATCCTGAAAAAAGGTTTTTGTCTTTTATCTTTTTAGTGAGTTTTCGAAATAGGACGAGCATTTAGTGAATGATTAAACTAACCAAGGTTATGGGTAATCACTGCTAAGTACTCTTGAAATGAGAGTCACTACCACCAGTCAGACGAACAAAGGTTCTGATTGACTATTAGTAGCAACCCGTTTTTTATTTGCCTTTTTGAAAGTGGTTTTCGAAAGAGATTGATTGGCACGAATGATCAAACTAACAAAAGTTATGAGTGATCATCGCTTGTTGTTCTTTGAGGAAAAAGACATCGCCACCAATGGCTAGACGAACAAAGGTTCTGATTAACCACTAGCGACGATGGGTTGAAAATGATTTTAGAAAGGAAAAGGTTTTTGTTCTTTATCTTGTTGAATTGTGAAAGTTGAGCTTTCATGATGATCAATTGAGCAAAGGCTCCAAATGACCACCATTAGCACTCCATTGCTAATAATCATGCAAGCAAAGGCTTCGCAAGACTACTAACAAAGTTTGACTTTGAAGAGTTTTCGCAATTGGATTGATTCTTGTTTAGGGAAAAGAAAATCTGTTATTTTTTTAAAAAAAGGGTTTGTGAAAAAATAAGTTTGCTTAGGGGAAAGAAACAAAATTTAAAAAAAAAGAAACAGGGGATGCAGTAGTAAAATGGGGTGCAAATAATAGGAGGGCTGTATTATTAAAACTGGGGTGCAAACAGTGAGCCCAGCTTGTTTTTGTAAGCTGGGCTGCGTTTCAAAAAAAACGAAATCGTGGGCTTCAGAAAGGGGGGGGGCGCTGAGCAAAACAAGGGGTGCGAATAGGGATCTGAAAAAAAATAAAAGTGAAAAGACGAAAATACCCCTGCAGCTTATACTATAAAAGCCTAACCTAGAATTAGAAACCCTAAATTTCCTCTTCTCCCCCACGGCGCCTCCCTTCCCCAAATGCCCAAAACCTAAAAAAAATTTCTCTCTCTCTCTCTCTCCACGGCGCTGCATCACTCTTCTCTTCTCCCCTGATTGCGCTTTCCTCTCTCCCTCGCCGTTCGATCCCTCTCCCTCTAGCTTCGATCTCTTCTCTCCACCGCGCCACTCTCTCCTTACTCCGCCCCACCTTCCACCGTGGCCTCACTCCCTTTTCCTCTCACCCCGATCTCACCCTTTCTCCTCCGTTTTTGCTCTCTACCTCCTCACCGCCGCTAATGGCGGAAATGGGCGACGTGGTGTTGTTTTTGGCCGTGCCCGTGAATGGTGTTCGCGGTGGAAGGGAGGAAACAGTGAGGGTGCTTGCGAAACGAGAGGGAGTGGTTGGCGGTGAGGTGGGGGTTGACGGCGGTGGCGGTGAAGAGGGACAGTGGGGGTTGTGGGATGGTGGTGGTTGGTGGTTTCGGTTCGTACAGTGGTTGACAGTGTTGGTGGTTGTTGGTGATGGTACGGCGGCGACAACGGTGGTTTGCGGCGGTGCTGAAGGGGAGCGACCACCGTCTACGGTGGTCGGAGGCTAGGTTGAGCTCTTCTCTACATTCCCTTTTTTTTCTGTTTTTTTTTTCTTACTTAATTAATTAATTTGTTTTGCTAACAGATTTTGTGTGACTCTAAATCCTAACCTTTTATACATTTTCTGTAACTATCATGACTATAAATTTCATTTTTTCCATACCCTAACTTATTAATCCTACAACAAACTAGATCTGATCATGGCTCTAATACTCAGTGACTACGTTTCTTATGCGAACAGAATCTAACTATTGTCTTAAAATTTCTATGCTGACCTTCAACTACGGACAGATACAGTTTTTTTAAAAAAACATACCTATTATGCACTGAACTTGTCTAAATAGAATGAAATCATGGTTACCAACCTTCTTCCAATTTTTTTGAAGTAACCTTCTGGTGCTTATTGCTTCCGCCGCTTCAGGATTTTTCAGTGTTTCCTATGCATACGAATTTGCTGTTTGTGAATTGTTGCCCCCTGGTTGTGAGTATGTCTGTGTGTATATTGCTCTTTGTGCGCATCTGGTTTTCTTCCCCCTTTTCACTGTTTCTGCTTATTGCATTTATAGGGAAAAAGAGTGGTGTAGGTGTGAGTGCTGAGCAGGGGATCAAAACCCCCCAGAAGACCAGTTTGTTGCTGCTGCAGTGGAGCAGAGTGGAGCAGTGGAGCAGCAGCTTGCAGGGTGGTGCCTGCCAAAGCTGCCTTGTTGGAGCAAAAATGGAAAGGATCAAAGAGGATGAAGAAAATAGCATTGGCCTGGTTCTTCAAAAGGCAGTATCAGTGCTGCCCCTGGCAGCAGGGCACTTCTGCCCCTTTTTTTTTAATTTTATTTTGTTCTGATTTGAATTAATTTTTTTGTAAAAAGGAGTTGACTCCTTTTTTGGTACTATTCTGCTTTTTTTGTTTTTGTTTGTATATGTAACCAATTAAAAAAGGACAGCTAATAAAAAAACTGATTTTATTTTTACTATATTTTTTTCTTATGTCACTAATAATACTTAAAAGAAGCGGTAAAAACAACACGAACCGACGCAACCACTCGCGCACGATTCGCAACCAACACGCACTCGCGTTAAGACTATGAACACGTAACTGACTTAATGCGCACACGCGTAAGTTATTAAAACTGATCTCATTTTATCCTTACCTTTCTAAAACGCGATAAAATAACGCGCACCGACGCAATTACTCACACGACTCGAGACGAAACGCGCGCTCGTGTTATTTATTATTATTTTTATTATTTATTTTTGGATTCTTTTTTTTTGAAAATAACGAGCGCCAAACAAAATCGCTGCACGAGAGTGCCAGAGGCACCCGCGTTTAGAACAATATGCGAGGCAATAAAATTTTTGGATTTTTCAATTTGTCGGACAAAATTAGGGTATGACAGTAACAAAAGTTTAAAATTAACTTTTTTATAAATAAATGAATATGATTAAATTAATATTAAGTCATATAGAAAAAAATAAGTCATAATACATGGTAACGGGAGCGGCAATACGAGACTGACAATGAAATTGACAAAGAGAGCAACAACGAGAACAAGAGTGGGAACGAGAGAGGTAACGAGAGCGCCAACAGAGCGCCAACGTGGGTGCATATTTGATAAAATCTTATTTTATTTTTTCTTCATTTTTACTCCATCTAAAATGTATTATTTACTATAAGTCATAATATGATTAAATTAATATTAAGTCATATAGAAAAAAATAAGTCATAATACATGGTAACAGGAGCGGCAATACGAGACTGACAATGAAATCGACAACGAGAGCAACAACGGGAACAGGAGTGGGAACGAGAGAGGTAACGAGAGCGCCAACAGAGCCCCAACGTGGGTGCATATTTTATAAAATCTTATTTTCTTTTTTTTTCATTTTTACTCCATCTAAAATGTATTATTTACTATAATCCCTCTAATAAAACTATTAAAATCAATAAATTTAACCACTAAGAATTGTAAAAAAAACAACTTTAGCCACTACCAAATATTACAAAATAACGTACTTATACGAATATGATTTAATTAATATCATATAGAAAAATATGAGTTAAAATGTGGCAACGGTAGCGGCAATGAGAGGCTAGCAATTGGAGCTGCAACAGGAGTGGCAACGAGAGAGGCAACAAGAGTGGCAACAAGAGAGGTAACGAGAGCACCAACGGGAGGGCCAACGAGGATGCAAACGGGAGGGCCAACAAGGATGCATATTTTACCTCTAATGTTCAAATACATTATTATGGATCAATGTAATTCTGATTGTCAACGGGGATGCATATTCCACTTTGAATTTCAAATCATACATTTTGGACAATGTTCACAACTTATGAATATCTTCCAAATTACTATTATGACTTTATGGCAATACACCTTCTTCTGTTTTCATATATAAGCAAGTTGCGACTACAGACCCCTTTCAAGAAATTTAGAAAAAGAAATATTGTTCCTAAATTGCCCCGATTTATTCTTGAATTGATCGGAGAGACAGATAAAATAATAACGAGAAATGTACCTCACGGTGAGTTTGAAAAGTTTAAATTAATTTAACTTCCCTACTATTTTTCATAAACTAGACACTCCAATGCCAAATTCAGTGAATACCCAAAGTGCAACACCCTGCTTTTCAGAGTGATCCTAAGTGAACAAAAATCTTAATGTTTTGAATTTAGTAAAATACTCTTATTGCCTTTCGCGAAAACATGGGTAAACTTTTTTCTTTTCGAACTCGTTTCAACACAATCAAAGTTTGACAAAATTTTTGAAACCTGAGGACTCTCTTAATATAATGTAATAATAATAATTAAAATATAACATATTGTTTTCCTGTATATTTTGTTAAGGTTTTCTGTCAAACAAATAAATTTGAAAGAGATAAGATAAGAGGATTCGAATTAGATCCTAGGCTCACCAGTTGACAAATTAATTTACAATACCAGCCCCAAGTGACGGGCTCTTTGAAGGGATAGTATGTTCAAAAAGGAATTCAATCGTGCAATTAACCGAGTCAGGGATTCTAGATCAATCACTCAATTGCATTCTAAAGCTCTGGGTCCTTAAAAGAAACATAGGAATCACACCCAAAAAGGTAGAGCGTCATGAGTCCTTCGAGTACTTTGCACTAAGGGTTTTCGAAGTATAAAAATAAAACAAGAATACACTTAAGCAATTCACAGATATCAATCTTGAGAAGGAAAGAACATCACGAATTGCATAAGTGCGGTAATTAAAGAAGTAAAAAAAAATGTGAAAATGAGTGAAAAAAGGGGACAATAGTGAGACACTCAATTGTCAAAAGGAAATTGCATTGAATAAAACATTTTAAAAATACAAGAGTGTTGGCTCAGACATACATTGTTCACCGCAATTGCCAGATATCCTGTGTGATCAGATATGTTAGGCATGATGGGTTAGTATTTATATGAGAGTAAACACAAGCCTAGACACTTGAGTAACTGAGAGCATTACTTATACATATCTTTTGAGGACTCATAACTTATGATTCACTCTTTGGTGCTCTATCCCCTTGTTTGCCTTGATTTCAATTAAGTTCTATCTTTGATTGTCATTCTTCTTGAAGCCTAGGAAAAGCATCTCATGTATTGTTTTTGTGTCTTGTTTTGTGTGTTTTGCCCCGGAGTGCAAAAGCTTAAGTGTGGAGGAATTTGATCAGTGCATTTTAATGCACTATTTATAGCTTTTTACTTGGTGTTTTTGATTGTGTTCCGTGTCTAATATTTAAGTCTTAGCGCGTATCTAGATTTTGGGTCTTATTTGAGCAATATAGTAATTTCTTGATTAATTCTTGTTTTTATTGCATATTGACCCCTGTCTAATTTGGAGACCATAACTTTGGCTGTGGTTATCCGATTGAGGCATGTGATGTGCGTTCGAAAGCTAAGGACCAGAGCTACTATTCTTCTGTTAAGATCGTGACCCAATTCTGAACTACTGAAGGTCAAAACTGCAAAATACGGAAGCAGTACATTGTAAAACGGGTTTTGGGCTGAATATTAGTTTGTTAACGGGCTTTTATCATAGAATTCCATTTAGGGATTTAGGTTTTTCGTTTTCACTAAGACTAAATACACTTTTCCAGAGCCGTTTTGGCGTTATGTAGATTTTCGACCTCCGGACGTTTTTGTTCAATTTTGTTCCTTCTAAAAGTCCATATATTTTTCTTGTATCAAAACATTTTTCAGAACATTCCCAAAATTCAAAAATATTTTAAAATGCTCATAGACTGCGATCCGTCGAGATCCGATCACGATAGAATTCGTTTCGGGGAAAACCTCATCTGAAAACTTAGCATTTGACAGAAATATGTCAACAGTTCTTGTCGAAACTCAGACTACTATTTTTTAAATATAATATATCATATAGGATATATAATAGGTCCTATAAAAGCATATATCACACATTAGTCAACAACTTACAAACACTATTATATTCATTAAATGCGGAGCATAGTACAATATCAGTGTACTTGTGACAAAAATTAGGTCTTACATTTACCGTTTCTGCACCGCTTCGTTTTCCTTTTCCTGAAACTCTCGTGTTGTCGTCTATGTTCACTTCTTAATATTCATATTAAGGATTCAAATCTATTTATACTACATATCAAAAATAAATAAATCTATTTATACTAATACATGGAACTTTAGCCAATTATTTCATTATTTTAATTTCTTTTAAGTTCGTTTTGGCTCCACTTGAGGAGGACCCGCCCGATAGTAACCCACAAATTATATTAGTTATCTGAAAACAAGTAAAATGAAACATTAATAAATAAAAAAGTTTAGGGTTGTTGTTTCCTAATATTTTATTCCAATTGCGAGAAACAAACTGAAATTACATCTACGCAATTATTATTTGCACCTACTTCCATGCATATATTAGGAAAGCTAATTATTCCAAGGATAACACTTAGGAGGTCCTTGTTTATTACAAGTCTTGCACCCACCTTTTGCATCTATTTTCCATTCAACTAATCCGCAATCTTTATCTCGATATCCTTTGTAAACATCTAAATAATGAAGTTTTGGGTCTTCTTTCCATGTAAAGCTGCAAAAGAATAATGTTTTATAGAAAGCCATTGGATGGAATAGAAAGAAGTAACCTCCTCCAGGCTTGAGTGTATGGAATCCCAGATCATCATCTTTGGATTTGCAATGAACAGTGATATTTTCTCGATAATTATTGGTAATTATTACTTTTACCTCCATTGCCTCACTAGCCTCGAACGCAATTATTATTAACAGAAGTGAAAATGTTTTGAGACTAAAGGTAATTGTACTTAGAGCTGCCATAGTTGCACAATTCTTAAAAAGACAATGTTCTATTTGAATTTATAGAACATTTAACAGCATATACTAGAATGTTCGTCATTTTCAAAGTTTGACCATTTTTATTCAACCATGGTCAACAATTGTTTTAATTTAATAATTTTTTTGGATGCTCTTGTGATTATTTCGTAATAAATGTTTTTTAGACTTATTTGTTTTTAACGTGTACCATTTTCATGATTTTGTTTGAACCTTATTTAATAGTAGTTAAAATTCTAATACTTTTTACAAAACTAAATAATTTTAGACATTACTTTTTTCATTTTATCTTAGTAAAATATTTTAAGGATTTATGAAGACAATAAGAAATATAACGATGCTTAATTACGATGTTTTTGTTTTTTCTTTTTGACAAAGTTATTTGATGTTTTCTAATAAGTTATATATTTTTTAATATTATGAAGAACAATTATCATTGACCAGTACATGGTATAGGTATGCAATAAAATAAAATTAATAAAACAAAAAAGTAATGTGGAAAGCCACTTGGTGCCACATCAATTAAAATGCCACTTAGGTGACGCCACGTCAGTATTTCGTTTGCCCACTCAGCAGCAATTAACGTCAGAGACTAATAATGTAAACAGAAAAATAAGTTAGGGACGAAAACACCTATTTCCATAATATAGGGACTAAACGTAGGGACTAAACGTAGAAGGTCCCTATTTTGTTAGGACTAAAAACATATTTTACCCTGTATTTTTTAATATTATGAAGAATAATTATGATTGACCAGTACATGGTATAGGTATGCAATAAAAATTGATATTCTATTTGTTTAGCAAATTAATAATTAAAAAAAGTATATTAGTTTATACTTATTTGATATGTTTATACACAAATCATACTCTATTACATTACTAAACAACAGCTCTTCTGAGTTTACCAAATGGTGTCATGCCATACATATGGTTCTTCCAGTGCACAATTTTATATTTCCAAAGAGATTTTTATACAAAAACTAGTATAGTTTTATCTAAATAATTTTTTTTTTGGTGAAGGAAGGGGGGTTAAAACCCCCAAACCAGAAATACTTTCTTGTAAAAAATTCATTTATATCTTATCATTATACTACTCATGAATATGATGCTTCAAGAACAAGGATTTGGATTGTCTCCGGTTGCTGAAAATTTTCAGTAGAAGATAGAAAGACACATTAATTAAAATAATATTACTTTAAAAATATTATTATTTTAATGGGCGAGTCTTTCTCTCTCCTATTGGAAATGACCGACAATTTTGGTTTTCTTATCTGAGCCTTTTAAATAAATTAGTCAACTCTTCAACTCTACTATAATAAAAACCAATGCTAGCGTTTTTTATTTTTAGACATCTTAGAATTTTGCCATTTGTCTATCATTAGGGTTTAAATGGTCCTTTCGCCACTAAAAAAAACAGCTTTTTCGGCTATTTTAAAAAAAAAACTGACGGGCTATCAATTGCCACGCTGACGCGCTTTCAGCAGCTTTTTCTTTTTTTAAAAAAATCATTTTTGTTTTAAAAGAAATGTTTTTTTTTAATTTTTTTTTAAAACTGCTTTTTTTTTAAAAATGTTTTTTTTTTAAAAAATTTTAAACTGCGTTTTTAGTTATTTTATTTAAAACCTGTTTTTTTAAAAAGTCTTTTTTCATAATTTTAAAAATATGATTTAATTAATATTTTAAAATCTGTTTTTTTTTTAAAAAAAGTCGTTTTTCATCATTTTTTTTCATCGGGACTTCCAACATGAGTGCCGACGACAGTGGCAACGAGAGCACCAACGGAAGTGCCAACGGGGAGTACCGACTTTTTTTAGACTTTTTCCAACACAACTATTTAAAAAAAATAAATTTTTTTATTTATTTTTATAATTTACTCGAACTACTAAAATCAATCTATTTAACCACCAGTAATTGTCAAAAAAAAACCTTTTGTCAAAAAAAAATTGTCAAAAAAACACATACCTTTAACAAAATATTACAAAAAATACAAAAAACTAAATTATTAAATTCGTATTATATGCAATAATTAAATAATCTAAAATTTATTATTTACTATAATCTCTCTATTAAAACTACTCAGTTAATTTAACCACTACAAAAAATTACCAAATTACTATTTTATAATTATTAAAAATGAGTAAAAAGCCAATGGGAGTGCCAACAGGAGGAGGGCCAACAGGAGGAGGGCTAACGGGAGTGCCAATGGGAGTTTCTTCATTTTTACTCGATTATTAACATTATAAGAAATACCGACCACTATTTATTAATTACTCACTAAAATTTTTACCACATTTTTACTAAAAATAATTACTCACTATTTTTAGAATTTAGGCAAACTACTAAAATTAATTAATTTTTTACAACGGTCAAATTAATCATTTTAACCACTATCCATTGTCAAAAAAAGACGTACATGTAACAAAAGTTTAAAATTAACTTTTTTATAAATAAATGAATATGATTAAATTAATATTAAGTCATATAGAAAAGAATAAGTCATAATACAGCGGCAATACGAGACTGACAATCACTACAAGAATTTAAGGTATTTCCGGGGGGCGATTTCCGGCGGAATAAATCCGTCGGTAAATTACCGGCTGATTTGGCGCGTTACCGGCGGCCTGCGCTCCCCGGTAAAATACCGGCGGTTTTTTTATTGCTTACCGGCGGACTTTAAAATTTGGAAAATTACCGGCGGATTTGATGTGCTTATCGGCGGATTCTATTTGCCGGTATTTTGCTCGAATCCGCCGGTATGCATCTAGCCGTTGCGATGTTTACTGAATTTCGCCGGTAGTCAACGGGATCCGCCGGTACTGGCCATTATCAGCGGATTTGTGCGAGATAGCCGTTGGCATGTTGCCTTTATATTCGAACTGCTTCCCTCACTCTTCATTCACTCTTCACTCTCTTCTCCAAAATCGCTCACTCTTTTCCTCTCAAATCTCTCACTCTTTTCCTCTCAAATCTCTCAATCCACTCCTTTCGAAGGCTCTTAAGTTTTGTTTAAGGTATGATGTTTTTTAACTGAGTTTTGATTGTTTTAGTTAATCTTTAGTTTTTAATTATGTGTTGTTTAATATTTTTTTGTTATTATTTGTTTTGCAATTGGTTGGAGTTGCTAGTTTTGAGTTTTGTTTACAAGAGTCCACCGGAAAGCATCAAGTCAGACACTTCTCTCACTTCCGGTTAGTTAACAAATTTATTTGTAATAAAATAAATAAATTTCAATATTATTTGATGTTATTAGCTGAAATTTTTCATGAAAATAAAATAAATTTCATTTATTGTGTAATAGTTTATTTTTTAGTAAAAATTATTGATGTTATAGAAATTATTCGAAAAATAAAATAAATTAGATTGTAATAATTGTTTGTTATTTGCAATTATTGTTAAAAAAGTAAATTTATTAGTAAAATAAAATGTTACTAAAAATATATTACCATTTGTATATTTGGTCAAACATTAAAATATCAATACCAATGTATATTGTTCTAATACACGTGATATATGTTGTATTTATAATTAAGGAACGTACACAAAAAAATGGATCGTAGTTGGATGTATGATAGAATATTTCCTGGAAGAACTGGGTTGAAACGACGTTTTGTACAAGGAGTCGAAGAATTTGTTCTTTTTGCTAAGAGTCAAAAAGAATTTGAGTGACAAGGTGGAATTAGATGTCCTTGCTCCATATGTGTGTTTCGATCTATAAAAAAGGAAGGTGATATTCGACTTCATTTGTACAATAATGGGTTTAAGCCAAATTATTGGATATGGACCCGTCATGGCGAGGTAGCAGCTGGAGTTCCTGCGGTTGATAATGTTCCTGTCCAAGTAGATCAAGGTCTCGCGTCAAGTCCAGTCGTAGCTTCCACATCAAGTAGTAATATTCCAACGACTACCAGATATTAACTGCCGTTTGATGTTGTTCATGGGATGATATTTGATGCTGCCGGTGTAAATTTGGATTTCGAAGAACCACAACATGATGCTGAAGAAGTTCCAAACGAGGAAGCTCAGAGGTTTTATATGTTTTTGAGTGAGACAAATAAACCATTATTTGAAGGATCTACAGACTCTAAGTTATCAATGTGTGTTCGTTTGTTGGGTCTTAAGTCTCAATTTAACGTTGCGGAATTGTGCATGGAATACATGACAAAAATGATGTTGGATGCAACCCCTGTTAGAGGACTTTTGCCGCAGAGTTATTATGATGCTAAAAGATTGGTATCGAAGCTTGGTTTAAAATCTATAAGAATTGATTGTTGTGTGTCTGGTTGTATGATCTATTATAACAATGAGTTTGGCATAAATGATGGAGAGTTGCTGGAACGCAAGTTTTGTCAAGAGCCATCGTATCGTGTCAGCAGGAAAGGGACAAGCAAAGGCAAACCAGTTCCAAGGAAAGCAATGTTCTATTTGTCGATTATACCAAGACTGAAGAGGATGTTCACTTCAATGGAAACTGCGGGTAAAATGATGTGGCACTATGAAAATAGAAATAATTCTGGTGAATTACGTCATCCATCTGATGGTGAAGCTTGGAAGCATTTTGATCGTGTTCATCCAGATTTTGCCAATGATCCACGCAATGTTCGGCTTGGTTTATGCTCTGATGGTTTCACACCATATATTCAAGCGCCAGCAACACCGTATTCTTGTTGGCCAGTTATTGTTACCCCATACAACCTACCTCCTGAAATGTGTATGTCTAAACCTTACATGTTTTTAAATGCTATAATACCAGGGCCAACTAATCCAACAGCTGGTATTGACATATATTTGCAATCTTTGATTGATGGCCTAAAAAGGTTGTGGAATGGTGTTTTAACTTATGATGCAGCACGAAGACAAAATTTCATGATAAGGGCGGTTTTGATGCGGACAATTAATGACTTTCCTGCGCCATGATTGTCATGTATTCATGGAGTGCTTACTTCCTATTGCCTTTAGTTCGTTGCCAACACACATTTTGAATCCACTCATTGAAATAAGTCAATATTTTAAGAATTTGTGTTCTGCAACACTAAAATCGGATGATCTTACAAAAATGGAACAAGACATCCGATTTATCTTATGCAAGTTGGAGAGAATATTTCCGCCTGGTTTCTTTGATTCTATGGAGCATCTTCCTGTTCATCTCGCATATGAAGCTAAACTTGGCGGGCCTGTCCAATACAGATGGATGTATCCGTTTGAAAGGTCAGTTAAATATATATATATCATTTAGATTAATAATTAGATCGATGATTATATATATTAACAAATGATGGATATCATTTTCTAGGTTCATGGGGGATTCAAAAAGATCAGTTAAGAATAAAGCTAGAGTTGAAGGATTGATATGTTCTTCTTACTTACACCGTGAAACAACTCATTTTTGTTCCTATTATTTCAAGAATGAATTTGCTCCTACAAGTAGTCGAAATGACATGGAAGCTGAATGTCCAAGACATCATTTTGCTTTGTCTGTCTTTTGTCTACCTGGTCGTCCGTCTGGAAACGAGTCTATTTATTGGCTAACAGAAGAAGAGTTAAATTCAGCCCATGTTCATGTTATGATAAACTGTACCGAGGTCCAACCATTCATTGAGTATGTATTTCTCGACCTATCTCAATTAAATTAAATTAAATTACACAGTAGTTGTATATAACAATTAATTAATAATTTCTTATTAGAGAGTTCTTGTCATAAGAGGCAGTAAGTGAAGACCAATCTTCTGTTCATATTCATGCGCATTTTCCAATGTGGTTTAGGCAATGTGTGTATTCCCTCCCGCCAACTCCTACCAACCAACACTTGAGGAACTTATCTGACGGTCCTCGAAGATGTGTTAAAGAATGGCACACATATTTTGTCAATGGATAAAAATTTCACACTAAGGAATGGACAGAGGGTAGAGAAACAGTCAATATTGCATGAAAGGTGTCACTGGGAGAGGCGAAGATGATTTCTATGGTGTGGTTGAACACATATATGAACTTGCGTACCCATATCTTGATTATAGTCAAAAGGTGGTTGTTTTTTATTGTAATTGGTTCGATCCGTCCACTCGAGGAACAAAGTTTAATCCAAAGACAAATACAGTGGACATTAAAATGAATAGTAGATATCGACTGAATGATCCGTTCGTCATTGCACAAAATGTGAGACAAGTCTATTATGTCTCTTATCCATCAACACGGACTGATCGTCGTGGTTGGTGTGTCGCAATTAAGACAAAACCAAGAGGTCGAATTGAGACAATTAATGATGACACAGTGGAAGACGTGCCGTATCAAATGGATGAAATGTCCAATGTAAATGAAGTGATTGAAGTTGAACCCATTACTCGTTTATGTGATGAGCCAAACACTGGTGATGAAGTTAATGAAGAAGAAGATACAGATAATGAGGATGCAGTCGATCACGTCGGTGTATCAAGAATTCACTCATCTGATGATGATGGTGATTTCGAGAAAGAATGGGATTCTAATTAATTTGTTATGCAAGTTCGAGAAAGAATGAGATTCTAATTAATTTGTTATGAAATAATTAATATTTAGATTTATTAGACTTTGATTCATGTATGTTAATGTTATTCATCATGTATGTTATTCATCATTTATGTTATTCATCAATTATATTATGTTATTCATCATTTATGTTATTCATTATTTGTTATTTATCATGTATATATATATATATAGATACGTACAGTCATGGCATCCTCAGAATCAGATTCCGATCATGACCTACCTCCTGTCGACCCACCGACCAGTTTTTTTAAGAAGATTGCTACTTCTTTACGTGGTCATCGTCATCGTGTAACTTGTGTCGTTGTTGATGGCGATTTTGTGGCTCCACCTACTACGGCTGATGGCAGCGGACCTAGTACGCTAAGTCGTCCATTTGTGCTTCCAGCCGGTACTGTGACACCCCCGCCAGATGCGGATGGGATAACCAGGTATAATATTGATAATGAGGTGGTTGAGGTTACGCCTGGAGGTCGTATAGTGGTGAAGGTTGTCGGCAAGCAGTAAGTATTTATTAAGTAATTTATTTATTAATGATATTTGTTTGATTTATATTTAAAAATTTAAATATAAATTATTATCTAAACATTTATCTTTTTTATGTACAGATTTATTCCTGGGAGGATTATGGCTGGCACAATCACAGATATAGTAAAAGCAAATTACAGTAAACCGTGGATGAATTGGACGGAGGTAAAAGAAGAGCCGTCGTCTAAAATGTGGACTGCATTCAGAGTAAGTTTTTTATCCAATTAATTAATATTTAGTTTTTTAATTTTGTTGAATTGATTAATTTGTTTTTACTAACAAGTAAATTTGTTTAAATAGGAAAAAATGGCATGGAAAAGTGATGCGACGAAAGAAGTTGAGAGAACATTCAACACAAGAGCTTCTCATCGCTTTTCTGAAATGCTCCGGGAATGGCATAATAAGGGGACGCAGCCGAATTGGATGGGCGATTCTGATTGGGAAGAGCTCCAAGTGAAATGGAGAGATGCGAAGTATAAAGACAAATGTGAGAAAGCCAAGAAGAATCGTGCTTCTGAGAGAGGGGGTTGCATAAATACGAGTGGTTCTATCAACACTGCTGAAATTTACAGACGGTTGGTAAATTTAATAGTATATACATACGTATTTTATATTTTATAAAATAATAATAATATTAAATAGTAACTGTGTATATATATATAGGAGGCTAGCCTTGGTCGGCCACCTACTTTGCCTGAGTTACACTGCCAACTTCATATGCGAGAGGAGACTGGTGATTTTGTTGAAGAACGGTCAAGAAATATCACGCTAAATAACGTTTATTATATTTGTATTTATATATTGTTTTTATTATATATATTATATTATTATATATATATACATATTGTTCTGGAGTCAACCAAAGGGTCCCATTAGCAAAACCAGGAGGTGCGCTTAGCAAGTAATATGGATCAGCCCAACCGATTCAGCCCATATCCACCTCATGCGAGCCCAACATGCGTGGACGGTCAAGATCGACTCTACCCATCCAACGATCCACGAGAGGGCATGATTTCCTATAAATACAGGCAAACTTTGCCCTAAGAAAGTTTCAATCTCTAATCCTTAGTGCCTTCACTCATATATTCAATATATTGACTTGAGCGTCGGAGTGGCTTGCAGGTACCCCCGGGCGCTCACTGACCTACTGCCACGACCGCAAGGGACCTACCAACAGCAGTCTACCAAAAAGCTGCTCGGTACAGAACATTGGCGGCCACAGTGGGAGGTTTTTATCTCTTCACACAACTCAAACTTTTCTCTTGCTGTGCGATGGCTCCCAAACGCAGACCCCGTACTCAAAGCACTGCCATGCCTGCACCCCAACCGGAGGGTACCCTCGAGGGCAACGTCGTGACTATACAGGACGAGGGCACCAGTCAACCTGCCCAGCCCTTTGACGTGAATCAACTTTTGGACCTCCTGGCCAGTCGCACTCAAGCTGTGTTGGAACAGGAAGCACGACTGGGGGAGATTGAAAGGCGTGTGTCCACCCTGCCAGAGCAACCTCCACTCAGCAGGGGGACAGTTCCTCCAACGACGGTGACCTCAAGGCGCCACCGATCCCCACCTCGGAGACATCATGTCCATCGATCTCCCCCCAAGCGACACAGGCATGGGGGATCAGGCTCACCCCCAAAGAGTTATTGGCCTCATGACACCCACTCCAGCACCTCCTCACACGCGTCCCCTGACACTCATGAGAGGTCAAGGAGTCGGGTCGTCACCCGTAAAAGGCACCACCGGGATTCTCCATCGAGGAGATCCCCCGAGCGACACAGATATCAAGAGCCGGGCTATGAAAACACCTCCCCCTAAAACTCAAGAGAGCTTTCGGAGGAGGGGCCGTTTACGAGAAGGGTAGACGAATGCCAAATCTCAAGGGCCTTGGAAAAGCTCCAAAATCTCAAGATGTACGACGGGACTGGAGATCCGGACGGTCATCTGGCACACTTCTCCCTAATGATGCGCTACAGGGGTGCCAGGGAACCCGTCCATTGCAAAATCTTCCCCCTCACTCTCGAGGGTTTCGCATTAGAGTGGTTCCAAGAGCTGAGGCCGAACTCCATATCCTCATGGGGGCAGCTGGCGAGAATGTTCACGGCTCGTTTCACTGCCTCCCGGCTAAAGCCCAAATCCGAAGAAGTACTGAGAGCCATCAGGCAACATAACCACGAGACACTGAGGGAGTATATTGAGCGCTTCAATAAGGAAGCTTCAGGCGTTCGAAGTTTGGAGGACAGGCAAAGGTTTTTCTGGATGAAAGACGGGTTGAGAAAGGGAAGTTTGTTCCAGGTCGATGTAGGCATCAACAAGCCTAGGAACTTGGGCGAGTTCCTTCGAAGATCCCAGAAATACATGAACTATGAGAAGGATGATATGGCTTACCGCGAGGCAGCCAAGGCAGGGGGCGACAGGGAAGTCAGCCAGTGTAACATCCCTAATTTTTAAAATAACATTTTAAGAGAATTTTATATAATCGCTAATCGAAGGAAATAATAATTCGGAATTCGGGAACAGACGAGTCGAGAAATTTTATGCCGAGTAATTAACCGTAGAATTAGTGGGGGTCTCTGCCTAAAAACCTTGAGTTAATGAACTAAGGGCATTATGGTCTTTTCCCAAACATAACACCCTCAGCATATACACCCTCCAACTGAACCCATCTCACAAAAACAAATTCAAAAACAGAAAGTGAAAGGAAGAAGGGAAAAGAGAGGAGAGGGAGAGAGTTGCGAATAGAGAGGGAGGGAGAGCTTGATCAAGTTTTGATGCATGTGCTTTCTTCTTCCTTCATCAAGATCAGAATTTTATCCTCTTTCTTCTGGTAGCAGTCTTGCAAGCTGAATCATTCTCATCTCCTCTCTAGCATTTTTGGCCACTTAAGCTCCACATGGAAGAAATGGAGTTTTTGCTCACTTGATGCCTTGCATGTGCACTTAGAGTTAGAAGAGAGGTACATCTGAACCCACTTTGTGAATTGGAAGTATTTTGAAGGTTGTAATGTTTCTGGTACAGAAGGTGGAAGCTCAAATTCGAAATGGCAAGTGATTGAAGATGGTTATCAAGCTAATCAGAAATTCTGGGTAAAACCCGTTTTACCTACCTTCGGTAATTACGTCGTATCTCCCTGTGCACGACTCCGATGATCGTGATTCTTGTCCCTCTGGAAACTAGACACAAAGATCTTCATTTTGGGCACAAGAACCGCCTGATTTCATTGAGAAATGAGAGAGATAGCATGCTCTCAACGTTCGGATTAAGAATCAGCCACTGTTCCGAAGCAGTCCTCTTGTTTTGTTGATATCTCCCAAAATACTGGTTGCATGCATGTGAATCTTTCTCCATCAGAGAGTAGACAAAATTTTCTTCACAATGGGCACTGATTTTAAGGATTTTGGTCACGTATTGACCTAGCTATGCTCGTTGCAAATTGGTGGTTTGTTGCTGGAAGTAGCAGGAGCGGGTTCGGGAAGATTCGTGGGATCGCCGTTCGTCCGAGTTCGCGAAGCTTCGGCGTTGGGAGCGATTTTCATCGCCAAAAGGTGAGTTATATACTCACTAAGGAATTATGGTTTATGTATTATGAGTTCTGGACTTGGTCTCGTGTTTTATAAAAAGAAAACCGTTATCGAAACGTTTACGAAAAACCTCGCGTTTGAGTTATCGAGTCATGATATCGTTTGATTGGTAATTATAAATTGCATGTTATGATTGTTGATTGCTATGTGATGATTGGTTGGACTGAATTTGATTGTAATGGTGTGCATGTAATGTGGGAGTTTCGATCGAAAAGTATATCGGAATCGGAACGGAATGGTATCGTGCAAGAAAACAGCAAAACTGGGCTACTGTTGAACACGCACGGACCGTGTCTTATGGGGGCACGGACCGTGCTGGCTGTTTGCAGGGAGCCTGGGTTGATTTTTAGACCTCGCACAGATCGTGCGTTTAAGGAACACGGATCGTGCGTTAGGTTCGGTTTCAAAAATGTTAAGTTTTCCAGACACGCACGGGTCGTGCGCCCCTGGGCACGGATCGTGTGTGGCCTTCGGGTAGCCTCTTTTAAAAAGTGTTTTAAACCGTTCCGAACGATTCCAATTGCGTTCTAATCCCTTCCCCAACCTCATGAATTGATGTTATAGTACCATTGCCATGAAATTGACTGTGATTGATGTTAGTTAATGTTCCGAATCGTGTTGACGTTATGAGATTGATTATGACTAAGCTAGGTTATCATAATGTTGAGTATGGGCGATACATTATGATGTAGACTAGGTAATGGATAGTTATAGGTTAAGTTAACAACGTTAGTAGTACCGTGTGAGATCACCTAATGATAGGATCATGTTAAGAATAATGCCATTGTTTTGTATAAGTTCATCGTTATGTTCAAGGATCATTGTTATGTTCATGTTCAGGTATATTAAAATATATACATCAGTTCAGTTAGGGTGGCGAACCTATTTCAGTTTAGTGTGCGAGGGGAGGGGAAGTCATGAGCCCTATGAACCTAGGCCCCATCAGGGACCCAGCCGATTAGTGGGGACGGGTTCATCGGAAGCTTATTATGCCAAGTGACCGGTGACACGCTAAAAGAACAGTTCAGTTTATGTGTTGTTTCTTGTAACCGGCTTGAGGGTTATGAGGACAACTTCAGTTAGTTAGCCACATAGTCAAATTTGAGGACTATGAGTTAGAATCAGAATAACGAATCAAGCATAATTGAACCGAGAGAGTTTGTAAGGGGTCTCGATAGAACTCACAGAGACAAGTTGTCTCACCCAATCCATGTTGTTGTTTTTTTCGGAGTTGCAGGCTAAGTTGAAGACGATGAGGCATGGTCATGGAGACGCTTGAGGAGTTGCTGACGCTGTTTATTTTGTTATGTCGTGTATCTCTGTATTTTCATTCAGTATTTTAGGTGTACGATAGTACGACTTGTATCATAAGTTGTAAATCGCTTCCGCAGACTTTCTATTTTGGTACTGACCACTAGTTTGAGTGGTGTAAGTACCGGATTCATGTATTTTATGTTAAGTTATGTAAGTGCACTTGATGGGCTTTTAGCATCGAGTATTAGTATGTGTTCAGTATTTAAAAAGGAAGTTACTCTGATATATGTCAGTAGTGCATTTCGGTGATTTCTACAAGTTAGAAATTATCGGGGTGTTACACCCAGGAGGTACGGCGGCAAAAGGTAACAGGAGGCGTACGCCGTGAGGGACGCCCCCCATGATTCTCAGGTCTTACTCCCCTCGTCACCTCAAGGGCGCAAATCCTGACTGAATGTGCTAACGCTGAATTCAAAGACATCAAGAGGCCAGAGCCTTTGGTGTTGAAAGAGGGCCAGAACCCCATGAAGAAATGGGGCCGCTACCATCAAAGCCGAGGCCACGACACCAATGGCTGCCGAGCGCTGAAGGAAGATATTGAGGAGCTGATTCAGAAATGAAAGTTGTCACAGTACGTGAAGAAGGAGGGGGAACCGAGTGGCTCGCGCAAAAGAGCCTGATCCCCCGAAGATAGATACAGGTCCCCTAGGAAGGGGAAGGCCCCAGTTGGTGAGGGGGTCAAAAATGGCAATGATGAATCAACCGATAAAGAGGACACCCGGAGGCCCAAAGGAAGGCCAGTGGCCATGGTGATCCACGGGAGAAACCCCCATGATGACTGGGGGTCAAACAAATCAATGAAGAGGAAGTGGAAGGAGATCCTCAGCATTGCGTCAACCTCAGTCGCCAGGAAGGGGCCAACCAGACTGCCCCTATCCTTCGACGACAATGATCTGCTCGATGGGAAACCGAACAAACACGTCCCACTGATCGTCACTGCCATTATCGCCAACATTGAGATAAGAAGGATCCTGGTTGACCAGGGAAGTGCAGTAGATATCATCTTCGAAGACCTGCTGCAAGTGCTGAATATCTCCCCCGATGACCTGACTCCATACCGGGGAGGGGACCTAACCGGGTTTAATGGATCGAAGACTAAGCCACTCGGCCACCTAGAGCTAATGGTCACCTACGGAAACCCCGACGGTAAACTGCCGTTGTTCAGAACTGTGAAAACACCCTTCCTGGTCCTCCCATGCAAGTCGGTATACCAGTGCATCATTGGGAGGCCCACGTTGGGGAAGTTGGAGGCAGTCACCTCAACGGTCCATCTGAAAATGAAGTTCTACACTCTGGAGAGTGAGGTGGTGACCCTCCAGGCGGACCTGGGAGCAGCACACAGGTGTTTCTACATGAGCTTTAAAGATGAGAAGGAGACCGCCGAGCTAAGAAGCTCGGGTAAGGGGTTCAGAGAAGAAGCTGAGGTAAATCTGACAGACTGGGATGCCAGAAGTGACTCAAGTAGTGAAGAAGAAGCGGAAAGCCAACACAAAACCAAGGGGTCAAAAAATGATGTGAAGAAGTTCAAACCGGATGGAGAATGTCCTCACCTCCTTGAGGAGGTTAAAAAGAAGCTCACCATCCACCCAAGGGAGAACGGGGACCTATTCCTCTATTCTGCATCTGGCTCATAGTTCCAATACTTAGAACATTTTCTTTAAAGAAGTTGGTTGTTTAAGTTTAACACGTCTACTTTAAGAAGTTGGTTGTTAAAGTTTAACACGTTAAAACAATTTACAACACGCGCGCGAAGGAATTAAACCTTACTATTTACGGTTCAAGATATTGTTTCACAAATCACAGTTTTTGCTCTAGCACCATAGAAAAAACCAAGGGAAACTGGCGCCCAATAGAGAATCAGTCAACGCCCAGGAGGGCGCCGGGCAAGAGGTGGTCTGAAAGCCAAGTCCCGACTCAAACAACAGGGGACCAGGCAACCAGGCAGAACCAAGGCTCGAGTCGACCTACTCGGTTCACGAAGCGGCTATCAAGAGACGTCGCAACCTCTAATGGGTGAGTTAAGTTCGGATCGATTATGATAAACTCCTGTCAGAGTCCCTAGATGGGTGAAGCGGCATCGCAAATGTCGCAACCTATAATGGGTGAGTTAAATTCGGATAGATTCTAATAAACTCCTATTAGAGACCAAAGGCACGAAGCGGCATATCGAAAAGGTCGCAACCTCTGATGGGTGAGTTAAGTTCGGATAGATTATGATAACTCCTGACAGAGTCCCTAGATGGGCGAAGCGGCATCGCAAATGTCGCAACCTCTAATGGGTGAGTTAAATTCGAATGGATTATGATAAACTCCTGTTAGAGACCTAAGGCGCGAAGCAGCATATCGAAAAGGTCGCAACCTCTGATGGGTGAGTTAAGTTTGGATCGATTCTGATAAACTCCTGTCAGAGTCCCTAGATGGGCGAAACAGCATCGCAAATATCACAACCTCTAGTGGGGAATTTAAATCGGATCGATTCTGATAAACTCCTGACAGAGATAACATTGCCACGAGACGATAGGAGGTGATACGTTCAGAAGCGTGACAAATAAGCAAGACAAAGGAAACGTCGACATAACGTAAAATCATCAGTCAGGCTCCATAAAGCAAACGTACAACGAAATCCAACAGGACAAAAAGAAATTACAAGTCTAAAACAACTGAACTTCTAGAAGAAATAATCAGGGGGCAATGACGTCGAAATCAACCATGTTGGAATGATATCTAACAATCCCCCCATCTACAGCCTCATGGTCAAACCGGAAGATGCTCGACTCAAGAACTGCATCCGGGTACATGCACTGAACATGACCTATCGCTTTATCGTAGGCAGTATAGGAGAAGTCCATGACTTGCCCAGCCATCTCTCGCACCCTTTCCTCGGCCGCATCCTTCTGTTTCTTCATACTGTCCAACTCAGATTGGAGCTTCTCCATTTGCTTCTGATAATGGCCAGCAGCGTCTCTTGCCCGACGAGCAGCTTCCAGCGCTTCGTGTAAATCCACCTGAAGCCGGCTTATATCCAAAAGAAGCCGATCCCTTTCCTCGATCACCCCTGCGCAAAGAGAGAAACAAACACGACAAAGTTTAAAACCAACACCACCAGCGCCCATGAGGGCACCTTGCAAAGCACCTCTAAGAAAGCAGCCAGCGCCCATGAGGGCGCCAGACAGGGCACCAAGGTCAAAACAGGCGGCACCCATGAGGGCGCATGGCAGGGGTGGTGTGTTAACTTTTCGGCAAGTGTACCGAATCGTGCAAGTAATAAAACCGGTAAGTACCGAGATATCGTCCTCAAGGATCGAAGTTAATTTACTAAGACGTTAACAACAGCTAATAGAAACCAAATTAAAAGGGGTTTGTTTGATAATTGTTGAGCTATCAAGCTCGAAGTAAAGCGATAAAAATGTTTTTGGGTTTTTATTACAAAAAACGGAACGTTTGAGGAAGAATATGATGAGAAGATGCTAGGGATGAATGCCTTTCAATTTCATGCTATTGTCACTGATTTAATTCCAAAAGATAATCTCACTCTCATTTGCTATTGAATCCACAATCCTAACCAAGCCCTAATCCCTTAGGTGAATAGTCCTTTGTTAATTAATAAAAGTCCTAATTCCTTAAGCACATTTACTAACAACAAGCAATAACAACGAGGATTCGCAACATACATCAATTCATAGATTATTCCTAAGCTACAAATTGAAGGAATTGAAATTCAAACATTCTAACGATAAAATTCCCATTTGATCATTGAATAAAGATAAGTTCTACAATTTTCCAATCATAGAAATGTTTAAGCCCAGAAAATCAATTCACAAATGATGAAAGAACATGAAGAACATCAATTTAAATCAGCAACAAAAGCACTACATTAAAATTTATCCATCCCTAACATTGGGGTTTAGTTACACATGATAAAAGGAGAGAAAAATGGAGAATTACAAGTTGAAGGTGAAGATGAATGCATTAGAATCATCAATTCTTGTTCCCAAGTCTTGATTCTTCACTTGCCGTCAGCTGGAAGGAGCTCTCTTCGCGTGCTAGGGTTTCCCCAAACGTCCAGCCTCCCCCAAAAAACGCGTCTGTCCCTTGTTTTAACGTGTTTCCAGTATTTTGCGCTGCACTCGCGCTTCCAGCGCCACTTACGCGCAGATGGAGGACGCTACAGTGCAGTTTTTGCGCCTCAGTTGCGCCTCACGCGCAACTGCAGCGCAATTTGGCAGGAACTCCTGTGATTCTGCGCTTCGTTTGCGCTCCGTGCGCAACTGCAGCGCAATGCTCACTTCCTTGTATTTTTGAGTCTGCTTGCTTGCATTTCTTCGTTCCTCTCTTCACCTAGTCCCTGGGCACAAAAACACCACAAAACCCAGCATAAACACTGTAAAACAATTAAATCTCAAATAGAACAACTCATTAATTTTCTCCTAACAATTTCCATTCATTCATCAAATTATCAAGTAAAATTCCCCTTTTTCGCAGTGAAAAACATCATGTGATGGGGATTCATCATGGTGGCCCGTGCAGGTTTGATGAATACCGTAAGAAATGACTCAAGAGGATTACCTAAACGAGATCCACACTTCTTTTCAGTTTCCCACTTCGCATGCAGGCCTTCCCCAATTTTAACCATGTGCGCGGCAAGTGAGAAAGGATGCTCACAGAAATGATCACGCTTTTCAGGAGAGAAGATAATTTCACCCTCTTCGTCAGCAGGAGGAGGAAGCCCAACCGGGGAGGGACAGTCAGCAGAAGGAGGTCCCTGAGCACAACTTCTCTAGCGCTTGGACTTACTCTGAGTCCCCTGGGTGCTGGAGTCGACTGGAACCTTCGGCACCCCAGAGATGTCCCTTTCAGCACGGCTTGGCGCTCCTAAGCTGAGGCGAGGTCCCATGGAGGGACGCGCAGGGACAGATATAGCAGGAACTGGGCTCTTGACCTCGGTAGGTTCGGCATCCAAAGGTCTCCTCCATCCGGCCAAAGAGGCCAATTCATTAAAAGAGAGTGGAGCGGCCATCTTATCTGCAAAACAACAAAGTAGCGAATCAGCAACATAAGCAAATAATTTAGCAAAAGAGAAAACAAAGATACATCAAGACCTAACAAGCAACCTAAGAGCTTGGCAGCTTCAGGAACCGAGGAAGCCTTGGACAGCTCACTACACAAAAACTTTTGTGGCACAGTGGACAAGCCACCGACGATCTTCTTCAGCATGCTCAAAGTCCTCTGCTCAGGATCAGATAACGAGATGGGAGGACGCGATAAGACTGAGAGGTGCGGTCAGCATCGACATTACACCACCCAAGGCGAAACTTATCCCGAACCAGACGCCTTTGTTCATCAAAGAAACCCATGCTGTCGATGGCCTTCTCAATAGAGGGAACGAGGTAAAAATACTTGAAACTCCAATCATGCTGGTATCTGAGTACACTTGAAAGAAAGCATAGTTTGTCCGACATTTCAAATGCACAAACTTGTAACAAATGACGCCATCCGAAGTATCTCGATGACGATGCACCTCGAAGATAACCATAAAAACCCTCAAGCTGCATCTTCTTTGAAGAACTCTCATCACCAGCTCGAAACACTTCACAAAACACCACGAATTTGGGTGGAGCTGAGAGGGAGCTATCTTAGGGTGATTCATAACCTCCAGTTGAAAGGGTGTAAAGAATGGGGAAACCCGCACCTTGTAAACCACACTGAAAGATCATGAATTTTCTACCGTCGGGGACTCTGCACACCCTATCTTGGGGGTCAACCACCTCAACCCGCCAGTCGCCTCCCAACGCATCTTGCAGACAGTGGGGAGGCTCTTTTCCTAGAAGGTAGAAGCTCCTGGCGGAATAAACAACACGAGCAACCCAGTCATAACTAAAACCACCAATCTCCACCACTTCATGCTCAAGCGGCAGATCATCATCAGAAGAAGTATCAACAAAGCCAAGGGCACCAGTCCCCTCCGAAGGCACGATATCACCAGTCCCCTCTTCAAAGTCATCAGCTTGACTCTTAGCAAGGTGAGCGGTAGGGTGCATCCGGGCCGTCTTCTTCGTCCTTGCCATCTCTCAACCTACGGGACAGGGGGCAAAACAAGCAGTCACGAGACAGACAGGAAAACTTAGAGACAACCCCCTCCCCAGAGGTTGGAGACTTTGCAAGACAAGACATGCTCAAAAGAACAAAGAAGCTAGAAAGATAAACGGAAAGTCCGCCCGGAAGTTACCTCAGTAAATTAGAAGCGGCAAAGACTCGCGGGAACGTCAATGGAGGATGGTAATAGAAACTCCCCTCGGAACATGGCAAGCCCTGAAAATTCATAGATAAGAAGGCAGGTTAAGAGTCAGGAGGAGCAGCAAAAATAAAGTGGAGTGCCAAGCACACATCCACACAAAGCCAGCGCCCATGGCGGCGCCTGGCAGGGCGCCGAGGAAGACAGCTAGCGCCCATGAGGGCGCCTGGCAGGGCGCCGATGAGGACAGCCAGCGCCCAGGAGGGCGCCTGTGAAGAGGCAGCCAGCGCCCATGAGGGCGCCTGGTGATAAGCCTATTTTTAGAGTCTTTTTAATAGTTATTTTTATTAAGTTTTTTTATTTTAAATATATTTTTTTGAGCTATTTTACTACAAATGTTCACTTTTTATTTTCAGGTTTTATTTTGAAGCAAAAGAGAAAATATGAGCTAAAATGAAGAACAAAGAAAATATTTGAGGAGGAACAATTTTTTAGACAGCACTAGGCACTCTGCAGGGCGCCAAGGGCACCAAGGAGCAGCACATCGCGAACTGGCGCAGGACAGCGCGCCAAGAAGCAGCACAACGCAAACTGGCGCAGGACAGGGCACCAAGGGCACCAAGCTGCAACACTGGCACAAGACGCCAAGCAGGGCGCACGACCCAGGCTCCATAGGCGCACGACCTGGGTGTCTGTCAGGCGCAGAGTAGCCAAAATTGACTGAACAGGGCGCACGACCCAGGCTCCATAGGCGCACGACTCGCGCGCCATTGCAAAAATTTAGGGGCTGCGCCCACTTACTGATGGCTATCTTTGCCACCTTGATTTTTCACTTCTTTTTGACTATTTTGCCCCTCCACTCAAGTGCTTTGTCCCTCATATTTTCCTATAAATAGGACCTTGATCCTCACTTGTAAGGACACTTGAATTTTGTTAGAAAATCACTCTCAAAAACTCTCTAAGATTCATGACTTCAATTTACTCTTCATGTTCTTTATGATTCTTGCTTATTTACTTTCTTGCCCTTTTAATTCTTGCTTATTTACTTTCTTGCCCTTTTAATTATTGCTCTTTTACTTTCTTGCTTGCCCTTTTAATTCTTGCTTATTTACTTTCTTGCCCTTTTAATTCTTGCTCTTTTATTTTCCAAGTCATTTAAATTCCTTGCAATTTACTTTTTAAGCAATTTACTTTCTTGTCATTTACAATTCCGCTATTTATAATTTTGCAATTTTCTCAATTCCTAACATTTATTTTCTTGCCATTCTAACATCTAATTCCTAACTCATTTACACACTCCGCAACTTATCGCTTTCTTTACAATTCTTGCAATTTACACATTCCGCAACATATCGCTTTCTTTACAATTCTTGCAATTTACACATTCCGCAACTTATCGCTTTCTTTACAATTCTTGCAATTTACAAATATGCAATCTTCCTCTTCTCCTCTTTTGTCTACAATGATCATGAGTGAGTACACTTTCTTAGTCTTGGGGTTTTTGGGAACAATCAAATGATGGGTTCCTACTAATTAATTCCCGAGACTATTCTCCACCTTAATCGCTTTGTATTTCTAAATCTAATTTCATCACTTTTCATTATTATTTTAAAACACCACACGATGTACCGAAAGGGGAAGTGTGGTTGTTGGATCTATGAAATTAGACAATAAAATCAACACATGAAAATAGTTTTGGTTTTACTGAGACACAAAAAGGTCTTTGCTTAATGGGTTCTAATAATAATCAACCATGAAAATAGGCATGATAATTAGTTTAGAACACGCGTTTGTATTCTGAAACGAAACTCTTGCTACAACCGTCGCCTTGTCTTAAGAAATATATCGTTCTTTAAACTGGAAAATAGTCGAAAGGATTAATAACGGAAACCTTATCATTTCGATGAAACTAATACCCCAAGTCTCTTTTTATCTTTAAAACATCAAGAAAAACATTCCTTCTTTCTAAAAAGACATTCTTTTCAGTTAATCAACTTTGGAAAATTAAATTGGTAATCACCTAGGCTCTCCCTGTGGATCGATAACTCTTTTATTACGCGACAAGACCGTGCACTTGCGGCCTATCACCTGGAAGGGCGCCAGTCAAGAGGCAGCCAGCGCCTAGGAGGGCGCCTGGCAGGGCGCCTGTGAAGAGGCAGCCAGCGCCCAGGAGGGCGCCTGGCAGGGACCCTATGAAGAGGCAGCCAGCGCCCATGAGGGCGCCTGGCAGGGCGCTAATATGAAGCAACCAGCTCCCATGAGGGTGCTTGGCATGAGGGCATTGTCAGCAACGTGAATAAACGCTAACGAACAACAAATACTTACCAGGAAGAAAAAACGTTGAAACAAGTGGACTCTACTCCCTCCTCTCCTTTTTAAGGAGGCACTAGGTTGGTGACTTGGTCCCTACTCCTTCCTCCTCCTTGAAGGAGGCGCTAGGGTTAACAATTACTTGGTCCCTACTCCTTTCCACCCTCCAAGAAAGCGCTCCAATGATGGATTGGTCCCTACTACTCCACGAAATTTTAAGAAAAAGAAAATGTGGACAACAAGACAAATACCCGCCTATTTATAGGAGTTAGCGTTTCGCGCAACACCACGGATCTGGCAGATCAACTTGGCCGATATCCACTACGTACAAGCCCAATATGCCTGTCACCTTAAGACGTGCTCAAATACAAAAAAGTTAGAAATGTAAGCTGAACGACAGCCCAAATCACCTGGGTAGTAATTTAGAAGCGGTAAAACTCGTGGAAATGTCAAGCAAGAAAAGCAGGCTAAAAGACAAGATGAGCAGCAAAAAAATAAAGTAAAGTGCCAAGCACACGTCTACACAAGTCGACACCCAAGAAGGCGCCTGGCAAGGAGGGCGCCCATGAGGACGCCTGCAAGGTAGCAACGAGCGCCCATGAGGCCGCCTGGCAGGACCAGGAGGGCGCCCATGGGGGCGCCTGGCAGAAGCAACCAGCGCCCATGAGGGCGCCTGGCAGAAGCAACCAGCGCCCAGGAGGGCTCCTGGCAGGACCAGGAGGGCGCCCATGAGGGCGCCTGGCAGAAGCAACCAGCGCCCATGAGGGCGCCTGGCAGGAGCAAGCAGCGCCCAGCAGAGGGGCGCCTGGCAGGGGCAGTCTGAAAGCAAATCCTTCGCAACGGGGTGGTCGGCACTATGCAGTAAGACACCCACGAGAGCACCGAACCTTGTCTTGCAAAATCTGCTCCACGATAAGCCATCCAGCACACGCAAGCAGGGAACAACACCCAAGGCACCCAGGAGGGCGCCAACTCTCAAAAACAAACATCAGGGGAAGGCACCAGCATCAGGATGTCTTAGCATCCTGGCACAAGGCGCCCAAGAGGGCGCCAACCTCAGAGCACTTGGCACAAGGCGACGCCAACATCAGGATACGTCACCCTAGCTTGGTGCCGGGCACAAGGATTACACTGAAGGAGGTGTGAGTCACGGTCGCAACAAAGTGATCTCATACGACTCGACAAGACAGACAAAATAACGCTTAGAAAAAATTTCTCCTTTTTACTCTAGAGAGTGAAAATGACGGAACACGGTTGTTACAAAGGCAGTGTCCCGCGTAACCTCACAGATCCGGCAAACCGACGAAAATCCTTCAAGCCAAGACCATCCTTCGGAATAATCTCGGCTTGGGGGGCAACTGTTCTGAAGTCAACCAAGGGGTCCCATTAGCAAAACCAGGAGGTGCGCTTAGCAAGTAATATGGATCAGCCCAACCGATTCAGCCCATATCCAGCTCACGCGAGCCCAACATGCGTGGATGGTCAAGATCGATTCTACCCATCCAATGATCCACGAGAGGGCACGATTTCCTATAAATACAGGCAAACTTTGCCCTAAGAAAGTTTCAATCTCTAATCCTTAGTACCTTCACTCATATATTCGATATACTGACTTGAGCGTCGGAATGGCTTGCAGGTACCCCCCCGGGCGCTCACTGACCTACTACCACGACAGCAAGGGACCTACCAACAACAGTCCACCAAAAAGCTGCTCGATACAGAACACATACTAATTTGGTTATACATTTCTTGGTGTTGTTGCTTCCAGGAAAATTTTTATGAATGGCAGACCAATTATCGTGAAACTCAACTAAGTAGTGGCAGTACTGAGATTGATCCCGTTGAGGAGAGTCGAGCGGCTTTTCATGCTTGGCAGGAATCTGTTGGGCCATCAAAAACGGGCTGGTTAGTAGGATCTGGTGGTTTGGGCCCGTCTGCTTTCCCAAATTCCATTATTCCAAACGTGGTTCCCGCAACTACTTCAGAGAAAAGTACTGGTTGGTCTTATGTCCCTACGTCTTTAGAAATAAACGATGTTGAGCTGTTGACGCAGAAATTGAACGACCAAGAGAAAAAACATAATGAAGAAATGCAGCAGATGCGGGACCAGCAGGCGGAGCAGCAACGGTTGAATGAACATCGCTATATGGAAATGATGGATACTATGTCTCAATACACGAGGCCATTTATGCCATCATCATCGTTTTATCCACAGCAGCAGATGCAGATGCAGCAGCCTTACGGGATGCAGCAGCCTCACGGGATGCAACAGCCTTACGACTCTGCTTTTCAGCCGTACGCACCAGTCTTCCAGCATTCCTTTCACAGCCCTTATGGTCAGCCACATCAACCCCAGCAGCAGCCCCAGCAGTAGCCCCAGCAGCAGCCCGAGCAACCGCAACAGCAGATCAACACAGATCTAGACCTCAACACACAATAGAAACATGGTTTAATAACCCGCCTGATCAGCGCTACTATGACTAGCAGTTTTATTAGATCTAGGATATTTTAATTTGTGTTTTGTAATAAATATTTTAATTCTTGGATGGTTATGCAATTTTTTTTATCATTTAAAGCGTTATTCAATTCTCGTTTAATTAGCATTTATATTATAAATTTAATTTAATTTAATTTTTATGAATTAAATAACAGATATTTTAATTAACGAATAATAATAATAATTTTTTAAATAATAGAATTAAAATTTTTTTTTATGAATTAAATAAAAGATATTTTTAAATAAACGAATTAAAATTTTTTTTTTTTAAAATAAAATTAATTGGGTATTGGCGGATATTCCGCCGGTAACCGTTAAAATCCGCCGGAAAACACCGGCGGAAAATCCGCCAGTAACCGTTACCTGCGGGCGAATTACCGGCGCCTTTCCGACGGAAAAAAAACTGCTGGTAATGTCCAATTACCGGCGGATTTTGGCCGCCGGAAATTCTCGAAATTCTTGTAGTGAATGAAATCGACAACGAGAGCAACAACGAGAACAGGAGTGGGAACGAGAGAGGTACCGAGAGCGCCAACAGAGCGCCAACGTGAGTGCATATTTTATAAAATCTTATTTTCTTTTTTCTTCATTTTTACTCCATCTAAAATGTATTATTTACTATAAGTCATAATATGATTAAATTAATATTAAGTCATATGGAAAAAAATAAGTCATAATACATGGTAACAGGAGCGGCAATATGAGACTAACAATGAAATCGACAACGAGAGCAACAACGGGAACAGGAGTGGGAACGAGAGAGGTAACGAGAGCGCCAACAGAGCGCCAACGTGGGTGCATATTTTATAAAATCTTATTTTCTTTTTTCTTCATTTTTACTCCATCTAAAATGTATTATTTACTATAATCTCTCTAATAAAACTATTAAAATCAATCAATTTAACCACTAAGAATTGTAAAAAAAAACAACTTTAGCCACTACCAAATATTACAAAATAACGTACTTATACGAAATATGATTTAATTAATATCATATAGAAAAATATGAGTTAAAATGTGGCAACGGTAGCGACAACGAGAGACTAGCAATTGGAGCTGCAACAGGAGTGGCAACGAGAGAGGCAACAGGAGTGGCAACAAGAGAGGTAACGAGAGCGCCAACTGAGAGTGCCAACGGGAGGGCCAACTAGGATCCAAATGGGAGGGTCAACGGGGATGCATATTTTACCTCTAATGTCCAAATACATTATTATGGATCAATGTAATTCTGATTGTCAACGGGGATGCATGTTCCACTTTGAATTTCAAATCATACATTTTGGACAATGTTCACAACTTATGAATATCTTCCAAATTACTATTATGACTTTATGACAATACACCTCCTTCTATTTTCATATATAAGCAAGTTGGGACTACAGACCCCTTTTAAGAAAATTAGAAAAAAAGAAATATTGTTCCTAAATTGCCCCGATTTATTCTTGAATTGATAAAATTGGAGACACAGATAAAATAATAGCGAGAAATGTACCTCACAGTGAGTTTGAAAAGTTTAAATTAATTTAAATTCCCTACTATTTTTCATAAACCAGACACTCCAATGCCAAATTCAGTGAATACCGAAAGTGTAATACCCTGCTTTTCAGAGTGATCCTAAGTGAACAAAAATCTTAATGTTTTGAATTTAGTAAAATGCTCTTATTGCCTTTCGCGAAAAACATGGGTAAACTTTTTTCTTTTCGAACTCGTTTCAACACAATCAAAGGTTGACAACATTTTTGAAACCCTGAGGACTCTCTTAATATAATGAAATAATAATAATAATAATTGAAATATAACATATTGTTTTCCAGTATATTTTGTTAAGGTTTTCTGTCAAACAAATAAATTTGAAAGACATAAGATAAGAGGATTCGAATTAGATCCTAGGCTCACCAGTTGACAAAATTAATTTACAATACCAGCCCCAAGTGACAGGCTCTTTGAAGGGATAGTATGTTCAAAAAGGAATTCAATCGTGCAATTAACCGAGACAGGGATTCTAGATCAATCACTCAATTGCATTCTAAAGCTCTGGGTGCTTAAAAGAAACATAGGAATCACACCCAAAAAGGGTAGAGCGTCATGAGTCCTTCGAGTACTTTGCACTAAGGGTTTTCGAAGTATAAAAATAAAACAAGAATACATTTAAGCAACTCACAGATATCAATCTTGAGAATGAAAGAACTTCACGAATTTCTTAAGTGCGGTAATTAAAGAAGTAAAAAAAATTACGAAAATGAGTGAAAAAAGGGGACAATAGTGAGACACTCAATTGTCAAAAGGAATTTGCATTGAATTGTAAAACATTTTGAAAATACAAGAGTGTTGGCTCAGACATACATTGTTCACCTGCAATTGCCAGATATCCTGTGTGATCGGATATGTTAGGCATGATGGGTTACTAAATGTTATGAAATCAACCCTAGTACTACGTGCAAACTGTTACTTACAGAGTTAGAGTAAAAACTTACTTATTGCATGGTGGACACATGTTTGCTTTGAAAGCGAATGAAAAATAAAACTAAATAATGACTACTAAAAATCAATGTCACGTGTCTTACGGCGTTTGGATGCTTTACACTTGTCCTTCTACATGGAATTCCCTATGAAGAAAACCGCCTCAACTGCACTTTCGAATCTTCGCGCGCAGTGCTTTAGTCTTCGAGATTTGTTTCTAAGGTCTCCACGAAATCGCATGTGAACTCTCAAGTCATCTGGCCTTTTCGATGTTCCTTCTTTTAAGTAACCTCGAGCTCTATTTTAATGCTTTGCTTGATGTATCCTTATAGCCATTTTCTTACCCAAAATTTGGTTGTAACAAATATTCCCCAAATGTTTGGTCTCGATTGTGAAGGGAGAGAGTAAACATTTCAATAAGTTTGTTTGCAACTCAGTCGAAACATCGCTTCACGTATTTAAAGTAGTCGTTATTAGTTTCTTTAACAGTGCGCACAATGCTCCATGCTTATAGCACCGCTTCCAAGAAATGTGTTAACTACTCTTGCACGCCTTTGTCATCAACAGCTAAACTTAGAAACTTATAAATACCCAACTCTTTGAACAACGCACTTAGCTCTTCTTACGTTTGATCTCTTCAAAAGAATTCTTGCATTTTCACCTTTCTTTTTCAACATACCACATGGCTTCTTCCTCCAACGCTCAAGGTTTCAAGAAATCAAATCCAGATGGAAGTTCTTCTTTTATTATAGAACCCCTTGCTGATAAGTTTTCACAAGGCTCTCCTTCTGACGCATCCTTAGAGGTAATTCCCATACACTGGTGTACGTATTTACTTGTACTTAGTTTTATTTTTTTTTTCTTGTAGAAACCTTGTTCGGAAAAGGTACCCGCTGAATTGGTGGTTCAAGATTAACCTACGAATGTGACCATACATGAAGAAAATTTAGCTCCCGTTGATCAACAACAAGCCATTCCAACAAATACTTCCACAAGAATCCCGTCGGTAGCCATCATGGTACCTACCACTGAAGGAGTATCTGCCTTCTTTCTATACTCCTTACGTAAAGTGCCCAAAAGTTCGAGGCTTCAACTTCCACAAGATCCGAAATGGTTGCTAACTCCCTCAATGATGATTTGAGAGGAATATTCAATCAACATGGAGGTGACATCCTCACACATCTTACAAATATACCAAATCTTAAGCAAAGATTTTCTAATTTATAAAGTAGGATTACACACTCGAATTGTATACAAATTATCTCTCAATTCTCATCGAGCTGTCATAAAAACTTGAAAGGAACTCTCTCTTCCTCTCAAAGACAAATACAAGTAATCTATCCTTCTCTTTGGATTTCATCACTTACATTGTGTATGTCGACTCTTCAAAAGTCCCCTATTTATATGGAAAGAGCTATCGTGGTTTGTTCCAAAACATGATCAACAGAGGTGAATGGATGTGTATAATTCGAATAAACTCGACAAACTCTCAATTCATTATTCTATATTGAATGCGGATGTCTTGATATTCAGTCAATGAATTCCAAGACCTTGGAATGTTTATCCCTCTTTCTCCATGCATTTGAACTCGGTGTACCACAATTGAGGGGGGAATTTTATCATTTATTTATATGAGACTGTTTTCCTTATATTCTTTTTGGAGATTGTTAGTTTCCTTATCTAATAATAATATTGAGTGGTCAGTCTCATAAATAACATAGGAAAGGAAATACTCAAGAGCCTTTGCTAACATGTGCAATGCTGGTGTTTCTAAGAAACAAATGGTTGCGGCATTATTGCAACTTTGTCCTTAGAAAAACAATATTTCTTGAATTCTTACTCAAGGATGTAAGCTGATATAATAACGAATCAAAATTTTCTTCAATTATGTATCAAGAAGCAAAGGAAGTATATTAAAATATAATAAAACCGAAGTATATATAAGTTTCCACGAAGTGCAACCAATCACAACTAATACATAAATTGGTTTTCAAATTTTTGGAGGACTACAAAAGCTTAGGTGAGAAGACGAATACATAAATCGTGTGTGTGTGAGTGAGTGCATTCAGGGTTTCAAATTGCGGTTGCGGTTGCGGTTGCGGCAGTTGCGGTTGCGGCCATTGCGGTCGCTGCGATGCGTATTGCGGTCGATGCGGCGTGAAATAATTTTATATTCACACAAAAAATTTAAAAAAATCCTATAATAATTGTAATTCTTTATATATCTTTTATTTATAGTTATTTTATAAACTTTCATTCGTTTTTAAGACATTAGATCATTAATTGTTGCGAAACGAACATGATGTAAATAATAAACTTTTTAAATTCTATTATTAAGCAAATATAAGCATGGCATAAAGATGTAAGAACTCCATAGTATATAATATATAATACATAATACAAACCAAGTCACAAATGGTTTTAATGATACGCGCTACCACATGGTGGAATGACGCGGAGGATCATAACCTCTACTTTCACTTTGACTATCATCTTGTGTAGCTCCTTGCCCAAAGATATAACCATAAACTCCACTACTTGATTGTTGATGATAAGGATCTTCATAAGTCATTGATTGTTGGGAGTATGATGAAGCTTCATCACTTGCATATTGGTTATATGGGTTGAAAGAAGGATACTGATAAACAGGTGGATAAGATATTTGACTGCTTTGAGAAGAATCACCAATCCCAAAGTCACCAAAACTTTGTGCAATACTAGAAGAGGAAGAATCTTCAAGTGAAACCTTTTGTTTTCTTTTTCCTTTTTTTCTAGACTTTGAGCTTTCTCTTCTTCCACTAGGTAGTGAACTATCAGAAGGAGCCATGTCAGTCAAGCTCCTATAACGTCTATTATTTGGTGATTCCCCATATGGATCATTTTGAGTTTGCTCATCAAATTCTTCTTCATACCCTCTACCCTCACCATCACCATCACCTTCTCCGGCTTCTTCATTACCTCCCCCATCACCACTATTATCACTTGGTGGACTTAAACCGCCACTATTTCGATCATTATCATCAAGAACTATAACCTCTTCATCATCTGTATCCACTATAGGCAACCTTTCAGAATTTTGTACTCCATCCAATAATGGATCTTCTCTCTCTTCCATCCATGGAGATAATGGATCATCTTCTTGAAATATGTAGTCAAGATTAATAGGATTAAAACTTTCTTCAATTTCTTCTTGACTATTTCTCTTTTGATACCTCATTTTCAACTTCATGTTGTAGTGTACGAAGACAAGCTTTTGCAACTTTTTATACTTGAGTCTATTCCTTACTTTTGTGTGGATATAACTAAATGTACTCCAATTCCTCTCACAATTTGTGGCAGAAGTTGTTTGACTGACAACTTTCATAGCTACACGTTGAAGTTCAGGAGCACATGAACCATAGACCTCCCACCATTCAGCTTTGTAATGGAGAAAGAAAATTAAATCAATTGTTAGCCATATTAAGAAATCAAGTTAAACAGACACACTTAGACCAAGAATTTACCTGTTTTTTTACCTGTTTTCATCTTAGACCAAGAATTTTGGGCGAGAGGCATACCAAATGTTTCACCCTTTTCTTTATATAGCATCAACTAGGTAACATAAGTTCATAACAACATATATCAATACGTAAACATGTTTTGATGATAAGTTCTTTACAAGATTAAAATATAAATATTCATTACTAACTTGGTTTATGGCTTTGATTTGATCCTCCATGTTTCTTTCTATTCTGCTGATAACTCTAGTTGTTCCTTCAAATGTTTCTTTATAAACATCAGCTCCATGCTCAACTCCATATTGAAATTGTGGATTAAGAAAATAGCCTAAAAAAATTATTTATTGAGAATACTATCATGATGTTATAAATTTAAAATTACATGATGAAGTTATAATTATAAAATAAATTGACATACCTGCAGAATGAAGATCAGAATGCATGTATCTCCAACGCTTGTCAATTATCTCATTATAGGTGGAATGATAACGAGAGTTTTGTTGAATTGCTTGTTTAGCGCGATCAATTGCTTCATATAAAAATCCCATTGTTGGTTTCTCGTCACCATTGACCAACCTCAAAACTTTGACAAGAGGCTCAAACACTTTCAATATATCTCTAGCCTTACTCCAAAATTCCTTATTCAAAACAATTTTCTTTGCTTCATATCCCAGTCCTTTCTTGTCTTTAGCAAATTTTGTTTTCGCAAACTCTTCAGATTTGAACATTTTTTCCAAACCTTGTTTTTGCTTCACAATTGCTTGAAGTTGTAGGAATTGTGTTGCAAACCGGGTAACAGCGGGACGGATAATTTCTCTATTTCCAGTATACTTTTTCATGAGATTGACAATATATATGTGGTTATAGATGAAGGTTGTCACGATTCTTGCATCACCCAACAACTTTTCTACATTTTTCTTTTTTCCTATATCCTCCAAGCAAAGATCCAAACAATGAGCTACACAAGAAGACCAGTACAAATGTGGTCTCTTCTCCATTAGTTTATGCCCGGCTGCTTTTAATGCTGCCTCATTATCAGTGACAACATGAACAACAAATTCTTCACCCACTTCTTCCACAACATCATCCAATAATTTGAAATAGTAGTCAGTATTTCTACTATCAACACCGGATGCATCAACGGATTTCCAAAAAATTGTTCCTTTATAACAATACACCAAAAAATTCGTAATGTGAGTATGATTGATACTGTCTGTCCAACCATCGCACATTATTGTTACCCCTCTATGTTGAAAAACTTTTTTCATACTATCAACCCATTTCAACATGCTTTGGTATTCTTTCTCTAAGTATATATCTGAGACTTCATAAGGAGTCGGGCATGGAGCTTTTCCCACCTCAGAAGCAATATAAATCAAATTGTGCAACCAAGGAGACTTGGCTAAATTCATAGGTAATCGCTCATAAATTAAAAATTTGCTTACCGCTTCTCCAAGCTTCTTCTTCATTGATTTCAGGAAGGCCTTATCAATTCTTGGTTGCTTACTACTTTTGCTCCTCATAAGGTCAATGTCAGTAGATCTCAAAGAAAAAGCAATATTTTCTGGCCTTTCAACTCCACTAACACTCGCACGCGAGCTTCCACCTTCTTCATAGAGATTTCCATGCCCTCCTGTTTCCCGTCTGAATCGTTGCCTATGTTCCCATGCATGGTGTGATTTAATGCTTTCTTGTGTAGCAAGTCTTATTTGATCATCAAGAAGATCATCTATGTCTTCTTCATTTTCTCCCCTCAGACGTGCTTCAAATTCTTCTTTTCTTTTTTTAGAATCATTTTTCTTTACTTTCCCATCAAGTAAGAGTTTCATCATATTTTCCCTCACCATAGTATTCACTCTAGTACAACCTGCGACTTGTCCTTTCATGTGTGCTAGATGTTGCTTCAGTCTAGTAATGCCACCTTTTATTACTTTGTGACAAAGTTTGCATTTAATGTTATTCCGATTTCCAGATACTGGCTTTCCAAAATGCCATCCAATATCTTCACTTGGAGCATTCTCTAATCTTTCTGTTGGAAATGGTTCTTCACCCAAATCATCCATGAATTAATGATTATCTTAACACAAACAAGCAAACAAATTAGTAATTACTTACTACTATAATATTATCAAACATTTAAAGTTTAGTACAAATCACACAAGACAAACATATTCAAATATCAATACAAATCAGTCAAATAAGTATTAATTGATAAAAAAACAAATTGTCCAAAAAATTGTTGGGCTGTTGGCCAACGCAGCCCACTCATCCCACACACAAATAAGACTAATTGACTAAACACAACCCACAAACCCACCCACTACCAGTATTCAGTTATTCACTACCACACACAACCAAATCTCCTAATTCCCTTCAAACCCCTTTCAATTCTCAACCACATACATCCCTGATCCCACACACACGCCATAATCCCTTCAAACCCCTTTCAATTCTCAACCACCCATCCCACTCACACAAATTACAACACACTACCCACAAATCCCACACACAGTGACGTATCCACAGCTCAAAGTGAAACAAACCCCACTCATACACACCTCACACAACACACACACACACGTGACACACCATGACTCACTCATTGCCTCAATCACAACCCAAACCCCACAAACAACCCCATGGCAACAGCAAACAGCACATAACAAAGGTGAAGAATAAGATTAGAAGAATTCAAAAATTTACATAGAACTTAGGCAACAAATCATGAGACTTGAGAGAGAAATATTACCAGAAACAGAAACAGGGAGAGAGAGATGGGCTGGAACCGTTGAAGTGGTAGTGTTGAAGATTAGAGGAAAGGAAAGCAGATGAGATCATGAGACTTGAGAGGAACATCTAGATCCAATTTTTCTTCAAAATGTCTAAAGTAATATGTAAAGTGAAGTAAAGACTAGTAAAAAGGTAAAGAGAATCTCTTTGACTCTACCAAATTTGCTTTTTTCAATTGTACTGTTAACAGAGTACTACTTATATGTTGTGGTGAAAACGGGTCTGTTGCGGTTTCGTTGCGGTTGTGTTGCGGGAAAATGGGTGATTTAGGATCACATCGCAATTGCGGTGGGATGCCGTTGCGGCGGCTCCGCAACCGCAATATTGCGGCCGCAACACCTGTTGCGGTCCGCAATTTGAAACCTTGAGTGCAGTGACTCAAAAACTTCTAACAAATTGTATTCAGAGCGTGATTGTTGAAGTTTCAGAGAGTGAATCCAGTGTGAGAAGACGTGTGAAGTCTCAACGGTGAAAGTGAACCACGATGACGACGAACGGCCATTTTCCGGCGAACTTTCCGATCCTTGACGGAAGAAACTACGACCAGTGGAGTATGAAGATGAAGGCGATCCTTGGTTATCAGGATGTGTGGGATTTGGTGCAAAACGGACTAGCTCTGTTACCGGTGAACGCATCTGTTGCACAACAAGCAACTTACAGAGAAGCGAAGAAGAAGGACTGGAAATGACTGTGTATCCTCCATCAGTGTGTGAGTCCTGCAATTTTTGAGAAAATTTCTAGATCGGAGACAAGCAAAGCAGCGTGGGACATTCTTGCGAGTTCCTACGCCGGAGATCAGAAATTGAAGAAGGTGCGACTTCAAACTCTGAGAAGACAGTATGAACTGCTAGGAATGGAGGAGAGTGAATCGATTACTGCGTATTTCACGAGAGTGCAAAGGATGACGAATCAGATGACGTATTGCGGTGAAACGATGTCTGATGAATCAGTACTGGAGAATATTTTGCGATCTGTGTCTTCGCGTTTCGATCACATCACTGTGGTGATCGAACAGGCGAAAGATCTATCAACAATGACGATAGAAGAACTTCAAGGATCACTTGAAGCGCATGAGCAGAGGATGAATGAGAAGAAAGTGGGGAAGCCTGGCACTGAGCAAGCTTTAGCAGTGCAAACAGGCAACAAAATAGGGGGAAATCAAAGAGGACGTGGTAAAGGCAGAAACAATTACAGAGGAGAAAGAGGAAGAGGTAATTCTTATAACTCAAACTCTGCAAAATCAAACACTAGTGCTAATAGTAATAGTAATGAGCAGGGAAGTAGTAGTGGTGATAGTTATAGAGGAAGAGGGAGTAGAGGTGGCAGAGGATTTAGAGGAAGAGGAAGAAGATTCGACAAGAGCCATATACAGTGTTATAACTGTGAGAAATATGGACATTTTGCTGATGAGTGCTACAGCAATGTTGATGGCAATGATGCTAAAATGGCTGAAGAAGAAGAAGAGAAGGAGGAATCTCTGTTGATGGTGATTGAGGAGACAGAGAGCAGTGATGAAGTGATTGGGGAGACAGAGAGCAGTGATGAAATAGTGCAAATGGTGACAACTAAGGAGGAAGGTGAGAGTGGTGAGCACTGGTTTCTCGAAACAGGCTGTTCGACACACATGACAAGGAGGAGAGACTGGTTTGTCGAACTCGATTTTTCAATCAAGAGTAGAGTAAGGTTTGCTGATGATAGAACCATGAAGGTGGAAGGTGTGGGGAAGGTGATGATAAAAAAGAAGGATGGTTCACTTTGCTTCATTTCTGGTGTATTGTATGTGCCAGGGATGAAGAGCAATTTGCTGAGTATTGGACAGCTATTAGAGAAGGGATATAGGATGGTGCTAGAAGATAATGCTATGAAGGTGTATGACACTGAACAGAGGTTGTTGATAAAGGCAACTCTCTCCAAGAACAGGACATTTAAGATCGAATTGGGTGTGCTGATGCAGCAGTTCTTAGCCACAGCAGTCGACAAGGAGGACTGGTTATGGCATTTCAGATATGGACACTTGAATTTTGGTGATTTGAACTGGATGCAGAGCAAGACAATAGTGAAAGGTCTGCCTCATATCCATGTTCCAAAGGATGTATGTGCAGAGTGTGTGGAGAGCAAGATGCCTAGAGGTTCCTTCAATTCAAGTGTGACCAGTAGAGCAAAGAGGAAGCTGCAGGTGATTTTCTCAGATGTGTGTGTTCCCATAGTGCATGAAACTCCTGCAGGTAACGAGTATTTTGTTACATTTATTGATGAATTCACTAGGAAGCTTTGGATTTATTTGATTGAGAGCAAGAGTGATGTGTTGGGAGTATTCAAAAAATTCAAAGTCCTAGTCGAAAAACAATGTGGACAGAACATTGAAATGCTAAGAACTGATGGTGGTGGAGAGTATGCAAATACTGAGTTTAATGAGTTCTGTGAAGCTGAAGGAATAACACATGAGATCACACCTCCATACACTCCTCAGCATAATGGAGTGACTGAGAGGAAAAATAGGACATTGCTTAATATGGTGAGAAGCATGTTAAAGAGTAAGAATATGCCTAAGAGATGGTGGGGAGAGGCGGTTAATACTGCTGCATATATCATTAATAGAAGTCCAACAAAGAGAATGGAGAATATCACCCCTGAGGAGGCTTGGACAGGTGCCAAGCCAAATGTGTCACACTTTAGAATATTTGGGTCTGTTTGCTACAGACACGTGCCTGACGTCCAGTAGAGAACAAAGTTAGATGATAAAGGAGAAGTGATGGTTATGATAGTATATAATTCGACTGGAGGTTACAAATTGGTGAATCCTGTGAATAATAAAATTGTGATAAGTAGAGATGTGGTGTTTGATGAGGGGAAGACATGGAAGTGAAGTGATTCCACTGCTGTCGAACAGAATCTGTTTGAGGTGCCTGCTGGTGAAACAGAGTTAGAACTGGAAGGTGAAACTGAGCCTGTCGAAGAGAATGATGGTGAAGAAGGTAGTCGAGGGATACCAAGAAGATCACTGAGACAAAGACAGGTTCCTGCAAGGCTAAGTGACTGTGAGGTGATGACTAATAGTGCAGTCAATGATGAAGGTGATATAGTGCACTTTGCACTTCTTGCTGAGACAAAACCAGTAACTTGGCAGGAAGCAATGCGGAATTCTAAGTGGCTAGAAGCTATGCAAGAGGAGATCAGATCTATAGAGAAGAACATGACTTGGGAATTGGTCGAATTGCCCAAAGGAAAGAAAGCAATAGGTGTGAAATGGATATACAAAGTGAAAGTAAATCCTAAAGGTGAAGTAGTGAAGCACAAAGCAAGATTGGTGGCTAGAGGTTTCCTACAAAGATATGGTGTCGACTATGAAGAAGTCTTTTCACCCGTTGCAAGACTTGAAACTGTGAGAGTTGTGGTAGCTCATGCAAGTATGCAAGGGTGGAAGATACATCAACTTGATGTAAAATCTGCCTTCTTAAATGGAGAATTGGAAGAGGAGGTTTATGTCGAACACCCAGCAGGTTTTGTGAAACAAGGAAGTGAGAACAAAGTTTTGAAATTGAGAAAGGCATTGTATGGCCTAAAACAAGCGCCAAGAGCTTGAAACAAGAAGATAGATAAGAGCTTGATAAACATGGGGTATGTGAGATGTATTTCTGAGCATGGGGTGTATGTGAAGTCAGATGGTGGAGATGTGATAATCCATGCCTCTATGTTGATGATTTATTGGTTACTGGGAACAATGAAGCTAAGGTGGCTGAGTTCAAGAAGAGAATGATGAATACTTTTGAAATGACAGACCTGAGAGAGATCTATTATTTCCTAGGAATTGAATTTCAAAGTACTGATGATGGTATGCTGCTGTCACAGAAGAAGTATGCTTCTGATATACTGCACAGGTTCAATATGCTACATTGCAACAGTGTCGAAACACCAGCAGAGGCAGGGATATGGCTCGACAAAGATGCTGATGAACCAGAGGTGGATGCTACAGAGTTCAGACAGGTGGTTGGGGGCACTGAGATCTCTACAACACCAGACCTGACCTCAGTTTAAGTGTAGGACTGATTAGCAGAGTTATGGGCAGGCCTAGAACATCACACCTAGCTGCTGCAAAACGAATCCTAAGATATGTCAAAGGCACTATGGCATATGGAATTCTGTTGCCCAGTAAATGTAGAGACAATGAGAAACGTCTCTATGGCTTCACTGATGCAGATTGGGGAGGTGACAAATCTGATCGAAAGAGCACTGCTGGCTCTGTGTTTCTGCTTGGCACAGGTCCCATCTCATGGAGTTCAAAGAAGGAACCAGTTGTGGCATTGTCCTCATGCGAAGCAGAGTACATTGCAGCTTCAATGGGAGCCTGTCAAGCAATATGGCTCGACAATTTGATGCAAGAACTGATGATAAAGAAGGAAGGTGCTGTGGAGCTATATGTGGATAACAAGTCTGCAATTAGCTTGGCCAAACATCCAGTGGCACATGGAAGGTCGAAGCACATAGAGACACGCTATCATTTCTTAAGAGATCAAGTCACAAAAGGAAGGCTGAAGCTGAGCTACTGCAGATCAGATATGCAGGCAGCAGATTTGTTCACCAAGGCAGTGAAGGCAGAGACATTCAAAAGGCTAAGGAGCATGCTGAATGTGATTGATTGTAATAAGTTTACTTAGATAGATTTTGTTGTATTTTGTTATTATTTGTTTGTGATAGAAACTAGCTTAAGGGGGTGTGTTAAATAAGTAAGCTAGTTCGACTGTCTAGTTCGACTATGTTAAATTAGGCTAGTTCGACTAAGCTAGATTCGACAAGTAAACTAGTTCGACTTTCAGAACTGAGCTGTCGAAAGATAGTTTGTTTGTGTCGAAGTTTCACTTTGATTTGATTGTATGTTTTCTATTAGTTGCTGACTCAGCATGATGTCATGTATTGAGTATATAAGCAACATTCAGTTATGCAATAACACTAACACTGGATTTCAGTTCTCTCTCTCTCTCTCTCTCTCTCTCTCTCTCTCTCTCTCTCTCTCTCTCTCTCTCTCTCTCTCTCTCTCTCTCTCTCTCTCTCTCTCTCTCTCTCTCTCTCTCTCTCTCTCTCTCTCTCTCTCTCTCTCTCTCTCTCTCTCTCTCTCTCTCTCTCTCTCTCTCTCTCTCTCTCGCTCGCTCGTGTGTGTGAGTGCAGTGGCTCATAAACTTCCAACAATTCCATGCCCCCTTTCTCACAAAAAATCGATGCACTATTAACTTTTGTCATTCCTGTTTTTTCGGGGAGCATCCTCCCATCTCAAATTGCCGACTTTTTAACACCCTTTTCGTTGTGACTATTGACATTGACAACTTGTTACATTTGTTGGTAATTAAAACATCCATGAAGTATATATAAGTTTCCTTCCCTTCTATTTGACTTAACAATATATTCTTGTTATTGTATTCAAATTTCAAAGTAACAGACAAAACTAAACAGCTAGAGTGTAAACTAGAGAAGTCATTGCGGGTTGTATCTCATGAACTCATCTTAGAGAATGTGACTCATAAGAGCACATCCCATTCAAAGAATCAGGTGACTCGAATTCACCTTCTCCACCACATTGATGGCTAGGAAACAAATTGTGTTCACAAATTTCTCTAGCTCATAAAATTTTGCCTTTTTTTTTTAATGTTGTGACGTTAGTTTCACGAACCACAGTGCTCACGTGATGGGAATTGGTTAAGGATTGTTGGGTAAGAAAAATCTCGTCACTTGTTTCATTGATACGTTTCTGTTTTATATCACAAAACTGATATATCAGAAACACTAGAATTACAATTGTGTTTACAAATGAGTTACTAATGGGCTGGGCCAAGGCCAGCAATACAATAAAGCCCAAACCAGATATTACAATAAGAGAGATACAACTAACATATCCTCCCTTAAACTAAGTACTAATCAAAACTTAGTTTACAAAATTTATACTACACATTCTCATTCATTCTCTTAGCTGCAGGAAAGTCTTCGACTTCAGAGACTTATTCACAATGTCTGATATTTCTTTAATATCTATATATGATGGAGTTTGCTCCAGTGCCTTTTCAACTTCCTTTTGTGAATCAATGCTGACTCTCTTGAAGATCTCTTAAACATAGATTAACATTTTCCACACTGATCTTATTTTCTCTAATAGCTGGCGCTCCAATTTGCACTTCTTCAGAAACCTTTTCGTTGTCTCGGCATCAATAATAATGGCAAGTACCTTTTCTACTCTATTCAAAAGCGATGAACAGTTTTCTCAATTCTGGTTGAACAACTTTAGTACCCTTGCATACCTGAAGGCCAATTTCTTGTTCTCGGAATGTACAGAAGCCAATGCTGATTTTCTTGACGATTCCCAATGCTTGTTAATGACATCTAAGTGTTGTTGAAGTTTCTCAGTTGTCGAAATCAAGTGCAGTACATCCTCTACTAATTCGTTCTTATGGATTGACAGATATTGTGCTGTTCTGCACCCTGGCAGATATCTCAACATCATCTTTCCCATGCATGTCCCCTCGAATTCATTCATCATGGAGCTTTTAAAATCAACAGCCAATCCTTCATCATTTCTAGTAAGTATTAAGTCATCCACATAGATGCTTACTATCAACATCTTGCTCTTGTTCTCAGATTTTACAAATATGGTGTACTCAGAATTGTATTTCTCAAAGCCTACCCTTCAAAAGTAAGTCTCCACCTTGTTGTACCAAGCCCTTGGGTCTTGTTTAAACTCATATACCACCTTTGTCAGTCTATATACCTTATTCTTACCTCCTTTTTTCTCATACCCCTTGTTCTTGAAGATCGAATTAAAAACAACTTGCTTAGCTCTAGTTGGTAAGGTAGTGAGTTCCCATGCGTTATTTCTATCAATTGCTTTTAGTTTTGCTTTCATGGCATGCCTCCACTTCTTATCATTGACTACTCCTTCAAACAAGATGGGATCTTGCTGAGAGATCACAACAGGATTGCACACATGCAACTTTTCCTCATTTATCACATCATCTTTCAGATATGAGGGCCTCCTTCTTATCCTCCCTGACTGTTGAACCTCTTGTTTTCTATCCCCAAATTCTTTATCTCCTTCTAATCCTCCCTTCTTGCTTTCAGGAATAGATGGTGGTGATACTATCAATGGCACTGCTACAGTTGGTGATGATAGTAATGCCTTTGATTTTCTCTGTTTTTTCTTCTTTCCAGCTCTCTTTGCTTTTCCTTGTTCAGGTGAGCTCAAAACAACAACCAATGCCGATGAGGATTCAGAATCATCAATTGCATCCATTTCGTCATCAGCTTCTGTCTCTGCACCCTCTTCCACTCCAGATTCTGTTGCCTCATGTTCCTCTTCACTTTCTTTAGTTTCTGCTTCAAAGACACTGTCACTGTTACCTTTTTCAGCAGTTTCAACCTGATCAATTGTGCCTGCAGTTTCTGCCTGATCACTATTATCTAATGCTTCTGCAGTCATATCCCATGTATCAATTAACTCACAACTATTTTTTTGTTTCTAATTCCAATCCCATCCTTCATTTTCTTCAAAGACTACGTCTCTACTTATGTGGATTTTCTTTGCAATTGGATCACAAAGCCTATAGGCTTTTGATTCTTCCCTTATTCCCAGTAATACATACTTCATACTCTTATTGTCAAGCTTCTTTCTTTTGTTGTCAGAAATGTGAACATGGCCTATGCAACCAAAAATTCTGAAGTAATGAACAGATGGTTTGATCCCACTCCAAACCTCTTCAGGAGTTGCATCTTTGACAACTATAGTAGGACTTCGATTTTGTACATGAACTGACCAATTTACAGCTTCTGGCCAGAATTCCTTTGGGACATTTTTCTCTGACAGCATGCTCCTGACCATGTTCATAATGGTTTTGTTTTTCCTCTCTGCAAGCCCTTTTTGTTGGTCTAGATATAAAGTCGTCAGCTGTCTCTGAATGCCATGTAAGGAACAAAATTTGTCAAACTCAGTGGAGGTGAATTCACCACCTCTGTCAATTCTAAGACTTCCAATTGATCCACCTCTCTCCTTTTCATCTGTAATCTTGAACTGCTTAAATGCTTCTAGGGCTTCGGATTTTTCTGCTAAGAAGTACACCCATGTTCTTCTACTAAAATCATCAATGAAGGTTAGAAAATACCTTTTATGACCGTTTGACTTTGGTGTGATAGGACCACATATAACTTCTGCCTTGGTCATAAACATTCTATTTGTAGACATTTTAGAGTGAATGATCAAGCCTTTAACAGTGTGATAAATCTTGCAGGTATTATCCTAGAAAATTACTGTCAAACCCTTTTCTTGTAATTGACCTATACTTAACACGTTATCTTTCATGTCTAGAATATAGTAAACATCAGATATAACGTGTATCACGTTATCAATTTTCAGTTTTACACTACCCTTGCCCATAGTCATCATATTAGTAGCATTTCCTAGTTTGACAGAAACTCTATAATCTTCATCTAAATCAGAAAACCAGTCCTTATTTCCGCACATATGATTGCTACGACCGGAATCAAGAAACCATACCTTTTGTTCGTAGGAGCTTTCAACGTCACACTTTGCCATCAGCAAGATTGGCTCCTTTTCTTCGTATTCGGCATAGTTTTCCTTCTCCTCCCAATTAGGGCATTCGTATTGGAAATGCCCCAATTTTTGGCAGTGATAGCACTCTATCAGATCTTTATTAGACTGTCCCCTTCCTCTGCCATGACCACCTCTGATATTGCATCCTCTTCCTCGATCCCTATTAACACCTACTGCAACAGAATTTTTCAATGCTTGATCTACCTCTTTGTAACCTTTCATCCGTTGTTCGTGAACAAGAAGACTGCTCTGAAGTTCATCAACACTAAAGGCTGCCACATCGTGTGATTCTTCAATAGAGCAGATAACATAACTAAATTTCTCGGTCATGGATCTCAAGATCTTCTCCACCATGGTTGTCTCATCCATTCTCTCACCATTCGTTTTCATTTTGTTTACAATAGTGAGAGTTCTTCTGAAATACTCATTCACGGCCTCTCCCTCCTTCATGCCCAACAACTCAAACTCTCTGCGCAGGGATGGTAACCGAGCCTTCTTCACTTTCATGGACCCTTGGTATTTCTGCTTCAAAGAATCCCAAATCCCCTTTGCCGAGTCTTTGTTTAGGATTGTCTCCATAATCCCTCTGTCAATAGCTTGGAAAAGATAATTTTTTGCCTTCAAATCTTTAAGTTTTACCTATTCGTTTGCGTTGATTTGCTCCGGCGTCGCCGCCGCGGGTAGCGTCGGAATTCCTCCATCCACGATTCCCCTATACTCCTTCGAGCGAAGGAGATTCTCCATCAACATGGACCAGTGGTCGTAGTAACCGTCAAATTTTGGAATCTCCGCTTGAACGAAATGCTTCTCTTCTACCATCTTCAATTTCTCTTCTTCTCAATCTTCGCTTACGGAAATCTTGCCTTTCTTGCACCAAATATTTGCACGACGATTTGCTTACTGAAATCTCGCTTTTCTTGCGCCAACTCTTGCACGACGAACTGCAGTTCTCGTTTTCAGGCCCCAGAGGAGCTCTGATACCAGATGTTGGGTAAGAAAACTCTTGTCACTTGTTTCATTGATACGTTTCTTTTTTATATCACAAAACTGATATATCAGAAACACTAGAATTACAATTGTGTTTACAAATGAGTTACTAATGGGCTGGGCCAAGGCCAGCAATACAATAAAGCCCAAACCAGTTATTACAATAAGAGAGATACAACTAACAAGGATATCATGTTTGCATGACAACTTGAGGGCATAAAAAATTGTAACACCCTCTATTTTGTTTGTTTTGTGTGTGCATTCGAAACCTTTATTAAACTTGTAGTTTTTCCTTTAAGCTTTCATTTGTCTTTGGTTTAACCCCAATTTAATATCTACAAACAACTCTAGATACACTATCTCGAAGCAAACATGATGCAAGTACGATCCTTGATAATCAAAGAAACTTTGAATGGGCATTTCCGTGTTATAGCTACATTCAGCCCCAATATTTGTTGGCTTTTCCCATAGCTTTTGGTTGCCACCAAGAACGCTTCAATGAGACACCTATAGCTCAAGTTATGATCAAAACAGATAAGATGGTATCTCCTACAAACATCTAATCAATTATCAAATCTAATTGGCCGATTAAAGTTTCTTTTATTTGCCTAAAACTTGATCCAAACCTCATTTAGTCAAGTACATATATGAGCTAATTGATTAGGCCACTTTTTGGTAGGTGATTTAATTAACAATATGAGTTAATCGATTAACGGAGTCTTGTAGAGAAGTTAGTCAATCACCAGCTTGTGTTAGTTGATTATTGCTTATTCTATTAGTTTTTTATTTTTAGAGTGAGTCCCCCGTTTCGACCTATAACTAAACCCTAATATTAGCTTAGTATGTATCTATATATCTATCTATATATATATATCCTTTGGGTCAATAATTCGACTTTATTCAAGAAATACTCAGATCTATGAGATTTTGGTTTGTGAACACTACAGCAAAAAGTAGTTTAGGCAACAACAAAAAACCGTGGCCAAAAGTGACAAAACCGTGGCCAGAAGTGAAAAAACCGTGGCCTGAACTTTAGGCCACGGGTTGGCCACGGTTTTTTAGGCGCTGTCTAGGTGGCCGTCGCCTATTCTTTTAGTCCACGGTTTTGACACATTAGGCCACGAATTATTAAAACCGTGGCCAGAGTTATTAAAACAGGCCACGGTTTATTAGTCTAGTTTCTGGCCACAGTTTTGAATTGACCACAATTAAATAACCGTGGCCTAAGGTTTAAGCCACAGTTTAAAAACTGTTGTCCATTGCTTTTAAGCTACGCTCCTTCGACTGTGGGAACCACTATAAAGCTGCGCTTTTTCAATTGTGGCCTATAAGTTGCTTTTATTTAAATGCTATCATTCAAGACAATATTTTAATAATCATATCACATTTGTTTAACATACAAAAAATAGACATCAATTTTTTAAATATAAACATTATATTATAAAAAGATTGACACAAACCAATTTTCAAATTTAATATCAATGCATTGAGCAACATTCATCATGTCAAGTGTCATTAATAGTCAAAATATAGAAACATAAACTGAAACCAAAAAATATAAAAAGTATGTTTATTCATTAATTAAAATAAAATCCACAAAATAATTTTCATGCTTGTAGCAACATTGTTCTTCAAAATGCAAAAAGTAGTCTTTTCCACTTGCATCACATCACATCACTCTTCAAAACCTTCAAGATCTTCTTCAAAATCATTTCCTACCTATAAACATAAAACATTACAAAATCAGCAACTCTTGATAGCAATTCAGCAACTCAGCAATTATTGTGACTAAGCATCTTTAAGTTTGCAAATCAACAACTCATACCATCAGGAACACTTTGGTTATCATCATCATAGTCAGAGTCGAATACTGCAACTGAATCAAACCATGCCTCTTCTATACTTCCTGCTGCCACAAATTTAAAAGACCACACAAAAGCCAATTAGGATTTAAGGGAAATAATGGTTATGCAATAGCAGCACTTGAAGTATAAGTTACATTAGAAGATAATTAAAAATGGTCAGGCAACCCTGCCACATCAACTTTGTCCAATGACAATCTAGAAGAAACTCTTCTGCTGAACCCAACCTTTCTTCTCTTCCTTGTCTAATTTTCACTGCATTGAGTTTATTAGTTGACTATACTATATCAGACGGGTAAAAGAGTTAATGCCGACATTAATTGCTATACTACTAGCTTTCCCTAAGGGCAAGCAAGAGTAACCAATACCACTAACCAATCATAAAATAAAAAAAGGAGAAATTAGAAAGTCATTTACCTTTCTGAAGTTAGGAATCAAAGTCAATCTTGAAATCCCCTGATAGACAAGACAAAATTTTAAGTCAGGTGATAGAACTAAGATTCAATGTTATGTGTCATATTAAATTGTTAACAATATTGGTTGCATAAACAGAAATGATAGTCTTGTGGAACCAAAGGGGAAGATGGCTAAGTGGTTTTGGTGGTAATCTTGGCCACTGTAACTCTTTCAAATACAGATTATAGTTTGGTTTAAATGCCTTAACTCACAATATCTATAACCAGTAGTTTTGTTACTGCTATTTCCTACTTCCAAACAGACCTAAAATTGTCATAGACAAGCTACAGACTTTATTCCCTGTTTCAATCGTTATAAATCAATTAAAACATCACACTTGTGTCTTGTAGTATTCAGAGACCAGAATCAGTTAAGAGAAAGCATGCAATGATCTCGTCAGCACAATCATGTAACATGACAACAAATTCAGCACAAATTCAGCTGATGCCATTGAGTGCATGCATTTCTTTGTAAAAGTATTCCATTTATTTAATAGTAGACTTGAATATCAGTGATCCCACAGTACCTTGGTCTGTCTTAAGTGTCTCTGTGCGTGTTGGTTCCGCATGTATAAAAATGACCTTGTCTAGTGAGGAAGACAGTGAAGTTAAGCCCTGCTGCAACCTGAGAGACATTCATTTATTGGTTAACTTGAAACAATGTATAAGACTTCAAAATGAGAATATATTAGATTAACTTAAAAATGGAATATCAAGTATCAAAGTAATAAAAAAGTAATAAAAAAAGGGTAAAACCATCACCTCTTTGACCTCTACATAAGCCCCAAATATTTGACGGAGGTCTTCATTTGAAACAGATGAATCCAAATTGAAAGCTACCAAGGTTCCTTGATTATATCCCTGTCTGTTGGGTTATCCTGGGACGTCAAAGAAAAGATAGCCAAGAGAAAATGAATCTTAGGGCATTCAACTAATAAAAGAATACATGACAAGAATTGTTTATGTTGGCAAGAAACCTTTGATATTGAGAAATGAAACCAAAAAGGATATCATTTCAAGCCCTCTATGTTTACATGCAGTATATGGGGTTCTAATATCACCATATTGCTGAAAATAAAAAATACTAAAACAATTAATAATTCATCATTATCACATTATTCTTTTCTCAGCAAAGCTATACAATTTCCACTAGAAACACAGAAATTATGACCACAATAAGTTGTACTAGTATTTTGAAGTATTTAAAGAGTACTAAAATATCAAAGTGAAAGTTCAAACTAGCTTCTAGATTGAGCTCACCCCAACTTAAACTCAACTCAAAAAGATCATAGTCTTGAAGAGAACTGTGTAAACCATTTAGGTCAAAATCATCCATTATACCAGCTAAAAGCTCAGCATCACCACCACCAGGAAGCATGGTTCCGGTTGGATGATTATCACCATCTTCAAAGGAATCATTGAGCTCTACATCTTGATGAAGCTTATTAAAGCATGGAAGAACCTATTAGTAACAATAATATTATACTCGATTCAACAAGATAAGTCACAACATAACTAAAATATAACAAGAGAAATTGGAGAATTACCCACAAATGGAGGATCAAAACTATTACATGCAACTAAACCAGCACCTTTTGGGACAGACATGAAAAATATCTAATATATATCAACTTCAAATACTTAATGTCTTCACAAATCACAAATATCTCACTACTATCTTTAGTAACCAATTAGAGAAGCCATTGCAAAGTTAAGCATATTATATCTCCTCTATCATAGGATATTCAAAGCATATTATATCTCCTCCCTAGCTAATTATTTACCCTCCTTAGTCATTACCTTACACTTTCCTCTCTCTCTCTCTCTATATATATATATCCTTCACTTCACCAACTTAATCATCTCATCTCATCCGAGAGGCATGCACAACAAAAACATGACCCCATATGAACATAAATTCTTTATTTATACAATTTAAAAATTAAATCAAATTAGATACCCGAAAGAGAAAATTGAGAGATCTATTTGCCATATGTTAATATTAAAGGAAACAATCATAACAGTAACACAAAACAAGCCTTTAGCAGGGAGTTTCAATTTTCAAACAAGTGTTATATAACAAAAGGATAACAATGGTACACAATCAGAGATAACAAACCATAAACGATAGAGTAAAATTAAAGTCAGAAAACTAAATAAACATGCAGGAAACTCATGAACCAGCAGAGTTTAATTTACCTCGATAACTACTGCTGCGAATCGAAGCTTGCAGTGAATTCTCGACAGCGTTCGCCGAACCTGCTAACAGACATTAGCCATTTTAATGTCAATCACCAGAATCGAACTTGCTATAGGGTTTATATGCATAACTATATGAAGAAGTTAGGGTTTATAGCAAAAAAATTGGCTTAATCAAAGTTGGGATAAATCAACACAGAAGTTGTGAAGAAGAAGAAGGGTCAGAAATTAAAAACCTGAGAAAGGGAAACCAGCTGCGATTTGTTTCGTTTCTGCAAGAGGTTGAATCGAAGGAAGGAAGGAAGAGTCGATTTGAAGAAGAAGGAAAGAGAATCAGTTGCGATGAAGATCAGAGTGAGAAGGGAAGAGATGAAGATCAGTTGCAAGATGAAGAAGCCGATTGCAAGATGAAGAAGTTCTTGAAGATGAGAGTGAGAGTTGCCATTTTGATCGAGAGTGAGAGTTGTGTTTCGAGAGGTTAGGTTTGAGGAAGAGCCGATTTGAAGAAGAAGTTCTTTTTGTTGGATTTGTGCGTGTCGTTTGATTTTCACTTAGCGGTTTTTTTTAGTCAGTAGCGCGTAATTTTTGTTTTCTTTCTGCTGGGTAATAGTCCACGGTTGTAAAAGGTTTTGGGCCTAAATTTTGGACACATTTAGTCCACGGTTTTATAACTGTGGTCTCTAAATAAAAACTGTATATATAGTCCACGGTTTTAAGCATTTTAGAATAAATTTTTTAAGTCAACAGGTGGACAAATGTGGTCTTAGGTATCCACACTTGTTTAACCGTGGCCTATACAGTTTTAAACCGTAGCCTATTAGCAAGTTAATGAAACCGTGGCCTAATATCTATTTCAGTGGCCACATTTGTAAACGCGTGGCCTATTCCTTTTCAGGCCACGGTTTTTTAGCCGTGGCAAAGATTGCCGTGGCCTAAAGTCAAAAATGTTGTAGTGGAACCGTTGGATAAAAATGGTCTTCTTCTATGTTATTTCATGTGTTTGTTATTCCCTTTAGGAGAAAGAACTTTTCTGTACCTTGATAAATTGGTTGATGTTTTTTTAATATATGTGTGTTTGATGAATGTATATGTGTATGCCTAAAAGTTGTTCTATCGTTTATGTTTTACGTTTATCACAATAAGAGATTAATTCAAAGGAATTAAGACTCAATGGTGATTGATGCCTATGGGCTAAGCTCCCCAAGAGGGGATATGACTGCTAGTTTTGCTGAAACTAGTAGACATAGATTATGACCCCTAGGCTATTATACTTTGTGTTAAGGAAAAATACCAATAGAAGTTTTGATGATCAACAAACCTTTTGATAAGTAGGTTAAATTTCTGATTTCATATCTATCTAATGTTTCTTCTTGAGTGATTAATTATAGCAGAATTGATAGCTACTGTCAAGAAGATATATGCTTTATGAAGCCTTACCACTACAACAGGAAAAGCCATTAGGGGTGCTTTTTTGTATCCATTGGGGGCGCTTTTGGGCGCCCCTAAATCTGGCGCTCCTGTTGCCTACCCTTCTACAGGAGCGCACAACAAGCGCCTCTAATTATTAAGAAACAGGAGCGCTCGCAAAAGAAGCCCCCCTGTTGGTCTTAGCGCACTAGACAATCAGCGACGCTCGCAGTAACAAGTGCCCCTATTGGTCTTAGCGCGCTTGACAATCAGGGGCGCTCGCAGTATCAAGCGCCCCTGATTGTCAAGTGTGCTAAGACCAACAGGGGGGCTTTTCCTACAAGCGCCCCTTTTTCTATGTTTTTTATTAAAAATAATTTTCCCTTTTACTGGTATATCCAATATTTTGCAGCACTTCCCTACTCTCATTTTCATCAACCAACAACAACCAATATGAACCAAATTTCAATCAACTAACCAATTGCAAATCAAATTCCAACTAACAAACTTATAAATCTATCTAATATACATACATACATACATACATACATACATACATACATACATACATACATACATACATACATACATACATATCAACAAAGTACCAACAAAAATTACATAAATCATTAACCAAATTCTGAATGTCAACATAGACAACAAAAATGACATCACATCCAATGTGAGGAACAAAAAACCAGCTAACCAAAATTACATGAATTTCGATTTTCTTTAATCAAACTGGCAACATGATGACACCACTCTCCCTTGTTCTCAGTAAGTTGGTCATCAAAAAATGGAGCTCCAACCTCGTTTCCAAGAAAATAATGCAAAAATAAAATAAAATAAAATAAACTTAGAATTAAGTGGCTAAATGCTAGATATGGAAGTACTTGTCAAAAAACAAACTATATAAATTACATACATTTTCTGGAATTTCCATTAGATTGTGAGTGATTATGTCCTTCATAAACTTCATAAAGTAATACCCGCAATCTTCATTGTTTGGTTGCCTGGGACACTAGAAATCAAAATAACAATTAATGATTAAAATGCGAGCAATATTTACATGGATAAGAATATTGATTATAAACTTAGCGTTATTACTATCCATTTTGTTTTATTGTTCACATTCCCATCTCTAGCTCTGACCTCATTCGATCCCCAATAAGTCATCAAACAACTGAAACATCATACAAATAACTATATTAATTAGTCGAAATACCTACATAATTTAAATGATGAAATATGCAATGTATCTAAATACAAACCTTTCAAACATTCCTTTCATCTTGGCGTGGTTGCTATAATGACTATGACACGAATCCAAATAGACTTGTCGAGAGACTGATTTCTTGCTAGCAATAGAAGGGGGGTTGGGATTGAATCTCATTCCCGCTAGCTTCTCGCCTAGACACATGCTTATTGCGACCAATAGAAGGGGTGGGCTGGGATTTGCCAACATGCCCAGAAATCCGAGATGTTGCTTTCTTTACCTATATTAGAAATATAATTAGTTATTAATATATGACAATAACCCAATGAATAATTAACAAATATATTAATTGCTCTATACATTGATAAGATTTGCTGGCCATGCCACAAATGTGCCAAGTGCATCAATCACAGTCAACAAAGTCATCTGTGCAGTGTTAATTGGTACCGGCAATAATGCATCATCCACAACAACAAACTCAACTCTGACTTTCGCGTGATTTGGAGGCATGGGTAGATTGTGCAAGGTGGAGTCCTCATTGTTACAAACAAAGCCCTTTGCGACCAACGTAAGCGGGTTTGATATATATAATTCACAATTGTTATTGTTACCCTAAATTAAATGATAACCAAATATTAATACCTATAAGTTAATGTAAAATATAAAAAATAAAAAGACGGTCCAACAATAATTACCTCATTGGACGCAATATTGCAACTATCCTTGAAGCTATCTGGGTTAGATGGTACATCATCAGTCCTTGGACAAACTTTATCTATTAATTCATTAAGTTCTTTGTGTAGCATCAATACCATGGCTTCCAACTGCCGTCTTTCTCTACTTTCTTGTTCCTCATGTTTTTTTTGCCTTTTTGAACCCAAAACTTTGAAGGTAGTTTGGGATAGTTAAAGGGAAATACAGACTCATTAAACAACACATCCTTAGAGTTGAATAGCCTGCCAGATGCATCAAGGCATTTGTAGCCTTTATGCAAGGGTGAATAGCCAAGAAAAATACACTCTGAGGACCTGAAGTGCAGTTTATGATTGTTGTAGGGTCTAAGTAATGGAAAACAGGCACAACCAAACACTTTGAGAAAAGCATAGTTTGGTAGTGTGTTAATCAAAACTTGGACAGGAATTACATTAGTGTGTGAGGCAGGCAACCTGTTAATTAGATAAACTGGAGTATGGAATGCATGATCCCAAAAAGGATAGGGAAGAGAAGCTCGAGACAACAAGGACAGAGTACCCTTTTCAACAATATCTCTATGTTTCCTTTCAACAACCCTGTTCTGATGGTGAGTGTAAGGGCAAATAAGTCTTTGAACAATGCCTAGATCAGCTAGGAACTGTTTGAAAGGTTTAAACTCACCCCCCAATCTGTTTGTATGGCCTTTAGCTTAGTGTTTAATTGAAGCTCAACCAGACTCTTAAACTCCTTAAATTTAGACAATGTTTCATACTTTGTTCTTAGAAAATATATCCATGTATGATGACTGAAAGCATCAATAAAGGACACATAGTACTTATACCCCATAGAAGACACCATTGGTGTTGGACCCCACAAATCACAATATACAAGTTGAAGAGGTTCAGTATAAACAGTTTTAAAAGGTTAAGAAGGTAACCTATGAGACTTTACCATGCAACAAGCAACACAAAAGTCAATACTATTCCGTGGAATAGCAGTGAGGTTACACAACTTCAAAATAGAATTTAGAGTAACAGAACTAGGATGTCCTAGTCGATTATGCCAAAGAGATTGTAGAGTGAGTGTGTGAGGTGATACAATATAATTCACTAGGGGGGGAACATTATTGAGGGATGAAATAGACTTGAAACTGGTACCGTCTAGAGGATAGAGGCCACTGGTAGCTACTAGACCTTGAAGGAGAGGAGCATTATCAGCCTGTGATTTCACAACATAGTGGAATGGGTGAATTTGGAAATAACAGTTATTATCATATGCAAATTTGTGAACACTAATTAGGTCTTTAGTGATTGAAGGAACATGTTGAATATCTTTGAGATGTAATTGAATTTTAGGATTAATAGGAGATGGAAAGGACCTAGAGCTAATGGAATGAACACACAAACCTTGGCCATTTCCTAGAAAGACATTTTCTAGGTGAGGATGGGGTGGCACTCTAGTATTGTTAGGTGCTGGCTGGGAACTCACATTGTTTGTGGCACCTGTATCGGCACCTGTATCAAAGAAAGGAACAGGCGCAGTAGGGTTAGTAGCATTGGTAAACATAGCTTGAGGAACCAAGGCAGGAGGACCTAAAGGCACATGCATGGTCCAAGCAACGGGTCTCACATACTGATAGGGATTGCCACAGGGATTACCATAGTTACCATAAGCAGGAGCAGCAGGATGCATCATGACCATACCTGTAGCAGACTTGGCACTGAACATTTCCACGGCCAAAACGGCCACCGCCACGACCACCACGTCCACCGTAAAAACTACGACCAGAACCAACATTCTCAGATTTAGAATTGTCTTTTGACCGAGTGTTAGCAGTGTAGTTTGCTTGAGGAGTGTCATTCTGCTTGCTTGAAGACACTGCTTGAGTTACGTTTAGCGAAGCAACTTCTTCAACAATCTTTTGTTTGTTGACTCGCTGTTCATGCGCAAGCAATAATGCTTTGATCGAGAATAACATCCAATTGCTCAGTCATTGTAACTGTAACACCCCAAAATAATTAATTAATTGTTTAATTAATTATTTAGGGATTGTGTCATGGGAAAATAAAATAATTATACATGTGTTATTATATGTGGGCCTATTGTTGGGGTTAGGGATAGTAAAATGAGAAGTGTTAAGGAAGCCCATGATGTTAAGTCGCATAGGCTAAGAAAAGGCCCAAGAAACTAAGTGAGAGTATAAGGAGAAAAATTAAGTTAAGGTGCCCATTTTTTTTAGAAGAAAAACAAAAATAAGGATTTGTGATGAGAGAGCTTGAGGGCGCGGCTGCACTAGGAGAGAAAGAAAGAGAGGAAAGTGTGAAACAAGAGAAAGAAAGAGGAAGAAAAGTGGCGCCCAAGAGAGAAGGAAAGAGAAGTCTAGGGTTTCGATTCTTCAAGGCAAAGGTAAGGGTGGGTTCTATCCTTATAATAGGGTGTATGATGGGGGATATGTGGGAGATAGGCTCTATGTTGCCCTTTGAAGTTGTTTGATGATTGATAGATAATCGTTTGGTGATTTTGTATGTATTAGTGATTTATTGCAATTTGGTGTTGGTGATTTACCATGTTAAAAATAAAAAAAAAATGTTCTTAGGCGCCATGGGCGCCATGGGTGATGTTGTGTTTGCATATGTGGTGTTTGATGGTTGTTGCGTCGTTGTTGTCTTGGTATTGGGAGCCATGGGCGCATGGGGTTTGTTTTTGTTGCGCGTGTTCTGTCCCCTGGGCGCCATGGGCACCTTGGTCCTGTGTTTGTGTTGTTGTTTTGGTTGTTGGAAACGGCGCCCTGCTCCTGGGCGCCGTGTCTGTGTCGCGTTGGTTCCTGCTGAAGGCGCCCTGTTGCTGGGCGCCGAGCCAGTGTTGCTTCTGTTGCTGATTTTGGAGCCCTAGGCGCCCAGTCATGGTGTTCTGTCTTTGGTTGTTGCTGGAAGTGGCGCCCTGGGCGCCCAGTGTGTCCCTGTGTTGCTGAAAGTGGCGCCCTAGGCGCCCAGTGTGGCCTTGTGCGGTTCTGTGTTGCTGTGAAGGGCGCCCTAGGCGCCCAGAGATGTTGCCATGTTCTGCTGTTGCTGCTTGCCTGCCTGTGCTACTGTGGTGCTAGGCGCCTTGCTCCTGGGCGCCAAGTTTGTTGTTGCTGATGTGGTGCTAGGTGCCCTGCTCCTGGGCGCCAAGTCTGTTTCTGTTGCTGTGGTGCTAGGCGCTCTGCTCCTGGGCGCCATGTCTAATGTTGCTGCTGTTGCCCTAGGCGCCCTAATCCTGGGCGCCAAATCTGTTGTTGTTGCCAGTTGTGCTAGGCACCCTGCTCCTGGGCGCCAAGTCTGTTGTGTTGCCTGTTGTGCCAGGCGCCCTGCTCCTGGGCGCCAAGTCTAATGTTGCCTCTATTGTCCTGGGCGCCATGTCTGTTGATGCCACTGTTGCACTAGGCGCCCTGTTGCTGGGCGCCAGTTCCTGTTGTGATGTTGTTGCACTAGGCGCCCTGTTGCTGGGCGTCAGTCCCTGCTGTGTTGCTGTTGTGCTAGGCTCCCTGCTCCTGGGCGCCATGTCTATCTGTGTTGCTGTTGTGCTAGGCGCCCTGTTGCTGGGCGCCAGTTTCTGTTGTTGCTGTTGCCTGCTGGGCGCCCTGTTGCTGGGCGCCAGTTTTTGTCTGCTGTTGTTGCTGTAAAATGAATTAATGTTGCTGTTGACTGTAAAATAAATGTTGCTGTTGCTGTAAGTTAAGGTGATGTTTGCTGTAAAATAAATGCGCTGTTGTAGTAAAATAAATGTTGCTGTTGCCGTAAAATAGATGTTACTGTTGCTGTGAATTAATGTCGCTGTTGCTAAAAATTAATGTTGTTGTTTGCTGTAAATCTATTGGTGTTTTTGGTGTCGGTGGTTGTTGATTGTTACGGTCAAGTCGTTGGACTGTCCTACAGGTGTCGGTGCTATTGGTGATGATATAACAGGTGATGTGCCTATTTTATTGGCTAAGGTGATAGGTGATGGGTCTATGACCATTTGTTGATATTGGTGTTGATTGTGTCACATAGATGACTATTGTTGATGATTGTCTCTGGTGTATTGTTCATGGTGTCTCATACATTCCATATGCATTGTTTTGGTGATGAAGGCTTCGGCCATGGAGCTATAGGTGATGATGGTGATGCTCATACAGGTGATGTTGCCGTTATTGGCTATTTTATTGGTGATGATTGGTACCACATCCATATACCCGTTGGTGTGGGTTGCATCTCATATACTTACTCATGATGTTGGTGATAATTATTGGTGATTTGTAATTTGATGTTGTTGTGAAGCGGTAGATATAGTTGTCGTAACTCTAGCATATTGCCTATCATATATGCTATTATAATGTTAGATATCTCACCCTTTCTGTTTGAATGTTACCCCTATGTTGGTAACGTGCAGGTGATTGCGAGTGAAGGCATGTCTACCTTCGCTAGTTGAGTCGGTGTCGTCGCTCTGATACGTAGCACTCGGGGGGATGAACGCTAGGCTTTATTAGTGTCTTTCTTATTTAATTTTTGAAGTTTTATGGTGATGTTATAATTATTCAATTGAACCTTGATTTTTATTCTGCTGCGTGGTGATGTTATGACGTGCCACGTGTCGCACTATTTTAATGGTGAAATTTTATTATTGGCGTGTGATGTTTAACGGTGTAAATGTGGCATCCCTTGTGGGTGTATCGAATAAATGTTTTTGAAAACTCTGATTTTTGTCAAAAATTTTCCAAGTAGAAAAGGGGTGTTACAGTAACCAATTCACTGATTGACATCAGAGAATCAGAGATTGCCTTGATTTTATTGAGAAAATCAGTAACAATGTTCGTACTTTTCTTGAGCGTTCGCAACTCAGTTGTCAGCTCTCGTGCTTGCGCCTTGACTTTAGACTGGAAATTCGGGTGAATCCGATCCCAAAGCTGCCACGTGTGACGACAGCCGATGACGCTAGGCAGAAGCGATGCGAAAAGTGACGATTGAAGCCACGAGAGGAGCAATTGATCTTGCACCTCCCACACAGTGAATGTAGGATTCACGTTAGCAGCAAGAAGTATTGGTCAGGAATTTGTGGAGCAACGCAATAATGATGAAGACGGTGCACTCGGAGCACTGGTTCTACTTGCTGTAGCCACACTAGATAGTTCTTATCGTCTAGTTTTTCAGTAAATTTGTAGTTGAAAGTAGCGAAAGGAATATTCGATGTCGTAGACGAGAGCGTCGGTGATGACAGACTCGCCATGAGAGACGCACGACGAACTCGAAGCGGAAGACGATGACCCATGATCTATGAAGCCACGGTGGTGGCGAAAAATGCTCTTAATACCATAATAGATTCAGAAATATAAATAATGTGAATCAGTTTTTTGATTGATTTGGAATAGACATGATGCTCTATTTATACAAGAAGAGCTGGCCATTCAAATTCTACAGAATTAAATCTGGCTTTTCATATCTTGAGATAGTGGCCTTTCATATCCTAAGTTACAACTGAAAATTAAGTCTAGGTTACAGCCGCTACAGCTTTACTGTTATAATGTGAAATATAAGTAGAACTCATATTCTCTAGTAATCATTAATGAAGTATACCATTGCTTGCATAGCGGAAAGAGGCGCAACTTGGAGCTTCTCGAAGGGATGTGGATGACATACGGGTTCACTATTGCGTTATAAACACATATAGAGCAAGTGAACTCTATTAAAGAAATAGTATAAAAAGTTATCGTATCCACCGGGATTAACTAGCACATACCAAACTAGTCAAGATTATTTATTATTTAGACTAATGATTGATTGAATTGTTACGGTGACAAAATAAAAAAACTTTAAAATAAGAATAAAAATGCAAGATGTAAACTGTGGAGAGAGGTCTCGGGGTCACATTTTCACTTGCAAGTTTCGATTCCCTTAAGTCTCATTGTACATGAATTCTTTATTTTTATTCAGTTACCAATCCCTTTACTAAATCTATTACTTACTTTATTCATTCGTAGTTAATATTCTTATTCCTAAATTAACCGCTTGTTTGGTCATTAAAAGAGTTTAATTACAAGAAAAGCATAAAGCACAAAAGTGTTGAATGATTGGAAGACTCAATAAAGGTTTTCTATTGATATTAACATTTTACAATAGAACTCACTAAACCTTAAAAATTCTACAAGTTTTTTACACAAATTTTACTAGTTTGTACACAAAACTTGTAAATTTCTTCATTTGGCTTTCTTTTTGCTGGCCAATCTTCACTTAGTAGGTGGAGGAGGAGGAGGAGGAGGAGGAGTTTGTTGATCCGCAAGGAGCTTCAAGTAGAATTCCGCCCAAAACAAACTTCTAACAATTCATTATGAGTGTATGGCGATGGGTTGTCAAATACCTACAATTTTTAAAATTATAAGTTAAATATGAATGTATACCTTAAAGAAAATGTATACTTTAAAACCATTATATATCAATGATACACGCACTCACAATGTATACATTCTCCCGATTATCAACGTTACACGCATTCACAATGGTCCACATTAACTTCATTGCATAATATCCATGATGATAATTATTTTTTTGTGGCGGCACCTACGAATTAGTTAACAAAGATAACCAAAAGGAAATACTATATATGAACTGTAAGTTAACTTTTACACTAGTTATTGTAAGATGCAACCAATTTGGCTCCGGTGTAGAATCCAATGCTATAATAATACCTATAAGTTAATTATAGAATGTTTATACTTAAAAAAATTACAATGTAAACTATGATAAACAAATAAAAACTTACGATTTAATTTTGTTTTTGATTTTTTTTTGTTTGGTTGTCTACCCAACAAGCACATCAAAACCATAGTATTTTGCTTGGGGCAAATGACGATCAATTGCCAATGGTAGCCGCAACATTGGTAAAGATAATAAGATATATAAAACAGCCAAACAAAAGAAAAAGTAATACCAGTTCTTTCAAATATGCAATTACGTATCTATTGCAAAATGGAGCCAAATATACTACTATCTTATTGAGGGTATCCATTTTATTTTGAATGCATGCAATGATTGTGCTTGCGGGGAAAGCCCTCCAAAATAGTCTTATAACGTCGCTATATGAATTATTTTTCTATAATCTACTAAATCATATCAAGCACATAAAGTTTTAAAACCTATAAAATCGCTCTATTATTTGGCGGAAAATATCCCAACATGCAACTAGCTACATAAGCACCATATTTTTCTATTTTTTATTTTTTATTATAAGCGAATCGATTTTATTGATGGGGTGTACAAGGGGTACTCCAACCCGCACAATTACAATGGGTCTCGTTAAAACCTCTCTAGATCAAAACCATTAAGAAAAAGACCCGAGTAGAAAAAATAGTACCTCAAGAAAGAAGATAAAATTAAAAACCATATTACTAAATATCTGATTATAACTATATGACCCAACACAGTACTGCCAACAAGAAAATCAAACGCCAATCCCATGAGGAAAATAAACTACCAAGCAACATCCATCCCCACTAGCTAGTAACAACCACAATGACAGTTGTGTTATGTTATAATAGGATATCCGCAAATAGAGATCTCATGACCAAACTAACCAATATAAACAATTGAAGCATACCATCTATGTGAGCAAAGATATGATAGTACCCCACCTATTTCCTCCTTGAAACCTCACCTCCATCCAACATTATTTCTTTATTCTCAGTGCCATACAATCCCACTATCAAGCCAAACCCAAGTCGCCACACTACTTCCAACATACTGCAAAATTCAAAATCTTGTATCATACAACTACTTTCACTATTCATACCAAGTTAAGGCAGTGAACCTGATTTGTGCTCCACCTATCATAGGAAACTTCCACATTTCTACCCGCCGGACCAACAAACCATGCCCAAGATAAATTTACAATACGTTTAAAAAGTGCTCACCGATGCTCTAAAGACTATCTCATTTCTTGCTCCCCAAATTACCTAAGTGCCTGCTAACCAAATTAAATGTCTTACCTTCTTTTTCTTCTGCTTCTTCTTTCCTGAAACGGCTCTGTTGAAATGTATAAAATTCTGTATAGTATCTATTTGGGGAATGACAACTACTCCAAGCCACCCAACTACTTTATGGTACAATTCAACCGCCACTTTGGATTCAAAGAAAAGATGATCGTGATTTTCAGGTACATCAAGCAGAGTGGGTATACAAGATTATGTTCTTGCTCAATGATCCCACAAGATACAAGTAAATCACCTGTGGCGAGCCTCCTGTAACAGTCTCCAATGAAATACATGTATTTTAGATGGGACGTTGCACGCCCGCAGCCGCTTTACCGCCATCTCCCACGAAGGTGCAGGACTTGAAACAAACGACAACTCCAACAACACATTATAGCCACTACAAGAATAAGCCTATATTGCCACCAACGTTTCCCACGGAGAACTCTCCGTCGCTAATTTGCGACGGATTTGCGACGGATAGTGAGATTGGAAATTGCGTTGAGAATCCCGCCCATAATTTGCGACGGATAGTGAGATTGGTCAGTAATTTGCGAAGGAAACGTATGTTGGTCGCTAATTTGCGACGGAGTGTTAGTCGCAAGGCCGTCGCAAATGTCAATTATAATTTTTATTTGCATTTGTCACTCGATTCTCAGCCCATTCTCACTATTCTCACTCTTCTCATCACATAGAACAGTCCGCCCTGACTCTGCTCCGCCCTTCCCTCTATTGGCTCTCAGCCCGCCTCCGTCCCGGCTCTCCGTCACGACCACTCCGTTCGCTCTCCGGTCGCCTTCGTTCGTTCACCTGTGGGTTCTCTGTTCGTTCGCCCTTCCCTCCGTTGGCTCTCCGTTCGCCTCCGATCGTTCGCCCTTCCCTCCGCTGGCTCTCCGTTCGCCTCCGTCCAGTTTGCGGTGCCGGTAGCTGTAACGGTTAGAACCCTAAATCCCTAATTCGCCCTTCCCTCAGTTGGCTCTCCATTGTGGTTGTCTTTGGCTGGTTTGTCTATGAATGGGATGGGACGGTTGTGGATAGAGGATTTTTTCCTGGTTATGACTTTCACCATTGAGCATTGGAATTGTACCCAGGAATTGTAATACTCTGTAAATTACTCTTTAACTGTCATCTTCTAAATTCACGTTTCTATTTAACTGTCTCTGCCAAAGTTTTTTGGGTTGTTCCAAATGTTTTTGAATTTATATGTATATTTTGATACTGGTCATGATGTCCTGTTAAGGAGAACTTACACACAATAAAGAAAAAGAAGAAAACATAGAATGCAGCTAACATTTGATCTAATCTGCAACATTATGACTATTTTCTAACCTGCATCTCTATTCAGTCTAGAGTCTAATTTCTTGTCTGCGTTATATTTAAATTTGAATTATTTGGTAATTATTAAAATTTGATTTTTTGATTCCAGCAACCTTTTTAAATGATGCCAATTTCTCCTGCTGATATTCAGTGTCCCAAGTAGCTTCCTCGGCTGAAAAACCATCCCAAACCACTTTGACAATGGAAATTGTCTTCGTCCGCAGCGTCCTCTCGCCACGTTCCATGATGTAATTTGGATGAGGTTGGAAGGACAAGTCCGGTCGAAGATCAATCGTTTCAAAATCTAACGGTTGACTTGGATCGGGGATGTACTTTCGTAATTGAGACACATGGAATACATCATGAAGATTTGATAATGGTGGAGGCAAAGCAATACGATATGCTAGTGGCCCAACTCGCTCGATAATTTGGAAAGGTCCAATATACAGAGGACTGAGTTTCTTTACCCGTAATGCCCTACCCGTGCCAATTTTCGGTGACAGTCTCAAAAATACATGATCACCCGACTCAAATTCTAACGGCCTTCTTCTTTTATCAGCATAGCTCTTTTGCCTACTCTGGGCAGCTTTCATTCTTTCTCTGATTTGCCGGATCTTCTCAGTAGTTTCATGAATCAACTCAGGCCCTAACAATCGGTTCTCGCCGACTTCCCACCAACACAATGGAGAGGAGCATTTCTTCCATACAAAGCTTCAAATGGTGCCATTCCTATGCTAGAATGATAGCTGTTGTTGTAAGCGAATTCCACCAATGGAAGGTGATTCCTCCCACTTCTTTCCGTTATCGAGCACAGAAGCCCGAAGCATATCTTCTAGAGTTTGGATAGTTCTCTCTGTCTGACCATCCGTCTGTGGGTGATAGGCGGTACTAGTAAATAACTTAGTTCCGAAGGCTTCATTCAAAGCTTTCCAAAATCGAGAAGTGAACTTCGGATCTCGATCCGACCCAATGCTGGTAGGAACCCCATGTAACCTCACTATGTTTCTCAGATATTCCTCAGCTAACTTAGATACTTTACTGGTCGAACGAACGGGAATAAAATGGGCTGATTTAGTTAACCGATCCACAACTACCCAAATGGAGTCATTACTGGCTTGGGACCTTGGCAACGCCATAACAAAATCCATAGAAATCTTTGGGAGCGGATACGGATGTTGAAGTCCGATTGGAAGGGGACGGGTCGCGACGCGACTGCTTGCTGAAAAATGCAGAGTTTTCAGTTTTTCGCGAAATTCGCTATTCCGATCAATTCCGATTCTTGTTCCGATTAAAAACAGTTCAGACAACCATAAAAACAGATTCAATCAATGTCACACAATCAATCAAATCAATCAAAAACTCAACACATTCGATTTTTCTCAAAATTCGATATATTTCAAAATAACGGTTTTTGAGTCAAAATCTCTCGAAATCAAATCACGTAAAATTCATTGTAAAACGAAAACATCCTAAACGTGAGTAAAACTCACCGATTGTGATGAAAATCACAAATAGCAGAGACTTTCCGCGAAATCGCTTTCCCGACATAACCACACGAATGTTCCCCGTATAAACTTTACGCTCCGACAACATCCGTATCCGCTCCCAAAGCTTTCCACTCGATCACGAGACATCTCTTGGACCGAAACACCGAATTCCTCGAAATCCCGCCATTCGAACCCTAATCACCAACCAACTTCCAATTCGCGAAATTGGACTTCGTTCCGCACTCAATACGCTTCGGGTTCGTTCCTAATCATCCTTGAATCATCAAACACTATTCATCATCTTCAACCTCATGAAGCACTATTCACACATAAACCAAATCTTGATTCTCAAACCCTAACTCTTCCAACTAGCTCCCAACCTTCCAATCGAACTTCAATCATCAATAACACATCTAAACCCAGTTCTGGTGAAGTCAATGTTCTATTTGCCAATAATGCCAATGTTGCAGAGAATGTTTGCATCCGAGCACATTGCAGGGAATATGACGTGGCATTTTGAGAATAAATGTCCCGGTGTGTTGCGTCATCTGTCTGATGGGGAAGCATGGAAACACTTTGATCGGGTACAACCTGAGTTTGCAGCGGATCCACGCAACGTACGACTGGTTATGCTCTGATGGTTTTACGCCATATACCCAAGCATCGGCTTCGCCATATTCTTGCTGGCCCGTTATTGTTACCCCGTACAACCTTCCCCCTGAGATGTGCATGACTAAACCTTACATGTTTTTGACTTGTCTGATACCTGTCCCAGAAAATCCAAAAGCAGGCATTGACATATATTTAGAACCACTAATTGATGATTTGAAGAGGTTGCGGGATGGTGTCTCGACTTACGATTACGCACGGAAGGAGAATTTCATGATGAGAGCCGCTTTGATGTGGATCATTAATGACTTCCCTGCTTATGGCATGTTGTCTGGTTGGCAAACTCATGGTAAATTAGCATGTCCACATTGTATGGAGCATACAAAGGCATTTACCTTGAAACACGGGGGTAAGAGTTCTTGGTTTGACTCGCATCGTAGGTTTTTACCACAAGATAATTCATTTAGAAGGAACAAGAAAGCATTTAAGAAGAAGGAAGTTGAAAATGATGAGCCGCCTCCTCGATTGACTCCAGACCAGGTTTGGGATAGAGTTAGAGATTTGCCCAAAATCACAGATGATCCCCTTGTTGCTCGATTTCATGGATATGGACAGGCGCATAATTGGACAAAGAGGAGTATCTTTTGGGATCTCCCATATTGGAAAGATAATTTATTGAGGCACAATCTTGATGTGATGCACATAGAGAAGAATTTTTTTGACAATATATTTAACACGATGATCAACATAAAGGGCAAAACAAAGGACAATGATAAAGCGAGATTGGACGTTGCTCTTTACTGCAACCGAAAGGACTTAAATTTGTAGCCACAAGCTAATGGAAAGATGCTCAAACCCAAAGCATGTTACTCATTAACTAACGAGCAAACAAATTCAGTTTATCAGTGGATAAAAGAACTGAAATTCCCAGATGGATATTCTTCTAATTTGGCAAGATGTGTTGATGTGAATAAGAGAAGAATGATTGGGATGAAAAGCCATGATTGTCATGTATTTATGGAATGTTTACTCCCTATTGCATTTAGTTCTTTACCGGTGCATGTTCTAAATCCGCTAACTGATGTGAGTCAATTTTTTAAGGATTTGTGTTCTACGTCTTTAAGAGATGTTGACCTTGTTTGGATGGAACAAAACATTTCATTCATTCTGTGTAAGATGGAGAGAGTATTTCCACCTGGTTTCTTTGATTCTATGGAGCATCTCCTTTCATCTAGCATATAAAGCAAGACTTGGTGGGCCAGTTCAGTACAGGTGGATGTATCCATTTGAAAGGTATCATTTTGAGAAGATATTCATTTTTTTCCATTTGAGGTCAGTATAATTTTCCATCTAATCAAGTTGTTTTATAGATTCATGGGTGATTCTAAACGATCGGTGAAAAACAAGGCGAGAGTTGAAGGATCGATTTGTGCATCATACCTACACCGCGACATAACCCACTTTTGCTCACATTATTTCACCAACTTCACGTTGAGAAATAAAAGGAATGAAATGCAAAATGATTGTGTTAGACACTCATTAATGTTATCGGTCTTCAACCAATCTGGTCGCCATTCTGGGAAGGAGTCGATTCATTGGTTAACGGATGTGGAGTATAAGTCAGCTCATGTTCATGTGTTGAACAATTGCATTGAAGTTAAACCATACATTGAGTACGTATATCAATAATTTCATTCAATTAATTGTTCATGTCTGTCAGCTCATTTAGTACGTATCATCTAATTTGATCAGGTCATTTTTGTTGTCTGAAGACGTAAGAGATGATCAGGCATCTGCTCATATATATGAAAATTTTCCAAAATGGTTTCAAGAAAAAGTAAGTGTTGAGTTACTTGTTCCAGGTGTAGACTAAGCCAGTGTTTCCTATTGTCTATGGCAACATTTTTTTGCACTTTCTGGCAACATTCTCGAAAAATGTTGCCTATAGGTTACGAAGAGGCAACATTTATCGTCCACACCTAATGCAACATTTAGAGAATGTTGCTACATTTAAGTACAGGTCATAACTGTTCCCTAAACATTAACAAAACAACATTTTATAACTGTTGTCTTTTATATAGACAACAATTTTTAACTGTTGTATATGGTATATAAGGAACAATTTTAACATGTAACTTTGTAGCTAAAAGTACCAAAAATATTTTGCAACTCTACTCTTAATTTTATTTTCATTTCATAAAATTATTAAAAATACTATTACATTAAACAAACATCTTTACCTTAACATTATATATAATCCATAAACATACAAATAAAACTAAAATTTGATTATATATTCAACACAGTTAGCTTTAAATTTTAATGATATAATTGGTAAATTAAAATAAATGGATTAAGTGCAAAATATATAATGTATAAAAATGTTTAACAATCAAACTAGTTCAAACACCAATTCGAATCCATAATCATAAACAAACTGACATCGTAGTTTAATCAATTCCAATACTAAAGGAAGAACTTATAATAAAAAACAAATCCAAGATGAATATATAGGGAATCAAAGTTCTTCATCTTGAAACTCATCGAGATAATCTTCCAACAAATCATCTTGAAGCTCTGCTTCTTTTGTTCCTTTCACTAGTTGCCAGCATATTAAATTAATAAGAATAAAACAACCATTTATTATGTATTTCTCATACTTGCAATCATAGATTTACGCATCAAATACTGAAGAAAAATATAAACATGTAAATCATGAAAAATAAAGAGAATAGATAATCAACTAAATGTAGATTTTAAGAAATAGAGATTGTTTTAACATAATACATATCAACAGTAGTCTATTATAAGAAACACTCAAACTCTTAATAGAAATATGTTGCAGATGTGTGTGATTATGCAATTAATAATGTGAGTCGATGAGGTGTTCTTCTCTGTACCTAGCAACCTATGTTCTAGTTATTATAATTGGAAAATCCTTTAGATGCATGTACATGTTTCTCATTGATCTTCCTCTTTTAGTGGTATGTCTTCTTCAAAATTGTTTCCCCTGCAAAGCCATAAGTCCAAATTTCAAAATGAGTTCCTCCACAGTGAATAATAATTGGTAGATATAAAAGAAAAATAAATCACCATTCATGGTATTAAAAAGAAGAGCATCCAGTGCAAGTTACTGGTGACTACACATTAATATTTAAACTCTACCCAGGTGTCATAGCTTCACTTAACCATAGCAACACCTTTGCATTGATGAGAGAATTTAATAAAATTGCAGAAGCATAATATAGACCAGCTTAGACATTTCTTTTTGGGAGACATATGCTTCCACGTTGTGATGGCATAGCCTCAAAGAGAGCAATCCAAAGCTACAAAGGCATAAAATATTTGATGAGAGATGCCACCACAATAAACTAGATGGGCAAAAAGTTCACTTCAGCTAAAAGATATAGTAAAGGAGACATTACAAAGCATATGTCATCAAAATTAAATTTCTCTCATGTTCTCCAGACAAAATCTAATCTTATAACTGAAATACCATGCATCAATGATTAAACAGGATTTCACTTTAACATTTGAAGAAAGACATAAAATTGATCCTGATCAATGACATGTCAAATTAATTACCTCTTCAAAGTGTTCTCCTTCAGAAATCAGCAGGTGGCAGAGTTCCTATAAATTGTTCAGTATCATCGTCCTATATAGCTTCGCTAAAGACAGTAGTTGTAGTTTGAAAATTGTTAAGTACCGGAGCATAGTTTATGCTTCTGTTAATTTGGAAGTGGAAGCAAGCAATTCAGCAGATGGCATTGTGGGGGCCAATCATCCTACAAGAGAAAGTGAGCAAGAATTACGAAAACAAAAAAATAACCAAAAAATGATTGACAACAAAATGACAAAAATAAATGACCGCCTTCTTGTAGGACCAACAAAATTTTCCTCAAGAATTGCTGCTAAGAGGTCATCTAGTCTGTTGGAACTGAATACGTTTAAGGCAACCCTACTGAATGATCAACTTCCTCATTCAAGGGCCAACAACATCCAAACTAAGGGGTTTAGAAAGCAATAAAAAAACTACATCCCAATATCCTTGTTCATCTATCACTTGTTGATCCTTCTATACAGTTTATTGTCCCAAAGCATCTCTCAACTAGTTTATGGCTTGAATAAATCCATCCTTTCAATGAAAAATAAAAATAGATAACTAAATTTCAAATTGACATTTCAACAAATACAACCTGATAGTGAATGATAAGGTGGAGAATTTTTTACAACCAGGATACAACTCTTCATTTGCATCCTCAACAAGTTTATAAAATTTCTTTGCATCTTCATTTAGACCTTCATGTACTCCACCCGCTTCAGCCACATCTTTAAATGTTTCAAATAATAAGCCATCAATATCATCAGATGAGACGGCATCTGTATCGCTATCATTGTCATGATCTGTAAGACTTAACTCTTCACCATGGTAAATCCAATCTCTATATCCCTTTACAAATCCATATGATACTAAATGACTTTTGACAACATCTCTTACTTCCCAACTATCATTGCAACATATAGCACATGGGCACAAAATCGTTTCTCCTACAACCTCTCCTTTGGTGAATGCAAAATCCAAAAAGTATTCAACTCCTTGTTCATAATCGTCTCCATATGGAGGCAAGTCCACCCAATCCTTGTTTATCATGTTTGATCTACTTAACAAAAATATATTATATCTACAAGGGAATAATTATAACAAATTATAGATGTAAATAGAATATTACTCTAGAGCTAATGTTCTGCCATATTAAGTAGTTTTCTAATCATAATCATATTGCAGCATATTTTTAAGTTAATTGAAAATTCCTAAAACTCCCAATCTTTTACTAGTAAGAAGAACTAACCTCAAATCAGCAAACAATGGAGTGAGCGAGCAATCAAACGTAAGGTATAGGCAGCGACAAACGGTCTACGAACTGGTTTGTGAACTTCGTTTGTTTCAGAGAAGAAAGAACCCTGTAACAACAAATAAAACCAAATAATTAAACCCAAAAAATTGCAGAACAATTGAAGTTGCAGTATTACCCATATTCCCACATCCCAAATCCCTAGTAGCACAAATAGAAAGATCAAACCTGATATTCGGAGAGTGGAGAATCAACCTCGTTCCTCCTTGAAATCAAGAAATCAAATTAGTGAAGAATGATGGAGAATAGAGAATCGGATAACAGAGAATGGAGAAAACAAATTAGTAAATAACGAGAGCGATAGCTTACGTTTGATTGCGAGAATGGAGAAAACAAATTAGTGGAGAACAGAGAATAGGAATCGAATAACAACAAGAAACAGAAGAAGCAGCGGCCGCGTGGACACGGGGTGATCGCCGGTCAGAGCAGAGCTGCGACGGAATCAGAGAGACAGGGCAGATCTGTGAGCAGAGATCGTGATTAGAAGCAGAGAAGAGGGCGAGCCTAGAACAGATGGCTCTGTCGCAAATGAACAGCAGGGTGGGAGGCGGCGCCGTCGCAAACGAACAGCAGGGTGGGAGTCGGCGCCGTCGCGAACGAGCTTCTTCCCCTTCTCTCCGTTTCAGTAGCAACCGATCACCGTCATCTGCTCTGTTCAGCTATTTTAATTTCTACCGGTTGCTTTTCGCGAGAAGGGAACCGCGAGAAGGAATGGAGAGAAAAACGAGAGCGATAGGGTTTCTGTAATTATCTCAGATTTAATTTTTCTGTAAATAATATCTTTTCTTTTGTTTAATTTAGGAAGCATGAGTGAATTAGCTGTAAAAAAAGAGAGGGAATGAGTAAAAATTTTACCGCCTAAATGAAATAAAGATAGTACCGCCTAAAATGAAATGAAAAAATGTTGAAAGGAAATTCAACCAAATCTAATTTTTAAATATAATTCTAAAGGCAACACCAAAAGAAATGTTCCCGTTTAAAATAATTAGTGTAACAATTAGAAACTGTTGCTAGTGAAAGTTTAGGGAACAGTTATTAAATGTTGCAAACGAAACAGGATAGCAACAATCTAAAAATGTAGTCATATAGGATTTAAGGAACCTTTATTCAGTGTTGCCAAAAGAGTGTGCTATAAAACATTGATTTAGAGGCAACAGTTCCCAAATGTTGTCTGATATGATTTAAGCAACATTTTTTGCATGTTGTCAAAGGATGTGTTGCTAGAGACAAAAAATGTTGTAGTGATTTATAATGGCAGAGAATGTGAGACAAGTGTACTATGTTCCTTATCCATCAACTCGAAGAGACAAGCGAGGTTGGTGTGTCGCAATCAAGACAAAGCCAAGGAGTCGCATTGAAACATATGAGCTAGTGGAAGATGTTCCCTATCAGACAGATGATATGTCACTTGTAAATGAAGTTAATGAAGTTGAACTAATTTCTAACTTACGTGATTTGGAAAGCAATGGTGAAGAAGTGGATCCAAATAACTTGGAAGGAGATCGAGGACTCACATGAGGTTCTAGTTGATGTAGAAGACGAAGACGATGAAGAAGATGAATGGCTAGAAGATTAGATATATATATATAATGTGTCTGTGTTTGAATTGTGTGTGAATGGATGTATCCAAACAAAATTGAACCGCTTTGTAATTGATGTTTGTGTTTGAATTGTGTGTGAATTGTTTCATGAGTATTTTTAGAAGTAATGTTTATGTTTTTAAATTGTTTGTGTTTGTGTTTATGTTTAATTTCCTCTGCAGCATGGCATTAGGTGGAGGTGATTCGTCGCCACCTAGACCGCCCCATGATCGCAAGAGGAAGTCTAGAGTTGTCCCTCGTCGTAAGGAAAGGGTGATATGCGTTGAGGACATAGGCGACTATTCAGAGATGCCTATGACATCTACCCCTACATAGACACGCCCAGCACATGCAAGTAGAGTGATATCATTGCAGAGTCCTCCGACCCAGACGCAACAGACCTCTGGAGTTAGGTCCTTAGATACGCCACAGCAGACCTCTGGAGTTTGGTCCTTACAGCAGACCTCTAGAGTTAGGTCCTTCCATATTGGATCTAGCTTGCCGCCGCGAGTTACTCCTTCACCTACTCAATCTCCCCGAGATGTATATGGTCGTACTTCATCTGCGTGAGTGACTCCTCCACCATCACAGAGTCCTCCATATCGCATGATTCCGGTACTAGGCTTTGGTGCGATACCTACTCCTACCCCTTCACCTGGAGATGATGCGATACCTGATGATGATCAGGTGCATGATGTTGAGGGGGGTCATGATGCGATACCTGATGTTGAGGGGGGTGGTGATGAGGATGAGGATGAGATTATTTTACGCGATCGGCGAGTTGTCATCCGTGTTGAGGATGGGGGGTATGTAAAGTTTTTTATAACTTTGTTAGATTGATTGTTTTTTCATATATATAATGTCTTTTAATCGTTTCAATTGTTTTAACTTTGCAAATGCTATCCGATAGACTATTCGCGAGTTATACCACTATCCATGGACTAGTTGGTTAGATCTTAATGAGGCTGAGCGAACCCATTTTTTTAACGGTTTTAGAGTAAGTGTACATTTTAACACTTCACAATAATTGTCGTTTTTTTAGAATTTGTTAAGTTATTTGATTTTGTGTAACATTTGTTTACTAAATGTTTTCACAATGCAGATGAGAGTTGCATGGCGTAAGTCTCAGGAGGCTGTCGTTGAGGATCTTTTTCATAGGAATGCTGCTCTCCGACTCCCTGATATTCTCAGACGTGTCCGCATGGGGAGGGATAGACCTCTTTGGATGGGGGATCAAGTCTATAATCACCTACGAGATCACATCTGGAATGATCCAAAATTCAAAGCTAAGTGTGAGCGGAATAAGAAGAACAGAGCATCAGAAAAAGGTGGAAGCTTGCACACTGGAGGTTCTATCTCTATGTTGCAGCATTCAGAGAGATTGGTACATTCTTAAACGTATATTCTACTAATGTCAATATAATTAATTATAATTTACCATTTACAAACTTAAGTTGTTAATAATAGGCCAAGAAGATGGGAAGGAAACCACATGTAGATGAGCTTCATCGCCACACTCACATTAGGAAGGGCACTGGCGAGTTTGTAGAGGACTGCGCTCGCATTACTGAGGTATAAAGAAATTTTGTCATATATATAAGTTACTTTTGGCAATTGCATCAATTGGGTTTTAAAGCACATTCAAATGAACTAATGGGAAAGAATTGAGACATTGGCCGAGGCCCAAGGATTCTTTTGATTATTGCTTTTTGCATCAATTGGTATCTTTATTGACTAAATTACATTATTGTTTTTTGCTTTGTATCATGATTAACTCATTTTAGTTGAGTTTAGTTAGGTAGATTAGACTGTATTTCAGTTCATTTTTTTCATTCTTATATTCAATCAATGAAATGAGTTGTTAGGAGGAGTTTCAGTTCATTTCATCTGTGCTTGAGCTGAATCTGTGATACTTCTGGTATTAATTAATTCTTATATTCTTATATCCCAATTTATCTGTGCTTGAGCTGAATCTGTGATACTTCTGAATCTGTGATACTTCTGGTATTAATTAATTCTTATATTCTTATATCCCAATTTATCTGTGCTTGAGCTGAATCCGTGATACTTCTGAATTTGAGTATGATTATAACTTGTGCATTTGATAGGAGGAGTTTCAGCGACTGTTCTCTCAGTCAGATATACCAGTAGACCCCGTTGAGTTGGCCAAGTTGAAGCGTTTGTTGTGGGAGGAGGCTGTTGGAGGGCCCTATAAGAGTCGTGGTGTATATGGGACAAGAGGCATAGTTGACAATATGGTAGACTCTGGAGCTTCGACGAGCGCGGGCCTGTCTCCTGAGGCCCGTAGGATCATCCAACAAATGTCACAACAATTTTAAGAGCGGTTTTCACGACAGCAACAACTAATTGAGTACGTATTTAACCATTCTGGAATTCCAACACCTTTACCTGATTGGCAGCCGCCCGAGCAAGACCTGCCCGCCCAGCAGGGTCAGTCCGCCCAGTAGGATGAGAGCGAAGATGTAGACTGTGGAGATCACGGAGAAGACGTTTAAGAGAAGGGTTATTGACGAGATCTAGGTAATCTATGTTTTAATTAATGTGCAAAATATATTAGTTTTATGAATTAATTAGTAATCATTATCGTTTTTGATTTGTTAGGTATATTGTTCAGAGCTGGACTTGAAGATGCTTCGTCAGAATTTTGAGTTTACTGGACATTAGTGTAGTTTATGTATGTTTGACATAAACTAGTGGCATGTTTTGATATATTTTGATATTTGGTATGTTTGCCACTTTTAACTAATTTGGTGGATTGGGTTGACACTTTTAACATTAGTGTAGTTTATGTTTAACTAAGTTGATGGTTTGGATCGACACTTTTGATATTAGTGATATGTTTTGATATTTAATATTTTGTATGTTTGACACTTTTACCATTAGTGTAGTTTATATATGCTTGAAGTGGTGGATTGGAGTCTGAATTGAATTGGCAGGGAATATTGGAAACAGGAATGACAATGTAAAAGTCAAATTTTGGTAGAATTATTTATATTTTGTTTTGCGACGGAGTTTGCGACGGAAATTTTTTTGGTTTAGTACTTAATTTGCCACCGAATAATTAAAACTTGCGACGGAAATTTCAAATAATTTACCACGGATTTGCCACAAATTTGCCACAGAAAGACGTTAGAGTTGCGACGACTCTGCCACGGAAATTTGCGACGGGCTTGCGACGAGTGTGCGACAGAAAAGTATTAAAGTTTGCGAGGCTTTGCCACGAAAATTAGCGACGGACTTGCGACGCGTTTGCGACGGAATAAGGTCCATTTGCGACGGAAATTTCCGTCGCAAATGAGCGATTTTCTTGTAGTTAGCAGGAGTGGGTAGTAAATATGTCATCTGCACATGTAACTAGCATCTGACACCAATACAAGAAGTAAGGTTTTCACTTTTCACAATAGATGTAGCAAAATAGTGAGAATTAAATTTCTATTATATGTTTGAAGAATTATACAAGTTTCATATTAACAATACAAGCTTTTTTAATACTCACAAGTGCAGAACTACTAAGGCCATTGAGTTAGGGATAAAAATGTCATTGCCAACTAAATATCAAGCTAAACAAAACGACAACTAGTGATAAAAATGGTATTCAAATTAGTTTACATATGCTAAAGTCAAAATAATGAAGTATCAAGCTTTTTTGAATTTTTTTATAGGGACTAAAAACAAAATACTCAAATTTTATAGAGACCGAAAACATATTTAACCCTAATACATAAACGAAATTGTATTTTTATTGAGGGATGTCGTGGCTCCAGCGGGCTTGTAAGAAGCTACGCCACTGGCAGAGAGCAACGAGAGTGAGGGAGTGAGTAGAGAAAAGATGGGACGTGTACTATTTTGTTCATTTAAAAGACTTTAAAAATCTATTATTTAAACATGCGATTCTAAATGTGTTTGAAACAAACACTTAACATCATTTTTTTTAACAACTGATTCAAATGTTTGTTTCAAACATATCTAGAATTAGTTGTTTAAACAATCGATTTCAAAAGTAGGTGCGAAAATGCAATTTCTTAATTAATTGCAAAATTGCCACAACATCCACTTTTAAAATGAGTGTTCAAATAACTGATTTCGATGGTTCTTTTAAAACTAATTTTGCTCTAGTGCATAATAAAAAATATATAATAAAAAGTATAATTTGAGGGGTGCGGTGTATACCTTTTATTTTATGCTTATTTTTATAAGTTTTATTTTACAATCTTAATTTTATTTTCTAACTTTAAAAATCAAATTTATTATTAAATTATAAAGAAAACAAGTAATGATCTAATTATAAAGAGATAAACTTGTCATTTACCTCTTTTTATCCATTTCTTTCAATCCGTTTTTCTACTCATTCAAACGAGTGAAACTAAATTTTCGTATTGCTTTCAACTTTACTTCTTTTCATCCAAACACTATATAATTTCTACTCTATTTCTTTGTTTTTCCTCTTCTCCTCTATTTCTCTCTTATTTGTTTTTCTAGGCACCAAACACAGTGTTACAGCTGCAGAATCATCATCATACTATATAAGTAGACTCGTGAAACGCACATGTATTGTCTCTAGCCAATAAGAATGTGGTGTGAGTTGTCATATATACATCGCATGCCATACTTGACAATTAATTAGAACTAACAAGGTTTTCAATTGACTTACTAATGTTTACGTCCTTAAACAATTTATAATTGCAAACAAACCATTTTTCTAGAATAAAATTAGTTAATGCACTTTGCATGTTTTATATTCCATATAATTAAACATTAAAAATTAACCAAAAAAATAAACATTAATCAATAATAACAAAGTTTTCTCTTGCATGTTAGTCAATATAGTCAGGTTTGGCTTTTCTTTTGACAATATAGTCAGGTTTGACTTGGCAACTACGATATCGTTATTTTGTTTTAAAATATATTTCTTCCGTTAGTCAGGATTGACTAGCTAGAGGATTATATGTATTTCAAACTTTAGAATAAATCGAAAGGATATTTGAGTCAAATACACACAAAATGAAAAAAATTATGTTTGGGTTTTTGTTAGGATATTGTTTTTTTGAACGTGTTTTTGTTAGGATATTACCTTTGTAGGCTTTATGTTATTTCTAGTTCAATTTCTCTCTTATGTTTTAAAAGTTCTAGCGAAGTCTTTGGTTTTTATATTTTAGTTTCAACTTAGTCTAAAATGTCCCTTTTGTTTTTTTTTTTTCCAAAATAGTCATTTATTTTGCAAAAGTTATATCTTGTGGTCCTTTTTCTTCATCTGAAATGTTCATCTATTTTGTAAATATTATACTCTGCAACTTGTTATTTTGCAAAATTTGTATATGTGCTCAATTGTTTTTATCTGAAATGGTCATTTATTTCACAAAAGTAACATTGTAATCATTTTCTTTTTTTTTTGGTTACAACATTGTAGTCATTTTCTAATACAATTTAAATTGAAAATACTACGTTGAAACTTGAAATAAAAATAAGAGATACAATTTGTGTTGAGTGTTCGTACGATGCTTGAAACCGTGAATCACTTGATTTGAAAATAGCTTTGTTAATCTTTTTCGGAAAACTTGTACGCCTTTGTTAGATAGATATGAATTATAGCAGTTGATACCTTTTTTAGAGATACAAATCTATCCGTTGAGATTAGGGTTTCTCGTTGAGGGACAGTCGCATTAAATGCAATTAGGTTGTACACTTTTTCTATTACTTCTTACTCCACTATCACCATTTGATGTGTACTATTGCAGCAGGTTTGAGACCTCAGTTTAACAAATCTTTCTAGTCACTTTGTGAGTCATTCTTCTTTAATTCCTCGTACTCATTTAATATATCCTTAATAGGTGACTTTTTATCTTTTGGTAGAGTGAGTGAAAATAGAAGCTTGCGTTGAATAGTTTGAACTAAACATATGTTTGCTTGACCGACGCCTTATGCTGAATGATGACTCTGATAGTTGAGTCTTTTAAGATCATATGCTTTCCAACCAATGGTAGTGTTGCCAACCATGACCTTTGTGACTGTTCTTTTCATACTCCTTAACATTGTTTTTATTATAGTTTAAGCAATTCTTGCACACTCGAAAACCACGTAAGAGTATCATTGTTCTCTTATGAAATTTGTTATCTTCAAAATCAATCTAGGTTCATTGTTTCTGGATCCATTTGGTTCGAAAATTTTTATATAATGTATCGATATGAGACTCTACCACATGACCTATCAGTTAACCAACTTGAAGATTATATTGTGAGGATACTTCTCACTATCTTTAAGCTAATCTTGTTTGTTTGGTAAAAATGAATCCCTCATTTTATTTCATTTGGTAAATTAGGGGTGTTCGCGGTGGAGTTTGGTTAAGTTTTGAGACAAAAAGTGAACCGGACCGCAAGGTAAAAATATATGCGGTTTGGTTTGGTTGGTTTCCTAAAAAAACCAAACCAAACCAAACCAATGCGGTTTAGATTGGTTCGGTTTTTTCCGAGACAAAGCATAATTTAAAACGGAGTTAAAATTAACTAAAATAAAAAACGGCTAACATAAATATTTAAGAAAAATTTGCTCAAATATATGTAGTATATAAATTACTCTATTTTAATTCTTTTAAGATAGCTACAGCCATGTTTAAAAGAATTTGAATTAAATGTTTTATTGTAATTTTTAAATATATCATAACAATATGGATTGTTTGTAAGTGAGTCAAGGAACAAAATTGTTTATATACATCATGTACAAAGGGCAAAACTGAAATAGATACAACTATCTGAAATATATACAAAATTAATTATAATAATATATCTAACACCCCCCTCAAGCTGGACTATAAATTTTTGGCATGTTCAGCTTGGATAACAGACTTTGAAAGGAAGCAGACTGAAGGGGTTTGGTGTGGATGTCAGTAAGCTGGGCAGTGGTAGGAATGGGCAAGAGATGAATGATGCCAACTTGGACCTAGTCACAAACAGGGTGATAGTCGAGTTCAATATGTTTAGTTCACTCATGGAATGTGGGATTCTGAGCTATATGAATGGCAGACCGATTGTCACAATATAGCGGAACCGAATGTGTGAGGGACATGTAAATATGTCAAGAGGTATAGTAATCACCGGATCTCACAAGCGGTGGAAGCAACCGCTCGATACTCAGCCTCGGAGGAGGACTTAGAGACCGTCCTCTGGTTCTTGGACTTCCACGAAATCAAGGAGGTACCAAGAAAAATACAAAAACCTATGACTGAGCATCTAGTATCAGAACAGGCGGCCTAGTCCGAATCACTAAAACCGTTAAGTTTCAAATTAGAGTCAGCAACAAAGAAGAGACCAGAACCGGGTTGCCCCTTAATGTACCTGAGGACATGAAGAGCCGCATCCATGTGGTCCTGTCGAGGAGCGGAGATGAATTGGCTAAGCTTATGGACAGCAAAGCAGATGTGCGGCCTGGTGTTAGTGAGATATATCAAGCGACCCACGAGTCTTCTGTAACTAGAAGGGCCATCCAAAAGTGTGCCACTAGTAGTAGAGAGCTTGAGGTCAGGAGGCATAGGCGTAGAAGCTGGTTTGCAAGCAAGTAGGCCTGCATTGGTGAGAAGTTCAAGGGCATATTTATGTTGTGAGACGATGATGCCTTGTGTAGACCGAGCTACCTCTAAGCTAAGGAAAAACTTCAGAAGCCCCAAATCCCTAATTCTAAAGATAAATCAAGAGAAAGCTTGACTGACTGGATTCCAGCTAAGTTGTTCCCTGTGAGAACGGTTTCGTCAACACATATGAGGAGCATAGTGACTCGTGAACTAGTGGTTTTGACCATGAGAGAGTAATCTGACTTGGATTGTACAAATCCAAGGGAGGTGAGGTGGGAAACCAATTTGAATCCATTGTCTACTAGCTTGTTTCAACCCATAGAGATATTTGTGAAGTTTGCAAACCGGATTAGGTGCATAAGTTTCAAACCCTTGAGGAACCCGCATAAAGACCTCTTCATGCAAGTTGCCATGAAGGAAGACATTATTAACATCCAACTGATGTAAGTGCCAATTACAAGCTGCTGCAAGTGCCAATACCAGCCTCACAGTGGTAATTTTAACAACCGGAGATAAGGTTTCAGAGTAGTCAACACCTTCAAGTTGTGTAAAGCTCTTTGCCACAAGGCGTGCCTTATACCTTTCATGGGAGTCATCAGCTCTAAGTTTGGTCTTATAGACTCATTTGCATCCAATAGGTTTCTTACCAGGAGGTAGTTGAGTGATAGTCCAGGTGTTGTTTTCCTCTAAGGCCTGGATTTCTTTGCTCATGGCTTCCTTTCAACAATCATGCTTAATGGCTTGAGCATATGAGTAGGTCTCAACTAGGCTGGATATGGCTGAAACAAAGGTTTTGTGGGAGGGGGATACATGATCATATGACAAAAAATGAGAAATAGGAAAAGCAATACCCGTGGACGAATTGGCAGAATTAGTTGAATGGATTGAGTTACAATTATATTCTCGGAGGTAATTGGGGGCACTACCGGTTCGAGTGGATCGTCTGGGAGGTGGTGGAGGAATAGTAGGAAAGGAGGCAGTAGGTGAGGCCGTAGGAGAGGGAGAGGGAGTTTGTGAAGGGGGAAGCGGGTTTTGTAGAGTTTATTGGGGATGTAGAGGACGAAAGTAGGAGGAGGTCAGTAACATTGGGTAAAGGTATTGGAGGAGAAGATGAGGGATTTGGGTTGAAAATTGGGGTAGGGGAGTGAGGGATGGAAAAAGGGAAGACGTCCTTATCAAAAGAATCGTGTCTAGAGTAAAAGATTTCATGGTTGTGCAAGTCATAAAGGAGGTAACCTTTGACACCAATTGTATGGCCAATGTGGACACATTTGCGGGCTCTAGGTTGAAATTTGGTTCGGTGAGCAACATGGGTAGTAGCATAACATAGGGAACCAAATACCCGAAGGTAGGAGAGGTCGGGAGTGATATTGTGTAATATGTAGGAAGGGAATTGGTTGTTTAGTGAGTGTGAGGGAAGGAGATTTATAATGTGAACATCTTGTGAAACGGCAATTTCCCAAAAGGGAAAATGTAATTTGGATTGAAACATGAAAAACCTGGCTTTATTTAGGATATGTTGGTGTTTTCGTTCAACTACTTCATTTTGTTGTGGAGTTTCAGTACAAGAATGTTGGTGTATGATTTATTTAGAGTGGTAGTAGTCAGGTATGTGGAATTCGGGGCCATTGTCAGATCTAACAGCTTTAAAACTAACGCCAAATTGGGTGTCTATCATGGTGATAAAATTCATGAGATGTGTACGGGGTTTCGTCTTTAGTTTTCATTAGTCTAATCCATGTAAAACGAGATTTATCATCAACAATGGTAAGGAAATATCTATTGCCAAGAACAGAGGGGACACTATAAGGGCCCCATATGTCAACATGGATTAGGTCAAATATGCTATTGGAAACAGAAGAACTCAAGGGAAAGGGGGATTTCTTTTTCTTAGCAAAGTGACAAGCATCACACGCAGTGTGAGTGGAGTTTGGTATGTTGGAGTTCTTTTTGTGTACAAGGGAAAAGCAATCAGAGGAGAGATGTCCTAATCTATGGTCTCAAAGGTCAATATTGACTGCAGGGTTGGTCGGACTAGTACAATGTATAGCTAAAATGAGTTAGAGGATGGTTTGAAATCAATTACTATCGAGAATAGCATGCCATCCAACCCGCCGTTTCCAATTGTCCTCATAAAAGGTCTTTCCTGTATCAAACATTCATTATCAATGAACAGTACTTGACAAAATTTAGAAGCTTGAAGTCTACCAACATTTATAATATTTTTGGAAAAATCAGGAAGGTAAAGAACATCATACAGTACAAGGTCAGGTGTAAGAAATATAGTACCACTATAGGAAGCAATTGTCTTAGTACCATTAGGAAGGGACGCAGATACGGGTCAGATGGCTTTATAAGTGGCAAAAAAATGTTGAGAGGATGCTATATGGTCAGTCGCACCAGAGTCTATAAGCCATAAGGAAAGAGAGTTACTGAAACCTGTGAGAGGAGTTGCAACATGTTGTGCATTTGCTAGGGAGATAGTAGCGGTAATGGTAGGTGCAGAGGAAGGAAGCAAGATCATCAGACTCTGAATCTGAGATTTCGTGAATCCTAAAGAGGAAGAGGATGAAGAGGAAGCCATCGGTTTTCTAGACTTGAAACCCGGAGGATAGCAGTGTTTGATTAAGTATGTATCAATAGTGTGACTGGTCCTGTTGCAATGAGTGCAAAGTCTATTTCCAAGAGCCATTGTGAAAAAGTAGAGTTGATTCACAGTGGCACAGTGCAATCAATACTCAAAAGATTGAGGTGTGTGAATCAATGTTCAATGTCGTGAACAAAATTTCAACTCTCACGGTTTCGTGAAGGTATGTGAGAAACAATAAACCATCAACAGTCCACAGAACAAGTAATTACAGAACCAGTGATCAAAACAACAGAGATCAAAGAGCGAGAACCTGATGTGATGCAAACGAAACCAGAAAAGAGCAGTGCGGAATCCGTACCGAAAGATGAAATCACTGTAGGGAGAACCATCTCTGCGCAATCAATGGCGAAGCTAACAGGATGCAGCAACCAGAAGCAGAACACAACAGACAGAAGTGCAATCGGTGATCTAAAATGGAGTCGGAGCAAATGCAAATCGAAGCCAATGTGAGACAGAAGGTGAATTTTTTGAGCAGAAGCCAGAAATGCAATCGGAGGTGCGAACTTCAATAATAGAAATGATGAAGACACAATCAAGAAAGAGCAATTGTAATTTCTCAAATCGAAGCCAAGACTGAAGAATCGAAGTGAGATTCCAATTTGATTGTTGACGAATCTAAGGGAGGAGCAACTGACTGTAGGAGAATCGCAAAATCTGATGCAGGAAATGAAGGAGATTTCAAACGTGATTTGAGAAAAAGGAATCGATTCAAGGATCAGATATACGATCTAGAGGCAAAAACAGAAACAAAAATGTTTCAGGAATAAGGAAGAGTGATACAATTTTAGGTCAACAAACTACTATAAAACCAAAAATCGAAAACGAATAGGGCATAGAATCGCACAAGAGGAGAGACTGGTTTGAAATTGAAGCAAGAGGAAAACCTAATCAAGATTCCAAGAAGAAGAAACGAATCAAGATTCAGAGGATAACTAGGCAACTGATTCGATTTCAGAAACAAACAAGACGCGATTTCAGAAATGGAAAATCAAGGATCGATTAAGATGAGGAATCGATTTTAGAAGAGGAAGGAAAAATGCAAAGAAGAAAATCGGTTATGGCTTCGCATGGAAAGAACTGAATCTCGGAAAAGGTTCTCTTGGAAAGCTTCAGACAGAAAAACGGAGGTGAAAATTTTCCTTTGATGCCATGTTAGTTTGGTAAAAATGAATCCCACATTTTATTTCATTTGGTAAATTGTTTATATACATCATGTACAAAGGGCAAAAATGAAATAGATACAACTATCTGAAATATATACAAAATTAATTATAATAATATATCTAAAAAATCTAGAAGTTTTATTCTTGATAATTTCTGAATGTATTTAATATTGAAGCATCTCTGCAAGATTGAACAAACTATACCTTATGGTATAGTTCTTGAAGAACTAGCTCTTTAAATCATTGAAATTCAAAAGATCTATTTAATCTTATTTAGTACATTTAGAAACTAAGAAAAACAGGAGAGAAAAATCTAATCGTGAGAAAACACAAGAAAGTAGGGTTGAATTGTTGTTTTCAAAAATACTTCTCAATAAAATAAATTTAAGATAATTATGTTGGGAAAGGCAGAAAGTAAATGATAGCGCTTTATCTTGGTTCACAAAATATAAAATAAATATAAGTTTTTTTAACAAAATATAGTTCTTTTCAAAAAAAGATAAATATAAGTTAAACAAGTTGAAACGCAAAATGAATCTTCTCCGTCTAGGATTCATCTCCATAACAGAACATAAATATGGGAGGAGATAGGGTTGTGCAAATTTCAATCACGTGCCCGAAAATGTATCTACATTGGCCACACACAAGGTGTTAAAGGATACCTTCTCCTAGACCTTCACAATAATGAAAGATTCCTCTCTAGGAATGTCACCTCCCATGAACACATCTTCCCTTACCAACAATATTCCCCTTCAATCACTCAAACCTCACCTCCCATACCAACACCATCCAAAATCAACCTCACTAGCTTCTTCTCTCTTCCCCCAAATACTCAGCTACTTTCCTTGATATTCCTCCTACCTCACCTGACCATACAGTTGACACCTCCAATCCCTCAAATGACAACCCTAACTCTTTTTTTCCCAACAAACATGCATCATGCCAGAATTTATTAAAAAAAGAGAAACAATAATGAGACAGAGAAGAGAAAATGGGGGACTAGACCAAAACCCTTGGCATAAGAGATGTTAAAGACAAAATAATAATAGGAAGCCCCTAACAGAGACCCCTAAAACACTTTAACCTAGATGCTAAAATAAAAGTTCTAACTAACAATAGTTAGAAAGACAAAAGATGCCCTTGAAACGAGAATTATAACCAACCAAATTCTGGCCAAAAACTGATTTTCTAAAAATCCCAGGACTCGCTTACAAATGACAGTTTAAAACGAAACAGAGACAAAACTTGTCTTTGAGCGAGTGTTGTAGTCTACTGTTTTCTGGACCAATTTTTTTTCGTGTTTCTTCTTTCGGATCGTGGACACCACCGGTTCGAACTTATCAGCAACAGTTCCATGGGTCATAGGGTTATCAACGTCGTCTGACATATCACCCCAAATCTTTCCCGAAATTCTCATGTCAGAAGCTAAAATTTCCAATATAGTTGACATAGACTGGATTCGTTGGGCACTCTTCGAACAAATGTCCCCCATTGAAGTACACCCAATTTGGTGTATTAGACTTTTCTGTCGGTGGTGTCTCTGCAGATGTTGTGGCAGCAGCAACGGTAGCTGGGGCTGGTGCAGGAGTGGTACACAGGATTTTTAGCATGTTGGTTAGACTGGCCACTTGTGCAGATAGTGCAGTTATTTCAGACACCTCATGGATTCCAGCTACCTTCTTGGCAGCACTGACTCTGGCAGTGGGCCATTGATAGCTGTTTGCAGCTATAGTCTCCACCAACTCGTATGCTTCATTGTAAGAGTGATTCAGAATGGCTCCTCCTGCAGATGCATCCAGCAACAGCCTTGATTGGGAAATCAAGCCATTGTAGAATGTCTCTAACTGGATAGCGAAGGGGATGCCATGATGTGGGCATTTTCTGAGCACATCCTTGAATCTCTCCCAGGCCTCATATAATGATTCTTCTTCCTGTTGCCTGAATGATGTGATGTCGTTTCTCATTCTTGCATTCTTGACCGGAGGGAAATATTTTACCAAGATGTCCACTGAATTGGGCTCCAGGGAATTCAGCCAAGCTTTGACTCTGTCCATTAATGAGTATGGGAAGAGCCTTAGCCTGAATGCATCCTCTGTTACCCCGGGCATTTTAAAGTTGTTGCAGACTTCGAGGAACTGTCTTAGATGCAAGTTAGGGTGTTCAGTGGGTCCTCCTGCGAATTGGCCTACTGTTTGCAACATTTGAAACATCATAGGCTTGAATTCGAAGGATGCAGCCCCGATGGCAGGTGTCACAATACCAGTTTCCATGGTGGTGGGATCAAATACAGCGTAATCCCTCATTGGCCGCTCTCTGTCATTGGCCATTTCAATGTTTGTTAGCACCACAACTTCATCTTCATGATCTGCCATTGGAATGGCTTATGCTTCTGACGCTGCAAGTCTTTCTCGACCCTCTCTTCTCAATCGCCTTACTGTTCTTTCAATTTCAGGGTCTATGTAATGCTCTGGCTAATGGGCTCTGCGCATAGACTTCTCTTAAAACTGAAATTCACAATGAAAAGGATGAGAGAATAAAAGCTCGCTAAAACAAATACTACTTAAGACTTAGTGATTAAATCTGTTAATCCCCGGCAACGGCGCCAAAAACTTGTTGTGCGAAAACGTGTGCAAGTATACACAGTCTAACAAGTAATAAAGTAGTAAGTAAAGATCGTTCCCACGAGGATTAAGGTTCAATTGCTAAGTCTATGGAATAGCGTTTGATTTGGTGAGTAAAATGTAACCGAATAAATAAGTGGAATTGTTGTGCAATAAGTGACGTAATGGAGATGAAAGCAACAAGATATGAACGAGTAGAAATACGAGAGATGGTAATAGTCAAGACTAGGATCAATAAACACAACTTATAGATGCAGTGTTGTGACTGATGCTGTGGTAGCACTCAGTGTGCAGAATGAAAGTGGATATTCCTATCGCTGTGAAACGTAATGTCGTCAAAGTTACCTTATTCCTAAGCACCCATTGAGGTTCATTACGTACGTTGAAAAGCTTGTTTCAGATCACACTATAGCCCTAACTTTATATTCCTATCCTTCGTTAGGAAAGAATAACATTCCTATTATCCTTCAAACTACATTAGCTTGTGAAATCGGTGAGTTAATTCTTTTCAGATATTAAAACACGTTACCCTAATCAAAGTGATCAAGTTCGAAAAGAGGTTATAACAATGAAAACACACAAGCTAATGAGGCATCACAAACCAATCACATTAAAGCAATCTAAAAGAATATGTTTATATCACCATCGTCTCGGTTACCAACGAGCATGAAGGCGTTTCACATCTACTAATCAGCCGTGCTCTCGTGATACTGGTAGCACTGGTTAACAGTGATCTTATATTGGAGTGTGGGAAGGAATGGAGCGTGTAGTGTTTGGGTGGTGAAGAAGGTATATCGTCCTCTCTGAACTTGTCCGCCTTTTTTCCCCAAGCAATCGCGTATATGTTGCGCCTGTTTATGGGCCTTGGTAGCACGACGCGCTCTCTCTTGGGCCTTGCATTCGGGTTTTTGTAACAAACCCTAGAATTCACGCTAGCTTGTTGCTTACGGTGGCGCCTTGCTTGCTAGAAGATAAAGTTTCTTTCTGCTGCACTTAGTGATGCGCTTCGCCTTGTCATGCTTCTATTCACTTAATCGCAGCGATGCTGCCGCAGCACCCGCCATAGCACCTGCCTTAGCACTGAAATACTTAAGAATATACTGCACACTGAGCACACAAATTAATTTCCACAAAATTGGCACTTGCATGCCCAAATTATAATTAACATCCATGAGTTCATTAGTAGGAAGAATATATTTATCTTTTGTGACATGTTCATAGGAGGAAGAATATATTTTAAAATGGATGGGGAAAAGACATTTAACTATGCTTACTTATTTTGATCACAGGTATCTTTTTTGTAAATGTGATAATATCTATTGAATATTATGAGGAATTGTCAATTAGTAAAGTGAAGTATCTTTAGTTATATTTTATATTTTTAAAATTTAATTTAATTTTTTATTGAAGTATCCGTGCCGTATCGTATCTTGATTTTCAAATTTTTCCCATATCCGCGTATCGCGTCGTATCGCATCCGGTATCGTATCCCCTATCCGGCCTCTACAAATATACATTTTATTCAGTTTAGTCTGTGTAAAAATAAAACTATTTTTTTTTCATATACGTTTTACCCAATTTAGCCTCTGTAAAAATTAAATTGCGTTTTTCTCCTTGCAAATATATATTTTATCCATTTTAATTTTTGTAAAACTAATTTTTTTTGTATACGTTTTATTCCAAGTTGGTTTTGTAATATGTAAAATATTTGATTTTAGTCCCTTCAAATATGAGCGGCAAAAAAGACTTAAATCAAATATTATACAAATTAGATGAACTAACCTGAAAAAAATGTATACTAGTAGGAACGTAAAATAACTTTTTTTTCATCAATGATTAAACTGGTTAAAATATTTATTCGTAAAGACAAAAAATAAAATATTATTTTTAGGGTAAGTAAATTAAACATGATAAAAATATATTCGTAAACACGAAAAATAAACCGTATATTTAGTAGAAGTATATATTGAAGGGAGATTATTACAGTTTGCGGATGACACAATCTTTTTTTGTGATGGAAAAGACAAGAATATTTGGAGCATCAAATCAATATTGAGAAGCTTTGAGTTGGTTTCGGGGCCTGAAAGTAAATTTTGCAAAGAGTAATGTCATTGGCATCAACATTGAAAGAAGAGTGTTAGATGGCATCTCACATTTTCTTGCATGCAAGGTGGGATCGGTTCCTTTCAAATTTTTGGGTGTACCGGTTGGCGCTAACTCGAGAAGGGTGGCCACATGGCAACCTATAATCGAAGCTATCAAGGCTAGACTGACTAGTTGGAAAAACCGGCAACTATCTATTGGTGGTAGAGTTACACTTATAAACTCGGTCCTATCATCACTGCCATTATATCTCTTCTCTTTCTATAAGGCACCAAAGAAGGTAATTGATGAAATTGTAAGGCTCCAAAGAAGGTTCTTATGGGGAGGCGATGAAGATCACAAGAAGGTTGCTTGGGTTAGTTGGGAATTGATTTGTCTGCCCAAGGAGCGGGGAGGGCTTGGTATTAAAAATCTAGAGGCCTTCAATTTGGCCCTTCTAGCAAAGTGGAGGTGGAGATATCTAGTAGATGAGGAGGGCTCTTTGTGGAAGAAAATTTTGGTGCACAGGTATGGTACTATAAGTGGTTGGAACAGTGAAGTGGGAAACATGAATAGGTGGAGGCGTACTTCATTATGGTGGCGGGACTTGAAAATAATGGGCAACGGTAACGGCATTGGTGGGGTCTGGTTTATGGAGTTGAGTCGGAAGAAGTTAGGAGGAGGAACAACGTTATGTTTTTAGACGGATGTGTGGCTGGGTAGGGATTCTTTTGCTAAACTCTTCCCTGCCCTCTTACATCGAGCTGATAACATAAATGCGAAGGTTGCTGACATGGGGGAATGGAGATCGTCAGGGTGGGTGTGGAGGGCGCTACCGGAGGAAACATAGCTGACAGAGGAAATGCAACAGGCTGAGGAACTCGCAACCATTCTGTAGGGGGTGCAACCGGAAAGAAACAACGGCGACGGATGGATATGGCTGCGTGACGCAGCTGCTGGTTTTTCGGTGAAAAGCTGCTATGACTGGCTGGTTTCTTCTTTTGCAGGTACCCGAGAACTGTTGGAGGACCGTAAGATGAAGGCATGCACAAGATTGGGGAAAAATGACGCTCCATTAAAGATTCTAATTTTTTCATGGAGATTATAGCTAAACAGGCTGACCACTCGGGATGCTTTAACAAGAAAGGGTATCCTGACGTCGGCCCATGATCGGTGTTGTGTCCTATGTTTCAAGGAAGATGAATCAGCAGCTCATGTATTTTTGGAGTGTGATGTTACTAAAGAAGTGTGGAGACTTGTGAGTCAATGGATGGGGGTCCCCAGGGCTGAGACCATGGATGTGGTGGAGAACTTTATGGAATTTGGGAAACTAGTGAAGGGAAAGAAAACGAAAAGAGTTAGACACTTGATTTGGATGGCGGTAACGTGGAACATATGGAGAACCAGGAACAATATTATGTTTAGAGGGGAGGTGACTGCGATTCCATCTATTCTTTACAACGTGAAGTTCAACACTTGGAGTTGGTTTATGGCTAGGAAGGGCCGAAACTGTGGAGTTACATGGTCGGATTGGTTATATTGCCCGCTGGGCTATTTTCTCTCATTGTAACACTTTAATGGCATTTGCCTTGTTCGTTCTTTCGGGGGTACTCTTTTTCCTTCTTGCGTTTTTTTCCCATGGGGTTTTGGCCCCTGTAGATTTTAACGAGGCCCCTTAGTTGTAAGGGTTGGTGCACCCCTTGTAAGGGTTGGTGCACCCCTTGTGCCCCTTTTAATACCAAATTATTTATCTAAAATATTGAAGGGAGATTAAGCAGTGAGACCAACTATGTTTTTTTTTTTGACGTGGAGACCAACTATGTTGAATGTCGGTTTAGCTGTTATTAATTTATTCACAAACCAAATAATGAAAACATTAATATATTTCATTAATATATTTCATTACATCTCACCAATTCAAACCTATCTTTAAATTAATCTCCTAATTGGCAGGCACCCAAATCAAATCAAATCGAATCAAATGCCGCGGAGATGAGCTAAAGAGAAATAATGATTAAAAAAAGAGGGAAAAGAAAACGGAAAAAGAATTACAAAATAAACAAGTATGCGTCAGCGTCAGGAATGAGGTACGCTGACCGGTGATGAGATGACAAGTGACTACCAATGACTTAAGGAGAGGGAGTTGGTGAAGGTCATCAAACTGCCATGCCAATTTCCCTCTATCTATCTACCTCTCCTTCAACATAAAACAACACACCCTTTCTCCTTTCTCCAATTCCAATCAACTTCTGCAACCAAACAAGGTACTTTTAATTACTCTTTCAGCTACCTCTCTTCAACTCTTCATATTCTTCAAATTCTTCCTTGCATTTGTTATTTATGGATGAATCACCCTTCTTTTATATCATGTTTTTGATTTTGATCCATTTCCATGAATAATCTCTTCCTTGTTGTTCTTTAGTTTTGAATTTATTTTAAGGTTTCAAGGTTGGTTGATTCTGTTTCCTTCGTTGGCTTCTTTTTTGAAATAGGGCATATATGTTTTGTACTGCATGTATTTTGGCTAACTTGTGAAAGATTTTTTCAATGTTCTTAATCTGACAATTTGAATTGTGTTTTTGTATTGTGAGTCAATTTTGATACATGATGATTAGAAGGGATTTTTCTTTTTTTTTTTACGTACTTTGGATTGTAGTTGAGATTTGGAACATCATGCCAAAGGTACTATTTTGTTTGGATTGTTTGATGTGTTATTCTAGGAATTGATGATAGTTTGTCTGATTCTCCATTCTGATTGTTTCTTTGTATTTATACATACTCTTGTTACAGCACTTATCATTATCCTGTTTTATTTTTTTGTCATTAAAATCAATGTTTTAAATTGCGGTATTACAAAGAATCACGGAGACATCAAAAACTATTTTAGGATAGTTGATTATTTATCTCTTACTATTTGTCACTTGATATTAGACCAGAGATTGGAGATCACAGCAATATATTGCAAAGTAGTTTGGTGTTGCTAGAGGTAGAGGATGGGAACAAATGAATGGCATATTGAAAGAAGAGATAGCTTTATCTCTGAATCTCCTTTACCAAGAGAGGCACCTGAAACTGGGACACTCTCTATTGTTGTGCTTGGTGCTTCTGGTGATCTTGCTAAGAAGAAGACATTTCCTGCACTTTATCACCTATATAAGCAGGTAATTATCAGTCTGTGATACAAAATGTGTCTCAGAATGTTGTACTGTGATGAAGCACTAGTTGACTTTTTTTTTTTTTAAATTCAATTCAAATATTAAACATGCTAATTTATAGTTAGATGTCCTTTCTCAGTTGATCTTTTTGTTGAAGCATACTTGGATGGAATATTTTCTAGTTGTTTTTGACCCCTATGGAACTATTCCTTATATTGGGTGTCTTTATTTGCAGGGATTCTTGCAACCTGATGAAGTTCATATTTTTGGCTATGCAAGGACAAAAATCTCTGATGATGAATTGAGAACCAGATTGCGTAGGTGAGAATATTTTTCAAAGAAAATCTATATTCTTTTTCCCTAATTTTCTGAAATAAGTTAAACACAAAGTCTCTTATGTGTACCTATAGAAACTGCTACTCCAGAACTGTTGATGAATGTTATATGATGTATGTTATATATAAGTGAGGTGTTTAGAAAAGCACTTGTGTTCTTTGATACCATGCAACATATTTTATTGATCTTAATTTTCTGGAACAATGGCTGCTTCTTTCACAAAATTGACCAATAATATGCTTTCTCCAAATCAACCGGTTCATATAATTGCATGTTTGAACTGTTTGTAAGCCTAACACTTATGGTTTGATATGCAGCTACCTTGTTCCAGAGAAAGGTGCTTCCCCCGAACAAGTCGAGGATGTATCGAAATTTTTACAACTGGTTAGCTCAGGCTGTCTTACACGATTTATCAGTTTTCTGTAATCTTGTCTTACTTCAAATACTCTTCTAATTGGTCTAAAATAATCATTCTCTGTCTGGATTTCTCTTCCTTATAGGTCAAATATGTAAGTGGCTCTTATGATTCTGAAGAAGGTTTTCGCTTGTTGGATAAAGAGATTTCAGAGCATGAATATTCGAAAAATAGTATAGAGGGTTCAGCTCGGAGGCTTTTCTATCTTGCACTTCCTCCTTCAGTGTATCCATCTGTTTCCAAGATGATCAAGACTTGTTGCATGAATAAATGTAATATGTTATGATCTATGGTTTTTATATTTACTTTTTTGGCTGCATATGTTTTATAAGGTCCATTAGCATTGCTCGAGGGAGGCACAGGGGAATAGGAACTGCCATACATAACTTAACAGACCTTATCGCTTTGAGCTTCTTCGCTGTCTAATTTTTGATTAGTTCTCATGGTTCCTGTTAATTATTCAGAAATCTGATATTGATTTGTTTCTTATGATGATTACACCTGCTTCCATTTAATAGCCGATCTTGGGGGATGGACACGTATTGTTGTAGAGAAACCTTTTGGTAGGGATCTTGAATCTGCAGAAGAACTTAGTAATCAGATCGGAGAGTTGTTTGAGGAACCACAGATTTATCGTATTGATCACTACTTGGGAAAGGAACTAGTGCAGAACATGGTAATATATGAGCATATGATGGCTTACTTCTTTTTTGCTTCATGAATTCTTCCTAATCCCTCTTCATTTGATTTACATTGGCAGTTAGTTCTTCGTTTTGCAAATCGGTTATTCTTGCCTCTTTGGAACCGCGACAACATTGACAATGTCCAGGTGAGAATTTTTTCATTGTAAGAGTTACAACTTCCGATTAAAATTACTAATTAGTTCGACCCAGCATATCTGTTGGCTTATATTTTTTTCTATTTTTTTATGACCATGTCAAATTTTACCACTATCTTTTGTATCCTTGCCCAATTTAGCTACTTCCTTACCAAAGTTGATATGCCACAAATTTAAGCTTGAGTTTGGCTGTTGATTCTGTGGCAGATAGTCTTCAGAGAGGATTTTGGAACTGAAGGCCGCGGTGGATATTTTGACCAATATGGGTATGTGTTTCTGTTTACTAGTCTCAGAATTCGAACTTAGGGCCTAATTCAACCCTTTAAAACTGGCTTGTAAGGTGAGGATTAGCCAAACCTTATAAGCATTACTTATGTCGTATCTCTAGGCGATGTAGAACTAAGCACCCCTCACATCCAGCATAATGAAGGTGCTGGAGGCTGCAATAAAGGCAACCCGAAGTTGCTTCAATTAAGGCGGCTAGGGGCAGACCAATCAAGGCGGAATTTCCAACAGCTAGTAATTCTAATATCTGGTTCTCAAATGAAGTGATATTGTGAAAATGACTTTTGAATACCAATTTTACTTTTGTTGCTAATATTGACAAGTGTAGTAATGAATCTTCATTCCTAAGCATACACCACTGTTGAAACTTTTAATGCAATTTTTGCTACTTCCTATTTGATAAAAGTAATAATTTTCTATTATTATGATTATGATATGGAAATCATATATCATTTATGTATTTCTTTTTTTATTTGGCAGAATTATTCGGGATATTATTCAAAACCATCTGTTGCAGGTGAGTCCTTGATTTTATAGCGAAGTAGATTTCATATATTTTGACGTTGTGATTATTATTGTGTATTGTCACGTACATCAAATATTTTAGATAATGAGATACAACAATATTACGTAAATTCAAGTCTCTCAAAACGGTGTGCTCGATAGAGCACAAAAATATCAGGATGAAAGCTGATGTGAATTAAAAATTATATTACCAATGTTCGAAATCAAAATAATTAGCTAATGAAGCTACATTAGAGGAAACTACTAGCATTTAACAAAATAATTAAGGATGCACTAAGGGAAACTACTCTACCCTGTAGTTCAAAGATTATAGGAAATCATGTTGCTGAATGCATTTCTTAACCTCATGTGCTGAAATTTTTAGAACTTCATCACTTCAATTTCATTTACTTATCAGCCTAATATGTGAAATTTATTGCTTATTTTTCTACCAACTCAGGTTCTTTGCTTGGTTGCGATGGAAAAACCTGTTTCTCTCAAGCCTGAGCACATTCGAGATGAAAAAGTGAAGGTACGCTTCTTTCCTTACACGGCCGAGAAATCAATATCAGTGCCTTCTCCTTTCCCTGCTCCTAATTTGATTATGCATACTTTTTTGTTGCTATGGTAAGTGCAGGTTCTTCAGTCAGTCCTCCCTATTTGTGATGATGAGGTTGTGCTTGGACAATATGAAGGATATAGAGATGATCCAACTGTACCCGACAAGTCAAATACTCCAACTTTTGCAACTGTTATTCTGCGGATACACAATGAAAGATGGGAAGGTATGATAATATTTTTCCTTCTTGAAGATATATACCACCAGACCTTGTTTTACCTTCTTTTTGTCCGTAACAATTTCGAAAATAAAACATTCATACTCATTTTCGTGCTTTTTATTTCAAAAATTCTTTGCTATACATTATTGCAGGGTTATCAAATCGGGATACATATCGTATCGTTAGGCCCATTTTCCGAATCGTGTATCGTATCGTGTATCGTATCGTAAGATACATGAACAAAAAAATATATAACATTTTTGAATAAATCTGAGTATCATTAGCAAATATATAATAAATAATGAGTCAAAAAAGACAGATTTTATATATATAATGTATCAAAAAAATAATATATCTAAATAAAGAAGAGAAAACAGAGTAGTGGGAAAACAATAATATAATAGATAGGTGAAGCACCAAAACAGAGTAGTGGATTGGAGAGAAGAAAAGAAGAGAGATAGGGTTTTGTCCAAAAAAGAAAGAGTTCTGTGACTTACGAAAACGAGAGAAGAAGAGGATTTGAAAAAACGGTTGAAGAAGAAGGAGGAGGAGGAGGAGGAGGAGGAGGGTTTACCTGATGATGAAAGAAACTAGTGAAGAAGAGGATTTGAAAAGAACGATAGAAGAAGACGTGGAGAGTAACGAGAGAAGAAGAAAAAGTTTCTCAAAACACAAACGTAAAACGTTCACTTACGAAAACGCAGCGTTTCACTTACCAAAACGCAGCATTTCATTAACCTACTTCCAAAACGCGCCGTTTTCCTGTTCAATCGTCTTCTTCCTCGCGCGAAACCCTAAATTACTGCGTTTTACGAAAACGGGCAGCGCGACCCGACCCGATCCGGTTGCAATTTGTTGCAGAATCGTGCGAGACAGTTCTGAATCGCGATTCCAACGATTCCGATGCGATACAGGCGATTCAAGGAGCGATTCAGTAACAAAAACAATTCGCCATGCGATTTGCATCGTTATCCTCAGATTCTGACTCGTATCGCGATTCGAATCGTGCGATACTAACTACACTGCATTATTGTACGTTTGACCAATTTCGTTTTTGTATCAGGTGTTCCTTTCATATTGAAAGCGGGGAAGGCCCTAAATTCTAGAAAGGCGGAGATACGGGTTCAATTCAAGGATGTTCCTGGCGATATTTTCAAAAGTATGGACTATAAATTTTGACATCTTGTTGTTCTCTCTTTACCATATTTATGTTATGCATCTTTTGTTGTGTGATTATCTCTACATTAATTAATATTGAAAGTGATAGAGGTTTTAGTATAATATAAATGTTTTCATTTTGAAAGATATAGGCGAGGTGAAAATAAAAGGAAATGTAGTGGATTAAAAAATAAAGACCCACGTTCAAGAGATTAGATAAAAGAGAATAGGCGTAAGGGATTTTCTATTACCAATAGTTAATGATAAAGAGAGACCAACAAAAATCAAAACATCAAAGGAGGTCTAGAGATACATGGTCTATCTTTTGCTTAATATATGACTTCTTATTATGATGTCTTTTGATCCATATAGCCTATCCCTCCTAGAGGGAAAATACTTGGCTGTTCTTACATTTGTCTCCTAGATATGTGGCAGCAGGGTAGAGGAACCGAGGGCGACATTTTGTTACAAGTGTAAGAATGTGAGGAGAAAGTGGTGAAGAGGGATAGGCATGAATCAAGGTTTTGCGGCATTTTTGAAGGAAGGGTCACGGACCATGTCGTTTGGGAAGGAGGGTTTTGGGGCGTTCGGCAAGCAAGGCATGAATGTAAAAATTCAGAGATTTACGATAAGATATTATGATGTTGTTTGATCCATATTGCCAAGTGCCATCCAGCGGGAAAAAAAGGCCTTTGTTATTATTTTATCATAACCATAAGACTTCAATGGTATCCCTTTCTGGGAGGATATGTTGTTCTATGGTGTCTTGTCTGGTGTTTAGATTGCCAAAGTTATTTCTTGTTTCTTCTATTTGATGTACTAAGCCACTAAGCACTGATAGAGATATTTGGTGCAAATGAGCATTGCAAGATTCACTCATAGACATATTCCATACACTAAAATTATCATATCACAGTGTGAATGTCAAGACACTTAAACATCATATTAGCTAGCCTATATTCTTCATTGTGTTGATAACATATACCTCTTTTGTCTACAAAATATCAACTTAACTTTAATGTTAACATTTTAGGTAAAAAGCAGGGGAGAAATGAATTTGTTATCCGTCTACAGCCTTTAGAAGCTATTTACATGAAGCTCACGGTATGTTTGTTATTCAGATGACCCATAGTGAGAACAATCATGCAACTTGTTTGACCTGATTGCCTTACAGTTTTTCTGTATACATTATTTTCATTTATTAATGATCTGAAGTAGCAATGAAGAAATGACTTTGCTGTATAGGATGTTTCATTTTCATGTACTGAATATTACTTCTCAATACACTGTTTGGATTTTTAGTTTTTGATATTTAAACAGAAAATTTACTAGTTATTACATGATTAATACTAAATCTAATAAAATGATTTTTCTAAGAGTGGATCACTAAATCAATGTCTTACATGCAGGTCAAGAAACCTGGACTGGAGATGTCTGCGGTTCAGAGTGAACTAGACTTGTCATACGGGCAACGGTATCAAGGGATGACCATTCCGGAGGCTTATGAGCGTCTAATTCTTGACACGTATATTTTCTTTTTCCTAGTTCTTATTTATAGCTCCTCATTAGTTTTCATTCAGGTGTATCAGTCTTTTCATATGGGACTCGTGTTCAAGATCGACCAAATTTTATAAAACTTAATAGACGTATTTTGTACTATTGCACCTGTTGTCACTTATAGGGTCCATCTTAATCTTAAAGCCATATAGAAACATGAGTTGATATATAGAAATTCACTAAGAAGCCTATGGATTAAGTGTGTGTTAGATGAGCAGCTTTAATTGAACATGTCATAAGCCAATCCAAACGCAGCCTAATTAAGACTACGTACATTATAGATTTTCATTGATCATTATATAATAGTGGGAATTTAAATCTGTTCTACAGAATTAGAGGTGATCAGCAACATTTTGTACGCAGAGATGAATTGAAGGTAATATTATTATTACATGTATTTATTTATAGACTATTGCAGCAAGGCCTTGCTTCTAGCACTTTAAACGACTATGTTTTTTGTTTATCATCAATCAGGCATCTTGGCAGATCTTCACCCCACTTTTGCACAGAATTGATAAAGGGGAGTTTAAGTCAATCCCTTATAAACCAGGAAGTAGAGGTCCTGAAGAAGCAGATCAGTTACTAGAAAAAGCTGGCTATGTCCAAACACATGGCTATATATGGATCCCTCCCACCTTATAGAGTTACCAAATGTAATAATAACACAAGGATTTTAGGATAATATAAGTATACAATAAGCTTGAGGGTGTATATCAAGCATTTGAGTATTTGTTTTTGAGACTTTTTGTGTAACAAATTGCCTTTGAATGCAAAATAAGTGGGAAATGTTCATCTAACCTTATTTGTCTTGCAATTTAATTTTCCAGAATTTATTTAAAACTAAAAGGAGAGCATATATAATTGCTCTCCGACCAAAGGTTAAGCCAACCCTTTGAATGGTCCATCTCACTAACAATCATTGTTGCACTAAATTCAGCAACTCACTTAAAAGAAGATTCAAAACTGAAGGAAAAATGAATTTGCAAAATGTTGGCCTTTCATCCCCTCTTATGCCTCGTGAATTCTTCCTCTTCCATTCTTTCTCATCCTTCATCTCGACCACCCTTTTCCTCTCCTCTCTAGTTTTTCTCTCCTTTGTCTCCCTTTCTATGCGTATGAATGTTATTGCATGAAAGGGTATGGGTTATTCTTAATTTTGGGAGTAGTTGACACTACTGTCCGAAGTTTAGTTTCATCTGATTCTATTTACACCCCTCTTATTACTAAAGCAACCTTCAACACCTCTTATTTACTCCCCTTATTTCTAATAAAAACCCCTAGTACTAAAACACCATAAAACATGACATTTCTTGAAGCCAAATCCACCATCCGTGTAGAAGAACAACCTAAACATCGACATATCCAAGAGACATCATCTAAGAAGGCTTGAGGATCCTCTTGAACATCTGAACCGCTGAATGTTGGAGGGTTGAGCTTCAAAAATGCAGACAAGGAAACCTCAACCGCTCGAGTAGGAGCAGGTGGCTGATCAAGTTGATGGGCAGGTGCTTGTTCATCTTGCATCACCTCATAACTATGTTCATTTTCATCTTGATTTTGTTCTCCATGTGGTTCTCCTTAATCCATTACTTTGTTGGCTATCTGTTGCACAATTTATTGGATATTCTGCATGTCAGCAACAAACTCAACTAGTGTTGGGTTAGAACGTCTGGCTCTAGGAACCACAACCTCAAGCATTCCACCATGCCTTCCACTACCACGAGCACAACCACGACCTCGGCCCACCAAGGCTTCCTCTCGAGGTTGAATGGAAGCCTCATCAGCAATAGTACGCTCTCTACTAGGTGCGATTCTCGATGGCATCTCCACCTGAGACAAAATTACATTTAGGACAAGGGATGAATATAACAATGCGATAACAGACTTCAGTGTGATAATGGACAATCATTGCTCCTTGATTGTAAGATGCGCTCGGGTACCCAAATTACAAACTAGAGTCTACAATTAATCCCAAATTGATGCAGCTACAAGACTTACTAACCTAAGCCCTGATACCACTTTGTCACGACCCACTGTTAAGCCATGACCAGCGCAAAAGCTAAGACCAACACGTCATAAGCTTGGCAAGCGTAATACACTTTTAAAGTTACAAAATATCTACAAAAATTTCAGTAGAATCTCCTCTGTTTTTCAGCCATTCCATACACAAAATAAACCTGCATAATTGTGAATTATATATCCAGAATATAGCAACCAAATTCTTCATCTTATAGTTACAACCTTGTCAATAAGTTTCAAAAAGACCATTCTAGACACAAAAGTTCCTACTCCTATAGCTGCAGCGTACCGAAGTCATCAAAATGATAGTTTTCACTTAAGATGAGGCCTACCAAAAATTTAACAAGTCCTGGGGTGAACTGTAGATCTCAAGGACAATGTACTCTGATGCCTGCAAATCTGAAAGAAAAAAAACAAAGAAATGATAAGGTGAGTCACAAAGACTTAGTGAGAGCATAATAAACAAAGTGAACTGGAAGGAGAAGCAAAGACAGCACGAGTGGTTTCCCATCAAATACGATCTTATATAAAAGAAAAGAATAAAACATGGAAAACAATATCTTTTTGTATATACATACAACAATCATAATATCAAATTTTTTCAACACACCTCATATAAAAAATATGACAAGCAACATAAGTTATCTACTATGTTGAACATAAACCACATTATCTCTTCGTTATGGCAAACAGTAATCACATGCCGTAATATCTCTTTGTTACGACGAACAGATCTAAAAGGACTATGAACATTTCACTCATAGGCTGGATTATCTCTTTGTGGCAACAAACGGCAAACACAAAGACTATGAGCATTTAGCCGATAGGCTGCATTATCTCTTCGTTGCAGCAAACAGTATTCAACAACAACAACCACAACAACAACATCCATAACAACAATAGCAACCAAAACAACAAATAAAACACATAAAATAGAAACAAGCTTTCAACTCTTATTTGTAGACAAAATTTATTTAAATTTTTTTACTACTTCTCCCATAAAAATGCCACATTGTAAATTAGCTACTCACAACTAAGAAGAGTGAGCTAGATTGTTTCCATTGCCTTCAAGAACAACCGCCGGAGTAGCTTGCACCGAATCTGAGCATCAATACAATAATTTTAAGCCTTTAGAAACTTATTAAAAGTCATGCAACAAATTGGGCAACACTAATTTGTCAAAAACCCCAGTTTATGGAACTTAGGGTTTCTAAAGAAGCTCAAGAATGTGAAATCTACACCTTCTACTACTCTATACCATTACCCAGTACTCAATAGCTAACTATCAACTCTTAATTTAAGAGAATGTAGAACTTTACCTGCACTTAGACCAAAGAAATAAATTCCCAAGAGTGGGTATTTTCACTTGCAACTCAAGGCATCCTTCTCAAGCTTGTATTCTTAGTTGGTGTAAGAATTATGGTAAAGAAAGAAGGAAGACATCCTAGTGTAGAGGGAGAGAAAATAGGTGTTGAAAACTACCACAAAGTGATCCAGGAATAGCTTAAAGACTCTATTCATCAAGTCCATAAAAGCGGCAGGAGCATTGGTAAGTCCAAATGACATAACCAAAAACTCATAATGTCCGTATCGAGTACGAAATGTAGTTTTTTGAATGTCTTCACCCTTTATTTTCAAATGATGATACCCAGACCGCAAATCAATTTTTGAAAATCATTGAGATCCTTGGAGTTGATCAAATAGGTCGTCAATATGAGGCAACAAATATTACTCTTCACAGTCACCTTATTCAAATGTCGATAGTCAACACACAATGGAAATGACCCGTCTTTCTTCTTAGCAAACAATATTGGTGCTCCCCAAGGAGAGCAACTAGGGCGAATAAAACCCTTGCCAAGAAGATCTTTTAGTTGTTATTTCAACTATTTAAGCTCAGCTGGAGCCATCCGATATGGGGGTATAGATAAAGGTTGAATTCCAGGAAGTAGCTCAATACAAAACTCTATCTCTCTGTCAGGTGGTAAACCCGACAATTGCTCAGGAAAAATATCAGGATATTCACATACCACATGAACGTGTTCTAAGTTCTTGGTTGCATTATCAACATCTTTTACCATGGCAAGATACGCACAACAACCCTTTCTCAGTAACTTGCGAGCCATTACGGCTGAAGTTAAATTGCTCGATAACAAATTTCGGTCACCCTGAAAAACAAAAACTGGTTTTCTTGGCATATCAAACTTTACCCTGTTATTATGGCAATCCAAAGTAGCATGATGAGAAGCCAACCAGCAAAAACTTGTTGTGGTAAATTTGGTATGCAAGTAAACACAATCTTTAACAAACAACAATGGATAGTTTTTAACAAACTTGTTGTAGAAGATGAGATCGTACCCACAGGGATAGGATCAATTCTTAAAGCTTAAAATGATAGTTTGGATTAGTGAGAAGTAATCAATAACAAACAACAATGGAGTATGCAAATTGAAAGTAAACAAGCTAAGTGAAATGAGTATGAAATCAAGTGAGAAAGATAGTTGGAATGCTCTTTACTAAATAAGTCACTCTTGATAGCATTGTGTTATGTATGGTGCTGGTGCAATGGATGCTGTAGCAATTGATGTGTGCCTTTCAGTCACTATCGTCAGGGTTTCATTACAAGTCTTATGTCTAAGCTCTAAATAAGTTCACCATTGTATATGAAGTACCCACAGTATCACCCTATGGACTATGCTATCCCATGTCTAGGTTTTAGCATGGAATTAACAAAGTTTTCTTTATTAAACACTTACCCATATTAGTTCTTGAGTTCTAATAATAAACCATGTCTGTATTTATGACTCAACTTATTCTAAGTGATCTACCTTAAAATAAGTTTAAATGAAATATAACACAAGAACTAAATTGCACACATCAACACGTAACACAATAACTTAATCAAAAGATCATTATATAGTTAAAACATCCCAACTAAAGATGTTTAGCTCATGCTAGACATCACAAAGCATATATAAACAGAAGTAAACATGTTCATCTAATTGATAATACAAAAGGAATACAACAAAGTAAGGATTACACGGTTGGAGTTCCTTGGCATAAATCTGCCTAGCAATGCTGTAGCATTCACCTCACATCATTCAATCAGCACTTTGTGAGTGTGTGGAGGTAAAGAAAGAAGTTGTAAATTTCTTTCTTGCCTTCTTACAAGAGAATGTAAAAGTAAATCTAAGTATCTATCTAGGTGTGTTTTTGAATGAGGAGTTGAAGTTCTTTATATAGGCTTCAAGAATGAGGTTTCTTTCATGAGGGGGTTTACTTGGAGTTGAAGTTAGGGTTTACTTTTTCATTTCAGTTCCAAAAGTAGTTTCAATCCTTCACACAACCCAGAGAAGGAGTCCTCTAATGAATGGACAAGTGTCCCTAAGAGAGTCCAACTTTGTGAGCAATGAAGTCTATGTTAGGTGCCGAAATCATCCACTTGGGCCACTTGCCTTGCTTTTGACGTAGCATGACGTCATCAATAGAATGCTGTGGCATTTCGTGTGCCAAGAATGCTGGGGGCAACAATTGATGGGGTATTGCAGTCTGTTTTGAATGCTGAGGCATCAGATGCAGGGGCATCTAATGTTGTAGCATTTGAGCAAACACGTGAAAATACCACAAGACATATAAAATTGCCAATTTGTTTGCAAAACCTTCTTTAACCTTTAATGTTGTGATACTTTTGTATTTCCATTTTTACTAAACATTATTACTGAGACTTTTGCAATTTATTTATGTTTAGAAGCGTTAATAACTCTATATAAAATAGAGTTATCACAGCCCCAAACTTAAACCATTGCTTGTCTTCAAGTAATGACACTTGAAGAAGACAAAAGTTAAAAACAAAAAGGGTTGCAAAAGTTAAAAGAACAGATAAGCTAAATTCTTTCAAATAGATTTTCAAAAATGTGCACCTTATAGAATTTCAAATTTTTCATTCATACCCTTGTTTCTTCATTCAAAGTTATTTACTGCTCATGTGAGTGTGTGTTTGCTGAGCTTAGATTGGTTCCTAACTAATTTCAAAAAGTTCACTTAGCCTAGGAGAGAAATAGTTTGCTTTTGATCAAGCTAATGATTTTTCAAAAGGTAGAATAGGCTCACAATTTCCTCAAGTATTGGGGGGCTTCAAAGCACAACAAAGGGCTTGGATTAAGTATTTCAAATTCAGGGTCAGTACCAATTTCTATTTTGGTGGCTTTTTGGATGCTGGATCATTGATTGCTGCGGAAGTGGATGCTCCAGCTTTGAGAACTACTTTGAGGAGAATTTAGCTGTATTGCCCTCATTGCTGACCCCCTTTTTGCATATTTCTTTTTCTTTTTCTTTTTGTTCTTTTTATCATGCATTTTTGGAATGGGTACAGCTTTTGTTTCAGGCAAATGTAGCTCTTACATGATATTGTATTTTGTAGTAGTTTGTAAGCCTATTGCACTATCTTTCCTATCATTATCATACTTAGTCTTAATATCACCGATGCACCCCCAAACTTAATTCTTTATGCTATATTAGATTTTTAGTAAAAATTTAGCATTGATCTTGGTTCACTAATACTCTCTTCAGCATCAGATTGTTTCTTAGTTAGCTAAGTTCATTTCTAAGCTCATTTTAAGTGTCAAAGCAGCAATAATTTTGATCATTGTTTAAAAACTAGGTTGCTTCTATAAATAAGTTCAAAAAGGCACAGGTTTTATAAAGAGTTTCAGCTGATCATGCTTCTAACTTATTCAGTCCAAAACATTTAGTACAAACTACTAATCCATTACTCATGAAACATGTTTAGGTCCTCCCCCCAACTTAAGACTCAGCAGTGTCCTCACTGCTCATGCAATTCTAATGAGAGAGACCTTATGGACACAACAACATATAACACAACACAACTGCTGAATGCTATTACAGATGCTACAGTATCCAGCAAATTTATTAAAAACAAAAGACAACACAGACAAAAACACAACAACCAAAGACAACACAACACAATAGAGATTTGAAGTCCTATATAACTGCTGGATGCTATTACAGATGCTACAGCATCCAACAGGTTTTTTGAAAAACTCATAACAACAATAACAGAAAACGTTAAAAGGGAAGGGTTACTTATATGTGATCGTTGGGTTGGTATGCTTGCTCTTTTGGGCCCTTGCTTTGGCTTTTCTCAGTGGGTCTCTGCCTTTCCTTCTCGGGCTCCTCTTCAACTATAACAGTGGTTACTGCAACAATGGATGCTACATGTGATGCTGTAGCATCAGAGGCTACTACTTCATAGTGAAAGCTCACATCACTCATCAGCTCACCAGTCCCGCAACAACAACAAAAATAAAAACAAAAACAATTTTAAAACTTTGGGCTGCCTCCTAGTAGCGCTTGGTTTAAGAGTCCTCAGCCAGACTAAGTCTTGTGGTAGATATCTTCAGCCACGAATGCTGCTGCACATGGTGCTACAACATCAGAATTCTGCATAATTGACACCATCTGCACAAGACCACTTATTCACACCTGCAAAAGTAAAAACACACAAAACTCAATTAGTCCTAAAAATTTGGGTTGCCTCCCGGTAGCGCTTGATTTAAAAGTCTTCAACCCGAGTATCTCTTTGATCTAGAGATTTTGAAAATGGGTGGTGACTTTATTCCTCACCACATGTTCACCATAGTACATCTTGACCCTTTGTCCATTGACCTTGAAAGTTGTATTAGAAGCTTCATCAAATAAGTCCACAACACCATGAGGATACACTTTCACTAGTTTAAATGGTCCTAACCATCTTGATTTCAGCTTGACTGGGAACAATTTTAACCTGGAATTGTAAAGTAGGACAAGTCCGCCTTCCACTAGCTCTCTCTTTTGCATTCTTTGATCATGCCAAGCTTTTGTTTTGGCCTTGTAGATTTTAGCATTTTCATATGAAAATTGCCTAAATTCTTCCAGTTCATTAAGTTGCAGCAGCCTGGATGCACCTGTTTTGCAAGATCAAAATTGAGCTTATTGATTGCCCAATATGACTTGTGTTCCATCTCAACAGGAAGATGGCATGCCTTGCATACACCAATCTGTAGGGTGACATTCCCAAGGCTGTTTTGAATGCAGTTCTGTATACCCACAATGCATCATCCAAATGTAAAGACCAGTCTTTCCTTGTGGGTTCAACCATTTTTTCAAGCATCCTTTTAATCTCCCTATTGGATAATTCTGCCTGTCCACTTGTTTGAGGGTGGTAGGCAGTAGCAATTTTGTGTTTCACCCCATATTTGGCAAGAAGAGCTTCTATCAGCTTGTTGCAAAAGTGAGAACCTTCATCACTAATGATGGCCCTAGGAGTACCAAATCTGGTGAAGATATTTTTCTGTAGGAACTTACTCACAGATTTGGCATCGTTGTTGGGCAATGCCACAGCTTCCACCCATTTGGATACATAATCTACAGCCACCAAAATATACAGATTGCCAAAGGAAGGAGGAAAAGGCCCCATGAAGTCCACTCCCCACACATCAAAGAGTTCAATCTCTAAAATGTTGGTTAATGGCATCTCATCTCTGCTTGAAATATTTCCAGACCTCTGACATCTATCACATTTTTGTACCATGGCATAAGCATCTGTGAATAATGTTGGCCAATAATATCGTGACTGTAGTACTTTGCTGCTGTTCTGGTGCTGCCAAAATGTCCACCATATGGTGCAACATGACAATGCTGCAACACTGATTGTTGTTCTTCTTCTGCAATGCACCTTCTCAACAACTGATCTGGGCACATTTTATAGAGAAGTGGGTCATCCCAATAGTATTGTTTAACTATTGTTTTACTATACCAGCAAATCATGGTGCTGCAGCATCTGATGCTCCAGCATTGGATGCTGTGGCATTGGATGCTATGGTATTGGTTGCTGTTATAGAAACTGCCAATAGTTTTTCATCAGGAAAACTTTCTTTGATTTCTCCTTATTTTGTACCTGCACTTTCACTTTCAAGTCTAGACAAATGATCAGCTACTTGGTTCTCCGCGCCCTTTTTATCATGAATTTCAAGATCAAATTCTTGAAGGAGGAGGACCCATCTTATTTGCCTTGGTTTTGTATCTTTTTTGGAAATTAAATACTTGATGGCAGAGTGATCTGTAAAAACAATTACTTTGGTGCCAACCAAGTAAGATCAAAATTTGTTAAATGCAAAAACCACTGCTAATAATTCTTTTTCTGTCACAGTATAACTCAATTGAGCTTCCACAAGTGTTTTGCTAGCATAATATATAGAATGAAAAACTTTATCATACCTTTGCCCTAGGACAGCTCCCACAGCAAAATCACTAGCATCACACATCAATTCAAATGCCCTGCTCCAATCTGGTGTGACTATCACGGGTGCTGTCACCAATGCTCTCTTGAGTTTCTGGAATGCTTCCAGGAATGCTTCATCAAAGTTGAAACTTACATCATGTTGCAAAAGCTAACATAATGGCTTTGAAATTTTTGAGAAGTCTTTGATAAATCTCCTGTAGAACCCTGCATGACCTAGGAAGCTTCTGACACCCTTGACAGTTGTTGAAGGGGGTAATTTCTCTATCACCTCCATCTTGGCTTTATCTACCCCTAGTCCCTTCTTAGATATTCGGTGACCAAGTACAGTGCCTTCTTGGACCATGAAATGGAATTTTTCCCAATTTAGGACCAAGTTGGTTTCCACACATCTGTTGAGTATTTCTTCTAAGTTAGACAAACAAAGTTGGAATGTCTCGCCAAATACTGGGAAGTCATCCATGAATATCTCCATTGATTTTTCAATGAAGTCAGAGAATATTGCCATCATGCATCTTTGAAATGTTGCTGGAGCATTACATAGTCCAAATGGCATCCTTCTAATGCAAATGTGCCATAGGGACCTGTAAAGGTTGTTTTCTGTTGGTCTTCAGGAACTATAGAAATTTGGTTATAGCCTGAATAGCCATCCAAAAAGCAATAAAATTCCTTACCAGCTAATCTGTCCAGCATCTGATCTATGAAGGGCAATGGGAAATGGTCCTTCTTGGTGGCCTTGTTGAGTTTTCTGTAGTCCATACATATCCTCCAGCCTGTGACAGTTCTTGTAGGTATCAATTCATTTCTTTAATTGGCTATTACTGTCACACCCCGTTTCTTTGGTACACATTGCACAAGGCACACCCATATGCACTATCTGAGATGGGGTAGACTATGCCAGCATCTAGCCACTTGATAATTTCCTTCTTTACCACCTCCTTCATGATTGGATTGAGTCTTCTCTGTCCTTCAATGCTGTTTTTGGTATTTTCATCCAAGATAATTCTATGCATGCATATTGTAGGACTGATTCCCTTTATATCAGACATTTTCCAGCCAATTGCCTTTTTATGCTTTCTTAGGGTATTAATGAGATCTTGCTCCTGCTTTTGTTATAAGTCAGAAGCAATGATCACAGGAAGAGAGTATCATTTTCCACTTAGAAGGCATATTTCAGATGCTGGGGCAATTCTTTCAGTTCAAGTTGAGGAGGTTTCTCTATTGGAGGAACATTCTTTTTGAGGGTTGAGTCTTCAAGATATAAAGATTCATATTTTCTTGCCCAAATCTCTTTCACTGCCAATTCATTTGGCAGAGCTTCTTCTTCCACAATCTCCTCTTCTGAGAATGTTGGAGAAATGGATGCTAGAGCATTGGTCAAGTGATCATGTTGCTTGTGGAAATGCCTCTGCACTATTTGATCCAAAGAAACTACAAACAAACATTCCCCAGTATCCTCATTAGGATACTTTAGAGCATTCATAAAATTGAATTTCACCTCTTGATCATTGACCCTCATGGTCAATTCACCTTTCTATACATCAATGATTGTCTTTCCAGTTGCAGGAATGGTCTTCCAAGTATGATTTGTACCTCCTTATCTGCATCAAAATCAATGATAACAAAATCTGCAGGAAACACAAATTTGTCAACTTTAATTAAAACATCCTCTATGATTCCTTCAGGATAGGCTATTGACCTATCTGCTAACTGAAGAGTCACAGTGGTTGGCCTATCAGTTCCAATTCCAAGTTGTGTGAATTAAAACACAAATTTGTGAACTTTAATTAAAACATCCTCCATATTCACACAAATCTTGCTGCATAGTGCACCTAAATCACATAGTGCACGACCAGTATATATTTTTCCAATTGAAAATGGAATTGTGAAACTGCCAGGATCGTTTAGTTTCCTAGGGATTTTATTTTGCATGATCATGCTGCATTCTTTAGACATGGCTACTGTTTCAAATTCCCCCAATCTCCTTCTTTTTGTAAGCACATCTTTATTGAATTTGGCATAATTTGGCATCTGTTGAAGTGCTTCAACTAGGGGAACATTGATGTGTAATTACTTCATTACCTCAAGGAATTTGCCAAATTGCTTTTCTTCATGAGCCTTCCTCAACCTTTGTGGAAAAGGAGGAGGAGGGTACTCTGGAACTAACCTTGGTGGTGGCATAGAAGCAATTTTGGATGCTGCAGCATCTGATGCTTCAGCATTGGGTATATTTTTTTCTTTTCTATTTTTTTTCTTTTTCTTCCTTACCTTCACCTTCTGTATGTGGTTCTGACAAATCTTTTCCATTTCTCAAAGAAATAGCTTTTACCTGCTCCTTACCATGCCTTTGTGAGGTTGTAGCTTCTGTGGTGTATGGAAGTGATCCATTTGGCCTTTGGTATAAAACTGTTGCTAATTGCTCCACCTGATTCTCTGAATTTTTGATTGAAGCATCATGAGCTTGCCTTGTAGATCTTGCTTCACTTAGAAAGGCATCTGTTTTGGCCATATATGCTTTGAGCATAGATTCCAATGAGTTATCATTTGTTGGTGCAGGAGGCTACTTTAGCTGATAGGGCTGATACTTCACTAATTTCATGAACCCCAACTATTTTCTTTTGAGCATTGACCCTTTCTGTGGGCCAACTGTAGTTTTTGGTTGCAATTCTTTCTATTAGTTCACAGGCTTCATTGTAAGATGAGTTCAACAACACTCCCCCAGAAGATGCATCTAGCATTAGTTTGGTTTGGGGTTCCAAACCATTGTAAAATGTTTTCATTTGGATAATGATAGGTATACCATGATGAAGGCATTTTCTCAAAAGCTCTTTCCATCTTTCCCATGCTTCAAATAGTGATTCAAATTCTTTTTGTCTAAAGGAAGTAATGTCATTTCTCATTCTGGCATTTTTAATAGGTGGAAAATATTTTGCCAAATTGTTTTCAGCCAAGTCATTCCAATCAGTGATAGAGTTAGGCTCCAAAGAGTTTAACCAAGCCTTAGCTCTATCTCTTAAGGAATATGGAAAAAGTTTCAATCTAAAAGCATTTTCTGAAACACCAGGAATGATGAAATTGCTACATACTTCCAAAAATTGCCTTAAATGTAACTGAGGGTCCTCATGAGGAGAACCACCAAATTGTCCCACTGTTTGATGCATTTGGAACATCATGGGTTTAAATTCAAAATGTGTTGCAATTATGTGAGGCCTAAGTATGCTAGTTTGCATGTTTTGAGGATCAAACAGAGCATAGTCTCTCATTGGTCTATCGTCAGGGTTTCGTTTCAAGTCTTATGTCTAAGTTCTAAATAAGTCCACCCTTATATATGAAGTACCCACAGTATCACCCTATGTACTATGCTATCCTATGTCTAGGTTTTAGCATGGAATTAACAAAGTTTCCTTTATTAAACACTTACCCATATTAGTTCTTGAGTTCTAATCATAAACCATGACTGTATTTATGACTCTACTTATTCTAAGTGATCAACCTCAAAAAAAGCTTGAAAGAAATATAACACAAGAACTAATTGCACACATCAACACGTAACACAATAACTTAATCAAAAGATCATTATATAGTTAAAGCATCCCAACTAAAGATGTGTAGCTCATGCTAGACATCACAAAGCATATATAAACAGAAGTAAACATGTTCATATAATTGATAATACAAAAGGAAGACCACAAAGTAAGGATTGCACAGTGGTAGTTTCAATCCTTCACTCAACCAAGAGAAGTGGTCCTCTAATGAATGGAAAAGTGTCCCTAAGAGAGTCCAACTTTGTGAGCTATGAAGTCTATGGTAGGCGCCAAAATCATCCACTTGGGCCACTTGCCCTTCTTTTGACGCAGCATGACGTCATCAATAGAATGCTGTGGCATTCAGTTTGCCAAGAATGCTGGGGCAACAATTGCTTGCAGTCTGTTGTGAATGCTGAGGCATCGGATGCAGGGGCATGCATTGCTGGGCATCTAATGTTCTAGCATTTGAGCAAACACGTGAAAATACCACAAGACATATAATATTACCAATTTGTTTGCAAAAGCTTCTTTAACCGTTAATGTTGTGATTCTTTTGTATTTCCATTTTTTCTAAACATTATTACTGATAATTTTGCAATTTATTTATGTTTAGAAGCGTAAATAACTCTATATAAAATTGAGTTATCACCAGGCCATTCCTAAGACCACATCAAAGTCTACCATATCAAGCTCTACTAGATCAACCAAAACAGATTGGTCTTCAATCAAAACCACACAAGATCTATGCACAAACTTAGCTAAAAGACAATCACCCATAGACGTGGCCACTGTGACACCCTTTACCCCGAAAGTAATTATAAGTAAAAAGGTACGGAAAAACGAGTAAATTTATTTTTCAAATAATATTCGTAATTCTATTTCGAAAATACTTTTCGCAAGTAAAAGATGTCGTCCAACTCATTAAATCATATAAACATGATTTATAATAGGGTTAAATATGTTTTTCGTCCCTACAAAATTGAGTCCTTCTAAGTTTAGTCCCTACATTAACGAAATATGCGTTTTGGTCCTTATCTTATTTTTCTGTTTTCAATATTAGTCCCTGACGTTAATTAGACTAACAGAAGTCCCAATCATCACTACCACATAAGCATTTGAGATGACATGGAATCCACATTTCAATTAACACTGTACACAAATAAAAAAAAACCAGAAAAAAAAATCAATTCATCTCACTCACCATCTTTCTCTTTCTTGCTCCTACGTTTTCTTCTTCCCAACAACCAAACTTTCAGGCCACCACTTGCTCCCCTTCTTTCACGCTCCTACGCATCACGCTCTTTCTCCCCTTCTTTCGTATCACCTTCTTTCTCTTTCAGGCCACCATTTTCGTCTCACCCTGACCTCAAAATTTCTCGCAAACTTTCATACTTTCAACTATTTTTTGAATACAAATATCTCAAAATTGGTTGGATGATTTTGAAAATTACCTTGGGGTTTCCTTTTCTTTATGAATTTGAAACGAAACCCATTTAAAAGCACTGATTTTCGTGGCATATAACTACATATCCGATTGGATCTCTAAAACGGGTTGAAATTGCCCGTTTTTCTTAGATCTGAAATTTATCTCAAATGGTTGAACCATTCCCAAAATTAATATGGGGCTTCCTCTTGTATTTGAATCGCGGTTAAAACACCTTTAAAAATGTAGAAAATGGTGGACTAAAATATTAGAACGAATCGAGTTCCATTGCGGGTCTAAACAACCCATTTTTAGAAACTGGATAAATAAGGAGATGAACAGTGTTAATTGACATGTGGATGCCATGTCATCTAAAATGCTTATGTGGCAGTGATGATTGGGACTTCTGTTAGTCTAATTAACGTCAGGGACTAATATTGAAAACGGAAAAATAAGATAGGGACCAAAACAGCTATTTCGTTAATGTAGGGACTAAAGCTAGAATGACCCAATTTTGTAGGGACCAAAAACATATTTAACCCTTTATAATAATATTAAAGACTAAAGCGATAAAACATTTCTTTTAATATAATAACAATTTGACTTGAAATATAATATTGAAAATCCAACCTAAATCCCGATGTCACATGATCAGAGCAATTAACCTTTAATTCAATTAAATAAAAGAGAGTAACATCAACGCATAGTATCATAGTACAAGCCACTAGGTGATCCGTAGTGATCACATCTTCATCGAAGCACGATCGTAGAAGGCTGCTCCAACGACACCTGGAAGTCAATCTAAAAATGGGTGCATGAGTGAGAAAGAGCGTCCAAACCTTATAAGGAACATGAGACCAAAACTAAAACAGCAAAGACCATCCAATCCATCAAATCAATATCAAAGAGTCACTCCCTAAAGAGTGACAAATACAACATGTCTATACTGCAACATGTGGATGCAACGAACATAGCACGCATACCAGGTCAATCATCAACTAAGATCATCATCTCGGTCTAGCGTGCGGTCCTATGACTACAACGTCAACTCGATCCTACCCACTACTCCAACGATAAATCAAGATCCATCTAACTTCGGGTAAGCGGATGCAAGTGCCCTCACATCCCAGGCAATAGATAGAGTTTAGTCAGGTTCCCCCAGTGTTTTGTGGAACGCCCGAGCAGTGCCCCACTTAGGACCTCGCCCACTGGGCCTACTCGCAAGACCGGGTCGTGGCCGTTTCTATTACTACTCCCATAATCGTTTGCTTACCACCCCACCTAACATTCCTACCATCCTTGAGGTACGGCTCGCCTATACTGCGATGAGTCCTTGCTCATACTGCGACAAAGTTCCCCTTATTCAATTTCAACTATTGAGGTATGCCTCACCCATACTGCGACGAGTCCTTGTCCATACTGCGACAAGGTTCCTCTTACAATCTTCAACTTTTAAGGTACGACTCGCCCATGCTTCGACGAGTCATTTCCCATGCTGCGACAAGGTTCCTTCAACAAATCTCGATCACGAAGATACCGCTCGTCCATACTGCAACGAGTTCTTGCCCCTGTTGCGACAAGATTCTTCAACACGAACTAGTTCGTTAATCACTGACGAAGTATAACTTTCCCATTGTGCAACAAGTTTCCCATAACAATACACACAATACCAACTAACAATCACAACAAAGCATAACGTCAAATCACTTAATAATTATTCTCAAAGTCAATTATCGTGTTTTTGTTGCTATAATGTACTTACTAACTGACTAGTCATGTCTCCAAATCCTTCCTTAGTTCCAATCTTAGTTAATTGTTCCCTACTATTTACGAATTGATCATTCACTATTATTTACAGTCATCCAATTATTTACAGTCATCCGAATGCGAATTATTTACAGTCATCCAAATTGAATAAATAATAAATAAATACAAACAAATAGGAATAGCAATAATCAATACTATCATAGTCCTATCCCCTATTCCCCATATAGAAAAGAAACCCCTTCCCTCATACCTGATATCGAAGTGTATCCCATTAGCGAATCAATGAAGACGGACGAGTTCTCGAGCGTGATTTAGTTCCAATGGGACAATATTTAACTCGAACACGTACATTTATGTAACAACAACGACAGTCCAAAAGTCATACACAAAAATATTAAATATATTTAACCGCACGTCTAATGAATTAAGAAATACCCCATTCAATTGCATAGGAGGATGGCAACAATTTGAAAGATGCAAATCAAAAGAACCGAAGGGTCCAACTCTGAGCATAACACGTAGTCTATTGAAGGGATCGGTTTGAGATGTCTAACTAGTGGCGATGTAGTGTTATTTTCCGGTGAGGTCAGTGGCCATTTCATTGTGACGCTGTCATAAAACATGGTGTCATTTCAATTTTGCATCGGTGTGGGAAAGTAATGTATTCAGTGATTTTGAGTAGGGTGACGGTGAGACACAATAGTTCACGAACTGAGCGTGGAGTTATCGTGTTCGTGTGCAATGGGGCTGTGAAAACAACTTTAGGGACTGTCAAAATCGTACCTACTGTAGCCATGGCGAGGAGAATCAGAGTAACAAGGGGTTTTCCGTTCAAAGCTCCAAGTGAGGTAAGTCACGACCAAGTAGTCGAAACTAGGCCTGAGGTGGGGCGAGGAAGCTGGTTCACGGAGGAAGGTGGATGGACGTGGCTACTACTAGCGAACGGCACCACGATTGAAGAAACCGATGCCACATTCAGATTCAGTGGCCATTTTCGAGTCAAGGGACGAGTTTTGGGGTCTTGCCGTGGACTAGGGAAGAAACGCGAAGGTGGAAGGGAAGTTGGGTTAGGGTTTTGCGAGTTGCAGGTCTGAGGAAGAAGAAGAAGGCGGGTCGGGTTGAGTCCATGGGTCGCGTGCAAGGCTGGATCAGCTTCAGCTCTGTGGGTGTTTGTTTTATCAGCAGGGGTGCAAGAAGGAAGGGGAGGGGTGTATGCGAGTAATAAGAAGCCAAAATCAATTTTAAATCGTTTTAAAAGCCTAATTTCACTATACTTATTATTTTAGCACCTCAATAGGCCAAACTAGTTCTCTATAAATAACATCTCAACTACTCATATTTTTATAAAATAAAATAATCAAGTAAAATAATAATATTTCAAATATAAATATTCTATAAACAACATAATTAAATAATAACAATAATATAGTACCAAGATAGTATAAAAATGCAGTTTAATATCATTACAACCTATTTAATAATTCAAACACACATAAATATATAAACTCATTTTAAATAATACACTTTATTAAAATACATAATTACTAAAATGCACAATATATCAACAAAATCACTATTATAATCCCGCATAAACCAAAAACGTACTAATACGAAAATCAGTGTGTTACAGCCACTATCAAAGGCTCATCTAAAAGTGATGGTTCTCTACCAAGACAATAAGAAAACGACAGGGATGCAAAAGAGTGTGTAGCCCCGGAATCAAATAAAACATGTGCATCTTGAGAACATATAGAAGGCATACCCTTCACAACAGCATTGGATCTCTGAGCATCCTGACGAGTCAAAGAAAACACACGAGCCTGTCCTCCACCAACCTGTTCTTGGCCTCTGCCTCCTGATCCTCCGCCACCACGCTGAGAACTACCAGACCCTTAAATTCCAGAAGCAAATTGCCTTCCTGCAGCAAATTGTCTTTTTGCAAAATGTCCAATTTGCCCACACTAATAACATCTTGCGGATCTTTTCCTACAAGGACCACCATGCGTCTTCCCAAATGTGATACAAGTAACTGGGGTCATACTAGAAGACACATGGTGTTGTGTAGTATCGCGTCCCTGGTTAGAGCTAGCAGTCTGGCTAACCTAACTATTTTGCTGTTTAAAACCCGCTTGTTGGCCCAGATGGTCCTGAGTGATAGTGTTCTGTACCTTGCTATATTGGGTTGACTACAGTTGGTAGGTCTCTTGCTGCCTGGCCGAAGGTTAGTGTGAGCCTGGGGGGGGGGGGGGGGGTACCTGCGAAGCCACTTAGACGTTCAAGTCAGTATTGAGAACAGATGAGTGATTTAGCTAGGAATGAGAGTGTGTACCTTATGATGGCAATGAGAGCCGGTATTTATAGGAAATCGAGCTCGTTTGTGGATCATCGGATCAGTAGAATTGATCTTAATCATCCGAGTGTGATGGCCTTAATTGGGCTTGTATGTTGTGGATATGGGCCGAAATGGTTGGGCCAATCCATATCCAATTGCTAAATGGACCTCCTGGTATTGCTAAATGGACCCCCTGGTCCAGTCCAGAACAGATAGTATCTCTGGAACCTCCTCCTTGGACATGGTGGCCACCACAAGATGACTCAAAGGGAGTATCTTATGTGAATCATGGGATGTCCCACCTCTGTCTCTTTTTCCCCACTCAATAGTTATGGCCCTATCCAAGGCCTCCTCATAAGTCATGTTACCGTGGCCTGCAATTTCCCAGAACAAATAATTCTTCAAGCCATCAATAAATCTCTTAACTCTGAGTTGCTCTATAGCTACCAAAAGTGAACATTATACTCCATCACTGTCATATTCTCGGTTTGCACAAGAGTCTCAAACTCTCGTGCTCTACTATCTCTAACACTCTGAGGGAGGAAATGTGCCAAGAATTGCCTAACAAACTCATCCCACTCCAAAGAAGGTAATCCAACTGGTCTAGAAAATAACATAGTTTCATACCATCATCTAGAAACATCACAAAGTCGAAATGCAGCCAACTCCACCATCCGTGTATAAGAGCAACCTAAACCTCGACATATCAAACATACATCATCTAAGAAGGCTTGGGGATCCTCTTGAACATCTGAACCGCTGAATGTTGGAGGGTTGAGCTTCAAAAATGCAGACAAGGAAACCTTAACCGTTCGAGTAGGACGAGGTGGCTGATCATGTTGATGGGAAGGTTCTTGTACATCTTGCATCACCTCATGACTATGTTCAATTTCATCTTGATTTTGTTCTCCATGTGGTTCTCCTTGATCCATTACTTTGTTGGCCATCTGTTGCACTGTTTGTTAGATATTCTGCATGTTAGCAGCTTACTCAGCTAGTATTGGGTTACCACGTCTGGCTCTAGGAACTACAACCTCAGGAATTCCACCATGCCTTCCACTACCACGACCACGACCACGGCCTCGGCCCACCAAGGCTTCCTCTTGAGGTTGAATGGAAGCCTCATCAACAATAGTACACTCTCTACTAGGTGCGATTCTCGGTGGCATCTCCACCTGAGACAAAACTACATTTAGGAAAATGGATGAATATAACAATGCGATAATAGACTTCAGTGTGATAGTGGACAATCATAGCTTCTTGGTTGTAAGATGCGCCCGGGTACACAAATTACAAACAAGAGTCTATAATTAATCCCAAAATGATGCAGCTACAAGACTTACAAGCCTAAGCTCTGATAACACGTCATAAGCTTGGAAAGCCTAACACACTTTTAAAGTTACAAAATATCTACAAAAGTTTCAGCAAAGTCTCCTCTGTTTTTCTGACATTCCATACACAAAATAAACATGCATAAATGTGAATTATATATCTAGAATATAGAAACCAAATCCTTCATCTTATAATTACAACCTTGTCAATAAGTTTCAAAAAGAAAAGCAACTACATAATTTTACAAAATTCCTATTTGACAAAATGATAGTTATCGCTTAAGATGAGGCCTACCAAAAATGCAACAAGCCTTGGGGTGAACTGTAGATCCAATGGTCAATCTACTCTGATGCCTGCAAATCTGTAAAAAAATAAAAAAATGATAGGGTGAGTCACAAAGACTTAGTGAGAGCATAATATACGAAGTGGACAGGAAGGAGAATCAAAGACGACACGAGTTGTTTCCCATCAAATACGATTTTATATAACAAAAGAATAAAGCATGGAAAACAATATCTTTTCGTATATACATACAACAATCATAATATCAAACTTTTTTTAACACACCCCATATAAAAAATATGACAAGCAACATAAGTTGTCTACTATGTGCACATTGACAATATTATCTCTTCGTTTTGGCAAACAGTAATCAAATGCCGTATTATCTCTTCATTACGGCGAACAGATCTAAAAGGACTATGAGCATTTCACTCATAGGCTGCATTCTCTCTTTGTTGCAGCAAATGATAATCACAAAGACTATGAGCATTTAGCCGATAGGCTGCATTATCTCTTCGTTGCAGCAAACAATATTCAACAACAACAACCACAACAACAACAGCATCCATAACAACAATAGCAACCAAAACAACAAATAAAACACATAAAATAGAAACAAGCTTTCAACTCATATTTGTAGACAAAGTTTATTTAAGAAAATTTATTGATTCTCCCTTAAAGAAAATGATATAAAAAATGCCACAATGCAAAGTTGCTACTCACAACTAAGAAGAGTGAGCTAGATTGCACCGAATCTGAGCATCAATACAATGATTTTAAGCCTTTAGAAACTTATTACAAGTCATGCAACAAATTGGGCAACACTAATTTGTCAAAAACCCCAATTTATGGAACTTAGAGTTTTTAAGGGAGCTCAAGAATGTTGAAGGAGAAGAATGGGGGGATTCTACGGGAAAAGAAGGGAAAGATGGGGTGTTTGTGTTTTTTGAGAACTAAAGTGATAAAAGGGTGGGGTGGGGTCGAAGTTAACTCCCCACCCCCCTTCTGCTTGTGTCTCTTTTTATTATTATTATTATTATTATTATTATTATTATTATTATTATTATTATTATTATTATTATTATTATTATTATGAAAGAGACACGATGTGCTACATTTAAACCTTTAGGCCCTCTTTGGTGGTTTGGATATGAAAGAGACACGATATGATATGAAGTAGGATAGAGATAAGATATGATAGTGACAGGATAACACTATCTTATCATGTGTCTGATGTACAATACCTGATAAGATATAAGATAAAATATATTATTCATTTTTAGGTACAAAGATAACATATGTTATTCTTTTATATATTTTAGATATGCTATTTTTTTTATCAAAAGAAATGGGTATGGAGCCTCATTAAAACCTTCTGATGCAAAACCCTCATTAGGAAAAAAACATTAGAAAGGAAAAAGAGTACTCCCCCTAAATTGTATTGATAAAAAAGAGAAAACAAACATAAAACATGAGAGGACTAGACCAATACCCATGCGCATAAACAATGTTATAACCGAAAGGATATAAAAGCAATCCTATTGGGGTGTGCAAAAGCATCACTATAACGACTCTCATCCCAACCAGGTTGGCACCAAAGTCAATAACAATCATTTGCAGCACACCAAAAGCAGGGGGTAAAATGAAAACCCAATCCATCAAAAGGAAGAAAGTAATTAGTAATACCTATAGTTAGGCAGACCTAACCTATTCCAGAAAATGTCCTTAGCATGGAAGCTTGGAATAAGATCCCACCAAACAAAACCACTTAAATTATTTCCATGACCTGCAAATTTATCAGCACAAGCATTACCTTCTCTATAAATGTGAGTCCAAACAAAATTCATCTGTCTAGTCAAGTATAAACAATTATTCCATCTATTGCGAAGTTTCCAAGGAACTACATTGCAATTCTTGAAAGCAGAAACCACTAATTGTGAATCACATTCTAACCACAAAAACTTTCAACCTTTATCAAAAGCAATCTCTATAGCCAACATAGCCCCAATAGCTTCAGCATGAAGAGCATAGTTGTAGCCTATGGAGGCCAAAAAATAACCTAGGATAGCAGCATTTCTATCTCTAAAAACACCACCACCATCCGCTGGACCCGGACAACCTTTAGCAGCACCATCTGTATTGCACTTTATCATGTAAGGATCAGGGGGGATCCAAATAACCACTTTGATGTTTGAAGAATTTCTATAGTTACCAATGACATTGAAGGCCTTTATAATCATAAACTCAGCAGCAGAGAAAGACATTGTAGATTTAGAGGCATTTTCAGCTAAAGCCACATTGGAAATAATTAAATTGATAACCGACTGTAAGGGGATCACATGATTATCGAATCTAGCTTGATTCCTGCAGTACCAAATTACCCAAAAAATGTTTACAATCGCAGTAGAGACAATATCACTCAATTGGGGGCTCCAACCATGAGATTTTTTTATTAATAAATAATGATATGATATATTATATGTTAATGACAAAACTACCCTTGTGACAACTATATTTCATTTGTTGAAAAATTAAATTAATTTTTATACTTTTTGTATTAATAAATTTTTTTTTATCACTAATTTTTTTTTTTCAAATTTCATAAATTTTTATTCTCAGATTATACAAAAAGACAAAATTACCTTTATATAAAATCATACATTATTTTTTAAATTAAGTACAATATTTTAATTTTTAATTTAACATCAATTTTTTTTATTTATATTTTGTTATCATATATTTACTTTTTAATAGATTTCGGAAATTTATATTTTAAAATATATTTTAGTTGAGAAATGAATAATTTATTTTATTATCATATCCTATTGGTTTGTAACCCAGCTGAAACTGAGGATAAAATTTTAATTAGAGAGACATGATAGAATAAGTCACATGATTAATTTACTATATCCTGTCTCCTTATCCTGACAACCTAAAGGACCCTTATGGTCCCATTCGAACAACCTTTTTGAACAAGATCACAATAATAATATTTATTATGAAAAGATTATCTCATTTAATTAAAATTGGTAAATTCTTGGTTACCTTGGGAAAAATGGGGGTAATTTACCCAATTTGATGTGAAATAAATAAAATTAACCATTTCTTTTTTTATATTCTGTCAAAATAAAATATACTTATGCTTTTACACCACGTTCATATTAAATTATTTAGATACATGTGACAAATTTTGAATAAATGCAAGTGAGATTGGGTAAATTATCTACATTTTTCAAAAGTGAAAAAGGGCTCAATTAAAAAGAAAATATAACTTAGGCGCTTGATTGATTTGTATATTTGTATGTATAGATCACATTGATATTAAATTAATAGGATGTGCCTGCAAAAATTTGAGAAATACAAGTAAATGTGGGCAAATTACCCCATTTTCCAAAAACAACCTAGGTTTCACCATTGAATTTGACTGAATGAGAAAGGTCTGTAAATGATCAATAATTGATTGACTACGCATTCTGTTGAAAAACATGGCATCCATGTAGTTTAGAGAGAAAAGCTCTAAAAACCTATTATATTGAAAATGGTGAAATATAACAAATGAGAAGAGTTAATTGCAAATGAGTCTACCATCTACCTTATATACTAACCAACTAATGACCCTTACTATCTAATGACCTTACTATATAATGGGCCTTACTAGCCAACTAATGGGCCTTACTATCTATATTTCAACAGCCTCCGGCAAGCTGGAAGGTGATCACAACACTTTCAGCTTGGGATAAACAATACAAAGGTACTATCAAATTAAGGAAAACAAAGGACAATCCCCAAATTGGTAGCAGTTGTGGTGAATAGCTCCTAGAAGTCTTCGACCAACTTTTGGGCCCCTTTAAGCTTCTTCCACTGTCTCCACAACATTCACTCCAAAAGAAAATCAACAAACTACACTCTTGGGCATAACCACCCAATTGTAGAGAAGTCAACAAAACGTAACCATCGAGCAGAAACCATAACTCAAGGTTTAACCACTCGGAGGAAGCAACATGCTTAACCACCATAGGGTAGAAGCTAATATCAACAAAGACATTCTTCCGGACTGGCCCAAAAGGCTCAATCCGCATGAGAAATAGCCCAGTTCGACACTGGATCCGGCCCAACAAACAATCCATCACGCGGGATCGAGATCGACGACTCAGCTTACAGCGCCCCGATCCAACGGCTCCGGATCGGGCAAGGCCCTGCGGAACCCCCTGGCCCGCGTCTATAAATACCGCTCTACCCACCAGATTCAGGTACACTTCACTCATTTTTACCTCTCACTAACTTCTGATCGCTGACTTTGACATCAGAGTGTCTGCAGGTACCCAACCCGCCGAGTTCAACCTCAAAGGAAGACGATGCTGACGGTAACAACCTCGGAAGATCCCGAATCTCGAAGCACTTATCTGATCTTGAGCAAGGGAAAGATTACTACTTGACGCAAGATACCAACCGCTGATTCCGGATCCCAGATCCCGAGGCAAGGTACACAACATTTCGCGACCACAGTGGGAGTTGATCGTTAATCTCTCATCAAATCAAAGTCTTTTCCCATGGCTCCGCGAGGATGACCACCTACCCGAAGTCAGCCTCGTCCACGAAGCGTCATTGAAGCTGTGCCCCAGCCGAACCAGACTCCGGAAGGGCACGTTCAAGAACTTCCCGCCGAGGAGGCCCGCTCCGCGCTACTCCTATCACCTCAGTCGGTTGCCGAGGCGGTCCGAGTTCCAATCCAAGCAGTGAACCAGATACTCGTTCTCTTGGATCGACGAAGTTGGGACATCGTGCAACAAGAGTTACGCCTAACCCAGATGGAAGAAGAGGCCGCAGCCGTCTGAGCTAACACTGCTGCAGCCTTAGCTCTACCTCTCGACAAATCTCCCGTTCAACAAACCGTTGTCTCTAAGCGTCACCGCTTCCCACCTCGAAGGGAAATCGCCCACAGACACGTCCACAGGTCTCCTCCACGCAGGACAAGCCAACGTAGGGGATCTTGCTCTCCCCTGACTCCCCCGAGCTCCAGCCCTAGTCCGAGCTCCTCTTACGGGTCTTAGTCATCTAGCATCCCCTCTCCTCGCCACAAGAGCCGCTCTCCCCGTCGGGGCATTCTGGGCGACCCCAACGAACCCCTTTTATTCAGGAGATCGCTGAATGCAAAGTTCCAAAGTCCTTGGACAAGCCTCCACAATTGAACATGTACGGCGGAACAGAGGACCCAGATGAACATGTTGACACATTTGACCTCATGATGCAGTACGGGAACGCCACAGACGACATCAAATGTAAGATCTTTCCTCTGTCTTTGAGCAAGACAGCGCCGTCCTAGTTCAGGGACCTCAAGCCCGGTTCCATCTACTCTTGAGACCAGCTCGTCCGGGTGTTTTCGGCGCGCTTCACTTCATCTAGGCTGATACCAAAGTCGGTGTATGTTCTTAAGGCAGTTAGGCAAGGAGAGAATAATACCTTGCGCGACTATATCGAAAGATTTAACAAAGAGGCGAACAACGTCAGACATCTGGAGGATAAAATCAGACTCTTGTTTATGAGGCACGAGCACCGCAAGAAGAGCCTTTTCCAAATCGACGTCGGTGTTTGCCGACCCCACAGTCTCGAAGAATTCTTGCGTCGGGCACATAGATTCATTGACTACCATAGGAGCCACGGTCACGACACAAACCAGTGCCGGGTTCTTAGGGACGACATCGAGGATATGATACAGAAAAGAAAGTTGAGCAGGTGTGTCAAGAAAGAAGGAGGCGAGGCGTGGAAGCGATCCCGCTCGCCCCGAAAAGGAAAATCCGGAGTAAACGAAGTGGCCAAACCGGCAAAGGTCGAATCCGAGGAATCGAATGAGGAAGAAGAGCCGCAACAACAACGATCCAAAACGGTAGCCTCCGTGATCATAGGTGGTTACTCTGTCGACTCGGGCGAGACCAAGAGATCCATGAAAAGGAGATGGAAGGAAATTCTGAGCATAGCCAGCAACCCAAGAACCACCAACCTCTCTGACAGGCCCCCACTAGCCTTCTTCGACCAAGACCTCCCGGATGGCAGACCAAACAAGTATATTTCACTGATTATCCCTGCTGTAATGCTGGATGTCCAGATCTTAAGGATTCTGGTGGACCAAGGAAGCTTGGCAGATATCCTATTTCGGGACCTACTGCCCAAGATAAAAATCTCCGAGACCTACCTCACTTCTTATAGAGGCACGGAATTGACCGGATTCAACGGAGCAAAAACTACACCACTCAGGTATCTCGAGTTAATGGTCACATATGGAACTGATAAGCTCTCTAGAACTGTGAAAACCCAATGCCTGGTTCTTCCCTGCAAATCTCCGTATAATTGCATCATCGCGAGACTGACGTTGGGCAGACTCGGAGCAGTGGCCTCTACGGTCCATTTGAAAATGAAGTTTTATTCAGCTGATGATGAAATTATCACCATTTCCGCTGACGTGGAGTCTGAAAAGAAATGTCACTACCTTTCAGTGAAAACAGAACACAAGTTGGATAAAACTGAGAAGAAGAAAGAACACGCGGGCAAAAAGGTGTTATCTGAAGTCAATCTGATCGAGCTCGATGATCATTACGACTCCGACAGTCCGGAAGGCGAGCAGAATGGCGTGACCAAACATGCAACCACTTTCGAGCCCGACCTGGGAAGCGCAAGCGCACCGGGCGACCTTTTTGAAAAATCCTCGACTACGACACTACAGAGCTCCTTCACCCTCAAATCAACTCATCAAAAGGAATCTGAACTTCATTAAGAACCTCACATTCCCCAACAGGCCGCCTCTGGCAACAAGCGTACAGCCCCACGCTCTGCTCCCGAAGGAACCCCTAACACTCACTGAAGACACCGGCAATAGAACCGGCAACGTCGAGGCCAGAATCCACGTCGAAAAGGCAAATCCCTGGACCCCCGGGTCTAAAAAAAAATTATAAAAAAGGGCCTCTACTACTGCTACACTTGTTTCCATTACTCCTTTGTTGGCAAATTTAGATCAATTCGGACCTTCGAGTCCCCCCACTAATGATTGTATTTCTGTTGGACCCCGGTCCCTATCAATAAATTGATTTCTTTTCAGGAACTCAGCTGCTTCGCAAAGAATGCTGGTCGAAGTCAAGGCAGAGCCCTTGCACCGACCTCTAGCAAGCTTCTTCACTCCACGTTCACTCCAAGCTCTACACTTGGTGAACCGAACCGAATGAAGTCTCACCTAATCCCGCGGCCTCGGACTGACTTCCTTCTCACGATGGGTGGCTCCGACGTGCCTTCAAATGACCTATCGTTTACGAGGTCGCACCTAGCATGGCCCATTGACCTCTACCACGAGGTCGAGCTTATCGTGGCTCATTGACCTCTACCACGAAGTCGAGCCTAGCGTGGCTCGCCAAGCAATCTTTCATGAGGACAGACCTGACGCGCCCCATCCTCTCCCGAGATCCTGCTTGGATCGGCTTCCTCGCAAACTCTGGAATTGTATCCTTCATAGACCTTGACATCGAGGTTTGAAATTCAGAGTCGTTCGCATCGACCCCTGTTCACTCAACTCTCTCACTTTCAAAGAATATCGTAAATTCTCAAGTTCAAAGGCTCGACGCCAAAAGGTGCTGACCCCGAGACTCACGAATCTCACCCGAGGTTAAGCGTGAAGAATAAACAAATCAAGAAACAAAGGTAAAGTTCAAAAGCACGAACAACATAAGGAAAGACGAGAGAATTTATACATAAGCCGGAAGGGATGGTGCCACAAGTTTACATCACAAATTGAAGGTGACCCCGGACGTAATCGAGGCCACCAAAATAAAACAAAAGAATAGAAAACAAGTATACAAGCTAAGAATTCGGAGCATAGACGACCTCGGGCTCCCCAGGTTCATCATCAGATCCCCGTGGCTTGACGATCCTCCCGCAGAAACCACATGTGAAGGATGCACCGAGGAGACATCGAGCCCGGGGTAGAGCACCTCAACCTGGGCCAACACATTGTTAAAAGAGGTAACAGCTAGAGCCTCTCTTATAGACTTCTGGTTGAAGAGAAGAGCACTATCTCGTTCCCCACGGATTTTCTTCAATTCCTCTTCACCGGAGATAGAGCCCCCCTCCAAGCTCGCAAACTCGGCTTCTAGCTATTGGACCATGGCCTCGGACACCTCTATTTCCCCTTTCAGCCTCAGCACCTCCTCAGCAGGCTCTGCCTTCTTGGCAAGCTCGGCCAGCTCCTCCTTCAGTTCCCCAGTGTTGGCCTTGGCTTCAGCCAGATTATTCAACCGAGCTTGGAGTTCTTCCTTCGCTTTCTTGAATCTCTCGGCCACGTCACAAGGTTTTGAAAGAGATTCCAAGCAAGCCATTAATTTTTCAAACTTATCCTGTAAGTCACCATTGAGCCACAAGTTCTCAGCCTCAGAATAGTTATTACCTTGCTCCTTAACAGAAACCTCCGTGCTCCACCGACTGAGCATCTGCTGGCCAAGTTTCGCGACCTTGAGGAAAGATTCAAAGTCCGCAGGAGATAGTTCGGCGTCAGCTTCGGAAGGGTGATTTACTTTCAGCTTTTTAGCCCTAGAAGGCGTGCTCGGAAGACTGCATTTCTTGAGCTCCCCTCGGGAACCTTCTAAAGCAGGCCCAGAGTCCTTCTGACCAGCAGGGGGCACACCTTGATCGACCACGACCTCGGTGGTGGCAAATGGCGGAGGCCGAGTCGAAGAAGAGTCGGCCCCAACATTGCTACCCTCTCCGACACCAGCAGAAGCAAGATACTCTGCAAAGGTCGCCGGTTTGGTAAACCGGCCTGGAAATGAAGAGAACGACTATGTCAAAAATAGAGTACGAGAATTCAAAAAAACAAGTTTACTAGAAGAAGCACACTTACCAAGTGCGGCGACCAGAGCCGCGGGAGACTCAGCGTTGACCACCGGGATCTTTCTACACTCAATCTTCTTGAGCTTGGTGGTAAAGGACTCCACCCAGTCTGACAGCAACTTCAGGGTCCCAGCCTCCTGCCGACTTAGATTAGCCTCTTTGTAAGAATACCCCGACGTCTCCAAGCCAAAATGCTCCCGACCCCAAGATAGGGTGAATAAACTCTTCACGACCTCCCCCTGGTCGTCAAGTTCGGCAATCTCCTTCTTCGCAGCATCGTTCACCGGGACCACGTAGAAGAAGTTATATTTGAAGTCCCTCACCGAGTCTGTCACAGGCTCGAAGAAGGGAAGCTTTTTGTTGCGACGCAACCCTATTTGGCCTTGCCTCTCTGTGCCGGCCCCAGGCGGGCAAAAGACGTCAAAAAGAAGGAAGAAAACTTTCATGTGGCAGGCCCGGCCGAGCACCTACATCACAATCTTGAAGGTGTTGATGAACCCCAAGAGTTGGGGGTGAGCTAAGAAGGGGCAACTTGCAGGAACAACAGAACCCTCCTCTGGAACTTTGAGAATGGGATTCTCATCCCCATCTTCTCGAAGAAGGCTGAGTAAACAAAAATTCTCACCCCCGTAACCTTAGAGCATACAGCCTCGTCATCAGAGGTGAGCTCCAGCCTCCACTCTTGCCCTTCGACTCCTACGATCTTTTCAAACCTCCTAAGCACACTCGGGTCGCTGCGCCCAACTCTGTAAACAGACGCCACCGTACGGATGTCACTAGAAGCCCAGTCATAGGGGTCCTCGACGTCGGACCCTCTAACTTCCTCCGCTTTGGCCTCACCGGCGGCCTGTCCCGCTGGCTACCAGCATTGTGCAGATAGATGGAAATTCCCTACTGCATTGTCAAGAGCAGAAGCTGTAACGCCCCAAAATTTAATTAACTATTTAATTGAATTGTTTGGGAATTTAATTGGTAGAAAAATGATAAAATAATAATAATGCTAGTATATGTGGGCCTATTGTTAGGGTTGGGAGTAGTAAAATGAGAAGTGTTAGGGAGGCCCATGATGTAATTCGAATTAGCTAAGGAAAAAGCCCATAAAATTAACTAAAGTATAAATAGGCATTATTTAGGGTTTTGCTCATTTAGAAGGAACAAAAAAAATAAGAATTAGAGAGAAGAGAAGAGAGAGGACGGCGCGAAGAAGGAGAGAGAGCTAGGGCAAGCCAAAGATTTCGAATTCTTCAAGGCTAAGGTAAGGGTGGGGTTCTATCTCTATAATTGGGTGTATGAATGGCTCTATGTAGGAAGGTTATGGAACCCTAGGTGATATTAAGTTTAGAAAACCCTAGTTGTAGGTATTGAACTTTAAATGATGATGTTAATTTCGATTGATGATGATTGTTGCCATTTGACGATGTGTGATCATGCTCGTTGATGTTTTGGAACCAAAATTCTTTGCTTGGGCGCCATGGGCGCCGTTTTTGATTCAACCGCAGGGCGCCATGGGCGCCGTCCCGTGTTTGATGTTGCTGGGCGCCTTCCTGGGCGCCATTCTGTGCGTGTTCTGTTGCCTGGGCGCATGGGCGCCGTTCTTGAAATATTGCTGGGCGCCATGGGCGCCATCTTGCTATTTGTGTGTTGCTGTCTTGCAGGTTCCTGGCGCATGGGCGCCAAGGGCGCGCCAAAACTTGGCCGCCCGGTTGTTGTTCTGTCCTGGGCGCCATGGGCGCCAATTGTGATGTTGCTGTGTTCCTGGCGCATGGGCGCCAAGGGCGCCATGTCTGGCTGCCCGTTGCTGGTTCTGGGCGCGTGGGCGCCAAGGGCGCCAAGATTGGCTGCCCGATTTCTGTTGTTGCTTGCTGTGTCTGGCGCAGGGGCGCCATGGGCGCCAAAAATCTGGCTGCCTTGTTGCTGTGTCTGGCTCAGGGGCGCCATGGGCGCCAAAAATCTGGCTGCCTTGTTGCTGTGTCTGGCGCAGGGGCGCGATGGGCGCCAAAAATCTGGCTGCCTTGTTGCTGTGTCTGGCGCAGGGGCGCCAAAAATATGGCTGCCTTGTTTGCTGTGTCTGGCGCAGGGGCGCCATGGGCGCCAAAAACCTGGTTGCCTTGTTGCTGTGTTGTGTTTTGGCGCTGTGGGCGCCAAGGGCGCCAGTTTGGCTGCCCGATTGTGTTGCTGGGCGCCCATGGCGCCAAGGGCGCCAGTTTGGCTCCCCGATTGTGTTGCTGGGCGCCCATGGCGCCACGGGCGCCAGTTTGGCTGCCCAAACGTGAATTTCACATTTGATGCTTGGAATGATGAGTTGATGTTGAATATGTAATTAGGCCCAAAGTTGCCAAAATGTTGGAAGTTGCTAAATTGTTGATGTGTTGCCAAAAATGTTGAAAGCTGCTAAGTTGTTGATGTGTTGCCAAAAATGTTGAAAGTTGCTAAGTTGCTAATTATTGTTGATGATGGTGTACCAAGTTGAATTGCCTCTATTTATTGGCAGGTGGTATGTTGTAGGCCTATGGCCAACGATGATTTCTGATGTTGTGCGTTGCTATGTAATCGTTGTTTATTGGTTGTGCATTTAGATAGCGTCGCATACATAGCATATTTTTACGATGGAGCTATGCTCAAAACACGATGGTCTGGACTGGAAAATTACGGTGAAATGATGTTATGATGTTGATGCCTCTATTTATTGGCTGGATTATGGTACCACATGCATTATAGGGCGGTGGCCCTGAGTTGAGTCACATTCTGCATCCATGTTGCATACCTATGTGATTGAGATGATGTTGACTGCTGTTAAATGATGAATTGATGCTATGACCTGAATTACATATTGTCTTTCATATGTCTGATTATATAGTGCGATATCTCACCCCTTCTGTTTGAATGTTACCCCGATGTTGGTAACGTGCAGGTAATCACGAATTAAGGCTGCTCACCTTCGGTTGATCGAGTCGATGTCGTCGCTCTGATATGTAACACTCGGGGGGAATGAACACACGTTTTAATATTGTTGCTATGTTATTTCGCTGTTGAAACTTTAAGTTGTTACGTCGTTGTTTTTGAGCTGTCTTGAGTTGTTAAGACGCCACGTCTATTTGAATTAACTTGTTATGAATCCGCTGCGTAGTAATTAAAGAGGAATTATTTTGAAGACTAAAAGGTTGTTTTATCGGTTCATCCGAAAGCGCTATGTATCTGTTTTCAAAAGCGAATTAACCCGTCTATTGTTTTCACGAAGCAAATGTGGCATTCCATTGTTTGTTGAAAAAGATTTCTATGAACTCTGATTTTGCATTATTTTACCGGGTAGAAATGGGATGGTACATTAGTGGTATCAGAGCAGCTTCGGTCTGTCCGGCCAAGTTGTCAGGTTATTGTGTCATTGACGATCAAGTATTGTTGTTTATGTTGTAGTGATTAGTTTAGATGACTGGAAGGAACGATGCTGCTGTTGAACCAAGGGAAAACACTCTTTGTTTTGTATGATAACAAATTACACCTTATCTACTAATGGTTCAAGTTGAATTAAGTACAGGACATAAAGCAAAGAGCAGGAAGATTAAAATGGAGCAGCTTGGAGAAGAAGCCACCTCAGCAGTTCAAGACCTATTTGTTTATCCTCTTTCTTTAGGACACTGTGTAAGGTCCTATCACTGAAGGTCTATGACTTTTAGTAGCTGAGAGATGAGTTTTTCAAAACATGCATGGTGCATCAATTAGGGTTTGAAAAATATTTTATAAAATTGCATGTATGCATAAGGTGGCACCTAAACCTAAAAATAATTTTGTGGAAAGCTAGAAATCGATTTCTATCATATTCTAAATCATGAAATCGATTTCCTAATCCTATTTTAAAGGCTGAAATCGATTTCCCTAGCCTATGTTAAAACAAAGAATCAATTTCTACATATACATAAGCCAAAGGTAAGAATCGATTTCCTTCTATTTCAAAAGACTATGAAATCAATTTTCAAGCAATCCTATAGGCTATGAATCGATTCCTCCTCATTTTAAACAAAGTAAGAATCGATTCCTACCCTATTCAGGATGTCCTGAAAATCGATTCCCACCTATTTCCAAAGAAACAAACAATCGATTCCTTTGTTCTCCATATGTAAAGAATCGATTCCTCTCTTTTTTAACTAGCCATATAATCGATTCTTATGTCTTCTAAAATGATAAGAATCGATTCATCAACATTTTAACTTCATCAAACAATCGATTCATCATTTCTTTAAATGTTTTTTTTAAAATCTTACGTTTTCCTAAACCTATAAATAGGGAGGTGCTTCACACTCTTCAGACACTCATCCACACCACAAAATCACAACATCTTCTCTACTTCTCACATACATTTTCTAGATCTGAGAAAGAGAAAAATAGAGCTATCACTTTCATATCATTTTTTATAGATCTAGTCACTCATCTCTCTCAGCTATTATATTGTCATATTATCTGAGGTGATTAGATCATAGCTTCTATATTGTAATCTACTATTGTGGGGGTCGCTTTGAAATCCTGGGAATTGTTCTTGGGTCTCTGAATCAGGAGATTGAGTTGGTTTGAAATCCTAGGAAGTTTTCTTGGGTCTCTCAATCAGGAGATTGAGTTGGTTTGAAATCCTGGGAAGTTTTCTTGGGTCTCTCAATCAGAAGATTGAGTTGGTTTGAAATCCTGGGAAGTTTTTCTTGGGTCTCTCAATCAGGAGATTGAGTTGGTTTGAAATCCTGGGAGGTAATCTTGGGTCGTTCAACCGGGGAAGATTGAAGTGATATTGAAATCCTGGGAGCTGCTCTTGGGTCGTTCAATCAGGAGGTTGAAGCGGTTGCGAAATCCTTAGCTGTGTGCTCGGGTTCTCAATTAGGGTTAATTGAGATTAGCTATAGGGAAGTTGCTTGCTTGTAAACATTGAAGAGGTTCTTCTCATATAGTGGTTGTTATCAAGTCCAAAGGTTGCACAGCCGGAGGCCGAGGACGTAGGGCTTTTATCCCGATCCTCGTAAAATTCCTGGTGTATCTCTATCCCCCTCTCTTTACTTTATTTACTGTTTATATCTGTTTATAATATCACTCAGTGGATTTATTGTATAACTATATCCCTATTCTGATCTGAATCTGTTAATCTGGTTATAGTTATACTCACTGTACTACATATCTGTTTATCTGTCATCTTCGCTATCACTACTGTAGATCTGCTATATTCAATATCATTGCATTACTTATAAAACAACCTTATTGTGAATATTGAATATAGAGTAATATCTCATTGTGCCTGATCTGCCTGCTTGCATATATCTGATAAGTTCAAATCTCTTTTTCCGCATTTGATTTAAACAAACTTATCATTTATTTTGAAAAGAATCCAAGATTTACACATAACCTTATTCACCCCCCTCTAAGGTCTTCATATAGTCTAACAAGTGGTATCAAAGCTAGAAATTGCATATAGAGCTTTACATCTCGCAATTTAAATTTTATTTATCTATCTGTGATCATGGGTTCTTTTATGAAAGAGGGGATGTCCTTCAATAGGCCACCCCTGTTTGATGGGACTAACTATGACTATTGGAGTAGTCGAATGAAATGTCATGTGCAGGCTATAGATTTCACTCTGTGGAGAATTATTGTTGATGGACCATTGATTCCTATGAAGATCAAAATTACAAAACCTGGTGGTGCTGACGGAGACACTACAAAAACTCAAGCTACCGGCAAAGCAGAAGAAATTCCAGTTGAAGACATCTACACCATTGATCTAAGCGAGCTGAGAAAGTCCGAGTTAGAGAAAATCTCTCAGAATGCCAAAGCTATGAACATTCTTCACCTATCTCTATGTGAAGAAGAATATGGAAGGGTAAAAGGGTGTCAAACAACTAAAGAGATCTGGGACTGCTTGGAAGCTACACATGTCGGTACAAGCCAAGTAAAGGATACAAAAATCAGAATCCTCACTTCTGAGTATGAATCATTCAAAATGAAGGAAGGTGAATCTGTTGCAGCTATGCACCAGAGACTGAATCTGATTCTGAACAACCTAAGGGAACTGGGAAAGAGGTATTCTACAAAAGATATAAATGGGAAGATTCTTGCATCTCTGACTGGTGAGTTCTTTCCAAAAACTTGTGCAATCATTGAAGCCAAAGATATTGGCACTCTGCCTCAAGAAGACTTGATTGGGTCACTTCTTGCCTTTGAGGTTGTATTGGCTGCTAACAAAGATCAAGAAGCAAAAATAGTAAAAGATAGAAAATCTCTTGCTCTTGCTGCTAAAACACCTAAGATAGCAAGGAAAGAGGTTGAGTCTGATAAAGAATCTGATGATGAAGACATGGCTGAATTATTTGAAGAATTCATGAGATTCAACAAACTTGAAAAGAGAAATAACTCAAAGAAATCCAAGAAAGCTAAGAAGGCTACATGGAACAACTATACTGACAGTGAAGAAGAGGAGGTTGCAAATGCCATTTGTCTCACCGCATGTGAAACACCTAAGGCTACTATATGGGATTGTCTTGGCACTGATAGTGACACAGACGAAGAAGAGCAAATTGCAAATGGTGTTTGTCATATGGCAAATGACTCATCTAAGGTAAGCCTTAACTCTTCTAGTCTTTCTGATTCCTCAATGCATGATGATTTACTTGATGATGGTTGTAGTAGTCAAGATTTGAGTGAGGCTTTTGAAGCTCTCTATTTTGAACATGAAACTCTTTTGTTAAAATCTAAGAAGTTGGCAAAGAGTAACAAAAGCATGCTCACTCAAATCGAGACACTTGAAAATGAAGTAGATAGATTAAAGAATGAACTACATAAATCTGTCAACCTTGAGCTTTGTGAGCTTAAACAAAATTTTGAAAATGCCAAGGTTGAAAATGAACTTTTGAAAGTAACATTGAAAAAGTTTGAAGTTGGTGAAAAGACCTTGACTCAGTTGCTTCACTCTCAACATCAATATGTTGATAGGAGAGGAATTGGGTACAAAGGTAATTCCACCTCCTCCATTTTAAACAAGAAATTAACTTTTGTTGCATCTACTTCAAGTTATAAACCCATTGTTTTCTCATGCACCTACTGTCAAAAGGGAAACCATAGCTCACCTAGAGGCCCTATTCGTAAATTATGTGAGCTTGGTACCCTTATACCTGCCTGTAAGAAACCAAGGTGGATTGTGAAAAACCCCTTGATAACTAACCCCAAAGGACCCAAAGAGAAATGGGTACCAAAAGTTCCTACTTGATTTTTTGTGCAGGTATGCTTCAAGGTATAGGGGATTGGTACCTTGATAGCTGAGACACGAAGCTCATGAATCTGGTAATGCTTCACTACTCTTGAACTTGAGCAACAAAGCTAGTGAATCTGTAATGTATACCAACTATAAATCTGCTTAATAGGTAAAGGTTGTGTGGGTAAGGAAAACACAACTATATTTATCAAGTATTAAACACTTATGTGAAGTAATTATTTGTATGCATCAAAGCTTTTTCTCAAGTGCTATTATACTAGATCTTTGATGCAACATATTTTTGATGTTAAAAATGATACCTATATTGTTGAACCAAGGATGATTATCTTAGGTATCATATTTTTAAAATCATGATGATCCACCCTCTTTTTGCTAAAGCCTTGCATTCTAAAATTATTAAGGGGGATCACCAAGTAAGGGGGAGCATAGCATGAACTACTGTTTCTGATACCTCATATGCTATGTGCTCCTTTGCTAGTTTACAAAGTGATTATGTCTGTTTGTGGTTATCTCATATGCTATGTGCTCACCCCCCTCCTTTTTGATGAAAACAAAGGGGGAGAGAATATTATGCATGTTATATGTGGGAGAGAATATATGCATGGTATATGTGAGGGGAGAAAAATAATTGCTGCTATCCTGCTGATGTACTGTTTATTTTATTATGCATATGCTTAGGGGGAGCTTTTTGAAAAAGTTTCATTACTATCAAACCCCCTATGCATAATGTAATTTGTTATCATCAAAAAGGGGGAGTTTGTTGAACCAAGGGCAAACACTCTTTGTTTTGTATGATAACAAATTACACCTTATCTACTAATGGTTCAAGTTGAATTAAGTACAGGACATAAAGCAAAGAGCAGGAAGATTAAAATGGAGCAGCTTGGAGAAGAAGCCACCTCAGCAGTTCAAGACCTATTTGCTTATCCGCTTTCTTTAGGACACTGTGTAAGGTCCTATCACTGAAGGTCTATGACTTTTAGTAGCTGAGAGATGAGTTTTTCAAAACATGCATGGTGCATCAATTAGGGTTTGAAAAATATTTTATAAAATTGCATGCATGCATAAGGTGGCACCTAAACCTAAAAATAATTTTGTGGAAAGCTAGAAATCGATTTCTATCATTTTCTAAATCATGAAATCGATTTCCTAATCCTATTTTAAAGGTTGAAATCGATTTCCCTAGCCTATGTTAAAACAAAGAATCGATTTCTACATATACATAAGCCAAAGGTAAGAATCGATTTCCTTCTATTTCAAAAGACTATGAAATCGATTTTCAAGCAATCCTATAGGCTATGAATCGATTCCTCCTCATTTTAAACAAAGTAAGAATCGATTCCTACCCTATTCAGGATGTCCTGAAAATCGATTCCCACCTATTTCCAAAGAAACAAACAATCGATTCCTATGTTCTCCATATGTAAAGAATCGATTCCTCTCTTTTTTAACTAGCCATATAAACGATTCTTATGTCTTCTAAAATGTTAAGAATCGATTCATCAACATTTTAACTTCATCAAACAATCGATTCATCATTTCTTTAAATGTTTTTTTTTAAAATCTTACGTTTTCCTAAACCTATAAATAGGGAGGTGCTTCACACTCTTCAGACACTCATCCACACCACAAAATCACAACATCTTCTCTACTTCTCACATACATTTTCTAGATCTGAGAAAGAGAAAAATAGAGCTATCACTTTCATATCACTTTTTATAGATCTAGTCACTCATCTCTCTCAGCTATTATATTGTCATATTATCTGAGATGATTAGATCATAGCTTCTATATTGTAATCTACTATTGTGGGGGTCGCTTTGAAATCCTGGGAATTGTTCTTGGGTCTCTCAATCAGGAGATTGAGTTGGTTTGAAATCCTGGGAAGTTTTCTTGGGTCTCTCAATCAGAAGATTGAGTTGGTTTGAAATCCTGGGAAGTTTTTCTTGGGTCTCTCAATCAGGAGATTGAGTTGGTTTGAAATCCTGGGAGGTAATCTTGGGTCGTTCAATCGGGGAAGATTGAAGTGGTATTGAAATCCTGGGAGCTGCTCTTGGGTCGTTCAATCAGGAGGTTGAAGCGGTTGCGAAATCCTTAGCTGTGTGCTCGGGTTCTCAATTAGGGTTAATTGAGATTAGCTATAGGGAAGTTGCTTGCTTGCAAACATTGAAGAGGTTCTTCTCATATAGTGGTTGTTATCAAGTCCAAAGTTTGCAAAGCCGGAGGCCGAGGACGTAGGGCTTTTATCCCGAACCTCGTAAAATTCCTGGTGTATCTCTATCCCTCTCTCTTTACTTTATTTACTGTTTATATCTGTTTATAATATCACTCAGTGGATTTATTGTATAAATATATCCCTACTCTGATCTGAATCTGTTAATCTGGTTATAGTTATACTCACTGTACTACATATCTGTTTATCTATCATCTTCTCTATCACTACTGTAGATCTGCTATATTCAATATCATTGTATTACTTATAAAACAACCTTATTGTGAATATTGAATATAGAGTAATATCTCATTGTGCCTGATCTGCCTGCTTGCATATATCTGATAAGTTCAAATCTCTTTTTCCGCATTTGATTTAAACAAACTTATCATTTATTTTGAAATTAATCCAAGATTTACACATAACCTTATTCACCCCCCTCTAAGGTTATCATATAGTCTAACAGCTGCTATCGCTGCTGCTTTGGCTGCTATGGCTCAGGTCGTGGAAGGTCAGCAAAACGTTGGTGAAAATGCTGGGTCTCGTAGTTTGGTAACCTTTCAAAGGGAGAATCCGCCTACTTTCAAAGGCAAGTATAATCCTGATGGAGCGTTGGCTTGGCTGTAGGAGATGGAGAGGATCTTCCGTGTGATGGACTACACTCCAGCGCAGAAGGTTCGTTATGGTACTCATATGTTGGCAGAATAGGCTGATGACTGGTGGCTAGAGACTAGTAAAAGATTGGTAGCTGCAGGTGAAGAGATCACTTGGGTGGTGTTCCATAGGGAATTTATGAGGAAGTATTACCCTGAGGATGTCCGGGGCAAGAAGGAAATCGAATTCCTTGAGCTGAAGCAGGGAAACCTGTCGGTTACTGAGTATGCTGCTAAGTTTGTGGAGTTGGCTAACTTTTATCCGCACTACAGTGAAGCAACTGCTGAGTCCTCGAAGTGCATCAAGTTTGAGAAAGGGTTACGACCAGAGATCAAGAAGGCCATTGGATATCAGAAGATCTGTGTCTTTGCTGATTTGATTGATAGCTGTAGAATCTATGAAGAGGATAACAATGCGCATTATAAAATTATCAATGAGAAAAGGAGCTGATAGCCCCGCAAGTGCACGGGTCGTATCGCGTAATAAAAGAGTATCGGTCCATGATGGGGGCATAGCCTTAACATTTCTTTGAAATGTTCCCAACCATCATAAAGAGATTCCCCGTCATTTTGAGAAAATCGAGTAATTTGATTTCTCATTTGAGCTGTTTTACTCGGGGGAAAGAATTTAGCAAGAAAAGCTTGTTTTAGCTGGTCCCAGCTGGTAATGGATTCCGAAGGCAAAGAATGTAGCCATGCTCTAGCTCTATCCCTTAATGAAAAGGGAAGAGTTTTAGTCTTATGGCATCCGGAGGTACCCCGTTTAATTTGAGAGTTCCACAGTATTCAAGAAAAATTGAAATATGAAGATTTGGGTCCTCCGTGGGAGAACCAGAAAATTGGTTTTGTTGTACCATCGAAAGCAGAGATGTTTTGAGTTCAAAATTATTTGCTTCCACATTTGGATGTACAATGGCAGCCGATGGCTCTGCTGAAGGTGTTGCGTACTCTTTGAGAGCACGATTTTCATTAGCCGCCATTTGGTTATCGGGAATTTCTCTCCTCCTTCTATGTAAGAACCTTTCGATTTCGGGAATTTGTTGAACAGTTTCTCCGAAACTTCTGGTTCTTCGCATTCGAGGGACAAGAGAAGAAAAAGTAAAAATAAAGAAAATAAAATTTCAGTCTAACCGGTTTCGAAAAACTTAATCAATATCACTGCCTCCCCGGCAACGGCGCCAAAAACTTGATAGCCCCGCAAGTGCACGGGTCGTATTGCGTAATAAAAGAGTATCGGTCCACAGGGAGAGCCTAAGTGAATACCAATTTAATTTTTCAAAGTTTGATTAACTGAAAAGAAAGTGTTTTTGGAAAGAAGGAATATTTTAGTAAAGTCTACTCACTCATGATCATTGTAGACAAAAGAGGAGAAGAGAAAATAAAAGAAGAAAAACATAAAGTTAAATAGCGAGAAATAAAAGAAAGCAGTAAAGTGCAAAATCACAAATAGCGGAATTGTAAATGACAAGAAAGTAAATTGCTTGAAAAGTAAATTGCCAGTAATTTACTTGACTTGGAAAGTTAAAGAGCAAGAAAAATAAAAGAAAGCGGTAAAGTGCAAAATCATAAATAGCGGAATTGTAAATGACAAGAAAGTAAATTGCTTGGAAAGTAAATTGCCAGTAATTTACTTGACTTTGGAAAGTTAAAGAGCAAGAAAAATAAAGGTGCAAGAAAGTAAATAACTTGGAAAATAAAGGTGCAAGAAATTAAATAGCAAGAATTTAAAGGGCAAGAAAGTAAATGACTTGGAAAATAAAGATGCAAGAAATTAAATAGCAAGGAAAGTAAATGACTTGGAAAATAAATAGCAAGAATTTAAAGGGCAAGAAAGTAAATGACTTGGAAAGAAAAAGGGCAAGAAAATAAATAGCAAGAATTTAAAGGGCAAGAAAGTAAATAAACAAGAATCATAAAAAGCATGAAGAGTAAATTGAAGTCATGAATCTTTAGAGAGCCTTTGTCATTGATTTTCTAACAAAATTCAAGCTTAGTTACAAGTGAGGATCAAGCCTCTATTTATAGGAAAAATATGAGGGGCAAAATGGTCCAAAAGAGGAAAAAGTGGCAAATCAAGTTGGCCAAGGTAGTCATCAAAAAGCCATCCTCAAGTGGACAAAGCACATGAGCAAGTGGTCAAAGCACATGGTCATCAACAAGTGGGCAAAAATATCCATCAATAAGTGGGCAAGGCAAATTCGACTGATGCAGCAGAATTCTGGGAGATCCAGTCGAATTCTGGCCTGCTGAGACAGATGCTGTCGAATTCTAGCCTGCTGAGACAGATGCTGTCGAATTCTGAGAGATCTAGTCGAATTCTGGGAGATCCAGTCGAATTCTGGGAGATGCAGTTGAATTCTGGGAGATCCAGTCGAATTCTGACTTGCTGAGACTTAAGCAGCCCAAATTGCTTCAAAATAAAACCTGAAGATAAAAAGTAAACATTTGCAGTAAAATAGAACAAAAATATAATTAAAATACTAAAAATACTTAATAAAATAACTATTAAAAAGACTCTAAAAATAGACTTATCAAACTCCCCTATGCTTGAACCTTTGCTTGTCCTCAAGTAAAAACAGTGTAAATCTTTAGGCCAATTCTAAAGGAAAATTATTTTCATATCGAAACCTTAAGTGAACTGTGGGGCAATTCTAACACTTTGGTATGAGAGCTACTATTTTGGGCTTCTTGTGGAATTGAGAGACAACTTTAAAGTATCAGTACTCTAGAGAGGATATCAATGTCATCATAGAACCGGTTCCCCAACATTCTTAAGCTTGGGTCCTCCATTTACTAAGACCGGGTCTCAAAGGAGGGTCTTTATACGCTGGGTATTCAAGCATTTTTCTTTTCTTTTTGATTTTATATGCTAACCATTTAAAAATGCACTAACTTTTGTATTTTTGAATTGGTTTTGCATATATGTAATTTTTTTTTTTTTTTTTGAATACCCCAACTCAGACGTTTTTCTCCAGTAACCGCGCATCTAGTAAATGTCACCAAGAGAACCAGGTTACTAGTTTCTTTTCAGTCCCTCTATTTGTATTAATAACTGAAAATAGTCTCAATAGTGTGTGTGTGAAAAAGCCCTAGAAGTAGAAATCGAGCCATGATACAATTTTTTTTTTGTTCCCAACCAGTCCACCTAGATGATTGCTAATGAAAAAATGAAAAATTATTTTTGTCCAGAAAAGGCTTATCTAAAACATGCTTAAGGTTCACAAAGTTTCGCGATGGAGGGAGCAGATACAACTCAAAGTACAAAAAGGTAAAAACTCGGCAAAGCAATAAAGACATTCCTAATAAAAGTAATAAAATACCCCCCCATGCTTGGACTAGGCATTGTCCTCAATGATTTTTCAAGTAAGACAAAAGGGGTTAGGAGAGCTTACCTGGCTGTCTGGTTCAGGATACTCGGCCCTGGGGTATTTTATTTTTCAACAAATCGAAAAATACATTAAGCCGTGGGTTGCCTCCCACGCAGCGCTCTTTTAACGTCACTAGCTTGACGGTCAAAAAGAATTTTTCAATTGGGATCATGTAGAACTAAACTAGTTCATTTCTCAATTGGGTCACCAATTAAATAATTTTTCAACCTTTGACCATTGACTTTAAACGATCCGGATTTCTCGCTCCAGATCTCTACAGATCCGAAGGGGTAAACCTTACGGATTTCAAAAGGACCGGTCCATCTTGACTTTAATTTTCCCGGAAAAATTTTTAGCCTGGAATTAAACAATAACACCAGGTCACCCTCCTTGAATTCTCTACGAATAATACGCTTATCATGCCAATTTTTTGTTCTTTCTTTGTAAAGTTTGGCATTCTCATAAGCATCCATTCGCAGTTCTTCCAATTCGTTTAGTTGGAATTTTCTTTTTTCTCCGGCTAATTCCATGTTCAGGTTAAGGCGTTTAATTGCCCAGTAAGCTTTGTGCTCTAGCTCTACCGGAAGGTGGCAAGACTTCCCATAAATTAATTTAAAAGGAGTCATTCCTATGGGAGTCTTGTACGCAGTCCGATAAGCCCAGAGAGCATCATCAAGCTTTACCGACCAGTCTTTTCTTGAAGTCGAAACAGTTTTTTCTAAAATACTTTTAATTTCTCTGTTCGATACCTCAACCTGACCGCTTGTTTGAGGGTGATAAGGCGTTGCAATTTTGTGCCTTACTCCAAACTTTTGCAGTAACATTTCAAAATGTTTCGAGATGAAATGGGATCCTCCGTCGCTTATGACAACACGAGGGACCCCGAATCTTGGAAAAATTATTTTTTTGAAAAGTTTTATGACTACCTTTGCATCGTTTGTAGGAGAACCAATGGCTTCGATCCATTTTGACACATAGTCAACGGCTACCAGAATATATTGGTTTCCAAAAGAAGAAGGAAACGGTCCCATGAAATCGATACCCCAGACGTCGAAAATTTCAACCTCTAAGATATTATTTAAGGGCATTTCATTTCTTTTTGAAATATTTCCGGTGCGTTGACACTGGTCGCATTTAGAAATGAATTGATGCGCGTCTTTAAAAAGGGACGGCCAATAAAAACCAGATTGAAGAATTTTCGTAGTAGTTTTTGAAGAACTGGCATGGCTGCCATAGGAAGAGGAATGACAATGGTATAGAATGTTACTTACCTCTTCTTCCGGAATGCATCTTCTGAACACCCCATCAGCCCCCCTTTTAAAAAGCAGTGGCTCGTCCCAGTAATACTGTTTGAGATCGTGGAAGAATTTCTTCTTCCGCTGATAATTTAAATCTGGGGGGAGTACTCCTGCTGCAAGGTAGTTTACAAAATCTGCATACCATGGTGCTTCAGATTTGATCAATGAGAAGAGTTGATCATCCAGAAATGTATCATTAAGCGGCAACTCTTCTTCTTTTGTTCCTTGTAGACGGGACAAATGATCAGCCACAACATTTTCAACGCCTTTTTTATCCCTTATTTCAAGATCAAATTCTTGTAGGAGTAAAACCCATCGGATCAATCTCGGCTTGGCATCTTTTTTGTTTAACAAATATTTTATGGCCGAGTGATCAGTAAAAATGATGATTTTTGAACCTACCAGATATGATCGAAACTTATCAACGGCAAAAACTACCGCCAATAATTCTTTTTCAGTTGTGGCGTAATTCATTTGTGCCTCGTCTAAGGTCCTGCTTGCATAGTATATGGCATGCAATTTTTTTTCTTTTCTTTGTCCCAGGACTGCCCCAACTGCATAGTCGCTTGCATCGCACATTATTTCAAACGGAAGATTCCAGTCTGGTGGCTGTATGATCGGGGCAGTAACTAAAGCTTTTTTCAACCTATTAAAAGCTTCAAGACAAAGATCGTTAAAAATAAATGCTGCTTCCTTAAGGAGCAGACTTGTCATAGGTTTTGAAATTTTTGAAAAGTCTTTTATGAACCGACGGTAGAAACCCGCATGGCCTAAAAAGCTTCTCACCTCTTTTACTGTGGTGGGAGGTAGCATTTTTTCAATCACTTCAATTTTTGCACGGTCTACCTCAATACCTCTATGAGAAATTAAGTGCCCTAGGACAATTCCTTCATTAACCATGAAATGACACTTTTCCCAGTTTAGAACTAGGTTCACCTTCTCACACCTTTCTAAGACTTTTTCCAGATTGGCTAAACAGTTTTCAAAATTTGACCCATGGACGGAAAAATCATCCATAAACACTTCCATTATGTTTTCAACAAAGTCTGAGAATATGGACATCATACACCTTTGAAAGGTAGCGGGAGCATTACATAGACCAAAGGGCATCCTTCTATAGGCATAAGTGCCAAAAGGACATGTGAAAGTTGTTTTTTCTTGTTCGCTAGGGTGGATGGGAATTTGGAAAAATCCCGAATAACCATCCAAATAGCAGAAATGTGAGTGCCGCGCTAACCTTTCTAGCATTTGATCAATGAACGGGAGAGGGAAGTGATCTTTCCGGGTAGCTTTGTTAAGCTTTCTGTAATCAATACACATTCCCCATCCCGTGATTGTCCTTGTGGAAATGCATTCATCCTTTTCATTTTTAATAACTGTTAAGCCTCCCTTCTTAGGTACTACTTGAACAGGACTAACCCACTTACTATCGGAAATAGGATATATTATCCCAGCATCAAGGAGTTTTAAAACTTCTTTTTTTACAACCTCTTTCATGTTTGGGTTTAATCTTCTTTGATGCTCGATAGAAGGTTTATAGTCCTCTTCCAGTAGTATTCTGTGTATGCATATTGACGGATTTATTCCCTTAATGTCCTCAATAGTATACCCTATGGCTTTGGGATACTTCTTGAGAACATTAAGTAATTTTTCAGTCTCATTTTGTTTCAAATTTGCATTTACAATTACTGGAAAAGTAGAATTAGGGCCAAGAAACTCATACCTGAGAGATGATGGTAAGGGCTTCAGTTCTATTTTTGGTGTTTCTTTTGGGAGAGGTCGAGGTTTCTCCTCACCCAAAGTTTCAGTACCCAATTCTTTTGATGGTGGATTTTCATCCAAAAGTTTTATGTAGAATTGGGTTTCCCCTGCTGCATTTGCATTTGTGTTGCCTAAAAGGCAATCTTCCAGACTATCTTGTGAAGATGATGCTAAAGAGCACTCTCGCACGCAATAGTCTACAATGTCAATCCTGCAGCATGAGTCTTTTACAGATGGACTTTTCATGAAGTTTGAAACTTCAAACTCAACCTTTTAATCCCCCACATTAAAAACCAACTTACCGTTTTTAACGTCAATTATTGCCCCTGCAGTAGCTAAAAAAGGCCTCCCTAGAAGAATAGGAATTTGGGAGTCTTCTTCAATTTCCATTACAACAAAGTCCACTGGTATAAAAGTTTGCCCTACCTTGATAGGGATATCCTCTAAGATTCCAGTGGGGTATTTAACGGAACGATCTGCCAACTGTATTGTCATTTTTGTGGGCTTAAGTTCGCCTACCCCTAGTCTATTGCAAAGAGAAAGAGGCATCAAACTTACACTGGCTCCTAGATCGCACATCGCTCTGCTTATAGTTTCACTTCCAATCACACAAGGTATGGAAAAACTACCTGGATCTTTGAGTTTTTGTGGCAGCTTGTTCTGGATAATTGCACTACATTCCTCTGTTAATGCAATCGTCTCATAGTCGTCTATTTTTCTTTTCTTGGATAAAATTTCTTTCAAAAATTTAGAATAAGACGGCATTTGAGACAATGCATCAGTGAAAGGAACGTTGATGTAAAGCTTTTTAAGCAAGTCGACAAACCTTTTGAATTGCTCGTCAATTTTGCTTTTTGCAAATCTTTGGGGGAAAGGAATGGGTGGTTTGTATGGTGGAGGGGGGATGTGTGGTTCTTCTCTTTCTTTTTCTGGTTCTTTCCCTTTTTCTTTCTCTTCTAGTTCACCTGGTAAATTATGTTTTTCACTCACAATTTTTTCTTGGTTTGCTCTTGGTTCCTCTAATTGTTTTCCGCTTCTAAGGGTGACAGCATTTATTTGGCCTTTTGGATTTTGCTCTGGTTGCCCAGGAAATACCCCTGAAGACTTAGAGGATGAAGCTACCTGTGTTGCCACTTGAGTTATTTGATTTTCAAGCATTTTATTATGAGTGGAAATAGAGTCGACTTTTGATACTAATTTGATAAGTGTGTCATTCAAATAACCAGTTTGATTTTTGAATTCTTCATTTTGTTTTGTTTGAGATGACACAAATTTTTCCATCAAAAATTCTAAGTTCGACTTTTGCGGGTTGTTTTGTGGGTTGTTAAAAACCCTTTGATTTTGAAAGACAGGAGGTGGTCTAGGTGCTGGATTGGGTGGAGGATTTTTATAAGAAAAATTTGGATGATTCCTCCACCCAGGATTATAAGTATTTGAAAATGGATCTTCCTTTTGAGCATAGTTAATATGCTCATTTCCAGCACTAGATGCCTCAAGCTGGCATTCAGCTCCAATATGGCCAACAACCCCACATAATTCACATGGTGGAGTAATAGGAGAAGAAGTTTGTGAGACGGCACTTACATTTAATTTTTCAAATTTTTGAAAAAGTGCGTCCACTTTTGAGGAAAGATGATCAACAGCAGATATTTCATACTTACCTGGCTCTTTTGATGTGGCTGGTTTATTTGTTATGGCTCGCTCACTTGTCCACTGACAATGGTTTTGAGCCATATCTTCAACGAGTGCATAAGCTTCGGTAAAATTTTTGTTCATTAAAGCTCCACCTGCAGCTGCATCAATAGTCATTCTTGTTGCATATTGTAATCCATTATAAAAAGTGTGAACAACAAGCCATTTCTCTAGTCCATGATGGGGGCATAGCCTTAACATTTCTTTGAAATGTTCCCAAGCATCATAAAGAGATTCCCCGTCATTTTGAGAAAATCGAGTAATTTGATTTCTCATTTGAGCTGTTTTACTCGGGGGAAAGAATTTAGCAAGAAAAGCTTGTTTTAGCTGGTCCCAGCTGGTAATGGATTCCGAAGGCAAAGAATGTAGCCATGCTCTAGCTCTATCCCTTAATGAAAAAGGGAAGAGTTTTAGTCTTATGGCATCCGGAGGTACCCCGTTTAATTTGAGAGTTCCACAGTATTCAAGAAAAATTGAAATATGAAGATTTGGGTCCTCCGTGGGAGAACCAGAAAATTGGTTTTGTTGTACCATCGAAAGCAGAGATGTTTTGAGTTCAAAATTATTTGCTTCCACATTTGGATGTACAATGGCAGCCGATGGCTCTGCTGAAGGTGTTGCGTACTCTTTGAGAGCACGATTTTCATTAGCCGCCATTTGGTTATCGGGAATTTCTCTCCTCCTTCTATGTAAGAACCTTTCAATTTCGGGAATTTGTTGAACAGTTTCTCCGAAGCTTCTGGTTCTTCGCATTCGAGGGACAAGAGAAGAAAAAGTAAAAATAAAGAAAATAAAATTTCAGTCTAACCGGTTTCGAAAAACTTAATCAATATCACTGCCTCCCCGGCAACGGCGCCAAAAACTTGATAGCCCCGCAAGTGCACGGGTCGTATCGCGTAATAAAAGAGTATCGGTCCACAGGGAGAGCCTAAGTGAATACCAATTTAATTTTTCAAAGTTTGATTAACTGAAAAGAAAGTGTTTTTGGAAAGAAGGAATATTTTAGTAAAGTCTACTCACTCATGATCATTGTAGACAAAAGAGGAGAAGAGAAAATAAAAGAAGAAAAACATAAAGTTAAATAGCGAGAAATAAAAGAAAGCAGTAAAGTGCAAAATCACAAATAGCGGAATTGTAAATGACAAGAAAGTAAATTGCTTGAAAAGTAAATTGCCAGTAATTTACTTGACTTGGAAAGTTAAAGAGCAAGAAAAATAAAAGAAAGCGGTAAAGTGCAAAATCATAAATAGCGGAATTGTAAATGACAAGAAAGTAAATTGCTTGGAAAGTAAATTGCCAGTAATTTACTTGACTTTGGAAAGTTAAAGAGCAAGAAAAATAAAGGTGCAAAAAAGTAAATAACTTGGAAAATAAAGGTGCAAGAAATTAAATAGCAAGAATTTAAAGGGCAAGAAAGTAAATGACTTGGAAAATAAAGATGCAAGAAATTAAATAGCAAGGAAAGTAAATGACTTGGAAAATAAATAGCAAGAATTTAAAGGGCAAGAAAGTAAATGACTTGGAAAGAAAAAGGGCAAGAAAATAAATAGCAAGAATTTAAAGGGCAAGAAAGTAAATAAACAAGAATCATAAAAAGCATGAAGAGTAAATTGAAGTCATGAATCTTTAGAGAGCCTTTGTCATTGATTTTCTAACAAAATTCAAGCTTAGTTACAAGTGAGGATCAAGCCTCTATTTATAGGAAAAATATGAGGGGCAAAATGGTCCAAAAGAGGAAAAAGTGGCAAATCAAGTTGGCCAAGGTAGTCATCAAAAAGCCATCCTCAAGTGGACAAAGCACATGAGCAAGTGGTCAAAGCACATGGTCATCAACAAGTGGGCAAAAATATCCATCAATAAGTGGGCAAGGCAAATTCGACTGATGCAGCAGAATTCTGGGAGATCCAGTCGAATTCTGGCCTGCTGAGACAGATGCTGTCGAATTCTGACGTGCTGAGACAGATGCTGTCGAATTCTGGCCTGCTGAGACAGATGCTGTCGAATTCTAGCCTGCTGAGACAGATGCTGTCGAATTCTGAGAGATCTAGTCGAATTCTGGGAGACCCAGTCGAATTCTGGGAGATGCAGTCGAATTCTGGGAGATCCAGTCGAATTCTGACTTGCTGAGACTTAAGCAGCCCAAATTGCTTCAAAATAAAACCTGAAGATAAAAAGTAAACATTTGCAGTAAAATCGAACAAAAATATAATTAAAATACTAAAAAGACTTAATAAAATAACTATTAAAAAGACTCTAAAAATAGACTTATCAGGAGCAAGCCTCAAAATCGTGGTAAGCCGTATGATGCTCCTGCTGGTAAGGGTAAGTCGAGAGTTGCTGATGGCAAGAGGACTAGTGGGGGAGATGCTCCTGCTGGTATTGTGTGCTTCAAATGTGGCAAAGCTGGTCATAAGAGTAATGCGTGCAAAGCTGAGACGAAGAGGTGTTTCCGTTGTGGTAAGATCGGGCATGGGTGTCCGGGTGTGAGCATAAGGAGGTGATTTGTTTCAACTGTGGCGAAGGAGGACACATCAGTAGTCAGTGTCAGAAACTGAAGAAGGAGCGGGCTAGTGGAAAAGTGTTCGCTTTGGCAGGGACAGAGACTTCCGAAGAAGATGGACTTATTAGAGGTACATGCTTCATTAATAATATTCCTCTATCTTCTATTGTTGATACCGGTGCTACTCATTGTTTTATTGCTACTGATTGTGTTTAAAGATTGGGTGTTGCATTGTCTTCTATGAATGGAGAGATGGTCGTCGACACTCCAGCTAAGGGGTCGGTGACTACTTCTCTTGTATGCTCTCAATGTCCTTTGTCGACTTTCGACAGAGACTTTGTTGTTGACCTGATTTGTTTGCCGTTAAGTGGATTGGATGTGATCTTAGGTATGAACTGGTTAGAGCATAACCATGTGCATATTAACTGTCGTAGTAAGTCGGTGAGTTTCTCCACTCCTGAAGAGGAGGAAGCTGGTTTGTTGTCTGCTGGTCAGTTGCAGAAGTTGATGCGGGAGGAAGTCCAGTTATTCTCGCTGATGGCGTCAATGTCTGTTGAGAACCGAGCCGTGATTGAAGAGCTGCGGGTAGTATGTGAATTTCCTGAAGTTTTCCCTGATGAGATTCCAGGTGTGCCGCCAGAGAGAGAAGTGGAATTCGCTATTGATCTTGTACCTGGTACCAGACCTGTTTCTATGGCACCGTACAGGATGTCGGCATCTGAATTGTCCGAATTAAAGAAGCAGCTTGAGGTTTTGCTCGAAAGGAAGTTTGTGAGACCAAGTGTGTCGTCGTGGGGAGCTCCTGTGTTGCTAGTAAAGAAAAAAGATGGAAGTATGAGGCTGTAATGATTATAGACAGTTGAATAAGGTAACGATTAAGAACAAGTATCCACTTCCAAGGATAGATGATTTGATGGATCAGCTGGTGGGTGCTCAAGTGTTTAGTAAGATTGATTTGCGGTCGGGCTATCATCAGATTAAAGTGAAAGATGAGGATATTCAGAAGACGGCTTTTAGAATGCGTTATGGGAATTATGAGTATTCGGTGATGCCTTTTGGTGTTACTAACGCGCCGAGGGTATTTATGGAATACATGAACCGTATTTTCCATACTTACTTGGATCAGTTTGTGGTGGTATTCATCGATGATACTCTGGTCTACTCTAAGTTGGAAGAAGAGCATGCAGAGCATTTTAGATTAGTGTTGGAAGTCCTGAAAGAGAAGAAGTTATATGCAAAGCTGTCTAAATGTGAATTCTGGTTGAAGGAAGTGAGTTTCCTTGGTCACGTCATTTTAGGTAGTGGCATTGCGATGGATCCATCTAAAGTAGATGCTGTGTTTCAGTGGGAAGCCCCGAAGTCGGCTACCGAGATTAGAAGCTTTTTGGGGTTAGCTGGTTATTATAGAAGGTTCATCGAGGGTTTTTCGAAGCTAGCACTTCCGTTAACTCAGTTGACTTTCAAGGGTAAAGCCTTTATATGGGACGCTCGTTGCGAAGAAAGTTTCGCCGAATTGAAGAAGAGATTGACGACGTCTCCTATTTTGACGTTGACCAATCCGGGAGAGTCTTTTGTGGTGTATTGTGATGCTTCCAAGATGGGTTTAGGAGGTGTGCTTATGCAGAATGGAAATGTAGTTGCTTATGCGTCGAGGCAGTTGATGGCTCATGAAAAGAATTATCCTACGCATGACTTAGAGCTTGCTGCGGTTGTTTTTGTGCTGAAAATTTGGAGGCATTATCTTTATGGTTCTAGATTTGAAGTATTTAGCGACCATAAGAGTTTGAAGTATTTATTTGATCAGAAGGAATTGAATATGAGGCAACGACGGTGGTTGGAGTTATTAAAAGATTATGATTTCGGATTGAATTATCACCCAGGAAAAGCTAATGTCGTGGCTGATTCGTTAAGTCGAAAGACCTTACACATGTCAGCAATGATGGTTAAGGAGTTGGAATTAATTGAGCAGTTCAGATATATGAGTTTGGTCTGTGAAGTGACACCGCAGAGTGTCAGGTTGGGAATGTTAAAGATTAATAATGACTTTTTGGACAGTATCAGAGAAGCTCAGAAATTGGATGTTAAACTGGTGGATTCGATGGTTAGGATCGATCGGTCGGAGAATAATGATTTCAAGCTGGATGCGCAAGGTGTGTTGAGGTTCCGTAATAGGATTTGTATTCCTGATAATGCAGAGATGAGGAAAGCGATTCTTGAAGAGAGTCATAGGAGTAAGTTGAGTATTCATCCAGGAGCTACTAAGATGTATCAGGACTTGAAGAAGTTGTTTTGGTGGCAAGGGATGAAGCGTGATGTAGCGCAGTTTGTGTATGCGTGTTTAACTTGTCAGAAGTCGAAAGTTGAACATCAGAAGCCTACAGGGTTGATGCAACCGTTAGAGGTTCCAGAATGGAAATGGGATAGTATTTCAATGGACTTTGTGACGGGATTGCCTAATACTGCAAGAGGTCATGATGCGATTTGGGTGATTGTTGATAGGCTAACGAAGTCGGCTCATTTTGTTCATATTAACATCACGTATCCAGTACCGAAGTTGGCAGAGATTTATATCCGAGAGATTGTAAAGCTGCATGGTGTTCCTCTATGTGTCGTTTCGGATAGGGATCCGAGGTGTACGTCTAATTTTTGGAAGAGTTTGCAAACGGAGTTGGGTTCTAAGCTGAGATTGAGTTCGGTGTAACAGCCCAATTAATTGAGTTAATTATTTTGTTAAGTGATTTAATTATTTAATTGATTTAACTGTGTCAGTAATTAATTTATGTAGTTAAATATCTAGGATTTGTGTTTTGAGAAAAAATAAGTGAAATAATAAAATATATGTATGCTTGTGTATGTGAGCTTTATTAGGAATTGGAACGAATACACATAAGAGGATTAGAGGAGAGGGCCTTGTGTGGGTTAAAAATAATAAAATTAGAGGTGTTAGTGTTAAGCCCTTGATTAATTCGAATTAGCCCAAGAAGAAGCCCAAGCCCGTTAGCTGAGACATTAGGTGCTGGGGTTAGGGGTTTTGCGCCTCCAGCTTGTGAGAAAGAAAGAAAAACGTAAAAGAAAGAAAAGAAAGAAGAAGAGAATCGCAAAAGTGAGAAGAGAGAAGAGAGAAAGAGAAACTTGCGCACAAGGGAGAGGAGAAGGAGAAGGGGATTCGCAAATCAAGAGGAAAAGAAGAGCTGTTGCTGTGGTTTTGTTGGTGACTCCGTAGGAAGGACCTCGTCTTCGGTGTAATCAAGGTAAGGGTGGGTTTAACGGTTATAATGGGTTATGATGGTGGTTTATGGGTAGATAGGTGTTGTCTAGGCTTAGGTTCTAGGGTGATTTCCATGAATGATTTGGTATGTTTTGATGTTGTTGCTATGCTGAATTTTAATTGTGCAAAGATATGTTTGATTGGGGTTGAGTGGAGTGCAATATGAATGATGCATGCTAGGTGTTTGTGGTTATGACTGAATGATTTTGGTGGAAGATGTGATGGCTACTATTCATATAAGTATTTGGCATTGGTGATTTAATTCGGTATTTTTTTGTTGAGAGGAACTCTAAAAGTGTTGGAGCCTTAGGCGCCCTAGGTGTGTGTGTGTGTTGCTGGAAAAATTGTCCCATTGTGTCTTGTGTGTTGCTGGAAAAATTGTCCCATTGTGTCTTGTGTGTTGTTGAAGAAATTGTCCCATTGTGTCTTGTGTATTGCTGAAGAAATTGTCCCATTGTGTCACATGATGTTGATAGAAAATGGTCCCTAAGTGCATTAGTGATAGGTGCCAAGTGTTTGTGCCAAAGTATGCTTTGTTCTGCTGCTGTCTGGGCATTTCTGCCAACTTGCGCCTCTCTTGTGCCTAAGACGCGCTCCACGCGCGAAGCGCCAGAATCTTCTGCTGTTCCGAGTCGTTTTCAGCACGTGTCTCGTTTTTGTCCCAAATTTGTTTTTGACATAACTTTTGACTCGGTTATCCAAATTTGACGGTTCAAAATGCGTTTCGAAGCTAATTTCAGTGTCTATCCAAATGTTCTGGTTTTATGCAAAAATGGATTATTTTACTGGTGGTTCTGGGCTGAGGTGTTTAAGTGTCTAAATTTCAATTTTTTACTCACTTTCCCTATGCTGTGTTAAATCCTAAATTGGCCTAATTGAAATTGGTGTTGGTGTGAGTGGTGGGTGAGTTGGTGAGTATATTATGGCGTGATTGATGAGCTGAAATATTTATTGGTGGGAAACTACGAGGTAGCTGTGATGCTACAACACGAGATAGTTGTTAATGTGGTATAGTATTTGTACGTGCTTTGTTGTGGTTATGTTACGAGGTAGCTGTGATGCTACAACACGAGATAGTTGTTAATGTGGTATAGTATTTGTTACGTGCTTTGTTGTGGTTATGTGACGAGGTAGATGTGATGCTACGACACGTGGTATTTTATGAAATGATTTATAACGAGATATGGTGATATAGTATTTATTAATTGAATGCTTGAGTTGGTGTATTTGGTGCATGTGTCATGAGTCGCATTGTCATGTGCATTCTTACGAGGTAGCTGTGATGCTACAACACGATGTTTATTACGAGTTGCGCCCGTCGTGGCCTTTACGAGATCGGTACCGCATGCATATGCCCGGAGGGGTTGCATTTCATACATTCCTTCATGGTCCATGTGTACATAACTATTGTGGTTGGCGTTTTATGTCTGATAGAGATATGAATCTTGTGCTGTTGTGTGATATGGTATATACGTGTTTGCCGTGTTGTGCCTGCTGCTTATGTACTGCTGTCATGTGCTTATTATTTCTGTTAAACTCACCCCTTCTGCTTGAAATGTTGCTCTATTGTGGCAACGCTGCAGGTAACCGCGATTGAAGGTCTTGCTGCCTTCTGTGATAGCTATTGGGATGTCTGTCGAGTCGCTCTCTGATACTGTAGCACCTAGGGGGCGTAGTTGAAGCTTGTTAGTTGTTAATTAACTGTTTAATGACTATGTTGAGAAATATGAGATCTGTTGGAGAGGCTTAGTGAGTTATTATCTTAACTCCGCTGTGACGTGTTGATTTAGGAGGTTTAATTTTTAAGACGGTGGTGTGTTGCACAAACTTTAATAAGTGCAAACGATGAGTTTCTTATGACGATGTGGCATTTCTTTTCTATCAAAGAAATTAATATTTTTAAAAAGGAAATTACTCTGATAACGACGTGTAAATTGAGGGGTAGAAAAGGGGTGTTACATTAGTGGTATCAGAGCAGTTCGGTCCGTCCGGCCAAGTCGTCGAGTCGTTGTGTCGGTGTACGACCAACTGTTGTATTTTTATTCTGACTGTTGTTTGTCTTGTAGCAAGTAAGAGAAATGGCTGGAAGGAACGATACTGCGATCGCTGCCGCATTAGCTGCTTTGGCGCAGGCTGTGCAGACTCAGCAAGGTACTGGTGAGAATGCTGGGACTAGGAGTTTGGCGACATTTCAGAGGGAGAACCCGCCGGTGTTCAAGGGCAAGTACGACCCAGATGGTGCGCTAGCGTGGCTGAAGGAAGTTGAAAGGATCTTCCGTGTAATGGACTGTAACGATGCCCAGAAGGTGAGGTATGGTACTCACATGCTGGCCGAAGAAGCTGATGATTGGTGGTTGGAAGCTAGGCAGAGGCTAGAGACTGCACAGGAGGAGATTACCTGGGGGGTGTTCAGTAGAGAGTTTCTGAGGAAATATTTTCCGGAAGATGTCCGTGGGAAGAAAGAGATTGAATTCCTAGAATTGAAGCAGGGTAGTATGTCGGTGACTGAGTATGCTGCAAAGTTCACCGAACTGTCGAAGTTCTATCCTCACTATGATGGTGCTGGTGCTGAGTTCTCGAAGTGTATCAAGTTCGAGAATGGGTTGCGAGCGGATGTTAAGAAAGCGATAGGGTACCAGAAAATCCGGGTGTTCGCTGAGTTAGTGGATAGTTGCAGAATCTTCGAAGAAGACAGTAATGCTCATTCAAGAGTTATGAGAGAAAAGCAGAAGAGTTTACCGAGTCGCGGGAAGCCGTATGAGGTTCCAACGGGTGGAGGAAATCGAAGGGCTGCGGAGGGCAATGAACCAAGTGGGGGAGATGCTGCTGCTAGTGTGGTATGTTACAAGTGTGGGAAGGCTGGTCATAAGCGCCCAGACTGTCCGGGTGATGTGAAAAGGTGCTACAAATGCGGGAAAGAGGGCCATATGGCAACTAACTGTGATCGTAAGGATACACTCTGTTTCAACTGCGGTGAGGGAGGACACATCAGTGCCCAGTGTCCGAAACCAAAGAAAGAAAGGTCTACTGGAAAGGTGTTTGTTCTGGCAGGTGCTGAGCCTACGGAGGAATGATGGTAGTATTAGAGGTACGTGTCTCGTTAAAGGTGCTCCGCTAGAATCTATCGTTAATACCGATGCTACTTATTGTTTTGTCATTGTTGCATGCTGCGAAACGTTTAAGTACTGTATTATCTGTATGACTAATGTGTTTCCTGGTGTGTTTTCTGTGTCTCTTGACGATCTTCGACAGAGGCTTTGTTGTGAATTCTTGTTTGTTGCCGTTAAGCGGGTTAGGTGCAATTGGGTATGAACTGGTTAGAACATAACCATGTTCCTATTAGTTAAATTTTCGAGGACGAAAATATACTAAGTGGGGGAGAGTTGTAACAGCCCAATTAATTGAGTTAATTATTTTGTTAAGTGATTTAATTATTTAATTGATTTAACTATGTCAGTAATTAATTTATGTAGTTAAATATCTAGGATTTGTGTTTAGAGAAAAAATAAGTGAAATAATAAAATATATGTATGCTTGTGTATGTGAGCTTTATTAGGAATTGGAACGAATACAAATAAGAGGATTAGAGGAGAGGGCCTTGTGTGGGTTAAAAATAATAAAATTAGAGGTGTTAGTGTTAAGCCCTTGATTAATTCGAATTAGCCCAAGAAGAAGCCCAAGCCCGTTAGCTGAGACATTAGGTGCTGGGGTTAGGGGTTTTGCGCCTCCAGCTTGTGAGAAAGAAAGAAAAACGTAAAAGAAAGAAAAGAAAGAAGAAGAGAATCGCAAAACTGAGAAGAGAGAAGAGAGAAAGAGAAACTTGCGCACAAGGGAGAGGAGAAGGAGAAGGGGATTCGCAAATCAAGAGGAAAAGAAGAGCTGTTGCTGTGGTTTTGTTGGTGACTCCGTAGGAAGGACCTCATCTTCGGTGTAATCAAGGTAAGGGTGGGTTTAACGGTTATAATGGGTTATGATGGTGGTTTATGGGTAGATAGGTGTTGTCTAGGGTTAGGTTCTAGGGTGATTTCCATGAATGATTTGGTATGTTTTGATGTTGTTGCTATGCTGAATTTTAATTGTGCAAAGATATGTTTGATTGGTGTTGAGTGGAGTGCAATATGAATGATGCATGCTAGGTGTTTGTGGTTATGACTGAATGATTTTGGTGGAAGATGTGATGGCTACTATTCATATAAGTATTTGGCATTGGTGATTTAATTCGGTATTTTTTTGTTGAGAGGAACTCTAAAAGTGTTGGAGCCTTAGGCGCCCTAGGTGTGTGTGTGTGTTGCTGGAAAAATTGTCCCATTGTGTCTTGTGTGTTGCTGGAAAAATTGTCCCATTGTGTCTTGTGTGTTGTTGAAGAAATTGTCCCATTGTGTCTTGTGTATTGCTGAAGAAATTGTCCCATTGTGTCACATGATGTTGATGGAAAATGGTCCCTAAGTGCATTAGTGATAGGTGCCAAGTGTTTGTGCCAAAGTATGCTGTGTTCTGCTGCTGTCTGGGCATTTCTTCCAACTTGCGCCTCTCTTGCGCCTAAGTCGCGCTCCACGCGCGAAGCGCCAGAATCTTCTGCTGTTCCGAGTCGTTTTCAGCACGTGTCTCGTTTTTGTCCCAAATTTGTTTTTGACATAACTTTTGACTCGGTTATCCAAATTTGACGGTTCAAAATGCGTTTCGAAGCTAATTTCAGTGTCTATCCAAAAGTTCTGGTTTTATGCAAAAATGGATTATTTTACTGGTGGTTCTGGGCTGAGGTGTTTAAGTGTCTAAATTTCAATTTTTTACTCACTTTCCCTATGCTGTGTTAAATCCTAAATTGGCCTAATTGAAATTGGTGTTGGTGTGAGTGGTGGGTGAGTTGGTGAGTATATTATGGTGTGATTGATGAGCTGAAATATTTATTGGTGGGAAACTACGAGGTAGCTGTGATGCTACAACACGAGATAGTTGTTAATGTGGTATAGTATTTGTACGTGCTTTGTTGTGGTTATGTTACGAGGTAGCTGTGATGCTACAACACGAGATAGTTGTTAATGTGGTATAGTATTTGTTACGTGCTTTGTTGTGGTTATGTGACGAGGTAGATGTGATGCTACGACACGTGGTTTTTTATGAAATGATTTATAACGAGATATGGTGATATAGTATTTATTAGTTGAATGCTTGAGTTGGTGTAATTGGTGCATGAGTCATGAGTCGCATTGTCATGTGCATTCTTACGAGGTAGCTGTGATGCTACAACACAATGTTTATTACGAGTTGCGCCCGTCGTGGCCTTTACGAGATCGGTACCGCATGCATATGCCCGGAGGGGTTGCATTTTATACATTCCTTCATGGTCCATGTGTACATAACTATTGTGGTTGGCGTTTTATGTCTGATAGAGATATGAATCTTGTGCTGTTGTGTGATATGGTATATACGTGTTTGCCGTGTTGTGCCTGCTGCTTATGTACTGCTGTCATGTGCTTATTATTTGTTAAACTCACCCCTTCTGCTTGAAATGTTGCTCTATTGTGGCAACGCTGCAGGTAACCGCGAGTGAAGGTCTTGCTGCCTTCTGTGATAGCTATTGGGATGTCTGTCGAGTCGCTCTCTGATACTGTAGCACCTAGGGGGCGTAGTTGAAGCTTGTTAGTTGTTAATTAACTGTTTAATGACTATGTTGAGAAATATGAGATGTGTTGGAGAGGCTTAGTGAGTTATTATCCTAACTCCTTTGTGACGTGTTGATTTATGAGGTTTAATTTTTAAGACGGTGGTGTGTTGCACAAACTTTAATAAGTGCAAACGATGAGTTTCTTATGACGATGTGGCATTTCTTTTCTAACAAATAAATTAATATTTTTAAAAAGGAAATTACTCTGATAACGACGTGTAAATTGGGTTCTAAGCTGAGATTGAGTTCGGCGTATCACCCTCAGACGGATGGTCAGTCAGAGAGGACTATTCAGTCGTTGGAGGATTTGTTAAGGGCTTGTGTTCTGGAGCAAGGAGGTTCGTGGGATGCATACCTTTCGTTGATAGAGTTCACTTATAATAACAGTTACCATTCTAGTATTGGGATGGCACCTTTTGAAGCGTTGTATGGTCGGAGATGTAGGACTCCTTTGTGTTGGTATGAATTTGGAGAAAGTGTAGTACTTGGAACTGAAATTGTTCGAGAGACTACTGAGAAGGTGAGATTGATTCGGGAGAAGATGAAAGGTTCGCAAAGTAGACATAAGAGTTACCATGATAAGCGGAGAAAGAATTTAGAATTTCAAGCAGGTGAGCATGTGTTTTTGAGAGTCACTCCGGTGACCGGTGTGGGATGCGCTTTGAAGTCTAAGAAGCTCACGCCTCATTTTATCGGTCCGTATCAGATTTCGGAAAGAGTTGGAAATGTTGCTTATAGGGTGGCCTTACCGCCTAATCTTTCGAATTTGCATGATGTGTTTCATGTGTCGCAACTTCGAAAGTATATTTCAGATCCATCTCATGTAATTCATATGGATGATGTGCGAGTACGGGATAATCTCACTGTGGAGACGATGCCTGTGCGTATCGAGGATCATGAGGTGAAGACTCTAAGAGGCAATAAGATCGCTTTGGTGAAAGTAGTCTGGTTGGGAGCTGCCGGAGAAAGCATGATGTGGGAGCTGGAGAGCAAGATGCGGGAGTCTTATCTAGAGTTGTTCGAATCAGGTAAATTTTCGAGGACGAAAATATTCTAAGTGGGGGAGAGTTGTAACGCCCCAAAATTTAATTAACTATTTAATTGAATTGTTTGGGAATTTAATTGGTAGAAAAATGATAAAATAATAATAATGCTAGTATATGTGGGCCTACTGTTAGGGTTGGGAGTAGTAAAATGAGAAGTGTTAGGGAGGCCCATGATGTAATTCGAATTAGCTAAGGAAAAAGCCCATAAAATTAACTAAAGTATAAATAGGCATTATTTAGGGTTTTGCTCATTTAGAAGAAACAAAAAAAAAGAATTAGAGAGAAGAGAGAGGACGTCGCGAAGAAGGAGAGAGAGCTAGGGCAAGCCAAAGACTTCGAATTCTTCAAGGCTAAGGTAATGGTGGGCTTCTATCTCTATAATTGGGTGTATGAATGGCTCTATGTAGGAAGGTTATGGAACCCTAGGTGTTATTAAGTTTATAAAACCCTAGTTGTAGGTATTGAACTTTAAATGATGATGTTAATTTCGATTGATGATGATTGTTGCCATTTGACGATGTGTGATCATGCTCGTTGATGTTTTGGAACCAAAATTCTGTGCATGGGCGCCATGGGCGCCGTTTTTTATTCTGCCGCAGGGCGCCATGGGTGTAACGCCCCAATTTTATTAAAATCTATTTTTGAGATGAATTGGTAGAATGATTGAAGAAATTAGAGAGTTATTGGCATGGGAACCATGGTAGAAATGATTAGAATTGAGGTTCGGTTCTGCAGGTTTTGCATTCTCAATTGAACTCCGTTTTGTATGGTTCTTGTTTAGTTGGAAAGTAGACTGAATTCCCTACAAAGTAGGCACTGGTTTCATCAAATTTCATTAAGAAATGAGAAAGGAAGTTTGCTTGCAAGTTGAGTAAGAAGTATGATTATAATGATGTTGTAACGTGATTGTGATGAATATACTCTATGAGTATGATTATAATGATGTTGTAACGTGATTGTGATGAATTGCGACGAATACACTCTATGAGTGTTTTATGACGATGATGATGAGTACTCCAGGTGAGTGTTGTGGTGAATTGCACATGTGTCCATAGAGTCTCATAGCATGTGCATATTGTGAAGAATAGGCTTCGGCCTCTTGCGACGAATAGGCTTCGGCCTCTTATTGATGATGATATGCCTTGAGTGGTTCTTTTTTTATGATGATGATATGCCTTGAGTGGTTTTTATGACGATATGGTACCATCATGCATATACCAAGGTGTGGGTTGCATTTACATGCATAATCATGACTGTGAGTTGTTATTGTTCGTGGTTTGAGCTGGTGTTTGTGTTAGTGACGTGGTGATGACGATGATGTTGTGTGATGATGTTGTGTGATTGCTTGTTCTCATTCTCCATTATGCACTTGATTATGTTTTCTTGAAATTCTCACCCCTTCTGCTTGGAATGTTGCTCTATCGTGGCAACGCTGCAGGTAACCGCGAGTGAAGGTCCTGCTGCCTTCTTGATTAGCTGTTGGGAGGTTTTGAGTCGCTCTCTAATATTGTAGCACCTAGGGGGGGGGGGGTTGAAGTTGATAAATTATTTAACTAGCTGTTTAATGATTTTATTGATGTTTTGAGACGTGTTTGAGCGACTTTGGTGAGTTATTGCTATTTCCGCTGTGATGAGATTATTTTGAAGTTTAACTTTTATGACGATTGCGTTGTTGCACAAATTTTAATGGTGCAGGCGATGAGTTTTTATAAATGAAGATGTGACATTTCTTTTCTACTAATTAAATATTATTTTCGAAAATGAAAATACTCTGATAATGACGTGTAAATTAAGGGGTAGAAAAGGGGTGTTACATTAGTGGTATCAGAGCAGTTCGGTCTGTCCGGCCAAGTTGTCCAGTGTCGAGTCTAGCTATCTCTCGAGTCTTGGTACTCGTTCTAACCATAATTTGTGTTGCAGTGATTAGCTAAATTGGTCAGACGGTATGACTGCTATTGTTGATACTGGCGCTGCTTAGTGTCTTATTGCTGCTATGTGTGTGTTTACTCTGAGTACTTCGTGTATGACTGTAATGTGTTGCTTGGTGTGTTTTGTGTCTCTCGTCGATTTTCGACGAAGACTTTGTGGTGAATTTTGTTTGTTTGCCGTTGGGTGTTTTTAGTATTGTTGTGATTTGATGAGTAGGTGTAAAATTGATGAGGAATTGAGTACATTGTGATGAGTTGTGATGTTGATTTTGTCACGTGTAATTTCGTGCCTTGATGTTTGATGATGATTGAGGTTGAATTAAGATGAGGAGTATGATGTGTTATAAATTTTAATAATTAATTTGTATGTTTTGATGTGTGAATACAATCAGTTGAGACGTTTTAAAAAGAAAATTAAATGTTTTGAAAGTATGTATTCTATACATCCCCACGGGTGTATAGGCGCCAAATTCTAATTGTGTGTAAACTTCGAGTTCGGAGTATATTTTACCGTGCCATCTTTTGCGTTTGCGTGCCCAAATTCAATTTTAAATATTTTGGCTCGAGTGGTTTTATTTTGCACGCGTCATTTTGGAGATGTCCCGGTGGGTGCGTGTGTATGTGTTGCTGTTTTGTTTTAAAAATAAATAGTGTACTGTTTTTACACTGTTTCGAGTTGCCGTTTTGTTTGGAAACAATGGTGTGCTGTTTTTACATTGTTTAAAGTGCTGTTTGTTTTTGAAAATAATAGTAAGCTGTTTTTATGTTGAAAAGGTGTTGCTGTTTCATTGTTTAAATTAGATATATGAGCTACTGTATTTACAAGTAAATGGGTTGCTGTTATTCACTCGGTTTTGCATGCTGTTTCTATGCGCAGTTTTGTCTTAAGCGCTGTTTTTGTAGGTGCTTTTTTCCTCAATTAAAAGTGAGGTTTTCTTAAGTCAATAGGTGCTGTCTTCTTCAATGAAAGGTGTTATTTTCTTGAATTAAGGATGCTGTTTTTCGTCAATTAAAAATGTTGTTTTCTTGAAGTTAAAGTGTGCTGTTTTCTACGATCTAAAGTGCTGTTTTCTTACAGTTGAAAGAGTTGTTTCCCCCAAATCTAAATGGTGTTGTCTACTTATATTTAGAGTGCTGCTTTCTTCAAATTAAATGTGCTGTTTACATAGCGTGTTGTTTTCTTAATAATTTAAAGTGCCGAGTTCTTAAAAATAAAGATGATGTTCTCGTGAATCAAGTGCTGTCGTTTCGTAAAATTTAAAAGGGCTGCTTTCCTATTTTTCTTTAGTACTGATACTGTATTTTGAGAGGTTGCTGTCTCGATTTTATGTGTCGTTTGGTCTCTATGGACGTTGACTTAGTCCTTTAATGACGAAGGAGTCGCGTAATTAATTGTGATTGATGTGATTGTTGTGGTGTGTGCTTCACTTTGCTGAAGTTATGATGTGTTGTTGATGAGTCGGCCCTATGAGAGACCTAGGAGAGGAATGGGAGTTGAGGAACTCTCAGTGCAAAGATGTTGTTGTTGGTGTTGTCACTTTCGTTGAAGTACTTTAATGGGTGTTGCACAAATTTCAAGTGAATGGGTGTTGTAATCGTAGCTAAGTTCGATCATAGTGTGAGGACCAAAGAAACGAGAAGAGATGAAGGTTAGGTGTGTAAGGTGACATAGGAACCGAGGCGTAGTTACCTGACTAAAGGTGGGTCGAAATATATGGAAGTCGACGTATAAGTGTGACGAAGTGTAGTGTTGCAATGTTATCGAAGTATGTAGGTGTCGAACGTGTGAGTCGAAGGCTAAATGTGTCGAAGTGTGGGTGTGCGTCGAAGGAATGTGTACGTCGAAGGGCATGTGTGTCGAAGTTACATGTTGGGCATAGTGTCGAGGTGAAGTGTTGTGCGTAGGTGATAAGCCTAAGTGTAGTTGTAACGCGTGTGGTGAATATAAGCTTAAGTGTAGATGTATGAAGAAGCTAGTGTGGTTGAAGCATAGAGTGCCTAAGTGCAGCGTATGGGTGGCAAGGAGAGTGGTGGTGAAGCGAAGTAGATGTAACCAAGGTAGTTGTAGAGGTGAGTGATGATGAGGTGTAGTTGCCTAAGTGAAGTGTCAAGGTGTTTGAGTGGTTGAGTAGGACTTTGATGACCTACAGATTAGAACAGCTAATTAAGAGTAAAAATGTGGAGAAGGGTGTTTGGTCTGATGCTAAGTATACGATAGATGACGGACAAGGATGGTTAGAGGTGACAAGAAGATTGGGTTTTGTCTCGTGAGTCGGAGTAAATTTTCGAGGACGAAAATATTTTAAGTGGGAGAGAGTTGTAACGCCCCAATTTTATTAAAATCTATTTTTGAGATGAATTGGTAGAATGATTGAAGAAATTAGAGAGTTATTGGCATGGGAACCATGGTAGAAATGATTAGAATTGAGGTTCGGTTCTGCAGGTTTTGCATTCTCAATTGAACTCCGTTTTGTATGGTTCTTGTTTAGTTGGAAAGTAGACTGAATTCCCTACAAAGTAGGCACTGGTTTCATCAAATTTCATTAAGAAATGAGAAAGGAAGTTTGGTTGCAAGTTGAGTAAGAAGTTCTGTCCAAGTTTGGTACCTCATTGTAGTATATTGAAAATCTGTACCAAATGGTTACTTATTTTGGAAATTAAAAATCATAGAGAGAAACTACACTCCGAGAGCTTTCCAACGAGTGGTCATTTGTTAAAATCCGATGTCGTTTGCTATTTTAATTAATTCGCCGAAGCAGGTGTTGGGTGTTTTGCGCGTGATTGGCGCTGCAGTCGCGCTCCGCGCGCAAGTCACGTATGGTTGCTGTCTGTTCGCGCTGCAGTTGCGCTCCGAGCGCAAGACGCGCGCGAGTCTGCTATTTATGCAGCGTTTTGCGCAGATTGGGTCATTTTTACCCATTTTCACTCTTTTGAGCATAACTTTCTCTCTAGAACTCCGTTTGTGACGCGGTTTGTTGTGTTCTTCTCATATTGCAGAGGGCTTCGATAAGAGAGCAGTTCCTGAGTTAGAAGCCAGGGGAGGTGAGAACGAAATTGGATCTTCCCAAAGCTAAGGGTTAGGGTTTTCGCGAGTTGGAGTGAGGAATTCCAAGGCTTTGCTCGTTGTGTTGCTGTAGTTACTCTTTGGTGTCTTCAATCTTCTTCTACGGAGCTTACGTTTAAGAGGTAAGGGTGAGCGTTTCGATTTAATATAATTAGGTATGTAATTGGGGTTTTGTGGGGTTTTGGGTGTTTTGATGTAATTGAGATGAATTGGGTTGTCATTGATGAATTTGATGTTATTAATGAATTGATGTTGTTGATGAATTTTCGTTGATGTTGATGAATTTGATGTTATCGATGAATTTGATGTTGTTGGATGAATTTTTGATGTTGTTGTGAAATTGAGATTAATTGGTGTAGTATTGATGAAGAATTGAATGATGGTGCTGTTGTTTGATGAATTGATGATGTGTCATGTGTAATTTTGTGCTTCGATGTTGATGATTATGTGATGTGATTACGATGATTGTGATGAATATACTCTATGAGTATGATTATAATGATGTTGTAACGTGATTGTGATGAATATACTCTATGAGTATGATTATAATGATGTTGTAACGTGATTGTGATGAATTGCGACGAATACACTCTATGAGTGTTTTATGACGATGATGATGAGTACTCCAGGTGAGTGTTGTGGTGAATTGCACAAGTGTCCATAGAGTCTCATAGCATGTGCATATTGTGAAGAATAGGCTTCGGCCTCTTGCGACGAATAGGCTTCGGCCTCTTATTGATGATGATATGCCTTGAGTGGTTCTTTTTTTTATGATGATGATGATATGCCTTGAGTGGTTTTTATGACGATATGGTACCATCATGCATATACCCAGGTGTGGGTTGCATTTACATGCATAATCATGACTGTGAGTTGTTATTGTTCGTGGTTTGAGCTGGTGTTTGTGATAGTGACGTGGTGATGACGATGATGTTGTGTGATGATGTTGTGTGATTGCTTGTTCTCATTCTCCATTATGCACTTGATTATGTTTTATTGAAATTCTCACCCCTTCTGCTTGGAATGTTGCTCTATCGTGGCAACGCTGCAGGTAACCGCGAGTGAAGGTCCTGCTGCCTTCTTGATTAGCTGTTGGGAGGTTTTGAGTCGCTCTCTGATATTGTAGCACCTAGGGGGCGGGGTTGAAGTTGATAAATTATTTAACTAGCTGTTTAATGATTTTATTGATGTTTTGAGACGTGTTTGAGCGACTTTGGTGAGTTATTGCTATTTCCGCTGTGATGAGATTATTTTGAAGTTTAACTTTTATGACGATTGCGTTGTTGCACAAATTTTAATGGTGCAGGCGATGAGTTTTTATAAATGAAGATGTGACATTTCTTTTCTACTAATTAAATATTATTTTCGAAAATGAAAATACTCTGATAATGACGTGTAAATTAAGGGGTAGAAAAGGGGTGTTACAATGGGCGCCGTCCCGTGTTTGATGTTGGTGGGCGCCTTCCTGGGCGCCATTCTGTGTGTGTTCTGTTGCCTGGGCGCATGGGCGCCGTTCCTGAAATATTGCTGGGCGCCATGGGCGCCATCTTGCTGTTTGTGTGTTGCTGTCTTGCAAGTTCCTGGCGCATGGGCGCCAAGGGCGCCAAAACCTGGCCGCCTGGTTGTTGTTTTGTCCTGGGCGCCATGGGCGCCAATTGTGATGTTGCTGTGTTCCTGGCGTATGGTGTAACGCCCAAATAATTTAATTATTTATTTAATTAAATTATTTAGGTATTTTATGAGTATAGTCATATTTAATAATTAATAAAATGATGTTTTATTTAAATTAGGAGGTGGTGTTCAGTAATTAGCTAAGTAGTAGTCGGGGGCCCGTGATCCAAGAGCCCAAGGGCCTATGCAAATGTAGGAGAACTTTAGCTAGGGTTTTGGAGTCATTAGCGCATTTTTGGAGAAAAGAAAGAAAGTTGCGAAGAGGAGAAGAGAGAAAGGAAGGGGGCGGCGAAACCAAGAGCAAGAGGAGAGAAGTCTTGTTGCGGTGGTTCATTGGAGCTTACGTACATGGAGATCTCTCGTTCGGCAAACCTAAGGTAAGGGTGGGTTCTATCCTTATAATAGGGCATATGATGGGGACTATGTGGGAGATAGGACCATGTTGCCTCTTTGATCTTGTTGATGTCGTTTTAGTGATGTTTGAATATATTATGATGATTTCGATTTGATGTTTGTGTGAATGATCATGGTGGAAATTGGTGTTGTCCTAGTTGATGAAAAAGGCGCCCTGTTGCTGGGCGCCATGTCCTGTGCGTGTCTGTGCTGTGTCTGTTTCCTGCTGGAGGCGCCCTGTGGCTGGGCGCCAGGCCAGTGTTGATTATGTTGCTGATTTTGGCGCCCTGGGCGCCCAGTCATGATGTCATGTTGTTGTTGTTGTTGTTGTTGTTGTTGTTGCTGGAAGTGGCGCCCTAGGCGCCCAGTGATGCTGCCTTGATTTCTGGAGTTGGCGCCGTAGGCGCCCAGTGCTGTGTTGCGTAATTCTGTGTTGCTGTGAAGGGCGCCCTAGGCGCCTAGTGGTGTCCTGGGTTGTTTCTGGGTGTTGCTGTGTCGTGCCAGAATTTTCTTGTGTTGCTGAAAACTGGCGTCCTAGGCGCCCAGTGATGTTGCTGTTGCTGTCTCAGGCGCCCTATTGCTGGGCGCCAAGCCTGATGTTGCTGTTGCTGTCTCAGGCGCCCTGTTGCTGGGCGCCAAGCCTGATGTTGCTGTTGTTGTCTTAGGCGCCCTGCTCCTGGGCGCCAGGTCTGCTATGTTGCCTGTTGTGCCAGGCGACCTGCTGCTGGGCGCCAAGTCTGTTCTTGATGTTGTGGTGCCAGGCGCCCTGCTCCTGGACGCCATTTTCTGTGTTGCTGCTAGGCGCCCTGTTGCTAGGCGCCAAGTCTAATTCTGTTGCCATGGTGTTAGGCGCCTTGCTGCTGGGCGCCAATTCTGTTGTTGTCACTGTTGTCCTAGGCGCCCTGTTGCTGGGTGCCATGTCTGATGTTGTTGCTGTTGTCCAAGGCGCCCTGTTGCTGGGTGCCAGTTTCTGTTTTGTTGTTGCTGTCTATGGCGCCCTGTTGCTGGGCGCCAGATCCTGTGTTGCTGGTGTTGTCCTAGGCGCCCTGTTGCTGGGCGCCAGTTTCAGTGCTGTGGCTGTTGTCTGTGGCGCCCTGTTGTTGGGCGCCAGATTCTGCGTCGCTGTTGCCTGCTATTGGCGCCCTATTGCTGGGTGCCAGACTCTGTGTTGCTGTCGTTGCCTGTGGCGCCCTGTTGCTGGGCGCCAGTTTCTGCAATGTTGTTGCCTGCTGTGGCGCCCTGTTGCTGGGCGCCAGTTTCCTGCCGTGTTGCTGTCACTGTAAAAACAATGTTGCTGTCACTGTAAGATAAATGTGTTGTTGCTGTAAAAATGGTGTTGCTGTCACTGAAAAATAAACGTTGCTGTCTGGTGTAAATCTATTGGTGTTCTGGTGTCGGTGATTGTTGGTGTTATCGGTGATGATGTAACAGGTGATGTGCCTATTTCATGGGCTAAAGTGATGGGTCTATGACTACTTGGTGATATTGGTGATGTTGTGCTAATTCAATGTCGATTGTTGTTAATTGCTTTCTGTGCATTGCTCATGGTGTCGCATATATTGCATATGCATTATTTTGGTGATGATGGCTTCGGCCGTTGGAGCTATAGGTTATGATGGTGATGCTCATATAGGTGATGTTGCCCATATTGGCTACTTTATTGGTGATGATTGGTACCACATGCATATGCCCAGTGGTGTGGGTTGCATCACATATACTTACTCATGATGTTAATGATGATTCTTGGTGATTTATTAATTGGTGTTGTAGTGAAGCGGTAGATATGGTTGTTGTAACTCTAGCATATTGCCTATCATATATGCTATTATAATGTTAGATATCTCACCCCTTCTGTTTGAATGTTACCCCTATGTTGGTAACGTGCAGGTGATTGCGAGTGAAGGCAAGTCTTCCATCGCTAGTTGAGTCGGTGTCGTCGCTCTGATACGTAGCACTCGGGGGGATGAACGCTAGTTTTATTAGATGTCCTTAATATTTAATTTCTGAAGTTTTATGGCGATGTTATAATTATTTAATTGAACCATGATTTGATTCCGCTTCTTGATGATGTTATGACGTGCTAGGTGTTGCACTGTTTTAATGGTGCATCTTTATTATCGACATGTGATGTTTAACGGTGTAAATGTGGCATCCCTTGTGGGTGTATTGAAAACGTTTTGGAAACTCTGATTTTTGTCAAAAAATTTCTGGGTAGAAAAGGGGTGTTACACATGGGCGCCAAGGGCGCCATGTCTGGCTGCCCGTTGTTGGTTCTGGGCGCGTGGGCGCCAAGGGTGCCAAGATTGGCTGCCCGATTTCTGTTGTTGCTTGCTGTGTCTGGCGCAGGGGGTCCATGGGCGCCAAAAATCTGGCTGCCTTGTTGCTGTGTCTGGCGCAGGGGCGCCAAAAATCTGGCTGCCTTGTTGCTGTGTTTGGCGCAGGGGCGCCAAAAACCTGGCTGCCTTGTTGCTGTGTTGTGTTTTGGCGCTGTGGGTGCCAAGGGCGCCAGTTTGGCTGCCCGATTGTGTTGCTGGGCGCCATGGGCGCCAAGGGCGCCAGTTTGGCTGCCCAAACGTGAATTTCACATTTGATGCTTGGAATGATGAGTTGATGTTGAATATGTAATTAGGCCCAAAGTTGCCAAAATGTTGGAAGTTGCTAAATTGTTGATGTGTTGCCAAAAATGTTGAAAGCTGCTAAGTTGTTGATGTGTTGCCAAAAATGTTGAAAGTTGCTAAGTTGCTAATTATTGTTGATGATGGTGTACCAAGTTGAATTGCCTCTATTTATTGGCAGGTGGTATGTTGTAGGCCTATGGCCAACGATGATTTCCGATGTTGTTGCGTTGCTATGTAATCGTTGTTTATTGGTTGTGCATTTACATATCCTCGCATACATAGCATATTTTTACGATGGAGCTATGCTCAAAACACGATGGCCTGGACTGGAAAATTACGATGAAATGATTTACGATGTTGATGCCTCTATTTATTGGCTGGATTATGGTACCACATGCATTATAGGGCGGTGGCCCTGAGTTGAGTCACATTTCACATCCATGTTGCATACTTATGTGATTGAGATGATGTTGACTACTGTTAAATGATGAATTGATGCTATGACCTGAATTACATATTGTCTTTCATATGTCTGATTATATAGTGCGATATCTCACCCCTTCTGTTTAAATGTTACCCCGATGTTGGTAACGTGCAGGTAATCACGAATGAAGGCTGCTCACCTTCATTTGATCGAGTCGGTGTCGTCGCTCTGATATGTAACACTCGGGGGGAATGAACACACGTTTTAATATTGTTGCTATGTTATTTCGTTGTTGAAACTTTATGTTGTTATGTCGTTGTTTTTGAGCTGTCTTGAGTTGTTAAGACGCCACGTCTATTTGAATTAACTTGTTATGAATTCGCTGCGTAGTAATTAAAGAGGAATTATTTTGAAGACTAAAAGGTTGTTTTATCGGTTCATCCGAAAGCGCTATGTATCTGTTTTCAAAAGTGAATTAACCCGTCTATTGTTTTCACGAAGCAAATGTGGCACTCCATTGTTTGTTGAAAAAGATTTTTATGAACTCTGATTTTGCATTATTTTACCGGGTAGAAATGGGGTGTTACAGAAGCTTGTTCTGTAGGCTCCAAGGTCGGAGATACTGCTGGTGGCGGTGTTAAAGTGGAACCACTAGCCTCAAACCTATCTGACAATCTCCCCGGGGTCGACCTTTGCTCGTCAATAACTGCATGACCCTCGGCGGACCTCATCAATGGCAGGTTGCTGGGTCTTCTCTCGAAATCTCTTGACTTCGCCATTTAGCTCCAAAGGAAGAAAATATAAATAGGCCTCGGAAATCTGGACTTGAACTCGGAAAAAGACACTCGGAAAGGCCTCACCAGAGGCTCAACGTCGGAAAACAAGCTCGTTCAGGATTCACTAGACTCGGGAGGATTCAGGGGTGAAGAAGCGAAATTGCGCTAAGGAACTGGCTTTGAACATCTATTTATAGGGGCTTTGAACCCGATAGATGAAATGACGCTACCTATCCCGAGGCAATTAATGACCGGGAAGTAGAATCTATGCAATCATTTATGACAGGAAGTTTCGTTTTAGTCAAACGTCACATCTCCCTGACACAATGACACGTGGCATCCCAGAAGTATCCGAGTCAAACCTGGGACCCCCGACCTCAAAGACTACTTCCGATCCTGAAATCAACACTTTGAACAAGATACCCGTCATTCAAGCAGAGGCCGCACTTCTGTGATCGACCTCGACTTGGGGGAAAGTGTTCTAGACGGGTCCAAGAGGCCCAATCTGCATGAGAAACGGGCCAGTTCGACACTGGATCCGGCCCAACAAACAAGCCATCACGCGGGATCGAGATCGACTGCTCAGATTACAGCGCCCCGATCCAACGGCTCCTAATCGGGCAAGACCTGTGGAACCCCCTGGCCTGCGTCTATTAATACGGTTCTACCCACCAGATTCAGGTATACTTCGCTCATTTGTACCTCTCACTGACTTCTGATCGCTGACTTTGGCATTGGAGTGTCTGCAGGTACCCAACCCGCCGAGGAAAACTTAACCATCCATGATAGAATCATCGCCCTTAACCACCATAAGCAGAAGCTAAAATCAAGCCAATTGAGGCTAAATATTATCGAAGCAAAAAAAAACAACATGGAATCGCATAAGACTGTGAACCTGATCTGTAGGCAAACAAAATTTGAATTTGTAGGTGCTAATGTAGTTATCTTGAATAGCATCACAAAAGTCATCTTCAAAAAGTGGGTCAAAAGGCTAGACTGTGGTGAATTTAACCTGTGCAGGGAATGTAACATCCCCAAATTAGCTAATTACATTTATTGAAATTAGCAAGAGGTCACAAGATAGTTAACTAGCTAATTTAAATAATTAGGCACAATGGATTATATGCCATAGTTAATTTAATTGCCAATGATATATGTGTGTGTGTGCTTTGAAGAGTAATTGTTTGATTAGATCACATGGATATGATATAGATCCTCTCTCTCGAGAGAGAGGCTGCGAACCCTAGAGATGGGTTGTCCTACGCCGTGGCGGCCGCCGTGCCTGCACCGGCCGATTTGCTCCAGCTGACTGGGCGGCCAACCGTTGAAGACCCTTGGTTTCGCGACGAGTGGGTTTTTCCGGAGATGGCAGTTGTCGCCCCTGCGAAGGTGGATTCGAATCTGTCAGTTCCGATTGTAGTCGCTGTACGATTCAGTGCGTTCTCCCCGGCGTTTTCTCCGCGTGTGGTGGTCGCCCCTGCGAAGGTCGTGGGTTGGGTGGTTCCGTACGCTGTGGCTGGTGTTGATGCTAGCTTCGGTGCACTCTGGTTCGGATCTGTTGTTCGGAGTCGGATCTATTGGGTGCTGTGGGTCTCTCCCCCTGCGGTGGTTGTTCCTGTCCCACCACCGCCTGAGCCTCCTCCCTGCGTTCGTCTGGTTCGGACCCGGCGCTGGTTGAAGCTCTGGGTTGCGTTCGGGTTCGGGTCGTGGGTTTCTGGTTTGGGTTCGGTTGCGTTGCTGTTCGGATTGCATTGATGCTGACTATTTCTGGTTTGGGACTGTTGCGTTGGTTCGTAGATGCTGACTGTTTCTGGTTTGGCATTGGTGGCTGTCGTCACGAAATTTGGACCCGCAGTCTCGCCTCCCCCCATTTCGGTGTGGGCCCTTTCCCTGTCGCTCGCGGTTCTGCTTGATTGTGCCTCGGTGTTGGCTGGGGGCGCAATACCGCGGTGGTGGTTGGTGGCTCGACTTCCTCGATCAAGCTAGGTGCTGTCTCGGTGTTGGCTGGTGGCACGACTTCGCGATGATGGCTGGGGTCCCGCCGCCGGTGGTCTGGAGTGTGGTGACTCGATTGTGGTCTAAGGTTGTTTAGTTTAGAGGTCTTTGTTAGACTCTCTTTATTGTCCTTATTTCCAAGGGTTTTGGCCTAGTCCCCCCCTTGTGCTTTTTGTATTGTTTTTATTTTTTAATAAATTCGGGCCTCCTGCCTGTTGCTTAAAAAAAAGAGTAATTGTTTGATTAAATTAGTTATAAGTGGATAATTAGTAGTAAGGGCAGAACAGTCTTTTAAACTATTTTTATTAAGCCCTCAGCTGAACCAAGGGAGCTCACTCTCACTAAAACAAAAACACAACACACCTCACTTTATGCTGAAATCCGGAATTTTAGAACAAGAATAGAGGGAGAGAGACAGTAGGACGCGAGAGAGAGAGAGAGAGAAAGAAGAGAAGCTTGAAGAACTCCAATCTCTCCCATTGCATGTAGGTAATCCTTGGTTCATTCTCCTCCATTTTCCAAGCTCTTTCTATTGATACCAATTTCGACCACTGAATCACCCTCTTCTTCCATCTACCATTTTCATGTCCCAAGCTCAAATAGAGCAAAAATGAAGTTTTGATGTTCCTACTGACTTGCATGTTACATTAGAACTAGAATAGAACTTTGGGGGAAGCCACATTGTTGATTGGGGTAGTTTGGAAGGAAGTTCAGTAGCTAGAACTCAAATTCGGGTTGCTGTTTTCGAAGTCGAACGAGTTCGGGGCGAGTTCGTGACATTTTGGAACGGTTGAGTTCACGGAGTTCGGTATTGTGTGCGATTTTCATCGCAAAAGGTGAGTTCTTTACTCGCTTAGGGATGTTTTTTTGAAACTGATTTCACATGTTTTCTGAACCGAGTAACCTTGAGTCTCATTTTTCATGAAAGTGTCGTTAAAACCGTTATTTGGAAAAATGCGTGTGTTGGTGTCATGAATGATTGATTGTTTGACAAGCATGTAATTGTTGATTGTTGTTCTGGATTGGAATGATATCTGGTTGTGTTAGGAAATCGATTGGGACGAATATTGGAATCGAACGGGATGGTAATATTTCACGAAAATAGCATTTTCGGGGCACTGATGCTTATGCCCGGACTGTGCACCCCTGCGCACGGGTCGTGCACGTCCTACGCAAAACATTTTTAAAACATGCCCCGGTCGTGCGCCTTAGTGCACGGACCGTGCTCCCCGTTTGGTCTTTGCTTGCCAAAATTTCTAAAACACGCACCGGTCGTGCGCCTTAGCGCACGGACCGTGCGTCCGCTTCTATTACCCTATTTCAAAACATGTTTTAGGCCATTCCAAGTTCATTTTAATCCCTTCCCCAACCTTATGTATTGACAAATAAACCGTAATTCGCATAAATAAGCGTAGATATGAATGAGATATTGGAAATTGTCTAAGTATGTTAAATGTACGATAAGCGATTAGGGTTACGAGTGAGAAAACACAAGTATATGTTAATACAATGGACTAAAGGTTCATTGAGGTTTTGGTAACCACTAGAATTACTTGATATAATTCAAGGTATATGATAAAGAATTACTTGATATAATTCAAGGTATGATAACTAATGTAAAAGACATTAATTGGGGTGAGGACCTCTATGATAGCACACTAGGGAAGGGAAGTCATGAGCTCATAACCTAGGCCCCTTCTATGTTTGCCCACTGATGAAAGGATTAGTGGATTGGGTTCACCGGGGGACTGAAACTGCAGGTCTCCGGTGTAACACCCTTTTTCTACCCGGTAATTATTTAATAAAATCAGAGTTACAAAAATTTTTCGTACTTCGAAAAGAGATGTCACATATCATCATTAAATAAAACGTCTCATATGATATAATAACTTTGTCAAAAATACATCACCACGCAGCGGAAATACAAATAAGATTCGAAACACATGAAATCATAACGTCCTGAATGGACTCCAACAAATAAAATATAACAACCAAAGTTTAGCGTTTATCCCCCCTTGAGTGTTACACATCAAAGCAAAGGAAACCGACGACACCGACTCAGAAAAGCGAAGGTACCTAAGCCTTCACTCGCAATCACCTGCACGTTACCACATAGGGGTAACATTCAAACAGAAGGGGTGAGATATCCTCAATATAATATCGTAAAATGATAGGCAATATGTTAAAACATGTCAACTATAGCTACCATTCCACTACATACATATAATCATAAACACAATCAAATTATAACACCAGAATTCAGTCACCAAATGTCATGACAATGCATGAATGCAACCCACACCAACGGGCATATGCATGTGGTACCAAGTCACCAAAATTTTTGCCTGTAAAGAGAGGCATCACCAAAATTGAGAGCTTTCACACCAGGCTCACCAATTCACCAAAAATCGAGCTTTCACACCAGGCTCACCAGTTTTAGAAAATTTGAGCTTTCACACCTAGCTCCAAGACCAAAGGCCTTCACCAAAATAAATGCATATGCTGTATGCGACACCATGAATGCACACAGACAATCACCAAATTAGTCACAATGTGACACACCCACAACAATCACCAAATATCACCAAAGTTGGGCTTTCACACCTAGCCACAACGACACCGGAAACACCAACCACCTGACACAACGGAACAACAAGACTTGGAACCTTCACACCTGGTTCCAACAACACCAAGGTTTGAGCCTTCACACTTAGCATCAAACCGCACCAAGACACCTAGAGGACAACAAGTTTCCAAAATATTGGGGCAACGACAATTTTCTAAAATACTGAGACAACGACCATTATCAAAAACATTTGGGACCACAACAATTTTTTTTTTCAAAGTATTTGAGACATGACAACTTTCTCTTTAAAACATCACCATTTAACGACTAGACCAACGGTTAACAATTTTTCCAGAAAAATGGACTACTCTGCCTCAAATTAGAAAATTCAGCTAGGCCTCTGAATAAGCTTTCCAAAACATTTTGAAACGTCTAAATCGGACTCCCGAGTCAAAAGATATGTCAAAAACAAAACTGGGAAAAAATTGGGGAACATCCTAATAATGGCGCCCAGGCACAGGGCGCCTAGCAGGAAAATGCAACACAGCAAACTGGCGCCCAGGAGCAAGGCGCCCAGCAACAGGCAACAAAACTGACTCTGGCGCCCAGGGGCAGGGCGCCTAGCAACAAAAGCAACACACCTGGCTTTGGTGCCCAAGAGCAGGGCGCCTAGCAACAAGCAGCAACACAACAGATGACACTGCAGGAAATGGCGCCCTTGGCGCCCAGACAACCCAGAACAAAACGCAACACAAATAGGACTGTTGTGCGAAACGTTGGTGTGCAAGTATACACAATCGCAACAAGTAATATATTGATAAGTAAAGTTTGTTCCCACAGGGATTGGAGTTAATCTATAAAGTTTAAGTGATTAGAAGCTTAGTGAAAAGAATTAAGTAGCAAGTAAAGGTGAAGAGTTGTAAACATCATGAGTTGTAATAAAACAGTATTAAGTTGAAGTAATTAAAGGTGAATTGGATAGCTCAATAGCATGTAAGTTCCCAAGAGTAATGCTCATATAACATTAGACGCTGTAGCGTTAAGCACTGTAGCGCGTAAGAATCCGGAGACACTGTAGCGCCTTGGTGGCATGCCTTTCAGTCACTTTCGTCAGGGCTATGTTACAAGACTCCTATGTCTAGGCTCTAAATAAGGTTTACCCCTGTATATTAAGATCTTACAACATTTGCCTTATGAACTATTACTCCCTTATGTCTAGAGTTAAGTAGTGCTTCCTTTAAATGTCTTTAAAGGGTTTTCATTCATATCATTCCTTGAGTTCTCTTTGTGAACCATGTCTGTACCCACAAAGTTACCTTGTTTTAGTTGATCATTCCCAAACCAAGATTGAAAGTATTATGACACAAGGAATAAAACACAAACATCATAATATTATACAAAAGTTACTCAAGGTTCATTACATACCAAGAACAATCCAACTACAACAAAGTTAGCTCATCACAAGTTCCATCAACATAATACAACTAGAGAGTATGTATTACCGTATGAAGACAAGAGAAGAGTGGTTGCAAAAGATGCACTCCAATGATCCCAAGTAGCAAACAAGAGATGAAGTTGAGGCGTGAGCAAAACCTTGGATAAAAGACTTGAAGAACTATTCTAAAAAATAAAAGCTTAAAAGTAGTGTGTCAATGGAGAATGGCTACTACGTCTGTTGTGTAGTTCATCTTCCAAGTTACAATATTTGTCTACGTATGTTACTTTCTTTTGAAGCAATCTTAATTAATCTAATTAATATCTAAGCCTTAATAGAATAATAATATTACATGATGATTATTAGACTTAGATATTATCCTTAAAGTACTTTACAAAAAGTGGTAATGATGGAATGCAACAACTATCACATGGGTTCCATTTAGGAGGCGCCAAGTGTAATTTAGCATTCACTTGAAAGTCAACAATTCCAGCTGAGAGGAAGAGATAAGGGTGGTGACTCATCATGTCCTCAAGTGGCCACACAAATATCTCAAAGGTCAACCGTCATATAACGCTGTAGCGTTTCCTTGATAACACACGCTGCAGCGCTAAAGCAAAACATCAAACGTATTCATAAAGGCATTAACTAGGCCCAAGGTTTTAAGGAATTCAATTATATTCTATATTTATTCTAATATCCATATATTCACATATTTAAGTACTAAAAATTACTTGAGAAATAAGCTTTACTTAAGTATTAGGAGCATAAATAACCTATATAAAATAAGGTTAGCACACCCCCAAACTTAAACCATTGCTTGTCCCCAAGTAATGACACTTGAACAAGACAAAATGCTCATATAACTAGCTGCAGTTTTTAAATTAAATAGGATTTATGGATAAGCTAATTCTTATCTTTTTCACACACCATAGTGGTCCACAATTCAAATAGAATCATTACTGCTCAGTTGTGAGTGTGTGACATCAAAGCTCAACTTAGTTCCTAATTATTTTCAGAATTTCTCTAATGTAACACCCTGGTATTTTTATTTGTTAAAAACACCCAAGTGCACATTAAACATACATCAGAGATATTATTTCCTGTTCAGACACTGAATACCATTATAAATTTTTCGCTGAATAAAACAAAATAGTCTTATATACAAACAAGACCATAACCTGTCAGCAACTATGGTAGTCAGAGTCATACAAGAAAGCGGAATGAAAGATAACATAATACTAATGCCATAGTATTGTGATACACAGACAACAGAAGGGAAATAAACTTAAACGTAAAACTAAGTCATCATCCATCACTCGGGGCCACCTACTCGTGCCTCTGAGGTTTCTTCAGTCCCTGTTTATCTGTAAAACAACAACATTTAAACAGTGAGATACAATCTCAGTGAGTTCTACCGAGACCCCTACTAACTCTCTCGGTTCAATTAATAATCCTTTTTAAAACCAACACGACACCGACTGCAATAAAGTGCTAACCCCGGCGAACGTGAACAAACAAAGTGCGGCACCGACTGCAATAAAGTGCTAACCCCGGTGTATCGCACAGTACGACACCGACTGCAATAAAGTGCTAACCCCGGTGTGCGTACAACAAACTCATGACATAACACCGACTGCAAATCCAGTGCTAATCCCGGTGAACCCCCTTACCAATAGTACATTCTCCTATTGGCACGGAGCCTAGGTTGGGGGAGCATGACTGCCCCGCCTAGTATGTCAAAACATGGGTCGTCACCCAACTCGATATACATATAAACATATATATCTACAGTACTATGAACCCACGGTCCATCAAATCAGACAATCCATGACACACTTTAATCCACAATTTTATAAATTCGAAGTTCACACTCGCACTCTAGTTGACCACTTTTTGACACAATTTTCAATATCAAAAACAGTTCATTTTGCCTTAAAACTAGAATATTCAGTTAGGCCTCTGAATAAGCTTTCCAACGCATCTTAGAACACCTCAATCGGGTTCCCGGATCAAAAGATATCGCGAAAACAAAAACAGTGAAAAACTGTTGAAATTCTGCCAAGCTGCGCTGAAGTCGCGCCTGGAGCGCAAGTTCAGCGCGAACTGGCAGAATGTTCTGTCATTCTGCGCTGAAGTCGCGCCTGGAGCGCAGGTGAGGCGCGAACAGGCAGAACAGGGGTCTGTTAAGACAGATTTTGCGATTTTCGCGAAATCCGCTATTCCGCTCAATTCCGATCTTTGTTCCGATCAAAAACAGATTTGACAACCAGTAAAATGAGTCCAATTCAAACCACAAAATCAATCAATCCAATCAAAAACTTAATCAAAACGAATTGTATTAAAACACGACATATTTTCAAATAACGGTTTTCGTTCCAAAATTTCTCGAAACCAATTAACGTAAAAACTAACGAGACACAAAAACATCCTAAGCGTGAGTAAAACTCACCCTTGAAGCGAGAGCCGATATCGAACCGAATTTGCCGAAACGTCGAAATCACCGAATCGAACCCAAACAACAACGAACCGCTCCTAACTTCGTTTCGAGCTTCCAATCGCGTTCAATCCGCTCCTAGCTTCTATCCTAAGCATAACCCAATCACCAACACAACCTATTAATCCTTGATTTCAACAAATTCTCCCCACAAACCTTCAATTTTCGAAGTCAAATAGAAGGGGGAAAAATGGAGGAGAGGCTTACCTAAGATATGGGTTTTGTAGAGGAGAGGGAGATGGTGATTGTGCTGAAATTTGAGGTGATGGGGTTTCCTCTTCTTCTTCCTTTCTCTTCTTCTTTCCTCTTCTTCTTTCTCCTTTCCTTCTCTTCTTTTCTTTCTCTGTTTTCTTTTCTTCTGTTCGTATCCTCCTCTTCTTTCCTTTCTTTTAATTAACACACACACACACACATATTTATTTTATTAATAAATAAGTGGTGGCGTGGTCCAATTACCATATTGACCCAAATTCCTTATTTCGATTCCAAAACTTCCTTGGTCCGTATTATTCGGTCAACGACCCTGTGACAGCCAATAATTAATTTTAGCACTCAATAATTTTACCAATTAAGTACCAAATTAATTCAATTGGGTTTACTTCCAAATAATCTCGATTAATTATTTTGGGGATGTCCTCAAAATTAGACACAACATACCTCAAGAGAACAAATACGGATACCGAGTCCGCATATCGTCCTCCAACTCCCAAGTAGCTTCCTCGGCAGAAAAACCATCCCAAACCACCTTGACAATGGGAATTGACTTTGTCCGTAGCGTCCTCTCGCCACGTTCCATGATGTAATTCGGATTAGGTTGGAAGGACAAGTCCGGTCGAAGGTCAATCGTTTCAAAATCTAACGGTTGGCTTGGATCTGGAATGTACTTCCGCAACTGAGACACATGGAATACATCATGCAGATTTGACAATGGTGGAGGCAAAGCAATACGGTATGCAAGAGGCCCTATTCGCTCGATTATCTGGAAAGGTCCAATATACCGAGGACTGAGTTTCTTCACCCGTAATGCCCTACCTGTGCCAATTGTTGGTGATAATCTCAAAAACACATGATCGCCCGACTCAAATTCCAACGGCCTTCTTCTTTTATCAGCATAGCTCTTTTGCCTACTTTGAGCGGCTTTCATTCTTTCCCTGATCTGGCGGATCTTTTCAGTAGTGTCTTGGATCACCTCGGGTCCTAACAATCGGTTCTCACCTACTTCCCACCAACACAATGGAGTCCTGCATTTCCTACCATACAAGGCTTCATAAGGTGCCATTCCGATACTGGAATGATAACTGTTGTTATATGAAAATTCCACCAGTGGAAGATGATCCTCCCATTTCTTCTCGTTATCAAGCACCGAAGCCCTAAGCATATCCTCTAAGGTCTGGATAGTTCTCTCGGTCTGACCGTCTGTCTGCGGGTGATAAGCGGTACTAAGAAGTACTTTAGTTCCCAATGCTTCATTCAGAGCTTTCCAAAATCGAGAAGTGAATTTCGGATCTCGATCCGACACTATACTGGTAGGAACCCCATGTAACCTTACTATGTTCTTCAAATACACCTCAGCTAACTTGGATACTTTACTGCTAGAACGAACTGGAATAAAATGAGCTGATTTGGTTAACCGATCCACAACTACCCAAATGGAGTCGTTACCGGCTTGAGACCTTGGCAATGCCATTACAAAATCCATAGAAATGTCTTCCCATTTCCACACTGGCACGTCTAGTGACCGTAGCAGACCAGCAGGCTTCTGATGTTCTATCTTAACTTTTTGACAAGTTAAGCATTGTGATACGAATTCAGCAATTTCTAACTTCATTCCCGGCCACCAATACATTTGTTTTAAATCTCTATACATCTTGGTGGATCCAGGATGTACAGAAAATAAACTTCGGTGTGCTTCTTCAAGCACTTGCTTTTTAATATCTTCATTATCAGGCACACAGATCCTACCGTTGAAACAAATAACTCCATCACTATCTTCGGTAAAGTCTGGCATCACTTTCTGTGATTGTAGTTTCATATCAACTTCCTGTGCTAAGCGAATAGAATCCCTTATGGAACTAGAGATCCTCATGTGGCTCAACACCAACCGGTTCCTTTTTGGCTTTGAATCCACATTTAAGTCCCGGAAAGACTCCAACAATTCCATTTCATGCATCATTAATCCTGCTATATGAATGGATTTCCTACTTAGTGCATCGGCTACAACATTAGCTTTTCCCGGATGATACTTCAGTTCGAAATCATAATCCTTCAGAAGCTCCACCCATCTTCTCTGCCTGTTATTCAACTCCTTCTGGTCAAACAGATATTTCAAGCTTTTATGATCACTAAAGACTTCGAAACGAGACCCATACAGGTAATGTCTCCAAATCTTCAGTGCGTACACAATAGCTGCCAACTCCAAATCATGAGTCGGATAATTCTCTTCATGAGTCTTCAACTGTCTGGAGGCATAAGCTACAACTTGTTGGTTCTGCATGAGAACACACCCCAAACCCTTCCCAGAAGCATCGCTGTAAATTTGAAATTCCAAAGACGGATCTGGAAGAATTAGGATTGGAGCAGAAGTCAATCTAACCTTCAATTCTTGAAAACATTCCTCACAATCGGCATCCCATATAAACGGTTGGGCCTTGCGAGTCAACCGAGTAAGTGGAAGAACCAATTGTGAAAAACCTTGGATAAACCTCCTGTAGTAACCGGCTAGACCCAAGAAACTTCTTATTTCTGTAACAGATGTTGGTCGTTCCCAGTTCAACACCGCTTCTACTTTACTGGGATCCACAGCAACTCCCGATTGGGAAATCACGTGTCCCAAAAACTTCACTTCCGGCATCCAGAAGTCACACTTCGACGGCTTGGCATACAATTTCTTTTCTCGGAGTACGTTCAGAACGATGCGGAGATGTTGAACATGGTCCTCAATGGTCTTAGAGTACACCAAGATATCATCAATAAAAACTACCACAAACTGATCAAGGTACGTGTGAAATACTCGGTTCATGTAATCCATGAATACCGCTGGAGCATTAGTCAAACCGAAGGGCATCACTACGAACTCGTAATGTCCATACCTCGTACGGAAAGCTGTCTTCGGAATATCTAAGGCTCGTACCTTTATTTGATGATAGCCCGACCTCAGATCAATTTTTGAAAATACCACAGCACCTCTAAGTTGGTCGAGCAAATCGTCTATCCTTGGCAAGGGATATTTATTCTTGATCGTCACTTTATTCAATTGTCGATAATCTATGCACAACCTCATGCTACCATCCTTCTTTTTGACTAGCAACACCGGAGCACCCCATGGAGAAGCACTCGGTCGGATAAACCTTTTCGATATCAATTCCTCAAGTTGAGACTTCAGTTCCTTCAACTCTAAAGGAGACATTCTATAAGGAGCAATAGAGATTGATCCTGTACCAGGAATCAATTCTATTGAGAATTCTACCTCTCGGTCAGGAGGTAAGGATGAAACTTCTTCTGGAAAGACATCTAGAAATTCATTTACCACTTGCACAGATGACAAATCTAAACCCGTTTCAGTAGATGCAGATAACATAATAAGAATAGCTTCCGCACCTTGGAATAATGACTGGCTTGCTTCGGTGTAAGAGATCATCGCTTCAGAATCTGCCTGTGTCAATCCTACGGATTCGGAGGCGAAGCTAATAGTTCGATCGGCACAGTTGATTGTTACATGATTTTCAGCCATCCAATTCATACCCAGAACAATATCCATGCTTCTCATAGGCAAGCAAATAAATTTTACAACAAACTGTCTGTCGCCTATGACAAGTAGGCAATTTTCACATAATGATTGGGTCTGGACACGACCCTTGGCAGCAGTTAAAATAGTTATCGGTTCGGATAGCTCAGACAATGCTAATCCCAACCGATCCACACATGCTTGCGAGATAAAACAGTGAGTTGCACCAGAATCATATAAAATATTGACTGAATTATTAAAAAGAGATCCCGTACCCCTCAGAAGATTATCAGAAGGAGTGATGGTTCGAGCATCTAATGTGTTGATTCGCCCCTGACCAGGAGCATTTGGTGCTCTTTGCGGATTCTTCTTTGTTGGGCACTTATTTGCATAGTGCCCCTCTTCATTGCAAACATAGCACCGATCGGACCTTGGCGGACACTCTCTGCGGTGATGTCTTCCACAAAGTCTACAATTCCTGAATTGTGCAGAGTCAGACGATTGCACCTGCTTCCCTTTGTACTTACCTCCTTTCCCCGAGTCATACCTGGGACCCATCTGAGAACTAGATGATCCTGTGTTCCTCTTGCTCTGATGGAATGCCTTTCTGCTTGCATACAACCTTGACAAATCACTTTCGGCGATATAAGCTTGTTGTACCATGGCTGCATAGTTGGTTCTCGGAAAAGAACTAAGACTTTGAGCAATATCTTCTCTCAACCCATATTTGTACCTGTCAGTTTTCCATTGGTCACTTGGGGCATATCCAGCTAAACCGAAGAATTGATACAACTCTTCAAATTTAGCCGTGTATTGGCCCACGGTCAAGCCTCCTTGTGTAAAAGTCAAAAACTCATTTTCCTTATCCAACCTCATAGCCGTGGGGAAGAATTGTTCTAAAAATGATGTTCGGAAATTGTCCCAAGTCGGGGGAGTTCCCATTGTCTCCATCATGGCCCTAGCATTTGTCCACCAGTTATTGGCCTCTCCCTTCAACATATGGGATGCCAACCTCAACTTGTCTTCATCGGTCACTTGCATTGTTACAAAGATCTTTTCAATGTCATCCAGCCAATGTTGTGCTCTCATGACATCCGGCCCACCTCTAAACTCGGAGGGTTTCATTTTCAGGAACTCTGTGAAAATTCTCCTTGGGTTCACTTGTGGCTCTGGGGCTTGATGCTGCTGAGCATTTTGCTGTAGGATTTGTTGCTGCTGATGCATAAGCATCATGTCTTGCATCATTTTCTGCTGGTTCTCAATTACATTCTGCATCCACTCAAAATTTGGATCAACAGGAGGAGGGACGCCTCTACCTCTTCTGGCCATGATTCTGCGAAATATGCACAAAGTATTAAGTTGATCAAGCTCAATGTCTAATAGCATACTAAGAAAATCACAACTGGAAAAAGCAAAGACCCTATTAGCTAAGTCCGACTAGGTCGAACCGCTCTGATACCAACTGTAACACCCTGGTATTTTTATTTGTTAAAAACACCCAAGTGCACATTAAACATACATCAGAGATATTATTTCCTGTTCTGACACTGAATACCATTATAAATTTTTCGCTGAATAAAACAAAATAGTCTTATATACAAACAAGACCATAACCTGTCAGCAACTATGGTAGTCAGAGTCATACAAGAAAGCGGAATGAAAGATAACATAATACTAATGCCATAGTATTGTGATACACAGACAACAGAAGGGAAATAAACTTAAACGTAAAACTAAGTCATCATCCATCACTCGGGGCCACCTACTCGTGCCTCTGAGGTTTCTTCTGTCCCTGTTTATCTGTAAAACAACAACATTTAAACAGTGAGATACAATCTCAGTGAGTTCTACCGAGACCCCTACTAACTCTCTCGGTTCAATTAATAATCCTTTTTAAAACCAACACGACACCGACTGCAATAAAGTGCTAACCCCGGCGAACGTGAACAAACAAAGTGCGGCACCGACTGCAATAAAGTGCTAACCCCGGTGTATCGCACAGTACGACACCGACTGCAATAAAGTGCTAACCCCGGTGTGCGTACAACAAACTCATGACATAACACCGACTGCAAATCCAGTGCTAATCCCGGTGAACCCCCTTACCAATAGTACATTCTCCTATTGGCACGGAGCCTAGGTTGGGGGAGCATGACTGCCCCGCCTAGTATGTCAAAACATGGGTCGTCACCCAACTCGATATACATATAAACATATATATCTACAGTACTATGAACCCACGGTCCATCAAATCAGACAATCCATGACACACTTTAATCCACAATTTTATAAATTCGAAGTTCACACTCGCACTCTAGTTGACCACTTTTGACACAATTTTCAATATCAAAAACAGTTCATTTTGCCTTAAAACTAGAATATTCAGTTAGGCCTCTGAATAAGCTTTCCAACGCATCTTAGAACACCTCAATCGGGTTCCCGGATCAAAAGATATCGCGAAAACAAAAACAGTGAAAAACTGTTGAAATTCTGCCAAGCCGCGCTGAAGTCGCGCCTGGAGCGCAAGTTCAGCGCGAACTGGCAGAATGTTCTGTCATTCTGCGCTGAAGTCGCGCCTGGAGCGCAGGTGAGGCGCGAACAGGCAGAACAGGGGTCTGTTAGGACAGATTTTGCGATTTTCGCGAAATCCGCTATTCCGCTCAATTCCGATCTTTGTTCCGATCAAAAACAGATTTGACAACCAGTAAAATGAGTCCAATTCAAACCACAAAATCAATCAATCCAATCAAAAACTTAATCAAAACGAATTGTATTAAAACACGACATATTTTCAAATAACGGTTTTCGTTCCAAAATTTCTCGAAAACAATTAACGTAAAAACTAACGAGACACAAAAACATCCTAAGCGTGAGTAAAACTCACCCTTGAAGCGAGAGCCGATATCGAACCGAATTTGCCGAAACGTCGAAATCACCGAATCGAACCCAAACAACAACGAACCGCTCCTAACTTCGTTCCGAGCTTCCAATCGCGTTCAATCCGCTCCTAGCTTCTATCCTAAGCATAACCCAATCACCAACACAACCTATTAATCCTTGATTTCAACAAATTCTCCCCACAAACCTTCAATTTTCGAAGTCAAATAGAAGGGGGAAAAATGGAGGAGAGGCTTACCTAAGATATGGGTTTTGTAGAGGAGAGGGAGATGGTGATTGTGCTGAAATTTGAGGTGATGGGGTTTCCTCTTCTTCTTCCTTTCTCTTCTTCTTTCCTCTTCTTCTTTCTCCTTTCCTTCTCTTCTTTTCTTTCTCTGTTTTCTTTTCTTCTGTTCGTATCCTCCTCTTCTTTCCTTTCTTTTAATTAACACACACACACACACATATTTATTTTATTAATAAATAAGTGGTGGCGTGGTCCAATTACCATATTGACCCAAATTCCTTATTTCGATTCCAAAACTTCCTTGGTCCGTATTATTCGGTCAACGACCCTGTGACAGCCAATAATTAATTTTAGCACTCAATAATTTTACCAATTAAGTACCAAATTAATTCAATTGGGTTTACTTCCAAATAATCTCGATTAATTATTTTGGGGATGTTACATCTAAGGTTTGGGAAGAATGGATTTCTTTTGGGTTAGGCAAAGAATGTTTTCAAAAAGAAGAGTGGAATAATCAATTTCACACAAGATTTGAGGGGCTTCAAAGCACAGCAAAGGGCTATAATTAGGCATTTTTAGAATATTGGTCAGTGCATAAACTTTTGGTCTAGTGATCAAACGCTGTAGCGCTTCAAAGTCCGTAAACGTTGTAGCGCTAGATTTTTAATGATTAAAACTAGATGCTATCTTCATTACTGAGCTCCTTATTTGCATTTTCTTTTTATGCTTTTTGGAACAGCTCAGCAATTTATTTAAGATATTTTGCAACTTTTTCAAGAACACATTCATTTTTATTCTTCATTTTACAAAGACCAATTTATCATCTTTTGTTCCTAGCCTTAACATAACCGATGCACCCCCAAACTTAGCTTTTAAAACAACTCTCAATTTTTAATGAAAACTTGACTAACCCTTTGGTTATCCAAAACTTAACTTTATCCTTAGATTACTCCTAGCTAACTAGGTTCTTTACTAAGCTTGGATTTTGTGTAAAAGCAGCAATAAGATTATTTCATTGTTTACATAATGCTGCCTTACTCAAAAATTCTTATTTAAATTTAGCCATATGAATCAGCTTTTGCTTACTAAGAAATTTAAAACATGCAGCTAATCATACTTCCCATTCAAGCATACAAAATATTCAAAAACATGCAACACATGCAAAACATGGCATAATTATACTAAATATTTAAAAACATCATTGTACTTAATTTAAAAACACTGTTAGGTCCTCCCCCAGAAATTAAATTCAGTAGTGTCCTCACTGCGTGCTTGACAAAAAAGGGAGCGGCCTTAGCACAACAGCAAAGTAAAGTACAAAGTACATAACTGGCATAAGAAGCCAACAATTCTTGCCTTATTAGGCCTTCTTGAGCCTCTTACTGGCTCTTGAAGGTGCTGGGGCTCCTTTTGCTGCCTTCTTCTTCTTTGGCTGAGGTGGAGCACTGCTTTCAGCCGCTACAGTGGTTGGTGGCGCTGCAACGCTTACTTCTTGAACTGCTGTCGCTGGAGCGTCTGATTCCTGCTCTGCTTCTTCCTCTTCTGTTTGCTCTGGCTCTTCGTCTTCCTCCTGTTCTTCCAGCACTGGCTCTGCTTCATCCTGCATATTGACCAGCTCCTCAGCAGCTTCTTTTTCAGATTCCTCCTCTGTCAGATTTACCTCAGGTAATGGGTCACTAGGTACTGCAGACATAGTTGCTGCAGCACCTACTGGCTGAATACCTTCTTCTGGGTACTCAGCCAGTTTGACACCTGTGGCTCTCCTAGGCTTTATATATGACTGATAAATTTTCTTGAGCTGCTCAGTGGGTTTTGCTTTTGTTGCTGGTTGTTTTGGTTCAGGCTTCTTTAGTGTTTGTTGCTTGGCAGGTGTTTTCTTAGGTGTTGGTTTGGTTTGTTCAGGGATGGTGGTGGGGGTTGATGGTGGATTGGTTGTTTTGGCAGTAGGGGTTGGTTTGGAAGGGGGAGTTTTTTGTTTCTTTGGGCTTGGGGTTGGATCACATTGTATTTCTTCAGCTTGCTCCTCTTCCTCACTCTCAGATTCTTCTTCAGTATCACTCTCCTCTCCTGATGATTCTTCATCATCCTGTTTTTCCATCTCTTTCATAACTGCAATTGTTTCTTCTTCATCTTCCTCACTAATGTTTTCAATGTAATCAGAATCCAGGCTTTCCTCCTCTACTACAGCTTTTTGCACTTTCTTGGCTGGGCTAGGCTTTGTTTTCTTTGCTGGACTAGCCTTTGCTTTCTTTGATGGACTAGCCACAACCTTTTTCTTTTCTGCCCTAACTCCCTTTTTAATTGGCTCTTCTTCCAGCAGCCAATCAGGGAATTGAGGAGGGGGAATTGATGTTTTTCCTTTGGATATTTGAGCATACAATGCTTTTTCCCAGTCAAATTTTTCTTTCACAAATTTGCAGAGGACCTGCTGCTTCAGCTCTAAGCGCTATAGCGCTTGAGAGTCAGAAGACGCTGCAGCGGCAGGTTTCTGCTTAACTTTGAAAATGCAAGGAAATGCCCCAAGAGGGGATCTTCTTTCTTCTTTCATTTCTACTTCAACATCAGCCTCCAAACACAACTCAGTAATTAAACAAGGAAAATATAAGTTACCTCCCTTTTTAACTCTGCACTTCTCTATCTCCCTAGCTATCAATCTTCCTACGTCTATCTTTTCTCCAATCATTATTGCATCTATTACGATGAGTCTTTCTTTTTCCACAAATGTTGTGTGAGATGTAGGCAGTAGGGAGTGTTTGATGAAACTACACCACATATTTGCTTCTTCACACAGATAGGCTTTTTTAATTTTGTATTTAGCTCCAAACTTGTCCCAAGTTGCTCCTTCCACACAAATCCTTCTTCGAACAGCTTCCATTTCTTCCTTTCCACAAATGTTGTGTGAGATGTAGGCAGTAGGGAGTGTTTGATGAAACTACACCACATATTTGCTTCTTCACACAGATAGGCTTTTTTAATTTTGTATTCAGCTCCAAATTTGTCCCAAGTTGCTCCTTCCACACAAATCCTTCTTCGAACAGCTTCCATTTCTTCCAGTTCAGCACTTTAGTTTCCAGCGCTTTTCCATGATAGCCCAGATGGAAGATATCATTGATTGTTCTGGAGTTGAAGTTTACAGTTTCTCCTCTCACCAGTGAATGGGTTTGAGGTTTTCCCTCCTTAGGTTCTTCAATACCAGAATAGAACTCCCGTACCAAGTACGTCATGTAATCTTTGCGATGCTTAATGAAGCCCTCCCATCCCAACGCAGTGACAGCGGTTGAAAACGCCTCAGGAGCACTTTCTGTCTTGAATCCTCTTTCAGCTATGAAATCCATCTTCCAAAACCTCTGAGGATCTTGAGTTGTTTTAGCCATGGTGTTTTTGGTAGGATTTGAGGGTTCTGGTTTCTTAGTAGCTCCCTTACCAGATCGTTTGAGGGCGGCTTGTTTCTTTGTCATGGTTAGTTAAGAGTTTTGCGCATTTGTTTCTGGGTGTTTTGGGAAATGTTGGTGTGTGTTGGGACGAAGGAAGAAGAAGGAATGGGAGTTATGAGTGGTGAGTGTAACGGTTGCGAGCAGTTTCAGAGATTTAGGAAAGAGAAAGAGAAAGAGAAAAGAAAATGGTGGCGTGGGGAGTTGTGGATAATAAAGTTACGATTTTGTGAGTGAAGTGGGAGAGAGAAGATGAAACTGTTGATTTGACAATTGCAGGTGAGTAGGTGCACGTGCTTGTCAGGCTAGGGATGGGGGTACAGTGCCAGCTCACCCTGAGCAAGATCTTTTTATTTTTTTGTTTGACCACACCCAGCCCTTTTTTTTTAAGATAAGCGCTACAGCGTCGTTGTTATAAGTAACCGCTACAGCGTTTATCCTAATTTCCTGCATAGAAAATAAACATAAAAATTTTGTTAGAATCCTTGGGGTGCCTCCCAAGAGCGCTTGCTTTTAAAGTCTGCAGCCAGACTTTCTCTTTCAAATTAGAGATCTTTAAGCTCAATTGTGGTTTTGTCCCTTACCACATTTTCACCAAAATATTGTTTAACCCTTTGGCCATTCACTTTGAAGGTAGTATTGGTTGTTATATCATAGAGGTCCACAGCCCCATGGCTATATATTTTTATCAATTGAAAAGGGCCTGACCACCTAGATTTTAACTTTCCAGGAAACAATCTTAACCTGGAGTTGTAAAGCAATACCTGTCCTCCTTCTGTGAGATCTCTTTTCATCAGTTTTTGATCATGCCATACTTTGGTTTTTTCTTTATAGATTGCTGCATTCTCATAAGCAAAATGCCTAAGTTCTTCCAATTCATTCAGTTGCAGCAATCTAGCATCTCCTGCTTTCTTGTAGTCAAAATTGAGTTTTTTTAGAGCCCAATGGGCCTTGTGTTGAAGTTCAATTGGTAGGTGACAGGACTTCCCATAAACCAACCTATAGGGAGACATCCCCAAAGGTGTTTTATAAGCTGTTCTGTAGGCCCATAAAGCATCATCTAGATGTATTGACCATTCTTTCCTTGAAGGCCCTACCATCTTTTCCAACATCCTTTTTATTTCTCTATTTGACAATTCAGTTTGACCACTAGTTTGTGGATGATAAGCAGTTGCTATTTTATGTTTGACTCCATATTTAGCCAATAGGGTCTCAATTAGTTTATTACAAAAATGAGATCCTTCATCACTTATGATGGCTCTAGGAGTTCCAAAACGAGTGAAAATGTTTTTTCAATAAAAATTTGCTCACAGACCTTGCATCATTGTTGGGTCAAGCAACAGCTTCCACCCATTTTGAGACATAGTCTACAGCTACTAAAATGTATAGGTTTCCATGAGAAGGGGGAAAAGGTCACATGAAATCCATTCCCCAAACATCAAAGAGTTCAATCTCTAGAATGTTTGTCAAAGGCATTTCATGTTTGTTTGAAATATTCCCTGTTCTTTGGCACCTATCACATTTTTTTACAAAGTCTTGAGCATCTCTAAAAAGTGAAGGGCAAAAGTAGCCTGATTGCAATACCTTTGCAGCAGTTCTAACACCACCAAAATGCCCACCACATGGTGCAGAATGGCAGTGCTGTAGCACTTGAATTTGTTCTTCCTCTGCTAGGCATCTCCTCATTAACTGGTCTTGACACTTCTTGTATAGAAAAGGTTCATCCCAATAATATTGTTTCATTGTGTGGAAGAACCTTCTCTTTTGCTGATAAGTCATCTCAGCAGGTACCACCTTGCTAACGAGAAAGTTCACTATATCAGCATACCAAGGTGTTGCAGGTTCACCCGCTGCAGCGTCAAGTGTTGTTATATTGACCGCTACAGCGGTTGATGAGTCATCAGTCATTGCCAACAGCTGTTCATCTGGAAAGTATTCGTTGATCTCCCCACCTGCTGTACCTGCAATATTCCTTTCTAATCTAGAAAGATGATCAGCAACTTGGTTCTCCACTCCCTTTTTATCCCTTATTTCTAAATCAAATTCTTGGAGTAGGAGAACCCACCTAATTAGCCTAGGCTTTGCATCTTTTTTTGTTATCAAATATTTAATGGCTGAATGGTCTGTGAAGACAATCACCTTGGTGCCAACTAAATATGATCTGAATTTATCAAATGCAAAGACCACAGCTAGTAGTTCTTTTTCAGTGACTGTGTAATTCATTTGAGCTTCTATAAGTGTTTTGCTAGCATAATATATAGAGTGAAAAATTTTATCATACCTTTGCCCAAGGACAGCTCCAATGGCAATATCACTAGCATCACACATAAGCTCAAAAGGCTTACTCCAGTCAGGAGCTATAATAACTGGTGCTGTTATTAAAGCTTTCTTTAATTTATCAAAGGCTAATATGCATGGCTCATCAAATATAAAGGGGTTATCATGCTGTAACAGTTGACATAAATGTTTGGAGATTTTTGAAAAATCTTTTATGAATCTCCTATAGAACCCAGCATGCCCCAAAAAAGCTTCTAATACCTTTGATGTTGGTTGGTGGAGATAGCTTCTCAATGACCTATATTTTAGCCTTGTCCACTTCCAATCCTTTTTTGGATATCTTATGCCCCAAAACTATACCTTCTTGCACCATAAAATGGCATTTCTCCCAGTTCAGCACAAGGTTAGTTTCTTCACACCTAATCAAGATTTCTTCTAAGTTGGATAGGCATAGATGGAATGTTTCTCCAAACACAGAGAAATCATCCATGAAGACTTCCATGGATTTTTCAATGTAATCAGAGAAAATTGCCATCATACACCTTTGAAAAGTGGCAGGTGCATTACACAGGCCAAATGGCATCCTTCTAAAAGCAAAGGTGCCATATGGACAAGTGAATGTAGTCTTCTGCTGATCTTCAGGTAATATTGCAATCTGGTTATAACCTGAATAACCATCAAGAAAGCAATAAAATTCTTTACCTGCTAGCCTGTCCAGCATCTGGTCAATGAAAGGCAATGGAAAATGGTCCTTTCTTGTTGCCTTATTCAACCTCCTGTAATCCATGCATATTCTCCAGCCTGTTATTTTTCTGATTGGAAGCAGCTCATTCATCTCATTTGTTATTACTGTTACCCCTCCCTTCTTTGGCACACATTGCACAGGACTTACCCATGCACTGTCAGAAATGGGGTATACAATACCTGCATCCAACCACTTGATGATTTCCTTCTTCACCACCTCCTTCATAATTGGATTCAACCTCCTCTGCCCTTCAATGCAATTTTTAGAGCCTTCCTCTAACACTATTCTGTGCATACAAATGGTTGGACTAATACCTTTTATGTCTGACATTTGCCAACCAATTGCCTTTTTATGCCGCTGTAGCGTCTGAATCAGATCCTGTTCCTGTTTTTCAGAAAGGTCAGCAGCAATTATAACAGGCAAAGTACTATTGTTACCTAGATAAGCATATTTGAGGTGTGAAGGCAACTCTTTAAGTTCCAGAGTTGGTGGTTGTTCAGTGGAGGGGAGATCCTTTCTCATGTCTGAATTCTCCTGCTCCAAAGATTCATATTTCTTAGCCCATATTTCTTTGGCTGTCTGTTCCTCCTCTCCTGTAGCTTCTGTATCAGATGCTGTATTTTCACTGCTGTCCAGTAATTGCCTCAGGTGATCTGTGTTTTTCTGGAAGTGATCCTGAACTACTTTATCAATAACAGACACAAAGGAGCACTCTTCAAGATTGGGACCTGGAAATTTCATAGCATTGAGAATGTTGAACTTGACTTCTTGGTCATTGACCCTCATGATCAATTCCCCTCTTTGCACATCTATCAAAGTTCTTCCAGTGGCCAAGAATGGTCTCCCCAGTATGATGGGTACTTCTTTGTCTGCATCAAAGTCCAAGATTACAAAATCAACAGGAAATACAAATTTGTCTACCTTTATTAGAACATCTTCTAGGATTCCTTCTGGATATGCAAGAGTTCTATCAGCTAGCTGCAGTGTAAGTGAGGTAGGTCTGGCAGTTCCCACTCCTAGCTGAGTGTATATGGACTTAGGCATGAGATTTATGCTGGCTCCCAAATCACATAGGGCACGACCAGAGTAAATATTTCCAATTGAGCATGGTATAGTAAAACTGCCAGGATCCTTTGATTTAGGTGGGAGCTTGTTTTGCATCAACATGCTGCATTCCCCAGTCATTGCCACTGTTTCAAACTCCCCTAGTCTCCTCCTCTTAGTAAGCACATCCTTCATAAACTTTGCATAGTTAGGCATTTGTTGGAGAGCTTCCACCAAAGGAACATTAATGTGCAATTGTTTAAGGACTTCTAGGAATTTGTTAAATTGCTTGTCTTCATGAGCCTTTCGAAGTCTTTGAGGATATGGAGGATCTGGGTATGTTGGGATAGTTCTGGGTGAGGGTGGTATTTTCTCAACAACAGGCGCTGCAACGGTAGGTTCAGGCGCTGTAGCGCTTGTTGTAGGTTCTTTTTGTTTTTCAGATTTTTTGTTATTCTCATCATCTGATACAGTTGATGATCCTATCAAATCTCTCCCACTCCTTAAGGTTATAACTTTTACATGCTCCTTCCCTGCAGTACCTGAAGTTGAAGCTTCTGTAGTGGATGGTAATGATCCACTGATTCTTTGGGAAAGGACATTAGCTAATTGCCCCATCTGTACTTCTAGATTTTTAATGGAAGCTTCATGAGTTTTCAGGGCTGTCTTGCAGTCACTCATAAAACCTTTCATCAATCCTTCCAATGAATTATCTATCACAGGGGTATTCTGTCTTTGGTAGTTCTGAGCAGGGAATCCTGGTGTATTTGCTGGAGCACTATAATTAGGTGCTGTTGCATTGTTGGCTCCCCATCTGAAATTGGGGTGGTTCTTCCAACCAGGATTATATGTATTTGAATAGGGATTGTTGTTTTTATTGAAACCCACAAAGTTCACAGAGACAGGATTACCAGGACATTCTTCATACAAATGCTCTCCTCCACAGTATACACAGCTTACTGACCCTGGAGAGGCTTGCTCAATAACAGCTACTGTAGGTTCATGTACCGCTGCAGCGGTAACCGCTACAGCGTTTGATGTGCTCATAGATTTTATCATGTTAGTAAGAGAGGCAACCTGTGCAGATAAAGCAGAAACTTCACTTATTTCATGCACACCAGCTACCTTCTTTCGCTGAGCTAACCTTTCTGTAGGCCATTGATAGCTATTTGTGGCAATGTCATCAATCAGTTCACATGTCTCATTATAGGAGGTTTTCAACAACACACCCCCTGAAGAAGCATCTAACATTTGTCTGGTTGTTGGATCTAGTCCATTGTAGAAGGTTTCCATTTGGATAATCACAGGTATACCATGATGAGGGCACCTTCTCAACAGCTCCTTCCATCTCTCCCATGCCTCAAACAGTGTTTCAGCATCTCTTTGTCTGAATGCAGTAACCTCATTCCTCATTCTTGCATTCTTACTTGGAGAAAAATATTTTGCTAAGAATTTCTCAGCCATTTCATTCCAAGTATGGATAGAGTTAGGCTCAAGAGAAGTTAACCAGGCCTTTGCTCTATCCTTCAAGGAATAAGGAAAAAGTTTTAATCTGAATGCATCATCACTTACCCCTGGAATGATGAAGTTACTGCAGACTTCCAAAAATTGCTTTAAGTGTAAATATGGGTCCTCTTGAGGAGAACCACCAAACTGTCCCACTGTTTGTAACATTTGGAACATCATAGGTTTGAATTCAAACTGAGCTGTGTTGAGAGTAGGTCTTGCTATGCTTGTCTCCATGGTTTGTGGATCAAACACAGCATAGTCCCTCATTGGTCTATCTCTGTCATTTACCATTTGAGCAGGTCCTTCATTTATGAATTGATGTCTGTACCAGTCCTCTTGGGCATGTAAGGTTGGAGTGGGTGGCTGTTGATGTCTACCTCTACCCCTTCCACCTGGTTCAGTCCCTCCTCTACCAGAGCTAGATCTGCCATGTAGAGTGTGAGCTCTACCAGAATTGGTCCTATGGCTATGTTCTGACATGGTGGGTCTGAGCCTGTGAAGATGTCTTAGCTTCCTGAACCTTCTCTCTGGTTCTGAGTATGGTTCAAATTCTGGTGGTTGAGACCCGGGCATACGCTGTAGCGCTTACTGCTGCAGCAACAAGAAACAACACACCAGTGTAAAATAGGCACTAAGTTCACTAAAAACTTAAACAATGAAAATTAAATGCAATCCCCGGCAACGGCGCCACAAACGTGTTGTGCGAAACGTTGGTGTGCAAGTATACACAATCGCAACAAGTAATATATTGATAAGTAAAGTTCGTTCCCACAGGGATTGGAGTTAATCTATAAAGTTTAAGTGATTAGAAGCTTAGTGAAAAGAATTAAGTAGCAAGTAAAGGTGAAGAGTTGTAAACATCATGAGTTGTAATAAAACAGTATTAAGTTGAAGTAATTAAAGGTGAATTGGATAGCTCAATAGCATGTAAGTTCCCAAGAGTAATGCTCATATAATATTAGACGCTGTAGCGTTAAGCGCTGTAGCGCTTAAGAATCCGGAGACGCTGTAGCGCCTTGGTGGCGTGCCTTTCAGTCACTTTCGTCAGGGCTATGTTACAAGACTCCTATGTCTAGGCTCTAAATAAGTTTTACCCTTGTATATTAAGATCTTACAACATTTGCCTTATGAACTATTACTCCCCTATGTCTAGAGTTAAGTAGTGCTTCCTTTAAATGTCTTTAAAGGGTTTTCATTCATATCATTCCTTGAGTTCTCTTTGTGAACCATGTCTGTACCCACAAAGTTACCTTGTTTTAGTTGATCATTCCCAAACCAAGATTGAAAGTATTATGACACAAGGAATAAAACACAAACATCATAATATTATACAAAAGTTACTCAAGGTTCATTACATACCAAGAACAATCCAACTACAACAAAGTTAGCTCATCACAAGTTCCATCAACATAATACAACTAGAGAGTATGTATTACCGTATGAAGACAAGAGAAGAGTGGTTGCAAAAGATGCACTCCAATGATCCCAAGTAGCATACAAGAGACAAAGTTGAGGCGTGAGCAAAACCTTGGATAAAAGACTTGAAGAACTATTCTAAAAAATAAAAGCTTAAAAGTAGTGTGTCAATGGAGAATGGCTACTACGTCTGTTGTGTAGTTCATCTTCCAAGTTACAATATTTGTCTACGTATGTTACTTTCTTTTGAAGCAATCTTAATTAATCTAATTAATATCTAAGCCTTAATAGAATAATAATATTACATGATGATTATTAGACTTAGATATTATCCTTAAAGTACTTTACAAAAAGTGGCAATGATGGAATGCAACAACTATCACATGGGTTCCATTTAGGAGGCGCCAAGTGTAAATTAGCATTTACTTGAAAGTCAACAATTCCAGCTGAGAGGAAGAGATAAGGGTGGTGACTCATCATGTCCTCAAGTGGCCACACAAATATCTCAAAGGTCAACCGTCATATAACGCTGTAGCGTTTCCTTGATAACACACGCTGCAGCGCTAAAGCAAAACATCAAACATATTCATAAAGGCATTAACTATGCCCAAGGTTTTAAGGAATTCAATTATATTCTATATTTATTCTAATATCCATATATTCACATATTTAAGTACTAAAAATTACTTGAGAAATAAGCTTGACTTAAGTCTTAGGAGCATAAATAACCTATATAAAATAAGGTTATCAAGGACACGCCCAGACATAGCGCCCATGGCGCCCCTGCGCCAAGACAGCGGGCAACACAATACAGGAACAGGCGCCCATGGCGCCCCTGCGCCAAGATACAGCACACACACACACACACAGGCACACGGACACACTCACCAGACACGGCGCCCATGCACAAGGCGCCAAAAACAGCAACACCCAGCACCTAGCATGGCGCCCAGCGCCAGGGACCCAAAATCAGCAACACACCATGTAACATCCCCTATTTTTAGTGTTTTAATTATAGTAGCATGAAAATTATTTTATTTGATTAATTATATTTACAAAAAAATAAAATGATGTGGAACTAAATTATTTGATCTATTAAATGTGCAAATTGTGAGTGATTGCTAATTAATGGGAGGTTAGTAGAATGCTTAAGGCTGATGGGAGTCATAGGGGATAGGAAGGTTAAGTGAGGGGCAAACCTGTGTTTTCCCCATACCATATATATATATATATATATATATATATATATATATATATATATATATATATATATATATATTTCCTTTCAGCTGAAAAACGAAAAACGGAAACACTTTGAACCACTTCTGGAAATCAGAAACAGGGAAGAGAGAAAGGAAGGGTTAGGCGTGAGAGAGAGGGAAAGTTGAGGAAGAGAGAGATCACAAAATTGTGGATGCATGTAGCATCCAAAACCAGCCCTAAACTCCTGTCATTCTCCTCTTCCCATTGATAGTAATTTCGAAGTCATCCCCTCCCCCTAGCCCAAATCACCATTGAAGACCCACCAAGCTCCATTTAACCAAAATTCTAAAAACCTGAGTTGCATGTGAGTGAAGGAAGTGTTAAAACCAGCTTCCGTACCTAAACCGATTGTTGGAGCCGCTTAGGAGGCAGTTTAGTTCCTGGGTTCGAAGTGCAAGCTCTAGGAGGCTTGGGTTTCAGTTTTGGGTTGCCTAGAAGCGGTTTGTTGGAGAGTTCGGGAGTTGCCGTGGTCCTTGTTGCTGAGTTTCGGTATTGTTAGCTTCTGTCCTCAATGAGGTGAGTTCTATAACTCGCTTAGGGGATGTGTGTGTTTTTGAGTCTTCACCTTTTCGAAAACCGTTTTCTAAAACAGTGATTTTAAACGATAAGTTATGTGCTTGATTGTTGAAATATGCTGGATTGGATTGAATATGCCTGCTGTATTATACTGCTATAATGTCTGTTTATGTTTGGGTCTCGATCGGAAGGGAAATTGGAATCGGAATGGAATGGATTAACTCATGAAAAGTCTGTTTTCTGGGAAAACTGATGGAGACGCACGGATCGTGTGTCCCTGTGCACGGGTCGTGCGCCCCCATCTGATGCTACAAGAACTGGATTTTTAAACACGCACGGATCGTGCGCCTAGTCGCACAGGTCGTGCGTATGTTTCTGAAACTTTCTACAATTTTATTCAATAACGCCCGGATCGTGCGCTTTGTCGCACGGGTCGTGCGTATCTTTCTGGAAGTCTTCTACAACTCTGTCAACAGCGCACGGATCGTGTGCCTACACACACGGGTCGTGCGAGATTTGCTGATCCTCAAATTCAAAGTACTTTTATCCATTCCAAATGATTCCAATCCTCTTCTAATCCATTCCCCCTGGTTCCCCAACAACGTAAAGACACTGATATCACGGGATTGAACATGTTTGATAGAAAACTTGTGTGTTATAAACGTTAAGGAAAAACCGTACGTTAGTAAGACGCGAGTGTACACACTGTGATTCATAAATGTCGAGGTAAGAAATGTTAATTCACGGTAAAATGCTTTCCCTCGTGGAAGGACACACGGTACTTGACTGAAATGATACATGGTACTTGACTGAAATGATACATGGTACTTGACTGAAATCACTGACAGCCCATTGCGGGTGTAACAGCCCAGGTCCACCGCAGCGGCCACCCCGGTCCCACTGTTACCTCACGGTCTTTTCTACCCCTCTTGTAGAATTTTTGCCTTCCGTGGGAATCGAACCTTGCACCTGAGGCATAAGTGCAAGTTAAACCCCCTTCCCACTACCAATTGAGCGCAATTTTGAAACTCTGATTTTTATGATAAATAGCCGGGTAATAATGGGGTGTTACATTAGTGGTATCAGAGCAAAAGTTCGGTCTGTCCGACCAAGTGTGTCTATCTGTCATATTGTGTATGACAATTTGGTGTTTTTAATTTAGTTCTGAATTGTCGTTTATGCTGCAGTGCTAGGTTGATATGGCTAGAAGGGATGATGCTGCTTTGGCTGCTGCTCTGCAAGCCATAGCCCAAGCTGTTGGAAATCAACACACTGCTGCTGATATGAATGCCCGTAACCTGGCAACGTTTCAGAGGGAAAACCCACCCACCTTCAAGGGTCGGTATGATCCCGATGGAGCCTTGTCGTGGTTGAATGAGATAGAGCGGATATTCCGTGTTATGGAGTGCACTGCTGCCCAGCAAGTGAAGTTTGGGACGCACATGCTGGCAGAAGAGGCTGACAAGTGGTGGTTAGGGATGCTGCATAGGTTGAACACTGCTGGTGAAGAGGTTACTTGGGAAGTCTTCACAAGGGAATTTAAAAGAAAGTATTACCCTGAAGACGTCCGGGCCAAGAAAGAGGTGGAATTCTTAGAGTTGAAACAGGGGAATAAGACGGTGGCTGAGTACGCAGCCAGATTTGAGGAGCTGGCCCAATTTTGTCCTTACTACGCCAATGATGCTGATTCAGAGTTCTCCAAGTGTGTAAAATTTGAGAGTGGCCTGCGACCTGATATTAAGAAGGCAATTGGATATCAGGAGATACGAGATTTTTCTAGACTAGTTGACAAGAGTAGGATTTATGAAGAGGACAGTTCTGCTGCCTACAAGATTGAGAAAGAGAAAAAGAATACTCAGTTTAGGGGAAAACCCTATGATGTGGCTGGAGGTAAAAATAAGTGGAAGGCAGGTGCTGGTAAGAGATCTTTTGAGAGTAAGAAGCCTAGTGGGGGAGGTGCTCCCGCTGTTATTGTGTGTTTCACGTGTGGCAAGCCGGGTCACAAAAGCTTCGAGTGCAAGACTGGAGTAATGTGTTTCCGTTGTGGGAAGAAAGGTCATATGGCGTCTGACTGTGATCGTAAGGAATCAGTGTGTTTCAATTGTGGTGAAGCTGGTCACTTTAGTTCTAAGTGTACCAAACCAAAGAAAGAGAAGTCCAGTGGAAGAGTTTTCGCGCTAGCAGGTTCAGAGGGGCCCAATGAGATTAGAGGTACTTGTTTTATTTATGGTACCCCTTTAGTTGCTATAGTTGATACTGGTGCTACGCATTCTTTTATTGCTGCTGTTTGTGCTGAAAAGTTAAATTTAGTATTGTCTGCTATGAAGAGGGAAATGGGTATCGACACTCCAGCTAAGGGTTCGGTGACTACTTCTCTATTGTGTGCACATCAACTGTTTCAGCAAGTCTGTGAGTTTCCTTCCTCCTGAGGAGGAAAAGTCTGTTTTGTTGTCTGGGGATCAGCTGCATAAGGTAATGAAGAATGGTGGTCAACTATTTGCTTTGATGGCGTATATGTCTGCTGAAAACCAAGCTATAGTTGAAGGGTTGCAGGTGGTATGTGAGTTCCCTGAAGTGTTCCCTGATGAGATTCCTAGTGCGCCACCAGAGAGGGAAGTAGAGTTTGGGATTGACCTTGTGCCTGGTACTAGGCCTGTGTCCATGGCACCGTACCGGATGTCAGCTTCTGAGTTATCTGAGTTGAAGAAGCAGTTGGAAGAGTTACTTGAAAAGAATTTTGTGAGGCCTAGTGTGTCACCATGGGGAGCTCCGGTTTTGTTAGTAAAGAAGAAAGATGGGAGTATGCGCCTGTGTGTGGATTATAGACAGTTGAACAAGGTGACTATCAAAAATAAGTACCCTCTTCCGAGAATTGATGATCTGATGGACCAGCTGGTGGGTGCTAAGGTTTTTAGCAAAACTGATTTGAGGTCAGGGTATCATCAGATTAAGGTAAAAGACGAAGACGTCCAGAAGACAGCATTCCGAACGAGGTATGGACATTATGAGTACTCTGTGATGCCGTTTGGTGTCACCAATGCACCAGGGGTGTTTATGGAGTACATGAACCGTATCTTCCATAGTTACTTGGATCGGTTTGTGGTAGTTTTTATAGATGATATTCTGGTATACTCTAAGTCCGAAGAGGAGCATGCAGAGCACTTGAGATTGGTGCTTGAGGTGTTGAAAGAGAAGAAGCTTTATGCTAAGTTGTCCAAATGCGAGTTCTGGCTGCGTGAGGTAAGCTTTTTGGGTCACATTATTTCTAGTGATGGCATAGATGTAGACCCAGCCAAGGTTGATGCAGTGTTACAGTGGGAAAGCCCAAAGTCTGCGACTGAGATCAGGAGTTTCTTGGGGTTGGCTGGTTACTACAGGAGGTTCATTGAGGGTTTCTCAAAGCTAGCCCTTCCGTTGACTCAATTGACGTGTAAGGGGAGAGTTTTTGTGTGGGATGCTAAGTGTGAAGAGAGCTTCCAAGAGTTGAAGAGGAGATTGACGACATCTCCGGTGTTAGTGTTGCCCGTGCCGGATCAACCGTTTGTGGTATATTGTGATGCTTCCGAAATGGGCTTGGGAGGCGTATTGATGCAGGATGGGAAGGTAGTTGCTTATGCGTCCAGACAATTGCGGACACATGAGAAGAACTATCCTACTCATGATTTGGAATTGGCTGCTATTGTGTTTGTGCTGAAGATTTGGAGGACTTATTGAGATCGTGTGTTTTAGAGCAGGGAGGTGCGTGGGATACACATCTTCCGTTGATTGAGTTCACTTACAACAACAGCTACCATTCGAGTATAGGGATGGCTCCTTACGAGGCACTGTATGGGCGGAGGTGTAGAACTCCTTTGTGTTGGCATGAGTCTGGCGAGAGTGTTGTTCTTGGACCTGAATTGGTGAGAGAGACTTCAGAGAAGATAAAAATGATCAGGGAGAAAATGAAAGAGTCTCAAAGTCGGCAAAAGAGTTACCATGATAGAAGGAGGAAAGACTTAGAATTTCAGGCTGGTGAGCATGTTTTCTTGAGGGTCACGCCTATGGCTGGTGTTGGGCGTGCACTGAAGGCAAAGAAGTTGACTCCTAGATTTATTGGACCATACCAGATCACCGAGAGGGTTGGAAAGGTTGCTTATAGGGTGGCTCTACCGCCTAACCTTTCGAACTTGCACGACGTATTTCACGTGTCGCAACTTCGGAAGTATATTCCGGACCCGTCTCATGTGATCCATATGGATAACGTTGAGGTGCGAGATAATCTCACTGTGGAGACTATGCCAGTGAGGATTGATGATAGAGAAGTGAAGGTGCTGAGGGGGAAGAACATTGCTTTAGTAAAGGTGGTGTGGTTGGGAGCTACTGGTGAGAGCATGACTTGGGAGCTGGAGAGTAGGATGCGGGAATCCTATCCAGAGCTATTTGACTCAGGTATGAATTTCGAGGACGAAATTTCCTAAGTGGGCGAGAGTTGTAACACCCTAAATGATTTAACTAAGTGATTGATTAAATTATTTAAAGTGTTGCACTAATTTTGATTAAATTATAATATAGCATTTTATTTAATTGAAGGGGATGGCATTGGAAATACCGGAACTGCAAGTAATGGCCCAAGAAGCCCAAGCCCATTGGCTTAGGCGCTCCTTAGGCGCTGGGGGTCTAGGTTTCGCCTCAGTTGTGCCAAAAGAGAGAAAGGAAGTCGAAGGAGAGGAGAAGAGAAAGAAAAAGGCGATCTCAAGCTAAGGAGTTAGGGTTTCGTTCATCTTGATTCTAGGTAAGAGTTCCTAGTCCTTTCTTATTCGATTTTCCTTCTCTTTCAAGTGTTTAAGTTTTCGGTTTCCTAACCCTTTCTATTGTTGATCATTCGTGATGGTCCAAGAGAGAGAGTGAGAGAAGACGCGATCGTGAGAGAGGAAAGAAGAAGGAGAAGATTCCTTGTTGCGGTGGTTTGTCGGTGCTTCGGTGGAAAGAGCTCTATTTTCGGCATAATCAAGGTAAGGGGAGTCTCACTCTATAATAGAGAGTATAATAGGTCGTATGTAGATCATAGGGTCCTATTTGATGTTATATGATATTTGTTGGATTGTTTGGATTGGTTGAAATTGACGAATTGTAGGAGAAAATCGATTTAGGCTTGAGTTAGGGTTTATAACATGTTGATTTCGCATTTTGATGTGTTCTTAATGTATAAGTGTGAAAATTGAAGTTGTTGGTCTGAGCTTAACATGTCTTATGATTGTTGTTGTGATTTGATTTGGAAAAGGAATTGGGAATTTGATGTTTGGTGAGGGTTGGGACGCATGGGCGCCAAGTTTGTGTTGTGTTGCGCATGTTGTTTGCTGCCTGGGTGCTGTTCTGGTTGCTGGGTGCGTGTGTGGTCTGTGCAGGGCGCCAATGTGGCTGCCCTGTGGCGCCTGGGGTGGCGCCAAGGTGCTGCCTGCGCCTAGACAAGGCGCACAAAAGGGTGTTTTTGGGCAAATCAATTTCTAAGCATATTTCCCGAGCCAAATTTTGTATTCACCTGCCCAAATTATATTTTAAGCACCGTGGCTAAAGAATTTTCAGTTTTGCACGCGTTGTTTTGAAATGGTCCTATTGGGCATAGTTTTAGCTTGTGTAAAGGGGGCTTTGCGTGCAAATCAATTTCTAAGCATATTTTCCCGAGCCAAATTTTGTATTCACCTGACCAAATTGTATTTTAAGCACTTTGGCTAAAGAATTTTCAGTTTTGCACGCGTTGTTTTGAAATGGTCCTATTGGACATAGTTTTAGCTTGTGTAAAGGGGGCTTTGTGTGCAAATCAATTTCGAAGCAGATTTTCCCTAGCCAAATTTTGTATTCACCTGACCAAATTGTATTTTAAGCACTTTGGCTAAAGAATTTTCAGTTTTGCACGCGTTGTTTTGAAATGGTTCTATTGGACATAGTTTTAGCTTGTGTAAAGGGGGCTTTGTGTGCAAATCAATTTCGAAGCAGATTTTCCCGAGCCAAATTTTGTATTCACCTGCCCAAATTATATTTTAAGCACCGTGGCTAAAGAATTTTCAGTTTTGCACGCGTTGTTTTGAAATGGTCCTATTGGACATCGTTTTAGCTTGTGTAGAGGGGGCTTTGAGTGCAAATCAATTTCTAAGCATATTTTCCCGTGCCAAATTTTGCATTCACTTGACCAAATTCCATTTTGAACATTTTGGCTAGAGCGGTTTTAATTTTCAGGTGGCCTATTCCGTTGTGTGCGTGCGTGTTTGTGTTGGGCGCCAAGTGTGGCCGCCCAGGGCGCCCAGTGGGGCGCCTGTGCAGTGTGTTTCGTTTTGGTCCTAAAAGTGACAGATTGGTCCCTAAGTGCTAGCTTAGTCCTAGAGACGTGATTGAGATGAGATAATAAATGAGTTGATTGATGATGAGGCCATGGGGGCTACAACTAAGATTAATAAAGAGGTGATATATGATATATGGACCGTGTCGTTATGAATTGTGATTGTGATCTTTGTCATGGGGTCTCATGCATACATAAGGCTGCGGTCTGAGTTTATATTATGATGGTAAGGCTGCGGTCTGAGTTTGATATTGTAATGGTAAGGCTGCGGTCTGAGTTTGATATTATGATGATGAGGCTGCGGTCTGGGAAAATGGTACCACATGCATAACTGTATTGCATACATCCTCATGATAAGCATGTGAGTTGTTGATTGTATGAACTATGCTACTGTGTGACTGTATGAGTGTGATACTATGATAAAATATACTTCTTATTATAGTCTTTATTATGTGGTTCGAGACTCACCCTTCTGTTGTTGTTTACCACAGGTAGCCCTGAGTGAAGGCTTACTTCCTTCATTCCCGAGTCGGTCTGCTCTGATACGTGACACCTAGGGGGTGGGCTTAGGATTTTAGTGTTATTCCTTTGCTGTTGAATTTTATACGTATTGATTTAATGATTTTGATGAGGCTGTTGTTCGACACTTTTGAGATTATGGTATTTTCCGCTGTGTAACATTCATTTTCTAGTGCGTGGATTTTATTGATGACTTCTTGAGTATTCCATCCCATTTAAGGGTGTTGCGTATTATAAAGGTGGAATGAAAGCTGATGCTAATCTTGTCATTGTTAGATTAAAGTTATGTGTAGCATTCCATTGAAACGAAATTTTGAAACTCTGATTTTTATGATAAATAGCCGGGTAATAATGGGGTGTTACAGCGGGTACATGGGTATATAATGTATAATAAATACAAGAGGAAAAAGGGTGACGACCCTTAGAGGATTAGCATACTAGGGGAGGGGAAGTCATGAGTGTAACACCCCTTTTTCTACCCAACGGTTTATTAAAAAAATATCAGAGTTTTTCGCGCCAAAAGAGTGTCACATTTTTCGAACCGGAAAACCACTTCGCAAACAGAGTACTTTAATTATAACTAACTTCTTTTCAAAAACATGCAGCGGAAATAAAAAGGTTTAACTTGGCAATCATACTTCAAAAGGTTTACAACTTAGAAAGGCATATACATAACACATAAGGAAAGACACAAGGACAACCCTCCCGAGTGCTACGTATCAGAGCCGACTCGACCATACTAGAAGAAGAATCTCTAGCCACCTTCAGTCACCGTCACCTGCAGGTTGCCGACATACGAGGCAACACGACGCAGTAGGGTGAGTCTCAATACATACATAATAATAGATAAAACAAGAAACACAGTATAATAGGCACACCAGGGATACCATCAATTTACTACACCAATAATACAGTTACACCAAATCCAGTTACGCCGAATACTGTTACACCAAGTACCGTCACACCAAATACAGTCACACCCAGAATACAGTTCAAGAAGACGCAATCAAACACAGGACGCGTATGCAATGTATGAGATGCAACCCAAAACTCCACTGGGCATATGCATGTGGATCCATTAGGCCGAAGCCTCTGCTCACCAAATATAATTAGGCCGAAGCCTCTGCTCACCAAATATAATTAGGCCGAAGCCTCTGCTCACCAAATAAAATTAGGCCGAAGCCTCTGCTCACTAATAAATGCACATGATTATGCGACGCCATGAACAATGCACCATACACACCAAAATCACCACAACAATGCGATAACATGTGCACCAATAATTTATTTAACTCACCAATAGTTTTATTAACTCACCAACACCAAAAGAAAGGTCATAGACCATTGCCTTGAGGGCACTCACCAATAAACTCACCAATAATTTATCTCACCATTATATATACATCACCATTATACATCTCCAAAATTTCAACTCTAAGGATAGCACACCAATCACACCAAGCACAATTAATTACGCGACTACATTGTCACCAAAGGACTAAACAACACCCATAGGGACCAAGACAGCACATAGAGTAGCAGCAGCAATATAAACAGCAGCATAAAATCTCACAAAATTCGGAGCAACAAACCCCACAAAATTCGGAGCAACAAATCCCACAAAATTCGGACAGAATTATTAGTCATTTTGAAATCAAATCTTCTCCCTCATTTCTCAATGAAATTTAGCGAAATCAGTGCCTATTCAGTAGGAAATTAAGTCTACTTTCCAACAAAACAAACCCCATAATTTTTAGACGAATAGAACACTCACGACCACAGATTTACTGAACCTATATCCAGATTGTTTCCAGAATCTTACCCTAACTTGTGAAATTCATATCTCGAGCTACACAACTCTAAACGCAACCAAACCAGTGCCAAATTAACAAGCATTAAGTCTATTTTCCAGAACAGTAAACCATATAATTTTTCAGTCAACACAACGTTCCCAGTTACCGAAATACTGATCCTCTACCCACATCGTTCCCAGAATTTTAACCTAACTTGTTTCACCTATAACTCAAGTTTTACAACTCCAAATGCAACCAAATCAACGCCAAATTAACAAGCATTCAATCAAGTTTTCGAAATGACAAACCACATAATTTTTCAATTAGCAAAACGTTCTCAGTCACTGAAATACTAAACCTATGTCAGAACATCTCAAAACAGTGAATTCAACAACACAAACAACCATCACACTTCAGCCACATATATATCAAACGATCACCCAATCACTCAAATATTTCATGAACCAATTTAAACAACTACTCCTAACACCTAATCCCCATGATTTCGTGGTTTATAAATTATTAACTATGAACGAGAGCCCCCTTACCTCATAATCGAAGAACACCTATCTCTTGGTGAGCAAGCTACCATCAAAATTCAGCAACTAAGATCCTCCTCTCCCTCCTTGGTGCATGCGAAAACTTCCTCTCTCTCTCCTCTAGGGTTTTGCGCCCTTCTTCTTTCATCTCTCTCTTATGGTTTCACGCCTCTCCTCTCTCCAAGCCGTCCCACTCTCTCTATTTTTTTCTAAAGTGTTGGAATGAATCACCAAACCCTAAGATTGGCATCTTATAGGCGCCTAGCTTAATGGACATGGGCTTCCACTTAATGACCTAATCATGGGCTTCTCCTAATCCACTTCAACTCGCCACCACCATCTAAAACTAACCCTAGGTCCAGTTAAACAATTCTATTTATTTAACTCTCAAAACCCTAAATAATTAATTAAATCGATTAATTAATTATCTCCTACCACCTAAACCTCATTTAATTAACTAGAAAATTAATCTACTATTTTCGGGCTGTTACAATGAGCCCCCCCTAAAAAGAATTTCGCCCTCGAAATTTACCCGCTGAAACTAACACTCTCCCACTAACAATCACACACAGTTCACACAGCAGGGAAAGTCAAAAACAAACCAGACAACAGCACGTAGGGATACACAAAACACATAACACTAGTAGGGATGTCTCCCCCACTAGATCACTTACCATTGGCAACTTTTGATGTACCTGCAACGCAAACATTGGTTAGCACTAAAAAGACAACAGTTGGTCGCTAACCGACACAACGACTCGATGACTTGGCCGGACGGACCAACGATTGCTCTGATACCAACTATGTAACACCCCTTTTTCTACCCAACGGTTTATTAAAAAAATATCAGAGTTTTTCGCTCCAAAAGAGTGTCACATTTTTCGAACCGGAAAACCACTTCGCAAACAGAGTACTTTAATTATAACTAACTTCTTTTCAAAAACATGCAGTGGAAATAAAAAGGTTTAACTTGGCAATCATACTTCAAAAGGTTTACAACTTAGAAAGGCATATACATAACACATAAGGAAAGACACAAGGACAACCCTCCCGAGTGCTACGTATCAGAGCCGACTCGACCATACTAGAAGAAGAATCTCTAGCCACCTTCAGTCACCGTCACCTGCAGGTTGCCGACATACGAGGCAACACGACGCAGTAGGGTGAGTCTCAATACATACATAATAATAGATAAAACAAGAAACACAGTATAATAGGCACACCAGGGATACCATCAATTTACTACACCAATAATACAGTTACACCAAATCCAGTTACGCCGAATACTGTTACACCAAGTACCGTCACACCAAATACAGTCACACCCAGAATACAGTTCAAGAAGACGCAATCAAACACAGGACGCGTATGCAATGTATGAGATGCAACCCAAAACTCCACTGGGCATATGCATGTGGATCCATTAGGCCGAAGCCTCTGCTCACCAAATATAATTAGGCCGAAGCCTCTGCTCACCAAATAAAATTAGGCCGAAGCCTCTGCTCACCAATAAATGCACATGATTATGCGACGCCATGAACAATGCACCATACACACCAAAATCACCACAACAATGCGATAACATGTGCACCAATAATTTATTTAACTCACCAATAGTTTTATTAACTCACCAACACCAAAAGAAAGGTCATAGACCATTGCCTTGAGGGCACTCACCAATAAACTCACCAATAATTTATCTCACCATTATATATACATCACCATTATACATCTCCAAAATTTCAACTCTAAGGATAGCACACCAATCACACCAAGCACAATTAATTACGCGACTACATTGTCACCAAAGGACTAAACAACACCCATAGGGACCAAGACAGCACATAGAGTAGCAGCAGCAATATAAACAGCAGCATAAAATCTCACAAAATTCGGAGCAACAAACCCCACAAAATTCGGAGCAACAAATCCCACAAAATTCGGACAGAATTATTAGTCATTTTGAAATCAAATCTTCTCCCTCATTTCTCAATGAAATTTAGCGAAATCAGTGCCTATTCAGTAGGAAATTAAATCTACTTTCCAACAAAACAAACCCCATAATTTTTAGACGAATAGAACACTCACGACCACAGATTTACTGAACCTATATCCAGATTGTTTCCAGAATCTTACCCTAACTTGTGAAATTCATATCTCGAGCTACACAACTCTAAACGCAACCAAACCAGTGCCAAATTAACAAGCATTAAGTCTATTTTCCAGAACAGTAAACCATATAATTTTTCAGTCAACACAACGTTCCCAGTTACCGAAATACTGATCCTCTACCCACATCGTTCCCAGAATTTTAACCTAACTTGTTTCACCTATAACTCAAGTTTTACAACTCCAAATGCAACCAAATCAACGCCAAATTAACAAGCATTCAATCAAGTTTTCGAAATGACAAACCACATAATTTTTCAATTAGCAAAACGTTCTCAGTCACTGAAATACTAAACCTATGTCAGAACATCTCAAAACAGTGAATTCAACAACACAAACAACCATCACACTTCAGCCACATATATATCAAACGATCACCCAATCACTCAAATATTTCATGAACCAATTTAAACAACTACTCCTAACACCTAATCCCCATGATTTCGTGGTTTATAAATTATTAACTATGAACGAGAGCCCCCTTACCTCATAATCGAAGAACACCTATCTCTTGGTGAGCAAGCTACCATCAAAATTCAGCAACTAAGATCCTCCTCTCCCTCCTTGGTGCATGCGAAAACTTCCTTTCTCTCTCCTCTAGGGTTTTGCGCCCTTCTTCTTTCATCTCTCTCTTATGGTTTCACGCCTCTCCTCTCTCCAAGCCGTCCCACTCTCTCTATTTTTTTCTAAAGTGTTGGAATGAATCACCAAACCCTAAGATTGGCATCTTATAGGCGCCTAGCTTAATGGACATGGGTTTCCACTTAATGACCTAATCATGGGCTTCTCCTAATCCACTTCAACTCGCCACCACCATCTAAAACTAACCCTAGGTCCAGTTAAACAATTCTATTTATTTAACTCTCAAAACCCTAAATAATTAATTAAATCGATTAATTAATTATCTCCTACCACCTAAACCTCATTTAATTAACTAGAAAATTAATCTACTATTTTCGGGCTGTTACAATGAGCCCCAAAACCTAGACTCAAGAATGTTTCCCCCACTAGAAATAGCGTGATGGGTTCACCAAAGTCAAAGAAGTGCCTATAAAATAGGTAGGCTGAGGTGTTATGCTAAAATCATGGAACAAAATATTGTATGCTTCATGTGTCGCTTAGGAGGGCCATGAGTATAGAGGATACAGGAACCTAATATATTTCCACGTGGTTGCTTTTTAGGGCCACGAGTTCAAAGTAAAGCATAATGAACCGCTGGAGTTAGTAAGGGGTCTCGATAGGACTCATTGAGATAATGTTTATCTCACCCTTCATATTTGTGGTTTTTACAGAGAAGCAAGGGAAGGCAAAGGCGACAAAGCACGATTAGCCGGTGCGACTCATGGAACTATTGGAAATTGGATTTCCGCTTAGCCCTTTGTATTTTCATTTAGTTATGTCACCGATTGTATAACTTTCATTGTTTAAGTTGTAAAATCGTTTCCGCTACTTTATGTTTTGAGTATTGAACACCAGGATTATGTACTAGTCTTAAGTTTTGAAACTTAAGCATTTTCAGGAAGTTTTATGAGGTTTAGAGAACCATTTGATATGTATTATCGAAAGTTTTAGTTGTGTTCAATATTTCAATAACAGGAAGTTACTCTGATGTATGCCATTTAGTGCATTTCGGTGATTCTACATGTTAGAAATTATCGGGGTGTTACACACCAAAACACCACACATGCAAGTCATATCACCAATTTAACTCATTAATTCTCAACCACCAATGTCAATTATTATAATTTGCTAATGACAACACCAGACAAACATTTTATCGGACACCTAACATGCAATTAGGACTAACAACAATGAATCACCAATTTCTTAGAGTCACAACAACCACCAAATCAAGTCAACATTCCAATTAACATAATCATGATATACTATTCATCATTTCAACATCAAAATCGAACCCTAGGCATCATAGGACCTATTCCCACATAACCCCATCATAAAACCCTATTATAAGGAAGAACCCCACCCTTACCTTATATTAGGAGAGCACCAATTCTCTTGATCAAGTCACCAACAGAACCTCAGCAACACAGCTCCTCTCTGCTCCCTTGAATTTGCGAAATTCTCCCCTTCCTCTTCTCCCTTGTATGCGCGTCGTACCCTTCTCTCTTCTCCTCTCTCTATTTCGCAACTCTCCTTTCTTTCTTTCTCAACAATTCGCATATGACACCAAACCGTAGCCTAGGCGCTTCTCCTATGCGCCTAGCTAGTGGACTTGGATCATGGGCTTTCCTCCAGCTTAAGCCCGATCACTAACGCCATCACCTAAAATCCAATTACACACCTCTTACTCAAATGCTAATACAATTACACCAACTAAAATAAATAAATAAATAATTGAATACCTAAATATTTAATTAAATACTTTAATTAAATATTTGGGCGTTACAACTCTCCCCCACTTAGAATGTTTTCGTCCTCGAAAACTCACCTGAATCAAACAGCTCTGGATAGGACTCCCGCATCTTACTCTCCAACTCCCAAGTCATGCTTTCACCGGCAGCTCCTAACAAGACCACCTTCACCAATGCAATTTCCTTGCCTCTTAACACCTTCACCTCATGGTCTTCAATCCGCACCGGCATAGTCTCCACCGTGAGATTATCCCGCACCTCCACGTCATCCATGTGGATCACATGAGACGGATCCGAAATGTACTTCTGAAGTTGTGACACGTGAAACACGTCGTGCAAATTCGAAAGATTTGGCGGTAAAGCCACTCTATACGCCACATTCCCAACTCTCCCGGAAATCTGATAAGGACCAATGAATCGAGGAGTGAGCTTCTTCGACTTCAAGGCACGGCCAACACCGGTCACTGGAGTGACTCACAAAAATACATGCTCACCTTCCTGGAATTCTAAATCTTTTCTCCTCTTGTCGTGATAACTCTTCTGACGACTCTGCGAAGCCTTCATCTTCTCATGGATCAACTTTATCTTCTCGGTTGTCTCCCGAACAATTTCTGGTCCAAGCACCACACTCTCTCCAGACTCATACCAACACAACGGGGTTCTACACTTCCGCCCATACAATGCCTCAAAAGGTGCCATCCCAATACTAGAATGGGAACTGTTGTTATACGTGAACTCAATCAACGAAAGGTAGGAATCCCACGAACCTCCTTGCTCCAAAACACAAGCCCTCAACAAATCTTCTAATGACTGAATCGTCCTCTCTGACTGACCATCTGTAAGAGGATGATATGCCGAACTCAACCTCAACTTAGACCCCAACTTTTCTTGCAAACTCTTCCAGAAATCTGAAGTGAACCTCGGATCTCTATCCGAAACAATACTCTTAGGAACCCCATGAAGCTTCACAATCTCCCGGATATAAATCTCTGCCAACTTCGACACCGGATACGTGATGCTAAGAGGAACAAAATGAGACGATTTTGTCAACCTGTCAACAATCACCCAAATTGCATCATACCCTTTCGCAGTATTAGGCAATCCCGTCACAAAATCCATCGAAATGCTATCCCATTTCCACTCCGGAATTTCTAACGGTTGCATCAGCCCAGCAGGCTTCTGATGCTCCACCTTTGACTTCTGGCAAGTGAAACATGCATAAACGAACTGCGCCACATCTCGCTTCATCCCAGGCCACCAAAACAGCTTCTTCAGATCTTGATACATCTTCGTAGCTCCCGGATGAATACTCAACTTACTTCGATGACCCTCTTCTAAAATCGCTCTCTTCAGCCCTACGCCTTCAGGAATACAAATCCTATTACGGAATCTCAAAACACCATGCGCATCCAACTTAAAATCACTACCCTTAGGCTGATCATCCCCGACCATCAAATCCACCAACTTGATATCCAACTTCTGGGGTTCTCTGATACTGTCAAGGAACTCATTATTAATCTTCAACATACCCAACTTAACACTCTGAGACGACACTTCGCAAACCAAACTCAAATCCTTGAATTCCTCAATCAACTCTAACTCCTTAGCCATCATTGCCGACATATGCAAGGACTTTCGACTCAAAGCATCAGCCACGACATTAGCTTTGCCTGGATGATAGTTCAAACTGAAATCATAGTCTTTCAACAATTCTAACCACCTTCGCTGCCTCATATTCAGCTTCTTCTGGTCAAACAAATACTTCAAACTCTTATGATCACTGAACACCTCAAATCTGGAACCATACAAATAGTGCCTCCAAATCTTCAGCACAAAGACTACTGCAGCCAACTCCAAATCATGCGTTGGATAATTCTTCTCATGAATCCTTAACTGCCTCGACGCATAAGCAATCACCTTCCCATTTTGCATAAGCACGCCACCTAGACCCATCTTCGAAGCATCACAATACACCACGAATGGCTCTCCCGGATTTGGCAACGTTAGGACAGGAGACGTTGTCAATCTCTTCTTCAACTCAAGGAAACTTTCTTCGCAACGAGCATTCCACACAAAAGCCTTACCCTTACAAGTTAACTGCGTCAACGGAAGGGCCAACTTAGAAAAACCTTCGATGAACCTTCTGTAGTAACTAGCGAACCCTAAGAAGCTTCTAATCTCCGTAGCCGACTTCAGACTCTCCCACTGCATCACGGCGTCAACCTTAGACGGATCCACAGCAATACCCCTACCAGAAATGATATGACCCCGAAAACTTACTTCTGACAACCAGAATTCACAATTAGACAACTTTGCATACAACTTCTTCTCTTTCAGGATCTCCAACACTAATCTCAAATGCTCCGCATGCTCCTCTTCCGACTTCGAATAAATTAGGATGTCGTCAATGAACACCACCACGAACCGATCCAAGTAAGTATGGAATATACGATTCATGTACTCCATAAATACACCCGGCGCGTTAGTGACACCGAACGGCATCATCGAATACTCATAATGCCCATACCGCGTCCTGAAAGCAGTCTTCTGAACATCCCCATCCTTCACCTTGATCTGATGATAACCTAATCTCAAATCAACCTTGCTGAACACTCAAGCACCCACCAACTGATCCATCAAATCGTCTATCCTCGGCAGTGGATACTTGTTCTTAATGGTCACCTTATTCAGCTGCCTATAATCAACACACAATCTCATGCTCCCATCCTTCTTCTTCACCAGCAACACAGGAGCTCCCCACGGCGATACACTCGGCCTAATAAACTTCTTCTCGAGCAGATATTCAAGTTGCTTCTTCAACTCAGACAATTCTGACGCAGACATCCTGTACGGTGCCATAGACACAGGCCTCGTACCGGGTACAAGATCAATAGAAAACTCCACTTCCCTCTCAGGCGGTACACTAGGAATCTCATCAGGAAAGACTTTAGGAAATTCGCGCACCACCTGCAACTCTTCAATGATAGCTTGATTCTCAACAGACAGTGATGCCATCAGCGAGAATAACTGAACTCCCTCCTTTGCTAACTTCCGCAACTGGCTAGCAGATAACAAACCAGACTCTTCCTCTCCAAGGCTCACACACTTGCGACGACAATCAATGCGAACATGGTTATGCTCTAACCAGTTCATGCCCAAAATTACATCTAATCCATTCAACGGCAAACAAACAAAGTCCACAACAAAGTCTCTGTCGAAGATCGACAAGGGACACTGAGAACACACTAGAGAGGTAGTTACCGACCCCTTAGCTGGAGTGTCGACAACCATCTCTCCATTCATAGCAGACAATACAAGATTCAACCTCTTACAACAATCAGCACCAATAAAACAATGAGTGGCACCAGTATCAACAATAGACTTTAAAGGAGTACCATTAATGAAGCACGTACCTCTAATGAGTCCATCATCCTCAGTAGGCTCTTCACCTGCTAAAGCAAACACTTTTCCACTGGACCTCTCTTTCTTCGGCTTCGGACACTGAGTACTAATGTGCCCCTCTTCACCACAGTTGTAGCAGACCACTGCCTTGCGCTCACATTCGGCCACCACATGACCGTCCTTACCGCACTTGAAACACTTCTTTACGTCGCTTCTGCACATGACGCTCTTGTGGCCAGGCTTGCCACACTTAAAACACACAATGCTAGCAGGGGAATCTCCCCTACTAGTCCTCTTGCCAGCATCAGCTCTCTGCTTACCCTTTCCCGCAGGGACCTCATATGGCTTACTACGGCTTTGAAACTTGCTCCTCTTATCATTCACAATCTTGTAGTGAGCATTACTATCCTCCTCAAAAATCCTGCAACTATCAATCAAGTCAGCAAAAACACGGATCTTCTGATATCCGATTGCCTTCTTGATCTCGGGCCTCAAACCATTCTCAAACTTGATACACTTAGAAAACTCAGCATTAGCTCCAGTGTAATGCGGATAGAACTTTGCCAGCTCCACGAACTTAGCGGCATACTCCGATACAGAGATACTCCCTTGTTTCAGCTCCAGAAACTCAATTTCTTTCTTCCCTCGGACATCTTCAGGATAATACTTACGGTTAAACTCTCTGCTGAACACTTCCCAGTTAATCTCTTCATTAGCAGCCTCCAACATCTGCCTCGTCTCTAACCACCAATCATCAGCTTCCTCAGCTAGCATATGCGTACGATAGCGGACCTTCTGTGCTTGGGTACAGTCCATCACTCGAAAAATCCTCTCCATTTCTTTCAACCAAGCTAAAGCACCATCGGGGTCATACTTGCCCTTGAAGGTAGGCGGATTCTCTCTCTGAAAGGTAGCCAAACTCCGAGTCCCAGCATTCTCACCAGCATTCTGTTGATTCTGCACAGCTTGTGCCATAGCAGCAGCAATTGCAGTGTCGTTCCTCCCAGCCATTTCAACTCACTTGCTACAAAAACAACCAACAGTTAGATATAATTGACAACACACCATTGTCAATTGACACTACGGCTGGACAACTTGGACGGACAGACCGAACTTTTGCTCTGATACCACTAATGTAACACCCCTTTTCTACCCGATAATTATTTAATAAAATCAGAGTTACAAAATTTTTTCGTACCTCGAAAAGAGATGTCACACATCATCATTAAATAAAACGTCTCATACGATATAATAACTTTGTCAAAAAAACATCACCACGCAGCGGAAATACAAATAAGATTCAAAACACATGAAATCATAACGTCCTGAATGGACTCCAACAAATAAAATATAACAACCAAAGTTTAGCGTTTATCCCCCCTTGAGTGTTACACATCAAAGCAAAGGACACCGACGACACCGACTCAGAATAGCGAAGGTACCTAAGCCTTCACTCGCAATCACCTGCACATTACCACATAGGGGTAACATTCAAACAGAAGGGGTGAGATATCCTCAATATAATATCGTAAAATGATAGGCAATATGTTAGAACATGTCAACTATAGCTACCATTCCACTACATACATATAATCATAAACACAATCAAATTATAACACCAGAATTCAGTCACCAAATGTCATGACAATGCATGAATGCAACCCACACCAACGGGCATATGCATGTGGTACCAAGTCACCAAAATTTTTGCCTGTAAAGAGAGGCATCACCAAAATTGAGAGCTTTCACACCAGGCTCACCAATTCACCAAAAAATTGAGCTTTCACACCAGGCTCACCAGTTTTAGAAAATTTGAGCTTTCACACCTAGCTCCAAGACCAAAGGCCTTCACCAAAATAAATGCATATGCTGTATGCGACACCATGAATGCACACAGACAATCACCAAATTAGTCACAATGTGACACACCCACAACAATCACCAAATATCACCAAAGTTGGGCTTTCACACCTAGCCACAACGACACCGAAAACACCAACCACCTGACACAACGGAACAACAAGACTTGGAACCTTCACACCTAGTTCCAACAACACCAAGGTTTGAGCCTTCACACCTAGCATCAAACCGCACCAACACACCTAGAGGACAACAAGTTTCCAAAATATTGGGGCAACGACAATTTTCTAAAATACTGAGACAACGACCATTTTCCAAAACATTTAGGACCACAACAATTTTTTTTCAAAGTATTTGAGACATGACAACTTTCTCTTTAAAACATCACCATTTAACGACTACACCAATTGTTAACAATTTTTCCAGAAAAATGGACTACTCTGCCTCAAATTAGAATATTCAGCTAGGCCTCTGAATAAGCTTTCCAAAACATTTTGAAACGTCTAAATCGGACTCCCGAATTAAAAGATATGTCAAAAACAAAACCAGGAAAAAATTGGGGAACATCCTGAAAATGGCGCCCAGGCACAGGGCGCCATGCAGGAAAACGCAACACAGCAAACTGGCACCCAGGAGCAAGGCGCCCAGCAACAGGAAACAAAACTGACTCTGGCGCCCAGGGGCAGGGCGCCTAGCAACAAACGCGACACACCTGGCTTTGGCGCCCAGCAGCAGGGCGCCTAGCAACAAGCAGCAACACAACAGATGACACTGCAGGAAATGGCGCCCTTGGCGCCCAGACAACCCAGAACAAAACGCAACACAGATAGGACACGCCCAGACACAGCGCCCATGGCGCCCATGGCGCCCCTGCGCCAAGACAGCGCGCAACACAACACAGAAACAGGCGCCCATGGCGCCCCTGCGCCAAGATACAACACACACACACACACACACTGGCACACACACACACTCACCAGACACGGCGCCCATGCATAGGGCGCCAAAAACAGCAACATGACACCAAAACGCAACATTGGCACACGGCGCCCAGCAGCAGGGCGCCAGAAACAGCAACACCCAGCACCCAGCATGGCGCCCAGCGCCAGGGACCCAAAATCAGCAACACACCAAATTCACCAAAACACCACACATGCAAGTCATATCACCAATTTAACTCATTAATTCTCAACCACCAATGTCAGTTATTATAATTTGCTAATTACAACACCAGACAAACATTTTATTGGACACCTAACATGCAATTAGGACTAACAACAATGAATCACCAATTTCTTTGAGTCACAACAACCACCAAATCAAGTCAACATTCCAATTAACATAATCATGATATACTATTCATCATTTCAACATCAAAATCGAACCCCAGGCATCATAGGACCTATTCCCACATAACCCCATCATAAAACCCTATGATAAGGAAGAACCCCACCCTTACCTTATATTAGGAGAGCACTAATTCTCTTGATCAAGTCACCAACAGAACCTCAGCAACACAGCTCCTCTCTGCTCCCTTGAATTTACGAAATTCTCCTCTCCCTCTTCTCCCTTGTATGCGCGCCGTACCTGAACCGGACTCGAGCTATGAGCAGTTGGTTCTTCAAGTATAGTGAATGTGTCCGGGCTGATACCGCCTGTAGGCTCGGGCGGCTAATGTACACCTGACAGATTGGTTCCTCTAATGCGATAGACGATTGTATGCTGACGTTGGCTTGTCGCTGAGGTCGTTCCTGTGTGTATGCTGATCGCGTGCAGAGCTCCCTCGGGGTGTACCTGCGACGGCACTCCAACGCCCAAGTCAGTGGGGTGATTTTGTGTAGTGATATTGGATAAAAACGTACCTCTCGAATGATGCCTGAGCCCCCATATATAGTGACAGGGGGGTGCCACGCGACCGTCGGATCATGCGTGGGATTCGCTGCACCGTTGATCTCCCAGTAGTGGGCCTCAGTGTGCACTGGTTACTGTTGGGCCGCTCGCACCGGCCCATTCTTCTTGGCGGGTTGCGACCCGATCCAGTACGTAGCAGAGTCCAATCTTGCTGGGTCGTTCCGACCCGGTTTTCTCGGTTCGCTCCGACCGGATCTCGATGTGGGCTGCGGCCCAGTCCTGAACAGTTGCCCCCCAAGCCAAGGCCGTTCTCTGAACGGGTGTGGGCTGGATGTGCGGCGCGCGGGCGTGCTTGTGCCTCAGATCGTTTAGCTCGGTCTAGTGGAGATCGGCTGACCTACTATCGTGAACGGGTCAGGGGCAGTCTGGCATTTCACACTGGAACTGGTAATCATACCTCCTGGTGTTGTGGCACCGCGTTTCTGACATCAATTTCTTTAATCGTACCCTCTGGGCAGTTTATCGGATCTTGGTCCGAATTGAACTTGCCCAAAAGGGGGTGCGACTCGGTTGGTCACTTCCTTTGCGAATGCGTTCGTCCCAGGGCAGTTTATCGGATCTCGGTCCGAATTGAACTCGCCCAAAGGGGGTGCGACTCGGTTGGTCACTTTGTTTGCGAATGCGTTCGTCCCTGGGCAGTTTATCGGATCTCGGTCCGAATTGAACTCGCCCAAAGGGGGTGCGACTCGGTTGGTCGCTTCGTTTGCGAATTCGTTCGTTCACGTATGTTAATCCTGTTGAGCAGGAAAGGGTTCAGGCCTAAGAGTTACCTTTCTTTTGGTGGGGCAAGCTGCCTCTCTTTGATCGCCTGCGCTGAGGCGACTTCGGCGTACGCCCGTTCAACGAGACCTTTTGATGCGATATACGCGTAACGACGCTGGTTCTTTCTCATGCGGGGCTTAATCGTAGCCCGCTCTTTGTGCATGGATCGCCCTGGGTGGTCCGCCGAGTCGCGGCTCGCCTCACCTCGCCCTATAGGCTCATGCGACCTGACAGGCAGTTTACTAAAGCACAGTCCAGTTTTGACTCGCCACACAGGTTCGTCCAAATGAATTTAAGAATTAAGAAAAGGGAAATAACTTTCAACACAACGTAATGAAAAAATGCCTTGTCTTATTACTGATAGACGCGCAGGCCTCGGTAAAAAACCCTATGGGAAAAAGAGTGGCCCGCCCAGTTATTACAATTCAATCTTTTTCATGACATTCCCTCCTCTGGGGGTTGTCTCTTAGTAGTTCCCCTTCCGACTGCTCGTGTGGCCACCGCCCTCTCTTCGTAGTTCATGAACCTTTGTGAATGGCGGAGGAATGCGGCCAGGTCTGGGGGTTCGTTTACGCCGACTTCAACTTCAAATAAGCTACCGGTCCTAAGACCGTCCCGCAGGAACCACAAACGCATGTCGTCCTCGAGTCCTCTCACGTTGGCGGCTTCTTTGTTGAACCGCTCGACGTACTCGCGGAGGGTATCGTCCGATCCTTGTCTGATCGCCTTCAGAATGGCATGTGATTTGGGCTTGATCCTGGATGCGGTAAAGCGGGCACGGAAAACTCGGGTTAGCCGTTCCCAGGACGAGATACTGTTGGACCTCAACTCGGTAAACCATTCCAAGGCGGGTCCTTCCAAAGTGAGGGGGAATATCTTGCATTTCACTGGCCCGTATGCCCCCCGGTATCGCATTATCAGGTCGAAATACCTTAGGTGTGCATCTGGGTCCTTCACGCCGTTGTACATTCTTAGATCCGATGGCTGTTTTTCCAACGCACGGGGTATAGGGTACTCGTCTATCTCCCGGGTAAACGGTCCCATCTCTCCACTTCTTCTTTCTCTGCGAGGTGGTCGGTCCTCGAAGCGTCGGCCTTGATGACCCCGTCGCTCTGGTGATCCGTCTTCATATCTGGAACGGGGGTGACGATTGCCCGTTCTACACCTTGATCGGGTGGGCGATTCCAGAGAATCAAACGACGATTCCTGGTAGGAGGGTTCTTCTGGCCAGTAGATGGGGTCGGTCGAGGAGGGTGGAGTTCGAGGTCGTGGCTGGGCCAATCCTCGCCTCCTTGGGGGCGATCGATGTACCAGTAACCTCCTCGGGGGAGATCGATGTCTCCTCGAAGGATTCCCTTTAGGCCTAGATGATTCGTCGTGGCGGCGACGTTGCTCCGGCGCGGTAAACGCTCTTCCGGACGCGGCCTGATCCACAACGTTCCTGTCTCTCGTTCTCAGCAGGTCGCTTAATTCCTGCAAGATCTCGTTCGGCAGCATGACGCTAGTGTGGCCGGGAGGAGCCGCTTGTGCACTGGATGCTGCGTCGCCTAAATCGGCAACGTCGCCCTCTGGCGTCTGCGGTTGACGGGGGATTGTAGTCATGTTTCGCGGGCGTGGGGCGCCGCGAGGTCTTCCTCGTGGAGGCATAACAGTCAAGGTGGGGACGTTCTCGCTCCCACTGTGGTCGCCAATGAACCGGACTCGAGCTATGAGCAGTTGGTTCTTCAAGTATAGTGAATGTGTCCGGGCTGATACCGCCTGTAGGCTCGGACGGCTAGTGTACACCTGACAGATTGGTTCCTCTAATGCGATAGACGATTGTATGCTGACGTTGGCTTGTCGCTGAGGTCGTTCCTGTGTGTATGCTGATCGCGTGCAGAGCTCCCTCGGGTTGTACCTGCGATGGCACTCCAACGCCCAAGTCAGTGGGGTGATTTTGTGTAGTAATATTGGATAAAAACGTACCTCTCGAATGATGCCTGAGCCCCATATATAGTGACAGGGGGGTGCCACGCGACCGTCAGATCATGCGTGGGATTCGCTGCACCGTTGATCTCCCAGTCGTGGGCCTCAGTGTGCACTGGTTACTGTTGGGCCGCTCGCGCCGGCCCATTATTCTTGGCGGGTTGCGACCCGATCCAGTACGTAGCAGAGCCCAATCTTGCTAGGTCGGTCCGACCCGGTTTTCTCGGTTCGCTCCGACCGGATCTCGATGTGGGCTGCGGCCCAGTCCAGAACAGTACCCTTCTCTCTTCTCCTCTCTCTATTTCGCAACTCTCCTTTCTTTCTTTCTCAATAATTCGCATATGACACCAAACCCTAGCCTAGGCGCTTCTCCTAGGCGCCTAGCTAGTGGACTTGGATCATGGGCTTTCCTCCAGCTTAAGCCCGATCACTAACGCCATCACCTAAAATCTAACTAAAATAAATAAATAAATAATTGAATACCTAAATATTTAGTTAAATACTTTAATTAAATATTTGGGCGTTACATCCGGTGTTGTGTTAGTATGACATGTTACACGTAGATATCCAGACTTGGGCTACGAATGAAAATGATGCATAATGAACCGCTAGTGTTAGTAAGGGGTCTCGATTGGACTCACTGAGATAATGTTTATCTCACCCTTTATAATTGTGGTTTTTACAGAGAAACAGGGAAAGGAAAAGGTGAAGAAACACGGCTAGACGGTGTACTTCATGGAGTTGTTGAAGATTGAGTTTTATGCTTATGCCATGTTTTCCTTTATTGTCTTTGTAGTTTCGACTGTATAACTATTACTAGCTAACCGTTGTAAATCGTTTCCGCTACTTATGTTTTGGATATTGAACACCAGGTTGTAAAAGTTTATAAGTTATGAGACGTAAGTACTTTACTTCAAGTTTAATGAGGTTCAAGTGACCGTTGATAATTATTTATCGATGTTTAGTTGTGTTCAATATTCCAGGCATACAAGTCAACTCTGATGCATGCCATGCTGTACATTTTGGTATTTCTGCAAGTTAGAAGTACTGGGGTGTTACAGGGAACTACTTTCCAAATGAAATATATGCACGAGGACTAATGGTCATGCCACCATCTGATATTGCTTTATATATCCCATAAAATATTCTTTCTTCAAATTCTGAGAGGAATAAAATCATTCCTTCCTTAACTTTGATAACAAAACCAGAAAAAGACTCTAGTAGCCCAAAGAAGGCTTTTAGCAGCAGCTTCAATTGAAAAAAAGAAACCAGAACCTGCACACTCCAAAAATAAGCTGCAATACCAATCTGAACCATAGCGTCCGCTGAATGCCACATAATATGTTGTATGAATTTTGCTAAAATTTACATTCCGTCGTATGGATTTCAATACTTCTCCAAGGACTAGTCCCTATTGAGTCCTAGGAGAAGAGGTCCATCACATGAAAGCTCACTAGTACTCCCATCAATGAAGGTTCCTTCGGCAAAGATTACCTCTGATGCATATCCAGGAGTGGTACCCACAACTGATTTGGTATATGAACCCATTGGAGAGCTTCTTTAAACAGCCTCACGAAATTCATGAGACGCTCACGGCTTCCAAGCTGTACAGCCTGAACTATATCACGACGAGGGACTCGAGGGAGTGGCTGCACTTTATACCCTTTAGATGCCATAATTTTGAGCAATCAAGAAGGAACCCTTGACTGCTTCCCCAACCATTTGAGGTGAAAGAGATAATCCTTGGAAAAAGGCTAGCTATTACTGTTGCACCTCAAGCAAATCGTAACAATATCAGAAACCTAACGTGAAAGGAGAACGATTAAGCGGAATCGCAAAATTTAATGGCACGAATTGCAAGCAAATTCGAAACATAATCAAGAAATGATTCAGAAAGAAATCGAATCAGGATCAAGGAATGATTCAAGGAAACAAAATCAGTGTAAGGGAAGAGATAAAAAAATGCTGAAATGCGTTAAATCAAATTTGCGGAGAGATGCAGAAAGCGCGAGGAAGAAGAGACAAAAAATAGGGCTTCGCAGAGAGAGAAAACGAACGAGAGAAATAAAATCGAAAGTCGAACATCATCAGCTGTAACTGATCTTGAGCATCATTAGAAAACAAGAGAATGGATCTGATGTAAAAGCAAATCGGACTGAATGAAATTAAAGTGAAACGGTACCAAAAGAAATTGCACGAAGCAAACACAAAAAGAAATAAAGAAAAAAATATGAAGAAAGGAAAACTAATAAAATAATAAAAAAGAATATGAAGGTACCTGAATTTACGGAGGATACCATGCTTGTTCTAATACCATGCTGAAAAGCATGACATCCAGGGAGATTAGAGAGAAAAGCTCTAAAAATCTATTATATTTAAATTGGTGAAATATAACAAATGAGAAGAGTTAATTACAAATGAGTCTACCATCTAGCTTATATACAAACTAACTAATGAGTCTTACTATCTAATGGCCTTACTATCTAATGGGCCTTACTAGCCAACTAATGGGTCTTACTATCTATATTTCAACACATTCCTTAGTGTAATAAGAATTTATCTTTAGCAAGCATAATAAGTTTATATGATCAATGAAAAGTTCTACTATTTTTTTCACAAAAAAAAAAGTTCTACTATGCGTCACCACAAATTATATTACCTTAAGAGATACATAAGATTTGTCGTCCGAAGAAGGAGGGAGGGCTCATAATTAAAAATTTAGGATTATTCAATACGAATCTTTTGTCCAAATGGAAGTGGCAGATGTTAGTGGACGACAATGCTACTTGGAAGGGTTTACTCTCGCACAAATATGGTGATTTCTCGTCGGTTTTTCTCCACGGGTCCGTCGAAGCTATTAATAGGGGAGCGAGAGGCTCTATTTGGTGGCGTGACTTGATTCTCTTGGACAGTGTTCATTCTCCAGTTGGCTATTAATAGGGGAGCGAGAGGCTCTATTTGGTGGAGAAGGATAGGGAACGGTGGGCTCACTAATTTTTGGAAGGATCATTGGATAGGACAATCCCCTTTATATTTGGTTTTTCCTAACCTTTATGCAGGTTGTGATCAACAATCAGTTTTGGTTTTGGATATAGGAACGTGGACTGGCGATAGTTGGAAATAAATAGAGCCTGGGATGTCTATTTGGAATCCGAATTGTGAAGAGGAAGCGCGAGAACTGAATACAATTCTTCAAGACGTGATGCTAGCTAGGGAGGGTCGTGATTCTTGGGTGTGGACACATGACGCTTCTAAGATTTTTTCTGTCAGCTCGTGTTATAGATTCTTGGCTGCCTCTAACGCTGTTGAAGGTGTTGGGAGTAAGTTTTACGGCGTCCTAGAGAAATTGTTGAAAACGATCACTCCGTCTAAGGTTACCATCTTTGATTGGTGCTTGATTTGTGACTCATTGCCTACGAGGGATCTTCTCTTTCGCCGACATGTTATTCAGTCTGTGGCGGAGGCCATGTGTCCTTTTTGCTTGCAACACCGTGAAGACACTCATCATTTGTTTTTGGAGTGTAGTTTTGCTCGTGACATTTGGTCTCACGTTAGTGATTGGTTGGGGGGTGCAACAGTTAGATGGATTGAATTTATTCGATCATTTGCGTGAGATGGGCAAGCTTTGCAAGGGAGGAAAGCTAAGAAATTCAAATTCTTGATTTGGGTCACTACTTGTTGGTGCATATGGCCGTCATGTAACGGTCTTGTCTTTAGGAACGAGGAAGCCAACATTGATACAGTTTTCACTCACCTTAAGAGTTTATCTTGGAGCTGGTTTGTTTATAGGGGGGGAAGTAGTTCTTCTTTATCTATTTCCACATGGTGAAATAACCCCCTTTTGTGCCTAAACAATGTGTAACTACCTTTTGTTATTTGGGTTCGAGCACCCCTAGTGCTCCCTTAATGAAATCATTGGTTACAAAAAAACACCTTAAGAGATAAATGAATTAAGAATAAATCATAAAGTTGATGTTTCTTGAACTTTTATTTCAATTGCAAGAAGTAATACAAATTTACATCTACCCAAGACTATTTGGACCTGCTTCCATATATGTTGAAGGTTGATTATTCCAAGTAAAACAGTCATATAAATTTGCATTCTTATGATACTTGCATCCACCAGTTGGAAATATTTTCCAAGAACATAATTTGCTGTTTTTATCTCGATGCCCATCATAAACGTCTAAATAATGAAGAAATGGTTTTTCTGGCCATGTAAAGCTACAAAAGTATAATGTTCTAAGAAAAGTATCTGGCCTGAATGTAAACTGGTATGGTTGTCCAGGCATGATTGTATGAAATCCCAGATCGTCATCCTTAGATTTACAATGAAGGGTGAGATTATCCTCAGTTGGAAATATAGCTAAACTATTAATAATTTCTACCGTCACTTTAGAAAATATTGATCTGGCCTCACTAGCCTCGAAAGCAAGTATTATCACCAATAGTGATAATGGTATGACATTAGAGATAATTGTGTTTAGAGTTGCCATAGATACAAAGTGGCTACAAGGCAAACAACCATTTTAATTTATAGAACATTTAATAGCACATTGTAGCAGTTTCGTAATTTTCATAAATTTGATAATTTTGTTACCATCTTTTTTAAGAGTAAATATAATTTAATAATTGTTTGGACTACTCTTTTAATTATATCCTAATAAGTCTTGTTTTGACTTACTCTATATTAATGGGTTCCCTTTTAATGATTTTATTTGCATATAATTTAAGCGTAATTATAATTTTCTATATTTTCACGAAAGTAATAATTTTCAATAATTACTCTTTTAGTTTGGTCAAACAAATGATTATTGTTTTACTTTTATTTAACACAAAAAAATTGGTTCTTTATTAGGAAGTATTTTTCTAAATATAAGAATTTGTCTAAAAAGGCATATTTTGAATAAAATAAATGAATTTAATAATTTTGTATAAAATAATTATATATTTTTTCTTGATATACTTCAGTAGAATAGCTGACTGGTCTCATGCGTGAGTATATCTATACTACCAAAATAGTTATAGAATATTTTATATTTTCTAGTTATTATTAGCATAATATATTTTTATATATAAAAGTAGAATACGGAGTCCGCCAAAAAGTAGTCATTTAGACAGAAAATAGTTCACCAAATGGAGGGTACTTTGGTCATTTTAATTTTTTCCATAATAATAGTCTGCCACACTTGCAATTATTGTAGAACTACTCTGTATCATTCTCAGTGCACGCTTTAATTATTTACATTTCTGTTTCAATTGCAAATTAAATTGCAACGATTCCACTTTCTTCTTATTCTCAATGCACGCTTTAATGTTTATTGATTTGCAAACTTCAATACCCTATACTATTCGCAATGCACGCTTTAATTGTTTACATTTCGCTTCCCATTTGCGAAATTAAATTGCAACTATTCTACTTTCTACTTCCCATGGAAGCTTTTATTGCGGCTCTACTTCCAAATTGCATTCCATTTAATTCCTCCCAATACGCATTATTGAAAAACTAAAAAGACACAATTGCATTAATTGTAGAACGACCCTATACAATTTCCAATACAAGCTTTAATTGTGGTCCTTTTGTTTCCCATTGGAATCTTTAATAACAATCATTTTTATCGAGAACTGTATTTACTAATATTTAAATAAATATTTAAAATTTGGTCAATTAAAATTTTTGTCCATATAATTGTCTGCCACATTGCATTTATTGCAGAACTACCCTATACAATTTCCAATGCAAGATTAAATTGTGATCCTTTCGCTTCCCATTGCAATCTTTAATTGCAACTATTCAACTTCTTTCCCGTTGGAAGCTTAAATTTCATCCATTCGCATTCAATTGACGGCATCAAATTCAAAAATTTCAGCATTAAACCGTGGGAAAGAAACTCCATACACACTCAATTTAGGGAATGAAAACCGAAACATTGGGCATTGAACCATAGGGTGCATTAAGAGGTGTTTAGAGTGAAGGGAAAAGGGCATCATTGCGTATTCAGAAGAGTGCATGAAAATTGAAACATTGAGCATTGAACCCTTGGTAAGATTAAGAGGCGTTTTGGGTGAATGGAAAAGGGCATCATTGAGTTCCAATTGAGTGGAAGATTAAGAGGCGTGGGGATTTTAATTCGAATTCAATGGTTTAATCATGATTGTAGTGAGAATTTAAATGTGATATCATTGATTAATTCATGAACTTAGAGCATTGAACCCAAAGGAGGGTTAAAAGGCGTGGGAGGTCAAGGGAGGGGGTTGAGATTGAAATTTCAGTGAGTCATGTGGGAAATTGAATTCGAATTTATTTCTTTAATCATGATTGTAGGGGTTGGGATTCGAATTTTATATGAGTCACTAGAAGATTAAGAGGTAACGAAGGTGGGGGGAACATTTGAAAGAAGGCTTAAAAGAATTTATTTGGACTACCTATACACACCGAATACACACCGGAATGAGAGGGATCCTGAGGCTGTGCAGGTATGGGAGTGTACATTTGAAGGAAGGCTTAAAAGAATTTATTTGGACTACCTATTCCAACAAATGCATTATATTTTCGGGAGCCCTGAACATAAGAACTTTATAGTTAAGCATGCTTGACTTGGAGTAATAGTGGGATGGCTGACCTTTTGTGTAGTTTCCAGGAAAGCATGTGAGTGAGGACAAAACACGCTGAAAAGTCTCGTGTTGGTTTGTGGGAACAGTCGACAATCCTAAAAAGTATTTCAGATTGTTACAAATGGTATCGGAGCAGACCTCTCCCAGTACGGTAGGCATGTGTGGGCATGTGGCACCTAAGGCCGACGAGGGCGGGGTGTAATCGTTGGTGCAAAGCATGGAAAATGAGCGGCTCCTGGCAGGTTGGCACGCTTCTAGGTGAAGGGACACGTGAATCAACCGTATACACACTCGAATGACATGGATCTTGAGGCTGTGCATGTATGGGACTGTACAATTGAAGGAAGGCTTAAAAGAATTGATTTGGACTGCCTAAACCAACAAATGCTTGACTTGGAGTAGTAGTGGAATGAGTGACCTTCTAGGAAGTTTCCCGAAAAGCGTGTGAGTGAGGAAAAAAACACGCTGAAAAGACTTGTGTTTGTTTGTTAGGACAGTCGACAATCCCAAAAATCAGTCTGGGTCGTTACAGTTCGTGTCCTGCATACATGGAGGGTTCCTAAATTCAAAAATACAAGTGTTATATCCAGTATTGACATGTTGTTGCTTGATGAGAAGGTAATGTCAATACCTTTATTTTTCAAATAGTATAGTATGTTAATACATACTCTAACTTTTTAAAGTCGTCATGTTTTATTTTGGTGGGAACAAGATTGAATGTACCTTGAAGGAAAGGTTTGTAGAGGAGTTGAATCAATATCTTAGAGATAATGGTGCTGTGAGTTCCGTCATTCTAATTTTGCATCTTTGTAGAAGTCGATCCTGAAATAGTATATTGTTTTCATAACAATATTTGGTTTAGATGTGTGCATATTTGATTGTCCTTTGGTTAATGTATAGATTTTTTTTAATTGACTGATAGAAATAGAAGATGGAGAATGGCACAAGAGGTGTAGTCAATTGGTTTTCCACACACACACACATACATATATGTCGGCCTATCAGGCCTAATAGGCTTTTTTATAAGCCTAAGCTTGGCCTATTTAAATTAATAGGATTTTAAAAAAGCTTGAGCCTAGCCTTTTAACTAAATAGGCCAGGCTAGCCTGGGCTTTAAGTAAACCAGGCCATAGGCCCCTGACCGACAACGCAGCCTATTCCCATCCCTACTTGTTGTCACGTGCAAGAGGTATGGATGGCATGGATTTCCCTATTTTTTCCGATAAGTAGAGGTAATATTATTAATGAGTACCACTTAGCCAAGCCTCATTGACACAAAACTCCCCCCACCTTCAAGGAATGATTTGAGAGGGTGTCTAATTATGTGCTCGAAATTAGTGGATGCAAAATACACCCAGTTCATGATTACAGAAATAAAAGGGAGTGAAGCATATCAGCCATTCCATATACACCAAACCATCATACAAACCAATGCTCGAAAAGCTATAACAAAAGATAGATACTGCCTAAAGGAAGGAAAAGAACGAGAAGCTCCTTGGTGTAGGGAGTACACCTACATCATGAAAGGATTGAAGCCCACACCAGATACCAGGTGAAGAGAAGCTACAAAGGATGGAACCCGCACCACCTATGGATCAACCCATAAACGCACTAGAAGAAAACTAAGATGCTCTTTTCTATGAGAAAGAACGATGCAAGCCTTGGAGCTTCATACGAGACACTCTTTGGCTTGCAAGACTAGCACTCCAAGACATCACCATGACTGACCAAAATGTTGCACTAGTACTGATTTAGGCTAAAAAAAACTTTACAATGGAATGCTATGAGAAGGCAGCTATAGCACCGGGACAAGGCATACGTAGCAGTGAGAAATAACTTGAAAATTCACAAAGACAGCATGGATGATAGGGGAGTTAACGGCCCACAACTTAAGTGAAGTCAATGAGTGTCAAAAGAAAGGGGGGATGGAATTGTGATCCTTTTAAAATTAACCTGAGACAAGATACAAAACTTCACAAGTGTTGTTAGTCATGGTGAGTGTAAATGGTATGTTGGGAAGGGTTAGTTGAAATAGTCTTCTCTACTATGATAGTACCTAGAGAAGGGTGAGATGAAACTGTCTTCTCAACTATGTTTCTGAGTTGAGAAGGGCCAGTTAGTTCTTTCTTCTCAAAACAACAATCAGTAAAGAGAACGAGATGATTTTCAAAGTAGCTTTTCCAAGGTAAGAGATAGTGTTTGGAAATATTATCTTAAGTGTGGAGTACTTGTTAACACCGAGAATAAAGTAAATTGTTGGCCGAGGGAAAAGAGGGGTTGAGAGCCAAAACAGGCTCCGAGGAAGTCACAAGAACGATAGGGTAGGAAGATGATTGCCATAAGATTCGGGCTGGGCATGGAAAGAAGATATTTAGAAGCCTCGAGGAAATGAAGACAAGGCACCGAGGTATCATGAGACTCGGGTGGAAAGAGCCTCGGCCATGGGGTGACTCGGCTGAGAAGTCAATTGCCGAAGGCTGAAGAGAGGACACGGCCGAGAAGGGCTGTGGCCGAGGCGAGGAATACTTGCTTGGAGCGCAAGTATTCAATGCACGTGGCCACATTACGTTGGAGCGGTTAAGGTCAATGAGCGGAAGACTCCACAGAAATCGGAATGACCAGAGTTTCACCCCACTAACCGTGCTACTGAGGCAGTGGAGGAGTGCGCACCGAGTTTCTAGGGATTAGGCTTAGTTAGAACCGTTGATCAGGATTAATCCAACGGTGGGCTGATGTAGGCTCGAGTGTAGTGGCGAACGAAGGCTCATGTATATATATATATATATATATATATATATATATATATATATATATAGTAGTATTTGCACAGTTCAAAGACACACATCAATCAATACAAAAGTCTTTAGTTATTCAATTTTCTTTATCGATTTTCTTTATGCTTTCTTAGTTTCGTAGATAATCCAAGACGCGCTCCCTCTCACACCTAACCTAACGACTCTTCGGAGAAGTTAGGGAACCCATAGTTGAGGAACATAGTTCCTTCCTCGACGTCATCGCTTGAAGAAAGAGGAATCACAAACTGTCCAAACCTCTGCCCGATTCCACGGCTAAGATACAAGAGTTTGACGACAAAAAAATTGGCATGCCCAGTAGGACAGACAAAGGCAAACAGACTTTAGAGTTCAGTTCGCCTGGCCTAGATTATCATTGGCGTACGTACTTGTGTTTCGGTCGAAGTCTGAGCATGGAACCAAACTCTGCATCCAAAAAGACGGGTTCAGTAAAGGCTAAAACCACCGAAACAGCAGGCACGTCGGGGGCCTCGACTCAGCCTATTACGGTGGACCCTCATGATTAGTCGCAGCCAATTGACGAACTTCCAGTAGTAATGACTACATCGTTCATTCGATAGCAGATTGATATGGGGATCCAAGATATTATGTATAAAGTCTCCGAACAATTGGCCGACATAGTCAAACCTATGGTGCACAACGAGGTGCAACAGGCCAAGGAAAATGAGCAAAGACGTGTCGTGCAGGCCAGCAGTGTAACAAGTCTAGGCGTACCCGACCAACCACAGGGAGGATTGCCCAGCCCAATGGAGAGCGTGCAACAGACTCCATAGTATGCCGTCATGGCCGGACCTCAGCAGGAACCTTCTCATGTTACCATGGAAAGTATGCACTAGGTCCAGCCATACGGAAATATGGTTAAGCCTCAGCAGGCATCTTCTCATTAGGTAATTCCTATCCCTACATATCCTCAGCCTCGTAATTTCGCCAACGCCAACGCTGGGGGCAGTTTATGGCGACGATTACTAACACGGCTAATCTTCAACAGGGACTAGTCCAGATGGCCAGGAGGCTGCCCGAGGCTACTTGATCGATCAGTTTACCGCACGAATCATCCTATGGATGCCCTTCAACGGCTAACCATCTTCCTTATGAAGGGGGGCAAGCCTTCAACCCAGAACCCATCTAGCTCGGTTAGCCTTCAACCGAGAAGCAATGGAGCCAAGTTCCACCTTGCCAGAATAGACAGACTCCTGTCCAAGGAACCGGCTTTGCAAACCTCGGCCAATGGGTGCCTGGGCAGCAATTGGTCACCAGCCCACCTTAGGCAATCCCGTAACCAGGGATGCAAGGTCCCCCTGATTTAGTGTGGCATCCAATTGTTCCACTCGAGCCAAGGGCCTCGGAGTCCCAGCTCCTGGACTCAAATTTGATAGCTGACACCATCAAGAAATTCTTTGGTGTGCAGTTGAAACCACTCGACAGGCCTAAGTACAGAAAGCCTTACCCCGAGTGGGTGGACCGGTTGGTGCCTCTACCCAGACGATTCAAGACGCCGGACTTCGGCACATTCTCTGGAGATGATGGTAAGTCCACAATGGAGCAAATAGGCCGATTCACGGGCCAATGTGGAGAGGGAAACTAGAATGAGTACCATAAGCTAGAGCTTTTCCCGTTATCATTAACAGGAACTGCATTCACCCGATATTCTTCTCTTCCAGCCAGTTCTATACAGACCTGGGCAGACATGGAGAGGTGCTTCCATGACAGTTCTACTGGCCACAGCCCAAAGTCACTGCTGCCGATTTGATGAATTTATGGCAGAAGGTGGACGAGGTCGTGACTGATTTCATTGAAAGGTTCAGAAAGATGGTCGGGAAGTGTTTAGTTCAGTTCCCGGAATCGCAACTGACTTCCATGGATATTACTGGAATGTACCCGCAATTGAAGGAAAGGCTTATGGGACAAGCCTACAATGACCTCAGCAGTTTAGCATCCCGAGCTGTTCAAATAGAGCAATTCATACAAGAAAAGGAGAAAAAGCAGAGCGCTAGAGGCCGAGGGCCCCAGTTGGTGGCAATGATAGTGCAAGGTATGCTCATGATGGTGGATGTAACGCCCCAAAAATAATTGATTATTTGTTTAATTAATTGTTTGGAAATTTTGTTGATAGAAATAATAAAATAAATAATAATAGAGTATATGGACCTATGGTTAGGATTAGTAGAAGTGAAATTAGAACTGTCATGGGCAAGGCCCATGTTTAAGTCGCATATCCCAAAAGAAAAAGCCCACGAGAATTCACTAACTATAAAAGGGGATTAATTAGGGTTATGCGCATTTGAGTAAGAAAAGAAAAATTCGAATAGAGAGAGAGAGAGAGGAGAAGGTAAGGCGCTAGCATAAGGGGAAAAGAAAGAAAGAAAACGTGAACCAAGAGGAAAAGAGAGAGAGAAGTGGCGCTCAAGAGGAGAGAGAAGAAGCTAGGGTTTGTGGTCTTCTAAGGCTAAGGTAAGGGTGGGATTCTATCTATCTAATGGGTTCTATGAATTGTTGTATGTATGGGGGTTAGGGTGTGATGATTTATCACATGTATGATTATATGTTTGTGTTGCCTTGTTGAACCAATTGTTGATGTTTGAGATCACTTGTTGATGTTTGAATATGTTGTGGAGGTTGGAAATCAATTTGGGGTTTTTAATTCGCAAAAAAAAAAAAGCTGGGTATAGGTTCGGTTATACAGTAACTGGGAGCAATATAGCGGTCCAAAAATTATGTGGTTTACCTTTTTAGAAACTAGACTTAATGCTTGTTAATTTGACACTAGTTTGGTTGCATTTGGAGTTGTATAGCTCGAGTTATAGGTGTCACAAGTTAGGTTAAAATTCTGGAAAACAGCCTGGATATAGGTTCGGTATTTCGTGTATAACGTTTTCGTTTGAACTCCTTTTTGAATGATTCTTGATTCATTGAAAACTACACTCAATTTGTTTCGGGTTAGGCTCAAGTCCCATTTCATTTTACTGATTTTTGATAATTTTAGAGGTGTCACAAGCTAGGTTATGGTGGCTGTCCTGTTTTCTGAACCTTGTTGCTTATTTACTGAAACTGTACGAATTGGACCATTATTTTGCAAAATAAAAATTATAGTCAGGAACTAGACATTCTTAGCTTTCCATAGAGGGGTCCTTTGCTAAGTTTCGATACTGTTTGATAGGTTAATTAATTCACCGAAGTAGAGGTATGTTTGCTGAAAATTATTGTTGCTGGTTCGGAAAACTGTTTCTGAAAATTGTTGTTGTTTCTGAAAACTGACTCCGAAAATTGTTGCTGGTTCTGAAAACTGTTCCCGAAAATTGCTGTTACTATTTTCGAAAATTACTGTTATTGCTCTATATTGGGGCACTATTCCCATTTTTGCGAGTCGTTCCTATTTTTTTGGGTAGTTGTTAATTATCCCTATTTTTTTGGGTAGTTGTTAATTGTCCCTATTTTTTGGGTAGTTGTTAATTATCCCTATTTTTGTGGGTAGTTGTTAATTATCCCTATTTTTTTGGGTAGTTGTTAATTGTCCCTATTTTTTTGGGTAGTTGTTAATTACCGAAAATTGTCGTTGTCTCCGGTGTTGAGAAAAATCGTCGCGTCTCAAATGTTTTGGAAAATTGTTGACATCTTGGTGTCTTGGTGCTGTTTGAGCTAGGTGTGAAGGCTCAAGATCTAGTGTTGTGTGAGCTAGGTGTGAAGGCTCCAAATCTTGGTGTTCCGTTGTTTCGGGTAGTTTGGTGTTTCGGTGTCGTTGGGCTAGGTGTGAAAGCTCAATTTTGGTGATATTCGGTGATTGATTTTTGGTGTGTCACATTGTGACTAATTTTTGATGATTGTCTGTGTGCATTCATGGTGTCGCATACAGCATACGCATTTATTTCGGTGAAGGCCTTTGGTCTTGGAGCTGGGTGTGAAAGCTCAATTTTTTCTAAAACTAATGAGCCGGGTGTGAAAGCTCAATTTTTCTAAATTGGTGAGCCGGGTGTGAAAGCTCTCAATTTTGGTGACGCCTCTATTTACAGGCAAAACTTTTGGTTATTGGTACCACATGCATATGCCCGTTGGTGTGGGTTGCATTCATTCATTTACACATGATTTAGGTGATGACTGTTGGTGATGATTTTGGTGATGTTTTGGTGATGACTATTGGTGACGTTTATGGGTGATGATTGGTGATTGTAATTGATGTTATTGTCGTTGTTGTGTGTTGTTGCTGTTGTTGCTATATGTTGTTGTTACTGTCGTTGGTGTGGCTATTGTTGTTGTCGCTGTCGGGGTGTTGTTGATTTTGTTGATGATACTGATTGAGATAATATTGACTGTCATGACGTGATTGTAGTGCCGTGATAATTTTGATGCCATGACCTAAGTATATACTGCTTTTCATACGATTCATTATATAGTGTGATATCTCACCCCTTCTGTTTGAATGTTACCCCTATGTTGGTAACGTGCAGGTGATCTCGAATGAAGACTATAACTCTTCATTAGTTTGGTGTCGCCGCTCTGATACGTAGCACCCAGGGAGGAATGTCCGCTGATTTTATATTAAATGTATACATATGTCGTTTCATTGATGTTACGAACCCTTTTGATTTTCCGCTGCATGTTGAATAAAGTTGATTTGTTTTTAAGACGCAAAATATGGTTTGCCGGTTCACCTCTAGTGAGAGTGTTATGTAACTATTGTCGAAGTGTAGCATCTGTTTCTTTGTTGAAAATGGTTTTTGAAAACTCTGATTTTACGCGTATAAATTACCGGGTAGAAATGGGTGTTACAGTGGAGCTGACCCCACGACAGACATCATGGCACCTGAGATAGTCAAGGGAAAGCCTACTCATGTCCAGCTCTAAAGCCTCCCAAAGGTAGAGAGAAGGAAGAGTCGGAAAGCAAGACCGAGTATTCCTTTGACATCTCTAAGGCTGATCAGATATTCGACTATCTGATCAAAGACAGACAAATCAGGCTACTTGATGGCCGCAAGATACCACCTCTCGGGGAATTGAAAGGGAAGAAATATTGCTAGAGGCATAATTCCTACAACCATGCTACCTCCAACTGTGTTTTCTTCCGCCGAGCCATTCAAAAGGCTATCAAGGAGGGAAGGTTTAGGTTGGCCGATAAAGGTGCAACCGAGATGATGATAAGTTCATTTTATGTGTCTTTTTAGTACTTATTTTTATTAAGTTATTCGGTACTTTAGTTTTATTTTAGAGCTGTTTTACTACCGATTATTTGTTTTTGTTTTTAGATCAAGCTTTGAGAAAAAGTGAAGGAATTAGAGTGCAAAAAGTATAAAGAGAAGTCTCAAGCAAAACGGGAGCAAAAAGAATTAAGAAAGCTGGAAATTTACACTGTCTGTGTCTAGCACGACCAGTGCGCCTCTGGCACGACCAGTGCGTAATTTGGCACGACCAGTGCGTGATATATTTTTCCCGTTGGAATATTAAGTAACAGTCAGTGTTTGGAACGACCAGTGCGTGATCTGGTACGACCAGTGCGCCCTGCATCGGATTCCAAAGCTGTTACACTTTGTTACTTCATTGCTTGTAATGAGATTTAACTCATTTGTCTCTTTTCTTAGCCTATATAAAGCACGAACTTATGAGTGCTTAGGACCATCTTAGGCTATTGTAATACTACTCAAAGTTTACTCCTAAGTTTTATGCAATTCACTTTCTTCATATTAAGTTCTTGTTCTTTATAATTCTTGCACTTTACATTCTTGCAACTTTACTTTCTGTTCTTTATTTTCCAGCACCTTTATATTCTGCACTTTACTTTTTTGTCATTTACATTCCAAGTCATTTACATTCTGTCATTTACTATTCCGCAATTTACATTTTGGTCATTTATCTTTCTTGTCATTTATCTTTCATGTCTTCTTCTGTTTCTAAGTTTTTGTCTACTATGATCATGAGTGAGTAGACCCCTTTTAGTCTTGGGATTGTGGGACTAATCCAATGATAGACCCATAAACAATCCCAAGTCAAAACTCTATTTTATTAAAATTATATTCTAATTTAGAGTTGTACAAAGGCGAAAATAGAAGCTCTGCTAGGGTTTCACAAGATGCCGACTAGGGCTCTCTCCTTTTCGTGATCATCGCTGCTCTATTGTCTTTCATATGCGGATTGTTTCTCAGTATTTCCATTCGAATCTCAGTGGATAGGTGCTGCTAATCTAGTGGTTATCTGTGCTGATCTCGTGGTCCCATATGTGCATAGTGGTTCGGTACTGCTGTGTCTGGATCGGTGCTGCTTTGACTGGATCGGTGGTGCTGTGACTGAATCGGTGATATCGTTTCGGTTCACGGTTCAAGGTTTCTACTCCTGAAATCGTGGATCATTTTATGCGTCGGCATGGAGTTCTGTCTGTGGCCATGCATGGCCGATATTGCTGCGTTGCCTGAAGCAGCAGCGTTTAGGGCTCCGCCTCCGCCTGTGAGCGCAAGAAAATCTTTTGCTGCAGCGCTATCAAACTCTTGTGTTATTCCTCCAAGTCAGCTGCCCAAGCCTTGCATCAAAGGCGATGCACTCACATTGAAGATCACTGAAGCGGAATACCAAGAAGGTCTCAAAGGTTGCAAGAATGTATTGCATGGCCGTCTAACCCTTGCTAAAGGGGACTCGCCTATAAAGGTTAATGGTTTAAGGGAAAGCTATTGCAAGAATGGAAATCTATTGGATCCTAGACAATGGTCTCTTTGGGAAAGGGTTACTACGAGTTTTGTTTTCAATCGTTTGAAGAGATGTGTAGCCTACAAGCAACTGGTACATGGTCGTTAAACCCGGGTTTTCTAAGACTCTTTGCATGGACGCCGGACTTTGATCCAAACAGGATCCGAAACACCAATGTTCAATGTTGGGTTCGTATCCATGGATTGGCTCGTGAATATTGGCGTTTAATCACTCTTTTTGAAATTGCCGGTGCAATCGGTGGTCCTATTGCTTTGGATGATGCAACAAAGCAACATACCTTTGGGAACTTCGCAAAAGTTCTTGTTGATATTGATCTTAATGGTGATATTCCTGATCGTATTATGGTTGAACGTGAAGGTTACGCATTTTACGTGGAAGTTGTTTATGAAAGGCTGCCACAATTCTGCTCATATTGCCATCTTATTGGGCACAATTGATCCAATTGCAAGAAGGTTCACGGTAAACAGGAAACTCGAGCACAGCCCCCAGTCACTAAGCAGATTTGGGAGCCAAAGAGAAAGACCGTCCTGGATGCCACTAATGATCGAGACATGCACACGATAGACCGAGGTACCGCTCCATCTAGTGATAATGTTGTTATTGATAACACAACTGATAATGGTGCAGGTAAAGATCTTCAGAATGATAATGTTGCTGGTAATGAAGCCACTACCGCAGATATGGTGGACAAAGATAACCATTCGGCTCTTCCGGGAGATGTCCTCTCTATTAAAGAGATCGCAATTCCAAATGAGTTTGGAGGCCCTAATAATACCCCTCATGATGATATTAATCCTTTGCTTGGCTTTATTTCTAACCATTTTGAAATAGGATCCCCAAGTGGTAGAGCTCCATCTATAAGGCACAACGAGGCTTCCCCATATCAAATTTTAGTAGATGACTCTCAAGTGGAAGCACCCTTTGAGTTTGATAGAAATCAGGTGCGAGTGATTCCTGACGAAGAAGCTGCTCAAGTTGTGATTGTTGATTTGAACACCCTTAAGCAGCCTTGGGCTGATTTGGTTGAAGAGGAGGATCACTTGGAGAAGGACAGGGCCCAGCCTGTGGAGGGCTCTAATTTTGAAGTTGTGCTCACGAAGTCCTAGAAGAAAAAGCTGAAACAGAAAAAGAAAGTTGTTACCCCAATTATCACCCGTTCATGGGCAGGATCTCAAAGTCTTGCTCAATGAAGTGCCTATATTGGAATTCTAGGGGCCTTGCTAATCCCCCCAAAAGATTAGCTCTCAAAAGGCTTTGTACCTCCAACAAGCCTGATTTCGTTTTTTTATTTCTGAGCCTTGGTGTTCTCAAGATGATTTCCCTCACAGGTATTGGTCTAGCTTTGGTATGAAAATCTTTGCGACTAATGACAGGAACAATTTAACTCCTAATCTCTGGTGTGCCTGTTCGGTCAAATTCAATCCTACAGTTATCGCTTTCTCTGATCAGCATGTCTCTTTTACTGTGGAGGTCAATAATACTACGGTTGGTATCTCTGCCATCTATGCTTCTTGTAACTATCTGGTTAGGCGCTCTCTTTGGCAGGAGCTTTCTCTTCTCCAGCAAACTCACAAAATCCCTTGCTACTTTATTGGTGATTGGAACGCTATTTTGGGCACTCATGAATATAGGGGCAGTGGCACCCCATCTAAAGTTGCTTGTGAAGATTTTCAAAATTGGACCAATTTGAATAACTTGATTCACCTGCCGACTAGGGGTGTTCAGTACACTTGGTCTAACGGCCGTAAAGGCAGGGCTTTCACAGAGAAAAGGCTTGATCGGGCTATTTGTAATGACGCCTGTTTCACTTTTTATACAGGTATCTCCTGCTCTACTTTTACTAAGTCTAAATCTGATCATTTCCCTTTACTGCTTGATCTTCAGATCACAAATGGTGCTCACCCCTCTTCTTTTAAATTCCTTCGCACCTGGGCGAGTCACCCTGATTGCCTGAATTTGAATAAGGAGGCTTGGCAAACTCATGTTGTTGGTTGCCCGATGGTAGTCCTTACGCAAAAGCTTAAGAATCTTAAGTCAAAGCTTAAGACTTGGAATAAAGATGTCTTTTGGGACGTTAATCTTCGGGTGCATGTAGCGACTGCATCCCTAGACCATGTTCAAGCGCAGATTGATAATGATGGCTATTCAAAGTTTTTGGAGGAGCAAGAAAAACTCCATCAACTTGAGCTTCAACAAGCTTTAGCTTCCCAAGAGGATTTTTGGCTCGAAAAGTCTAGACTTAACTGGCACTCTCATGGAGACCGTAACACAAAATTTTTCCATCAGATGGTCAAGATTAGAAATATTACCAAGCACATTACTGCCCTCAAGCACGGTGTTGTTATTCTTACCTCTTCTAATGATATTGAATCTCATGTTGTGAATTATTTTGAGAATATTTTCGCCTCTAATAACCAGTGTCTTGATAATGGTATGGTGGAGGATACTATTCCTAATCTTGTTACACGTGATGAGAACACTATGCTCACCAACATTCCTAATATGGAAGAGATCAAGCATGCCATCTTTTCTATGAATTCTAACAGTGCCTCTGTGTAACACCCCTTTTCTACCCGGTAATTATTTAATAAAATCAGAGTTATAAAAAAATTTCATACTTCGAAAAGAGATGTCACACATTCATCGATGATTCAAAACGTCACATACGATATATAACACTTTGTCAAAAAGGGTTGAAGCCAATAACACCAGTTTAGTTAACCACATCGTCAAAATACATCACCACGCAGCGGAAAAGAAATAAGTTCTAAAACATAAAATAATAACGTCCTGAATGGACTCTGTTGCGCCCGAAAAATCCGGTTTGGGACTTTTCGTTTGACAACGTGGAAAAAGTTTGGAGCCGCCACCAATATTTTAATTTTAAGACCAAAACATTGAAAAAGGGTCTTTTAAACAAGGCGGGTGGTCTTTTGAAAACTAGACATGTAGGTTCGGGGGTCGGTTAGATACGGGGAAGGTATTAGCACCCCGCACCTCCTTTCTACCGAAAGTGAACCATTAACTTGATGTGTGGTTTGGACAAAAGTTTGAGTTTGAAAGCAATTTATTCTACTTCTTTTCTTTTCTTTTCTTTTCTTTTCTTCAAGGTTTGTTTTATTGAAAACAGGAGGGAAGAAGAATATTTTTGGTTATCTTTGAAAATCAGGACAAAACAAAGATTTTTTAAAAGTGTGCTTGACGGGACAGGACCCCGCTCCTACGTATCTCCCGGTGCGATTGAATTCAAAGCTACGTAGTTCTCGGGGAACAAAACAAAGTTGTTTTTTAAAAGTGTGTTTGACAGGACAGGACCCCGTTCCTACGTACCCTCACTGGAAGAGGGATCAAAGCTACGTAGTTCTCGGGGAACAAAACAAAGTTGTTTTTTTTAAAAGTGTGCTTGACAGGACAGGACCCCGCTCCTACGTACCCTCACTGGAAGAGGGATCAAAGCTACGTAGTTCTCGGCTTTTGGTTTTGAAAAAGGATTGAGCTTTCGCGAAGACCGAACAACAACAGTTAGAATGGTCTCGCTACTAACTCTTCTTGAAAACAACATCATCATTAACAACCTAATCAGCAACGGCGCGATTGGTGTTTAATGACAATTGGTTTATTTTTGAGAAATGAATATGTTTTCGAAAATGGGATAGAGCTTTTGCGAAGACCGAACAAAAACGGTTAGAATGGTCTCGCTTCTAACTCCTTTTGAAAACAATATCATCATTAACAACCTAATCGGCAACGGCACGATTGGTGTTTAATGACGATTGATTTTTTTTTTTTGAAAGTAAAAGTTTCTTTTTGTTTTGAAATGATTTTAGGAAATGGGTTTTAGAAAAGGAGTAGAACATTTCAAGTCAATTCTAAATCCATACCCAAATGCAAATGAATGAATAATACTCAAGCAAACATGAACATATCATTCATTAACCAAGATTAAACATGCCCATACAATCAAAGGATTCAATTATTAAAGATGCAAAACAAAGTTCTCAAAGTAATTGTGTGTGTGCAAGAAGGATTGTATTTACCCTAATGGCTCTATGCTACAACATGCATGTAGACTTACGTCTCCATTAGGAGGTCATACAAGTGGAGAGGAGGGCACACAATCAAGTCAAGACATTTACATGGCATCAAGAACAAGTGAATACAATTGATTGTAAACATAGAGTATTCTAAGTTAAATGATTGAATATGTAAGCAAGGATGCATGATTAGGTAAGCATGTAAGTGCATGAGTGTACAAGGAATGAATGCATAGCACTTTATTTATGAATAGATGGCATACAAGGATGCATAAGAAGATGCAAGAGATATAAGCATATGAGGATGCATAAGAGTGTCACATAAACTAAGTATGAATGAAGATGCATGAATGTGAAAATGTTTTGGGTATTTTTGCAAGTTGATAAGTTGTAAAACTTTAAGTAAGAAGTTAGTGAAAAGTAAAGTAAAAATGCATGAAGTAAATGGTAATTATTTAATGAGATGGGAAAGTAAAAATGCATGAGGTAAATGGTAATTATTTAATGAGATGGTAAAGTAAAAATGCATGAGGTAAATGGTAATTATTTAATGAGATGGTAAAGTAAAAATGCATGAGGTAAACGGTAATTATTTAATGAGATGGTAAAGTAAAATTGCATGAGGTAAATGGGAAATGGTAAAATCTTTTTATGTTTTAGTAAAAAAATTAATGAAGTGGTAAAAACCAAAGTAGTAAAATATTTTTATGTTTTGGTAAAAAGTTAATGAATGGTAAAGTAAAAAGGTAAAAAGTAAATAAACACTAAAACCAAGTTGAATCACATAGAGCAATCCTCTCACTTTGAGAAAAGTGCACTAGGCACTAGTGAGAATCAACTTGCCTATCATCAACAATTTACAATAAGAAAACTAAGACACAAGAATAAGTGGACACACAAACTAAATTGAGTCATTTCTAGCAATCTTCACCACTTAGGTCAAGGTGCACTAGGCACTAGTGGGAATCATATTGCTAGATCATCAACCAACAACAAAAATAACATCTAACACTAAAATAAAATATTAACAACAAGATCAAACATCACTAAACAAAGAACAACAACAAAATCAACTTGGAAATATTTTTAGATCTATAAGCATACGAACCAAAGGAAACTTAGATCCACATTTTACTTAATAAAAAAAACCAAAATTAACACAAAGCAACGTAGATCTATTTTTTTGCAAGGATTCATATGATTAGGCAAGGAAGTGCAACAAAATCATATCAACCCTAACTTTTATGATATGCGAAATGCTAAAGCCCATAAACAACAATTTTATTTATGAAATCTAGTGCAAAATATGTAAAGATGCAAGGGAAATTATTCAAGCACAAGAACAACTCCTTCAAGGCCAAGGACCCATCTCAAACACCCAAGGCTCCCTAAGTCCTTGTCAAAACATTTGAAATGGATCCTCAAAGCAACAACAACAAGCAATCAAGAAGGAGTTGGGAGTAGAAGAGAGATTATGCAAGAAGAACTAAATATGAGATGCAAAGTTTCAAAGCTTACCTCAAAATCACAAAGAAATGAAGAAGGAGATGATATGAACACAAAGATTGCTAGCTCTTAGCAATTTGATGATGCAACCTTGAAGAGAATGGAAGGAATGATGATGATCTAGCAAGAAATGGAAGATTTGATGGTGAAAGATGAAAAGAATGAAGTGAGGGAGTGAGAGAGATTTCATGGAAGAGAGGAAGAGGGGGTGTTTTTGGTGTGCTAGGGTTTTAATGAGAGGCCAAAGGATCCTTAGGTGTGGGAATGAGGGAGTATTTATAGAGCTATTTTAGGTTTAGGGGCAATTGGGTCATTGGCCTTACTAAGTGCTCTAGGATTGAACTTTGATTTTGAATGGAGGGTTGAGATCACTTATCACATGGATTTAGGGTGGAGAGAAAACACAAAATGGAGAGGGAATGGGGTCATACACGAAAATTAGGAGCTTTTTGTTGCACAAAAATTGTTAAGGGCAAATAGGGTTTTGTACACAAAGTTATAGCCTAGGATTTTATCTAGAATTTTAATCAATGGCTAGGAATACAAATCACATGGATCAAGGGCATGAAGAAACACAAAATGAGGTGAAAAATAGCTGGAAAATTCGGAGCAAATGAGGCCTTGGTGCCCAAGTTTGTGCAAGCTTGCCAAAAGATAGTACATTTTGTCTTATATGAGGACACTTCCTTATTTTACCATTTTTGATTATTCTTTTCATGATAATTCCACGATATTCATGCCACTTTGGGCCATATCCTAGGAATCAATCATTGGGCCCAAAATTCCATGATATCACCATTCCCAAAATTGATTTGATACCTCACCTTGAAGGAAATTCCCATTTTGCCCTTTTCTTTAAAGTTTGACTTTTTATGCAAAAATTTATCAATGCATGCGCATAAAAAATATGACCCAACTCATTTTTATCCAAATGCTTTCTTCTGATATTGAATAATGATTTTTGGTGAGAAATTGCTTAATTTTGGAATTGACCAAAATACCCTTTTTGCTCCAAAAACCCTAATTTGCCTAAAAAGTGCATTCCAACCCTAAAAATGATTTTAAAGACCTTGAAATGACTTCTAGGACCCAAAATGCAATGCATGATGCTCTTCATTCTTCAATTTATTTATTTTTTGTGGAAAATTAGGGTTTTGACCTAAGCCGGACAAAATTAGGGTATGACAGACTCCAAATAATAAAATGGAACAGCCAAAGTCTAGGTTCGTTTTCCCCCTTGAGTGTTACATATCAAAGCAAAGGACACCGACTCAAAATAGCGAAGGTAACTAGGCCTTCACTCGCAATCACCTGCACGTTACCGCATCGGGGTAACATTCAAACAGAAGGGGTGAGATATCTTCAATATAATAGCGTAAAATGATAGGAAATATGCTAAAATATGACAACTATATCTACCATTCCACTACACACATCTATTCATAAACACACGTCAACTTGTAAACACCACAATCAGCCATCAAACGTCATGATAATGCATGAATGCAACCCACACCAACGGGCATATGCATGTGGTACCAAATTACCAAGAGTTTTGCCCGTAAATAGGGGAGTCACCAAGATTGAGAGCTTTCACACCCGGCTCACCAATTAACAAAAATTGATCTTTCACACCCGGCTCACTAGTTTTAGAAAAATTGAGCTTTCACACCCAGCTCCAAGACCAAAGGTCTTCACCAAAAATAAATGCACATGCTGTATGCGACACCATGAATGCACACAGACAATCATCCAAAATAGTCACAATATGACACACCAAAATTAACCACCGAATACCCCCAAAGTTGAGCTTTCACACCTAGCCCAACGACACCGAAACACCAAATTACCCGACACAACGGAACACCAAGATTTGGAACCTTCACACCTAGCTCCAACAACACCAAGGTTTGAGCCTTCACACCTAGCTCAAACAGCACCAAGACACCAAGATGACAAAAAGTTTCCAAAATATTGGTACAACGACAATTTTCCAAAATATTGGGACAACGACAATTTTCCAAAATATTTGATTGCGACAATTTTTCTTTTCCTAAAACAACAACATTTAACGACTGAGCCAACGTTTAACAATTTCCAGAAAAATAGACTAATGTGCCTCAAATTAGAATATTCAGCTAGGCCTCTGAATAAGCTTTCCAAAACATTTTGAAACGTCTCAATCGGACTCCCGAGTCAAAAGATATTGCAAAAACAAAATAGGAACAAAACTGAGACACATGCTGAAAACGGCGCCCAGTGTAACACCCCGATAAATTCTAACATGTAGAATCACCGAAATGCACCAAATGGCATACATTAGAGTAACTTCCTGTTATTGAAATATGGAACACAACTAAAACTTTCGATAGTACATATCAAATGGTTCTCTGAACCTCATAAACTTCCTGAAAATGCTTAAGTTTCAAAGCTTAAGACTTGTACATAATCCTGGTGTTCAATACTCAATACATAAAGTAGCGGAAACGATTTATAACTTATACATGATAGTTATACAACCGATAACAAAAGTAATACAGAAGGGTAAGGGCCTAAAACATGAAACACAAACTTCCGGACTCCTCGAGTCACACCAGCTAACCATGCTTTGTCGCCTTTGCCTTTCCCTGTTTCTCTGTAAAAACCACAAATATGAAGGGTGAGATAAACATTATCTCAGTGAGTCCTATCGAGACCCCTGACCAACTCTAACGGTTTATTTTACTTGAATCTGAACTCGTGGCCCTAATAAGCGACCACGTGAATACATGATGTTTACTCGTAACTTGTAGCCCTAATAAGCGACTACTTGTTACATTTCTGATTTTTCCTGACGTAGCCCTAATAAGCGACTACAGATCATATTTTAACATGAACTTAGCACAACCCGAGATATAATGCTAGACAATCTTGATTGCCCAATATCTACGGAAACCCCAATTCGAAATTCTATTCGAATAATGCTAGGGTCCTAGCTTTGGATTCATGACTCCCCTCCACTAGGTATGCTAATAACTGGAGGATCGTCATCCTCGATATACACAAGGTATACCATCTACCTTTCCCCGAGGGAAAGTAACTTGATTTGTGTTTACATGAATTGAGAGTTTTTATGTCTTTCTAGACTTACAATCAATTAGCTTACATGACTTGATGAACTTGAAGTTCGTATCTTAACATGATTGGACTCAAGGTCCGTTAACATTTCTTGACTTATGTTCTCTCGCGTTCTCTAAGTACGGTTTTCCGTTACGTTCATAACACACGAGTTTTCTATCAAACATGTTCAATACCATGATATCAATATCTTTACATTGTTGGGGAACCATGAGGAATGGATTAGAAGAGTATTGGAATCACTCGGAATGGATAAAAAGGTACTTTGAATTTGAAGATCAGAAGGTCTCACACGACCCGTGCGTATAGGCGCACGACTCGTGTGTCATTGAACAATTCGTAGAGGATTTCCAGAAAGATACGCACGACCCGTGCGACTGAGCGCACGATCCGTACGTTATCCAGTAAAATTGTAGGAAGTTCCAGAAACTTACACACGACCCGTGCGACTGAGCGCACGATCCGTGCGTGTTTAAAAATCTAGTTCTTGTCGTATCAGACGGGGGCGCACGACCCGTGCTCGTAGGCACACGATCCGTGCATCTCTATCAGTTTTCCAGAAAATAGGTTTTTCATGAGTAAATCCATTCCATTCCGATTCTCATTTCTCTTCCGATCGAGACCCAAACTTAAGCATGCATTGAAAACAGTATATTATAGTAATCCCAAATCAATCCAAACAATCAATCAAGTAACTTCACATTTTAAATCACAATCTTTTCGGTAAAACGGTTTTCAAAAAGGTGGAGACTCATAAAACACATGCATTCCCTAAGCGAGTTATAGAACTCACCCGAAGTGATGAAAATCACGCAAACACCGAGACTCCGAGAACTCAACCACTCTAAAAACCACGAACTCTCCACGAATTCGCCCCAACAACGAACTCAGCTACTCCAAAATCGCTTGGACAGCAGCTGATTCCGAATCCTAGCTACCCAACGACTTCAAACAGCAATTTGTGGCTTGGAGGTGAGCCTTGATACTAAATAATGAACTCTAGCAAGGACATGCAAGGGTTATATCTCCATTTCCATGCTTGGAGCTTGAAGGTTTGAAAATGGTGTTTTGGAGAGAAGTTGGATATTTGTTCAGAAAATTAGATCAATGGGAAGAAGAAGAAAAATGATGGAGGGTGGTAGTTTTAGATCACACATGCATGAACAATAGAGGTAGGATCTCTTCCCTTCCTTCTCCACTCTCTCTCTCGAGTTCTCTCCCTCTCTCCCAAGCTCCCTCTCTTCTATTCTTTCTTTTGCTGAAACTAAAAATGAATTGGTGTTGTGGAGTGTTCAGCTGGCTTTCAAAAGAAAGGGGGTTGCAAGGACTAAAATACCCTTCTGCCCTCCTTTACTAACACTTCCTTTAATTCACTTCTAACCCAACAATTACACCTAAACTTCCATACTTAGTATGCTACATTAATTATACTTACACACAATCATTTATTTAATTCAACCTCACACAATAATTAGCAATTATGCTAATTAATCAATTAGTGATAACCTCTTGCGCTAAATATTTCATTTAGCTAATAATTCACCTTAACATTGTCGCTAATTTAAATAAATTAAATTAGCTAATTAGGGGATGTTACAATCACCCCAACTTTTAAAATTTTGTCCTCAAAATTGACAAACGTACCTCAATCGAACAGATAGGGATATTTCACCCGCACGTTCTCCTCTACTTCCCATGTCACTTCGTCAGGTGATACACCGTCCCAAAGCACCTTGATAATAGGAATTGATCTTGTTCGAAGCGTCTTCTCGCCACGTTCGATGATCCTGATTGGAGTAGGTTGATAAGATAAATCCGGTCTGATGTCAATTGCTTCATAACTTAATGGTTGATTCGGATCATGAACATATTTCCTTAGCTGAGATACATGAAACACATCATGCAATCTGGACAATTCTGGAGGCAATGCAATGCGATATGCTACCGGCCCAACTCGCTCGATAATCTGGAAGGGTCCGACATACCGAGGACTGAGCTTCTTCGCTCGCAAAGCAATACCGGTTCCGATGGTTGGAGAAAGTCTCAAAAAGACATGGTCTCCTTCTTCGAACTCTAATGGTCTTCTTCTCTTATCCGCGTAACTCTTTTGTCGACTCTGCGCGGCTTTCATCCTTTCTTTTATCTGACGGATCTTCTCCGTAGTCTCACGGACCAATTCCGGTCCTAACATTCTCTGCTCACCTACATCCCACCAACACAATGGTGTTCTGCACTTCCTTCCATACAATGCTTCATATGGAGCCATTCCGATACTAGAATGGTAACTGTTGTTGTATGAAAATTCTACCAATGGAAGATGATCCTCCCATCTGCCTCCACTATCGAGTACACAAGCTCTCAACATATCCTCCAATGTCTGAATTGTCCTCTCAGTCTGCCCGTCTGTCTGTGGATGGTAAGCGGTGCTAACACACACCTTTGTTCCCAACGCCATATTCAATGCTCTCCAAAATCGAGATGTGAACTTGGGATCTCGATCACAGATGATACTTGCAGGGATTCCATGCAACTTCACAATATTCTTGAGATACTCATCTGCTAACCTAGCAACCTTGTGATTCGAACGCACTGGAATAAAATGAGCGGACTTGGTTAGGCGATCCACCACTACCCAAATAGAATCATTTCCGGCTTGGGACCGTGGCAATCCCATAACAAAATCCATAGATATGCTTTCCCATTTCCATTCAGGTATATTCAACGGTTGCAACTGGCCACCTGGCTTCTGGTGCTCTATCTTAACCTTTTGACAAGTTAAGCATCGAGACACAAACTCTGCAATATCCACTTTCATACCCGGCCACCAGTACAATTGCTTCAAATCTCGATACATCTTGGTAGACCCAGGATGTATTGAGAATTGACTCTTATGAGCCTCCTCTAAAACTTGCCTCTTTACATCCTCATCATTCGGCACACAGATTCTGCCATCAAAACAAATGACGCCATCACCGTCTTCGGTGTAGTTCGGCAACCTCTTCTGTGCTTGCAGCTCTACATCACTCTCTTGGGCTGAGCGAATCTGATTTCTCAAGGTACTCGAAACCTGAATATGGTTCAACACTAACCTGTTCCTTCTTGACTTAACTCTCAAATTAAGGTCTCTGAACGATTCCAACAAGGACATCTCGTGCACCATTAACTCTGCAGTATGGATAGACTTCCTACTTAAAGCATCGGCCACAACATTAGCCTTACCAGGATGGTACTTCAATTCAAAATCATAATCCTTTAGGAATTCTACCCATCTCCTCTGCCTGTTGTTCAGCTCCTTCTGGTCAAACAAATACTTAAGGCTCTTGTGGTCACTAAAGACTTCGAAACGAGACCCATACAGGTAATGTCTCCAAATCTTTAGGGCAAACACAATTGCCGCCAATTCTAAATCATGAGTTGGGTAATTCTCTTCATGCGGCTTCAGTTGTCTAGAGGCATAAGCAACTACTTATTGATTCTGCATCAGGACACATCCCAAACCCTTACCAGAGGCGTCGCAATAGATTTGGAATCCTACGGACGGGTCTGGAAGAATTAGGATAGGTGCAGAAGTCAAACGATCCTTCAATTCCGTGAAACAATTTTCACAATCTGAGTCCCAAACAAACGGCTGACCCTTGCGAGTTAACCGCGTGAGTGGAAGAACCAGCTGGGAAAATCCTTGAATGAATCTTCGATAATACCCAGCTAATCCCAAGAAACTTCTTACCTCAGTAACCGTAGACGGTTGCTCCCAGTCTACTACAGCTTCGATCTTACTGGGATCCACTGCAACACCAGTCCTAGATATCACATGGCCCAGAAACTTAACTTCGGGCATCCAAAAGTCACATTTGGACGGCTTAGCATACAACTTCTTCTCTCGGAGTACGTTCAGAACAATTCGGAGATGTTGCACATGCTCCTCAGTTGTCTTGGAGAACACCAGGATATCATCAATGAACACTACCACAAACTGATCCAGATAGGGATTAAAAATTCGATTCATATAATCCATGAATACCGCTGGAGCATTGGTCAAACCGAAGGGCATCACTACGAATTCATAGTTTCCATACCTCGTACGGAAAACGGTCTTCGGGACGTCCAAAGCTCGAACTCTGATTTGGTGATAGCCGGACCTCAAATCAATCTTTGAAAATACAGCAGCTCCCCTCAGTTGGTCTAGTAGATCATCAATTCTCGGTAGAGGGTATTTGTTCTTGACGGTCACCTTATTCAACTGACGATAATCGATACACAATCTCATACTTCCGTCCTTCTTCTTGACAAGCAACACCGAAGCACCCCATGGTGAGGCACTCGGTCGAATGAACCGTTTGGAAATTAGTTCCTCCAATTGAACTTTCAATTCCCTCAACTCTAACGGCGACATTCTATACGGGGCTATAGAAATAGGTCCTGTGCCTGGAACCAACTCTATAGAAAATTCCACCTCACGATCCGGAGGAAATGAAGGAACTTCATTGGAAAACACATCAAGAAATTCATTAACAACTTGCACAGAAGATAAATCCTGACCTGTCTCAGTGGATGCAGACAGCATCATGACATAAGCTTCTGCGCCTTGGAACAGATAGTTACTGGCCGAAGTGAAAGAAATAACAGCTTCAGAATTGGGCGGTTGTAGCTCCACTGACTCGGAGGCGAAACCGATAGTTCGACGGAAACAATCTATAGTCACATGGTTGGCCGTCATCCAACTCATTCCTAGGACGACGTCCATGCCCTTCATTGGTAAACAAATGAAGTCTACCACAAAATTCCTGTCTCCAATGGATAGAAGACAATTTCCACATATCGCTTGGGTCTGAATACTACCTTCAGCAGCAGTCTTAATGGAGATTGGTTGAGGCAAAGGAGTTAAAGCTAGTCCCAACCGTTCAACACAAACTTCAGATATAAAACAATGGGTCGCACCTGAATCATATAAAATACTAACGGAGTTATTAAAAAGAGATCCCATACCCCTTAGTAGATTATCTGACGGTGTGACCTTCTGGGCGTCCAAGGTGTAAACTCTGCCGTGCGTTGTAGTGGCACCTTCTTCTTGACCTCTCTTCTTTGGGTAATTAGCAGCATAATGTCCCTCCTTCTTGCAGTAGTAGCACTGAGTCGATCCCACTTGACACTTACCCTGATGGTACCTTCCACAGTTGGAGCATGCACTGAACTTGAGTGAATTGGACGACTGAATCTGCTTCCCTTTGTTGGAGTTGTACCTAGGACCCATTTGATTGTTGGATGGTCCAACATTCTTCTTACTCTGATTGAATACTTTCCTACTTGCGTACAACCTCTTCAAATCACTTTCGGCTATATGGGCTTGCTGAACCATGGCCGCATAATTGGTATATGCAAAGGAACTTAAACTCTGAGCAATGTCTTCCCTTAACCCATACTTGTACCTATCGGTCTTCCACTTGTCATTGGGGGCATAGCCAGCCAAACCGAAGAATTGATACAACTCTTCAAACTTGGCGGAGTACTGACCCACCGTTAGACTTCCTTGAGTGAGAGTTAAAAACTCATTCTCCTTTTCGAACCTCATTGCCGTTGGAAAGAACTGCTCCAAAAACAGTTGCCTGAAATGCTCCCAAGTCTGGGGAGTACCCATAGTCACCATCATAGCCTTAACATTAGTCCACCAGTTGTGAGCCTCTCCTTTCAGCATATGGGATGCCAACCTTAACTTGTCCTCATCTGTAACTTGCATAGTCAGAAAAATCTTCTCTATGTCATCCAGCCAATGCTGGGCTTCCATGACAACCGGCCCTCCTTTGAACTCAGATGGCTTCATCTTCAGGAATTCTGAATAAACTTTCCTGGGGTTAACTTGCGGCTCTGGGGCCTGCTGAGGTTGAACTTGAGCATTCTGCTGCAATGCTACCATATCTTCCAGCATCTTTTGTTGTCTTTCCATCATGCCCTGCATCCAAGCAGCATGTGGATCGATTGGTGGGGCGTTCCTTGATCCTCCTGCCATAATTCTGCAAATGATACACCAAGTATTAAGTTGATCAGTCTCAATGTCTCTTACCATCATAAGAAGCATAATGGCAGAGTTACTTAAGGGACAAAACCGTCCTAGCTAATCTAAGCCCGACTAGGTCGAACTGCTCTGATACCATAATGTAACACCCTGATAAATTCTAACATGTAGAATCACCGAAATGCACTAAATGGCATACATCAGAGTAACTTCCTGTTATTGAAATATTGAACACAACTAAAACTTTCGATAATACATATCAAATGGTTCTCTGAACCTCATAAACTTCCTGAAAATGCTTAAGTTTCAAAGCTTAAGACTTGTACATAATCCTGGTGTTCAATACTCAATACATAAAGTAGCGGAAACGATTTATAACTTATACATGATAGTTATACAACCGATAACAAAAGTAATACAGAAGGGTAAGGGCCTAAAACATGAAACACAAACTTCCGGACTCCTCGAGTCACACCAGCTAACCATGCTTTGTCGCCTTTGCCTTTCCCTATTTCTCTGTAAAAACCACAAATATGAAGGGTGAGATAAACATTATCTCAGTGAGTCCTATCGAGACCCCTGACCAACTCTAACGGTTTATTTTACTTGAATCTAAACTCGTGGCCCTAATAAGCGACCACGTGAATACATGATGTTTACTCGTAACTTGTAGCCCTAATAAGCGACTACTTGTTACATTTCTGATTTTTCCTGACGTAGCCCTAATAAGCGACTACAGATCATATTTTAACATGAACTTAGCACAACCCGAGATATAATGCTAGACAATCTTGATTGCCCAATATCTATGGAAACCCCAATTCGAAATTCTATTCGAATAATGCTAGGGTCCTAGCTTTGGATTCATGACTCCCCTCCACTAGGTATGCTAATAACTGGAGGATCGTCATCCTCGATATACACAAGGTATACCATCTACCTTTCCCCGAGGGAAAGTAACTTGATTTGTGTTTACATGAATTGAGAGTTTTTATGTCTTTCTAGACTTACAATCAATTAGCTTACATGACTTGATGAACTTGAAGTTCGTATCTTAACATGATTGGACTCAAGGTCCGTTAACATTTCTTGACTTATGCTCTCTCGCGTTCTCTAAGTACGGTTTTCTGTTACGTTCATAACACACGAGTTTTCTATCAAACATGTTCAATACCATGATATCAATATCTTTACATTGTTGGGGAACCATGAGGAATGGATTAGAAGAGTATTGGAATCACTCGGAATGGATAAAAAGGTACTTTGAATTTGAAGATCAGAAGGTCTCACACGACCCGTGCGTATAGGCGCACGACTCGTGTGTCATTGAACAATTCGTAGAGGATTTCCAGAAAGATACGCACGACCGGTGCCGACTGAGCGCACGATCCGTGCGTTATTCAGTAAAATTGTAGGAAGTTCCAGAAACTTACACACGACCCGTGCGACTGAGCGCACGATCCGTGCGTGTTTAAAAATCTAGTTCTTGTCGTATCAGACGGGGGCGCACGACCCGTGCTCGTAGGCACACGATCCGTGCGTCTCTATCAGTTTTCCAGAAAATAGGTTTTTCATGAGTAAATCCATTCCATTCCGATTCTCATTTCTCTTCCGATCGAGACCCAAACTTAAGCATGCATTGAAAACAGTATATTATAGTAATCCCAAATCAATCCAAACAATCAATCAAGTAACTTCACATTTTAAATCACAATCTTTTCAGTAAAACGGTTTTCAAAAAGGTGGAGACTCATAAAACACATGCATTCCCTAAGCGAGTTATAGAACTCACCCGAAGTGATGAAAATCACGCAAACACCGAGACTCCGAGAACTCAACCACTCTAAAAACCACGAACTCTCCACGAATTCGCCCCAACAACGAACTCAGCTACTCCAAAATCGCTTGGACAGCAGCTGATTCCGAATCCTAGCTACCCAACGACTTCAAACAGCAATTTGTGGCTTGGAGGTGAGCCTTGATACTAAATAATGAACTCTAGCAAGGACATGCAAGGGTTATATCTCCATTTCCATGCTTGGAGCTTGAAGGTTTGAAAATGGTGTTTTGGAGAGAAGTTGGATGTTTGTTCAGAAAATTAGATCAATGGGAAGAAGAAGAAAAATGATGGAGGATGGTAGTTTTAGATCACACATGCATGAACAATAGAGGTAGGATCTCTTCCCTTCCTTCTCCACTCTCTCTCTCGAGTTCTCTCCCTCTCTCCCAAGCTCCCTCTCTTCTATTCTTTCTTTTGCTGAAACTAAAAATGAATTGGTGTTGTGGTGTGTTCAGCTGGCTTTCAAAAGAAAGGGGGTTGCAAGGACTAAAATACCCTTCTGCCCTCCTTTACTAACACTTCCTTTAATTCACTTCTAATCCAACAATTACACCTAAACTTCCATACTTAGTATGCTACATTAATTATACTTACACACAATCATTTATTTAATTCAACCTCACACAATAATTAGCAATTATGCTAATTAATCAATTAGTGATAACCTCTTGCGCTAAATATTTCATTTAGCTAATAATTCACCTCAAATCCCTGAAATCTTCAATCAACTCTAACTCCTTAGCCATCATCGTCGACATATGCAAGGACTTTCGACTTAAAGCATCAGCTACGACATTAGCTTTGCCTGGATGATAGTTCAAACCGAAATCATAGTCTTTCAACAATTCCAGCCACCTTCGCTGCCTCATATTCAGCTCCTTCTGGTCAAATAAATATTTCAAACTCTTATGATCACTGAACACCTCAAATCTGGAACCATACAAATAGTGCCTCCAAATCTTTAACACAAAGACTACTGCGGCCAACTCCAAATCATGCGTTGGATAATTCTTCTCATGAGTCCTTAAGTGCCTCGACGCATAAGCAATCACCTTCCCATCTTGCATAAGCACGCCACCTAGACCCATCTTCGATGCATCACAATACACTACGAACGGCTCTCCCGGATTTGGCAACGTCAAAACAGGAGACGTCGTCAATCTCTTCTTCAACTCAAGGAAACTTTCCTCACAACGAGCATCCCACACAAAAACCTTACCCTATTAAGTCAACTGCGTCAACGGAAGGGCCAACTTAGAAAAACCTTCGATGAACCTCCTGTAGTAACCAGCTAACCCTAAGAAGCTTCTAATCTCCGTAGCCAACGTCGGACTCTCCCACTGCATCACGGCATCAACCTTAGACGGATCCACAGCAATACCACTACCAGAAATGATATGACCCAGAAAACTCACTTGCTACAAGACAAACAACAGCTAGATATAAATGACAACACACCATTGTCAATTGACACTACGACTGGACAACTTGGCCGGACAGACCGAACTTTTGCTCTGATACCACTAATGTAACACCCCTTTTCTACCCGGTAATTATTTAATAAAATCAGAGTTATAAAAAAATTTCATACTTCGAAAAGAGATGTCACACATTCATCGATGATTCAAAACGTCACATACGATATATAACACTTTGTCAAAAAGGGTCGAAGCCCATAACACCAGTTTAGTTAACCACATCGTCAAAATACATCACCACGCAGCGGAAAAGAAATAAGTTCTAAAACATAAAATAATAACGTCCTGAATGGACTCCAAATAATAAAATGCAACAGCCAAAGTCTAGGTTCGTTTTCCCCCTTGAGTGTTACATATCAAAGCAAAGGACACCGACTCAAAATAGCGAAGGTAATTAGGCCTTCACTCGCAATCACCTGCACGTTACCGCATCGGGGTAACATTCAAACAGAAGGGGTGAGTTATCTTCAATATAATAGCGTAAAATGATAGGAAATATGCTAGAATATGACAACTATATCTACCATTCCACTACACACATCTATTCATAAACACACGTCAACTTGTAAACACCACAATCAGCCACCAAACGTCATGATAATGCATGAATGCAACCCACACCAACGGGCATATGCATGTGGTACCAAATCACCAAGAGTTTTGCCCGTAAATAGGGGCGTCACCAAGATTGAGAGCTTTCACACCCGGCTCACCAATTCACAAAAATTGAGCTTTCACACCCGGTTCACTAGTTTTAGAAAAATTGAGCTTTCACACCCAGCTCCAAGACCAAAGGTCTTCACCAAAAATAAATGCACATGCTGTATGCGACACCATGAATGCACACAAAGAATCATCCAAAATAGTCACAATATGACACACCAAAATTAACCACCGAATATCACCAAAGTTGAGCTTTCACACCTAGCCCAACGACACCGAAACACCAAATTACCCGACACAACGGAACACCAAGATTTGGAACCTTCACACCTAGCTCCAACAACACCAAGGTTTGAGCCTTCACACCTAGCTCAAACAGCACCAAGACACCAAAATGACAACAAGTTTCCAAAATATTGGGACAACGACAATTTTCCAAAATATTGGGACAACGACAATTTTCCAAAATATTTGATTGCGACAATTTTTCTTTTCCTAAAACAGCAACATTTAACGACTGAGCCAACCTTTAACAATTTCCAGAAAAATAGACTACTGTGCCTCAAATTAGAATATTCAGCTAGGCATCTGAATACGCTTTCGAAAACATTTTGAAACGTCTCAATCGGACTCCCGAGTCAAAAGAGCGCCCAGGCACAGGGCGCCTAGCAGGAACACGCAACACAGAAAACTGGCGCCCAGGAGCAGGGTGCCCAGCAACAGGCAACACAACTGAACCTGGCGCCCAGGAGCAGGGCGCCTAGCAACACTGCAGGAAATAGCGCCCTTGGCGCCCAGACAGTCCACAACCCAACAGAAACGCAACACAGGCACAGGAATTGGCGCCCTTGGCGCCCAGACAACCTACAGCACAAAACGCAACACAGAACCCAGGCACGCACCACACACGGGAACGGCGCCCATGGCGCCCTTGCGCCAAGACAGCGCGCAACACAACTCAGGAACAGGCGCCCATGGCGCCCCTGCGCCAAGACACAACAACACACACACTGGCACACGCACACACACACGAGACACGGCGCCCATGCACAGGGCGCCAGAAACAGCAACAGAACACCAAGCAACATGGTCAGGCACGGCGCCCAGGCACAGGGCGCCAAAAACAGCATCTAGAACAATGGCGCCCATGGCACCCTAGGGGTCTATATTTTCGTTATTTCACCAATTTAAATCACCATTCCTTGACCACCAATGTCAATCACCATGAATTGTTAATTATCACACCAAACAACAATTAATCGAACACCTAGCATGCAATTAGTTATAACAACAATGAATCACCAATTTTTAGGATCACATCAATCACCAACAAGCCAAATTTCAATTCAACCTAGTTATAATTCAACTATCACCAAATCAAACATCAAAATCAATCAAGTGGTATCATAGGACCTATCCCTACATAACCCCATCATGAAACCCCATTATAAGGAAGAACCCCACCCTTACCTTATAGTAGGAGAGCACTAATCCTCTTGATCAAGTCACCAACAAAACCTCAGCAACACAGCTCCTCTCTGCTCCCTTGAATTCGCGAACTCCTCCTCCTCCTCTTCTCCCTTGGATGCTCCGAAACCCTTTCTCTCTTTCTCTCCTCTATTCGCAACTTTTCTTTCTTTTTCTCAAAACAATTCGCATAATGAGCCAAACCCTAGCCTAGGCGCTTCACCTATGCGCCTAGCTAGTGGGCTCTTGGATCACGGGCTTTCCTCCAGCTTAAGCCCGATCACTAACACCATCCCCTAATATTCGATTATACACCTCTTAGTCAAATGCTAATATGATTACACCAACTAAAATAAATAAATAAATAATTGGATACCTAGATATTTAATTAAATATTTGGGCAATTTCAACTCTAATTTGGTGGTGCTTATTCCTAAAATCAATGGAGCTGACAGTATTGAGAAGTTTCGGCCTATCGCCCTTGCGAACTTTAAATTCAAGATTATTACTAAGGTTCTTGCTGACCGTCTTTCCAAAATTGCTCCCCGTATTGTTTCCTCTCAGCAACGTGGCTTCATTGAAGGTAGGAACATATCTGATTGCATTTGCTTAACTTCTGAAGCCATTAATATGCTGCATAATCGGGCTTTTGGTGGTAATATGGCTTTAAAAGTTGATGTCACGAAAGCTTTTGATACGCTGGGTTGGAATTTCCTTCTTAGAGTACTCAAGGCTTTTGGTTTTAATCACAAATTCTGCGATTGGGTGAATGTCCTTTTGCACTCTGCTAAGCTCTCGATTTCAGTTAATGGCAAGCCTTCTGGGTTCTTTAGCTGCAAGCGTGGTGTGCGTCTAGGGGACCCCCTCTCCCCCCTTCTTTTTTGATTGGCTGAGGAGGTTTTGGGCAGAGGCATCTCCAAACTGGTGCAGGATGGGGACCTTCAGTTAATTAGTGGTCCAAGAAGCACTCGGGTTCCCTCTCACACCCTTTATGCTGATGATATCATGATTTTTTGCAGAGCTTCCCAGAGAAATCTTCATAATCTTCTCAATTTCTTTACTAAGTATGGTGAAGCTTCTGGTCAGATTGTTAACTCTAGAAAATCTACTATTCATTTGGGCGCCGTTCCAATTACACATCAACGTCGCATTGCATATTTTCTGGGCTTCTCTATTAGCCAATTACCTTTCACATCAAAGGAAAGCCTAAAGCCGTTTATTTAATGCCTATTGCTGACAAGATTAAAGCCAAGCTGTCAGCTTGGAAAGCTTCGCTTCTATCTATTACCGGAAGAGCTCAGCTTGTCAAGTCGGTTGTTCAAAGCATGTTAGTTTACAACTTTATGATTTACAAATGGCCTACTTCTCTGTTGAACATGGTGGACTCTTGGATTAGAAACTTCATTTGGTCTGCGGACGCCAATCAGCGGAAAGTAGTTACTCTGGCGTGGCATAAGGTTTGTAGACCATCTTCTGAGGGGGGGGGGGTCTTAGGATTAGGTCCCTAAAAGATACTAATAAGGCAGCCTGCCGAAAGCTTAGCTGGGAGCTTAGCACTTCCCAGCATAGTTGGGCTGTCTTATTAAGGTCCAGAGTTTTCCGAAATAATACTCCCAGCATATTAGCTCTTCTTTGTTGGGTAATTTGCGAAATCATCTAGCTGCCATTCAAGACAACTGCATTTGGCAAATTGGTAAAGGTGACTGTGTCAATTTTTGGCTTGATCCCTCGGTGTCGGTTCCTCTGGTAACTCTTCTCAATGTCCCTGAGCATCTTCAGCATTTTCTCAAGGCCCGAGTTTGCGACTTGATTCAGGATGGTCATTGGTGTATTCCAGCATCTCTAGCCAATAGCTTTCCTCAATTGGCTTCGCTCCTTAAGGAAAAGGTCCTGCCTTCCTTTGAATCTCAGGATCAAGTGATCTGGAAGAACTCTACTGATGGTATGCTTACTTTTAAAATTGCTTATCTCTTCCATAGACCTATTAGGCAACCTTTTAGGTGGTGCAAAAATATTTGGCGTAATGTTATTCATCCTTCCAAGTCTTTTCTTCTGTGGCGCATCCTCCACAAGCGTATGCCAACTGATGAGCAGCTCAAAAATGGTGGTTGTGGCACTGTTTCCATGTCTAGTCTTTGTAAAGTGGACACTGAATATTCCTTACATTTGTTCTATGAGTGCTTTTTCGGTTGACTATAAGCCCCGCAAGGCTCCTATAACTATCGAGGTTCTTTGGAAAACCCCTCCTTGCTTTTGGGTTAAGTGTAACACAGATGGCGCTGCTAGGGGCTCTCCTGGTTTAGCTCCGTGTGGGGGCATCTTTCGCGATAGCAATGCTAGCTCTCTTGATTGTTTTATGCTCCCACTTGGTACAAATTATGCTCTTCATGCTGAATTAATGGGTGTCATTGTGGCCATTGAGGTGGCTTTCAATAAAGGTTGGCATCGTTTATGGATCGAAAGTGACTCTCAGCTTGCTGTTATGGCCTTCTCTTCTCCTTCTATTGTGCCCTGGAATCTCCGTACTTGGTGGCTTAATTGCATGGTTCTTCTCAAATCCATGATCTTCATCTGCACTCATATTTATAGGGAAGGGAATCATTGTGCTGATAAGCTTGCGTCTCATGGGATTACCCTGTCTGGATTTCAGTGGTGGAGCTCCATTCCCTCTTTTATCAGGGATGAGTTTCACCGAAATAGGGTTGGTCTTCCTTATTTTCGTTTTAAGCATTAACTTTGTTCGCAAAGGTTTTGGTTTATGTCCCCCCTTACTTTTTGTAATTTTCTGTTTTTTAATGGAATCGGGGGGAGTACTCTTTCCTTCTAGTTGCTTTTATCCCTAAGGGGGGTTTTGCATCAGAAGGTTTTAACGAGGCTCCTTTCCTTTTGTTAAAAAAAATTCTAATTTAATCCCATCATTTTCAAAGTTTCATTCCAAATATCAAAACGAAGTACCGAAAGGAGAAGTTTTGATATTAGAACTATGGGATTAAACAAGGGTTGCCTCCCAAGCGCTGCGTGGGAGGCAACCCACGGGTTTACCTATGTTTTGTTTTTCTGGAATAAGAAGAAAAGCTACAAATGCTAGTCAATGTGAGCTTTCTTACCCCTCCCATATATTCTATTCTGTTTTACATTAAGGACAATGTTTGGTCCAAGCATGGGGGGGTATCTTGCCCTTTTTACTATTTTTATTGAGTCTAGTTTACTTTGAATAAATATCATCTCCCCTTGTTATAAGTCTTTGTAACTTTCCTAAAAACATGTTTTTTAAAAGGCCACTTTTGGATAAATATTTGAGCTTCATAGCATTAATCTAGGTGGACTGGCTGCTAAAAATAGAAATAATTGTTTGTTTGTTGTTGCTTCTTGGGTTTTCACACACACACTCTTGAGACTGGCTTTTAGTTATTAGTACTATTAGGAATATTGAAAAGAAACTAGTAATCTGGTTCTCTTGGTGACATTCACCGGATGCGAGATTACTGGAGAAAAATGTCTGAGATGGGGCATCAAGAACAAGGAAAAAAAAGAAAAAAAATGCAAATTAGTACATCAAGCAAAAAGGGCTGACCACTTTAGTTCAGATTGAAAAATTTAAAAATTAAAAGTGGTTGGCCTGCATGTGAAATCAAAGAAAAAGAAAAAAAAATGCTTGAATGCCCAGCGTATAAAGACCCTCCTTTGAGACCCAATCTAGTGAATGGAAGACCCAAGCTTAAGAATGCTAGGGAACTCGTTCTATGCTGACATTGATATCTTTTCTAATGTGCTGATACCTCAAACTTGTCTCTTAATTCACAAAAAGCCCAAGTGGTAAGTCTCAAACCAACTAAGAAATGCTGAAATTTGCCCCGGTTCACTTAAGGTTTTTGCATGAGTTTAAAATTTTTCCCAAAATTGGTCTAAAGGGGTTTTATAGTTTTGCTTGAGGACAAGCAAAGATTCAAGCATGGGGGAGTTTGATAAGTTCATTTTATGTGTCTTTTTAGTACTAATTTTTATTAAGTTATTTGGTACTTAAGTTTTATTTTAGAGCTATTTTACTACCGATTGTTTGTTTTTGTTTTTAGATCAAGCTTTGAGAAAAAGTGAAGGAATTAGAGAGCAAAAAGTATAAAGAGAAGTCTCAAGCAAAAAGGGAACAAAAAGAATTAAGAAAGCTGGAAATTTACACTGTCAGTGTCTGGCACGACCAGTGCGTAATTTGGCACGACCAGTGCGTGATATATTTTCCCGTTGGAATATTAAGTAACAGTCAGTGTTTGGTACGACCAGTGCGTGATCTGGAACGACCAATGCGCCCTGCATCAGATTCCAAAGTTGTTACACTTTGTTACTTCATTGCTTGTAATGAGATTTAACTCATTTGTCTCTTTTCTTAGCCTATATAAAGCACGAATTTATGAGTGCTTAGGACCTTCTTAGGCTATTGTAATACTACTCAAAGTTTACTCCTAAGATTTATGCAATTCACTTTCTTCATATTAAGTTCTTGTTCTTTATAATTCTTGCACTTTACATTCTTGCAACTTTACTTTCTGTTCTTTATTTTCCAGCACCTTTATATTCTGCACTTTACTTTTTTGTCATTTACATTCCAAGTCATTTACATTCTGTCATTTACAATTCCGCAATTTACATTTTCGTCATTTATCTTTCATGTCTTCTTCTTTTTCTAAGTTTTTGTCTACTATGATCATGAGTGAGTAGACCCCTTTTAGTCTTGGGATTGTGGGACTAATCCAATGATAGACCCATAAACAATCCCAAGTCTAAACTCTATTTTATTAAAATTATATTCTAATTTAATCCCATCATTTTCAAAGTTTCATTCCAAATATCAAAACGAAATACCGAAAGGAGAAGTTTTGATATTAGAACTATGGGATTAAACAAGGGAAACAAAACAAGAGAATAGTTTTGGGACCTTTGGGATAAAAGAGGCTTGTACTTAAGGGGTCTTGGCAATAATCAACCATGAGAATAGGTTTTGATTATTGTTTCGAGGAACACTTCTATATTCCGAGAGGAAATAAGAGTTACCATTGAATGTCTTGTCCTTAGAAATACTATTTCATATAAAATAGGGAATGGCATGAGGGGTTGTGAGTTCATTATATCATTGTGAAGAAACCACAATCCTAGGACACTTTTATTTATAAATTAAAACCCAAAATAATCATCTATTTCTACTAAATCATTCCTTTTAGCTAATCACCACCGAAAATGAAATCGGTAATTACAAAATCTCTATGGGATCGATATTTTTACTACGCGATAGAACCGTGCACTTGCGGCCTATCAGATGACCGTAGAAACTGATCCTTTTCCCGCGGCAGACATTAATATCGTGTCCTTTTCAGGCGCCGATCAGGGAAAAGGGAATAAGATATATGTATGGGCACCCAAGCGAGAGGGTCTCCCAGAATGTACGCTATCGGCCTTTGACCGATTGGGAACTCTTATGGGAGGATCTACCGTAGAGGATCGCATGGCTTACTTACGCAGCAAATTGGAAGTAGGAGAGCCCACATCGAGGGAAACCTAATAAGAAATTTCCTAAGCTACGCAGACTCACCCAGGAGTTAAGGGAGCTCCATTTGACCAAAGTAAACCCTGCACGGCAGCCTCCTCAGACAAGTAGGGTCGGGCCTAGGCCAAAACACCTCCCGCATCTCAGCACAAGAACTCATTCCTAAAGGGGAAAAGAGGGTGGCTAGAGTTACGACAGAATAGGGTTTGGTGTCTCTGGACATCACAGTGATGAATGACAAAGAACTATGGGCGACTAGACAGTACGACCACCCTCTGAGGTCCCATGGGATCAGTGGATGACTCAAAATGTGTCCATAGGATCGGTCCCACAAGCAATCCTTCCCACACGCTCGCAGAAGAGGAGGTTGTAAAGGGCGCGGTCGATTCAAACAATGAAAGGTATGCTGCATATGCTGACTGCAGCTAGGGAAAGAGATACACAGGAGACCCCTGTAGCCTCTGTGGCCACTGCGTTGGAACAGGCTTTCTCCAAACCTACTAAAGCAAGTACTAGCATGACACTTATAGCAGTGGCACCCCCATAGAGCACTGTTTAGGGGTGTTCAATGGTTTGGGTAAATTCGAACCAACCCGTAGCCCAACTCAAAATGAAGCGTTTGGTTCGGATTATTTTCGTGATTGGATCAATTCCGAACCAACCCATTAAAATTCGTACTAGTTTGGTTCAAATAACGGATTTAAAAAAAAATGAACCCAATCCAACCCGTCTACCCGATCTTATTGAGGTAATGCGCTATATTAATGTCTATTAGTCTTCTAACTTCTAGTCTTCTTCATTAAGTTGCACATATTCATTAGTCTTTTATCATTAATTCATTAATCAAGGCTACACACTCCATCATCCATTAAGCTTTACATTTTTCCTAGGCTCCCAAATTATCAACACAAGGTCCACATTCATATCATCCTCACAATCACAAATTCACAAGTCACAATAGTTGGTTCTCACGCATTAATTATCTTACTCATCCCTACTCACTCATGTTGTTCAACTTCCAAGTAAATGTATTTCTTCCCAAAAGCCAAACACCCTTAACATTTCCAAACACAAAAGAGAAGCTTCGCAGTACAAAAAAAATGAACCTTAACGAACCGTAGAATTTTATGTTTTAAAAACTAGACGGTAACACGTGACCTGTGAGCCCAATCCAAACCAACTCATCCAATATCGGGTCGGTTTGGTTCAAATTTTATAGAAAAAAACACAAAATCCAAACCAACCCAAACCGATTAAATATAATTGGTTCGGGCAACAGATTTAGTCAAAATCCATCCAAACCAACCCGTGAACACCCCCAACACTATTCCCGAGGATGAGCCCGAAATTAATAACATGATCAGGTCTGTCAAGGTTACTAGGAGTCCAATTACTAACGCCGTGATGGATTGCCCGTATGGTCCCCATAATCCCAAAGGGTCTGCGGCTATTGCTGAGGCGGCCCTTACTTTAGCCAAGCCGGAGCTGTCAGGCGATGACCTGTTGGATATGGGCATGGGCGAGGATGAAGAAATCCCTTCGGCCCGCTCGTCTTAGAGGAGGAGCCGATAAGCGATCAGAAAGGGTTGCTACCCTTGGAGTTTTGGGGAACAGAAGGACAACCTAAGGAACTTGAAGGCGACGTCTTCGCTGAGGAAGCCGAATGGGCTGCCTTGACCGAGGCAGACAATCGAGTGACCGAGGGAATGCTGTTTGAAAAACCCACGGCGAAAATGGTTATACACCTGAAAACACTATACATCAAGGCCCATCTGAATGGTAAACTGTTCAACAAGGTATTCGTGGATGGTGGAGCTGTTCTAAATATCATGCCTTTGGCTACTATGAAGAAACTTGGGAAAAATGCTGAGGAACTTATCCCAACCACTATGACCATGACCAGCTTCATGGGCCATCCCTCTCACGCTCTAGGGGTGTTGGTGGCCGATGTGACTGTTGGGTCCAAGGTAACGCGGTCGACTTTCTTTGTCATTGAAGGGAAGCCATCATATGCTGTGATCCTCGGTAGGAATTGGATACACACCAGTGAGTGTGTCCCCTCTACCTTGCACCAAAAGCTAATGATATTTTTTTTAAACAAAAAGGAAATGAGCCTCGTTAAAACCTTCTGATGCAAAACCCTCCTTAGGGATAAAAACACCAAGAAGGAAAGAGTACTCCCCCCTATTTCATTAAAGAATAAAAAGCAAAAATACATAAAGCAAGGGGGGACATAATCAAAACCCCTGCCAACAGAAATTACAAAAATTATTGTCTGAAACGAAAAGAAGGAAGACCAATCCTATTACGGTTAAAATCATCCTGAATAAAAGTGGGAATAGAATTCCACCATTGGAAGCCCGACAGGGTAGTTCCATGAGACGCAAGCTTATCGGCACAGTGATTTCCTTCCCGAAAAATATGAGTGCAACTGAAAGTCATGGATTTTAGAAGACCCATGCAATTAAGCCAGCGGTTGCGGATACTCCAAGGCATAATGGAATGAGACGAAATGGCCATAATAGCAAGCTGAGAATCACTCTCAATCCATAAACGATGCCAACCTTTGTGGAAAGCCACTTCAATGGCTACTATGATTCCAACAAGCTCAGCATGAAGAGCGTAATTTGTACCAAGAGGAAGCATGAAACAACCAAGAGATTCAGCATTACTATCACGAAAGATACCCCTACAAGCTGCTAAACCAGGTGAACCCCAAGCAGCGCCATCTGTATTGCACTTAACCCACGAGCAAGGAGGGGCCTTCCAAATAACCTCTATAGTTGTCGGAGCCTTACGAGGCTTGCAATAAACCGAAAACGCCTTAAGAATCAAAAAATCTTGCATGGAGTTTGACGTGGAGCCCTTGCTGAGATTACGAGAAATGCTCACATTTGCCGTGATCAAGTTCTTTATGTGAGTGGGCAAGATCTTCTTCTTGTCAAAAGGAATCTGATTCTGAGAGTGCCAAATAGCCCAAAATACGTTAATAACAGCGGCGGTAACAACATCATGCACTTGGTCAGACCAACGGCGCTGACAAACCTCAAAAATCATCTCTGGGGAGGAAACATTAATATTAATTGATAGCTTACCACTAAGCCAGTCCCAGAGCTCCTTAGCGAAAGAGCACTCACAGAAAAGGTGCAAAGATGTCTCATATTCCGCTTCACAGAGACTACACATGGAGACAGTTCCACATCCACAGTTTCTAAGCTGCTCATCTGTAGGCATACGGTTATGAAGGATACGCCAGACAATGAGAGATTTGGAGGGAGGGATGACACTACTCCAAATATTTTTGAACCGCCTAATAGGCTGCCCCATAGGCCTATAATGAAGATAAGCAGTCTTAAAAGTAAGCATACCATCTGTAGAGTTTTTCCAAATCAGTTGATCTTGGGAGTCAAATGAAGGCAGATCTTTTTCACGAAGGAGCGAAGCCAGCTGAGGAAAGATATTAGAAAGAGATTCTGGAATACACCAGTGACCATTCTGAATGAAGTCACAAACACGGGCTTTTAGAAAGTGCTGACGATGCTCAGGGACATTGAGAAGATTTTCCAGAGGGTCCGACATCCACTGATCTATCCAAAAGTTGATACAGTCACCTTTACCGATTTGCCATATGCAATTTTCATGGATATCGGATAAATGATCATGCAAAGTACCCCATAAAGACGAACTGATATGATAAGAGATCGTATTCCTATTTCTGAAAACTCGGGACCTTAATAAGACAGCCTAGCTATTTTGGGAAATGCTGAGTTCCCAGCTAAGCTTAAGACAGGCTGCCTTATTTGTGTCTTTAAGGGATCTAATCCCGAGACCCCCCTCAGAGATTGGTTTACAAACCTTATGCCACGCCACTGTAACCACTTTACGCTGATTGACATCACCAGACCAAATGAAATTTCTGATCCAAGAGTCGATCGTATTCAACAGAGAGGTAGGCCATTTGTATATTAGGAAGCTGTACACTATCATACTTTGAACAACCGACTTGACAAGCTGCGCTCTTCCAGCAATAGAGAGGAGCGAAGCTTTCCAAGCCGATAACTTGGCTTTAATCTTGTCAGCAATAGGCATTAAATAACCAGCTTTAGGCTTACCTTTGAAAATGGGGATGCCCAAGTAGGTGAAAGGCAGCTGGCCAATAGAGAAGCCCAACAGATCGGCAATGTGACACTGCCGTTGATTGGGAACAACGCCCAAATGAACGGTAGATTTACTAGAGATAACAACCTGACCAGAAGCCTCCACATACTTGGTAAAGAAGTTAAGAAGACTATGAATATTTTTCAGCGAAGCTCTGCAAAAAATCATGATATCATCAGCATAAAGGGTATGAGATGGAACCTGAGTGCCTCTAGGACCATTAATTAACTGGAGATCCCCATCATGCACCAACATGGAAATGCCTCTTCTCAAAACCACCTCAGCCAAGCGGAAAAGAAGGGGGAGAGGGGGTCCCCTTGACGCACACCCCGCTTGCTGCTAAGGTACCCAGAGGGCTTGCCATTGACTGAGATTGAAAGCCTTGCAGAATGTAAAAGAGCATTAATCCAATCACAGAATTTGCTATTAAACCCAAAAGCCCTGAGGACTCTAAGAAGGAAATTCCAGTCCAGAGTATCAAAAGCTTTCTTGATGTCAACCTTGAGCGCCATATTACCACCAAAGGACCTATTGTGTAGCATATTAATGGCTTCTGAAGTTAAGCAGATGCAGTCCGATATATTTCTACGGGGGATGAAGCCACGCTGCTGAGATGAAACAATACGGGGAGCAATTTTGGAAAGACGGTCAGCAAGTACCTTAGTAATAATCTTAAACTTGAAGTTCGCGAGGGCTATAGGTCGAAACTTCTCAGTACTGTCGGCTCCGTTGACTTTAGGAATAAGGACTACCAAATTAGAGTTGAAGTTCGGGAGCATCCAACCCTGCTTGAAGAACTGCTGGACTGCGTTCACCGTGTCCTCCGCAATGATGTCCCAGAACTGCTGAAAAAAGAAAGCCCCAAAGCCGTCCGGCCCAGGGGCACCGTTAGAATTCATAGCAAAGATGGCCTGCTTGATCTCTTCCCTATTAGGAACGCTGGTGAGCATATTGTTCTCCTCACCTGTAACAAGATTAGGGATAATCTCCTCCACCATACCATTGTCAAGACACTGGTTATTAGAGGCGAAGATATTCTCAAAATAATTAACAACATGAGATTCAATATCATTCGGAGAAGTAAGAAGAACATCACCATGTTTTAGGGCAGTTATTTGCTTGGTAATATGTCTAATTCTGACCATCTGAGGGAAAAATTGTGTGTTGCGATAACCATGTGAGTGCCAGTTAAGTCTGGATTTTTCGAGCCAGAAATCCTCTTGGGAAGCTAAAGCTTGTTGTAGCTCAAGCTGATGGACCTTTTCTTGCTCCTCTAACAACTCTGAATAGCCATCATTATCAATCTGAGCTTCAACGTGATCTAGTGATGCGGTCGCCACCTGCACCCTCATATTAACGTCCCCAAAGACATCTTTATTCCAAGCCTTAAGCGTTAACTTAAGGTTTTTAAGCTTCTGATTGAGGACCACCATAGGGCATCCAACAATATGAGATTGCCAAGCCTCCTTAATCACATTCAGGCAGTCAGGGTGACTCGCCCAAGTGCGAAGGAATTTGAAAGAAGAGGGATGCGCCCCATCTGTAGTCTGAAGATCAAGCAATAAAGGGAAATGATCAGATCTAGATTTAGTAAGAGTATAGCAAGAGATTCCTGTGTAAAAAGTGAAGCAGGCGTCATTGCAAATTGCTCGATCAAACCTTTTCTCCGTGAAAGCCCGGCCTTTACGACCGTTAGATCAAGTGTACTGAACACCCCTAGTTGGCAGATGAATCAAGCTATTCAAATTGGTCCAGTTCTGAAAGTCTTCACAGGCTGCTTTAGAGGGGGTTCCACTACCTCTATAGCCATGAATCCAACTAAGTGTGCATTCAGTGTGTCTGCAGGTAATTTCTTGGGCTTCCTAGTGCATAATCAAGGCATCGAGGTAGACAAGAACAAAGCTCAGGAAACTTAGAAGCGAGACCTCCCAGGAGTAAGAGGGAGCTCCAGAGCCTTCTCGGCAAAATCAACTTTTTGAGAAGGTTCATTGCTAACTCGGTAGGGAAGATGAAGGAGTTTTCGACGTGGCTGAGATTGAAAGAAACTGAGGAAATGACATGGGGGCAAAGCAGCGGGAGGCCTTTGATCAAATCAAGGCTGCCTTGACCAATCCTCCAGTCCTAGTACCTCCTTTTCCCGGGAGACTGTTGAAGCTCTGCATTGCGACCGTAGATCAAGCTATCGGCTGCCTCCTGTCCCACAACGACGACAACAGGGCCGAGCGAGCCATCTACTACCTTAGTAGGATTCTCAACGAAGTTGAGACTAGATACTCTTCAGTAGAAAATCTTTGTCTGTCATTATTCAATGCTTGTACTAAGTTTGAGTATTATTTATTGCCCAAAGAGGTTCTAGTTGTATGCAAAGTTGACATTGTAAGGTACTTACTTAATTGGCTAGTCTTGCAAGGTAGAGTTGTCAAGTGGGCTAATAAATTAAATGCATTTGCTTTGTCGTATGTACTGTTGAAGGCTGTCAAAGGACATGCCCTTGCCGATTTTCTTGCTCAACACCCATGTGTAGAGGTCCACGACCCACAGGCCGAGTACGTTAACTATATCAGCCTAAAACCTTGGGTCCTCATGTTTGATGGCTCGAGCACCCAAACAGGGGCTGGTGTGGGGATTTTGATATCTAGCCCATGTGGCAGAACGAGGAAATTCAAGTGCAGGATAGAGGATCAGGCATCCAATAATCAGGCAGAGTAAGAAGCCTTGATCATTGGCCTTGATATTCTGGCCGCCATGATGGTCCATTATATCGAGATAAAAGGGGACTCTCAATTGGTCATTAAGCAGATCAAGGGCAAATACAAATGTTATAACGCCAAGCTGAGAGAATTACGTGCCTCGGCCAACAACCTCTTGAAGGTGTTCACCGATGCAATTATCACGCATATCCCCAGAGATGAGAACCTAGAGGCGAATGACCTCTCCCAGCATGCCTCAAGGTATAAGAACATGGACGTTGAGGTTATGCATCAGGACGCCATAGTGGTGGTCGAACAAGACCCAGCTGATGCCTAGATAAGGTTGCTAGCCGATCACTTACGAAATCCCTCGGCTGGTGTTGATTTTAAGATTAAGCAGAGAGCCTTGAAGTATGTCCAAGTAGGCGAGGAACTATGCAAGAGAAGCACCAACGGGGTCCTCCTGCGCTGCCTTAAAAGGAAGGAAGCCTATTTGGTTATGGCTTAAATTCATGAGGGGGTTTGTGGTTCTCACAGGTTTGGCCCATCATGAAATGGTTAATCGACAGACATGGATACTATTGGCCGACAATCACAGCTGATTGTTACCAATATGCTAAGGGATGCGGTGCTAGCCTACACGGCCCCATTGAACGGGTGCCCGCGGACGAGCTCCACCCAATAGTCAAGCCGTGGCCACTCAGAGGATGGGCCATGGACTTGATTGGAAAGATATACCCTCCTAGCTCCAAGGGACATACCTTTTTCATCGTAGCCACAGACTATTTCACTAAGTGGATGGAAGCCATGCCTTTGGGGAATGTCAACTAGGCCACGGTAATCAGGTTCATTGAGAACCAAATCATATTTAGATTCGGAATCCCCGAAACCATTACTGCGGATCAAGGTACTTTGTTCACAGGAGATCAAGTGGTGGCCTTTGCCCAGGAATATGGCATCAAGATGAGGCATTTGACGCCTTACTATGCCCAAGCCAATGGGCAGGCCGAATCCACCAATAAGATTATCATTGAGCTTAATAAGAAGAACATAGAGGACAAGCCCAGGAGGTGGCATGAGACCCTAAATGAAGCATTATGGGATATGAGGAATTCAAAGTGTACGGCCACCGGCATGACACCATACCGATTGGTATACGGCCAAGATACAGTGTTGCCGCTCGATGAGGGTGAAACCGCAACAGGGACTTCTCCTAGTAGCAAACCCTCGGTGGGAGAAGGCTGGACTATGGTCACAGGAAGATCCTCTGCGTGACTGTGGACAGGCTCTTCCAAGAGTAGTCGCAAACGGTTCCATGACGCATTGGCCCGCTGAATGTCGTCTTGGCTTTTTCCCAAATCATATACAAACAATGATTTCTGGGCTTCCAAGTCTTTGATGCGACGGTCCAGGGGAGTACTCAGAAGATATAGGCGGTTTTGTTCTTGGATGGTCTTGGTGAGCCTACGAGCAGCTTCCTCTCGCCAAGGGAAAATATCTTCCAGTTCTATTTGGAGAAGAGTAAGTTCCTTCTCAATATCGACAATGCGGCGCCGAGTCATTTCTTCCTCGGCCATAACCCGCCTCTGCTCCGCTTACGCTTCGAGATAAGAGTTGGCATATACCCGCTTCTCCGATTGCAGTATGGATAGTTGGTACAGTGTTTGTTTAGAGGTATCTTGGCCAATCATGGCGGTGGAAAAACGCAACGAGATCCCAGAGAGCCGAAAGGCTATATGACGAAGGGCATTCCTTCAGTTCTCCGAGAGATCGGTGGAAGAAGCCAGCCTGAACGCCAAAGATCTCATGGTGGAGAGCCGAGTCGGGTCGGTAATGATGCTCCCTCGAAAGGTTTCTTCAAATCAGACCAGTTCCTCTGAAGAAGGGGGAGCTATCTGGGAAAGTTCTTGTGAGGCAAATTACTGAGCCACCTCATCATCCGTCATGAAAGGAAGTGGAGCCTGCACCTGAAGAGGAGAGGGAACAGAGATCTCTGACTCCGGGGGACCTTCGGCGGATACATGGGCATTGTATGGTGAGATAATAGGATGCTCCTGCAGCAAATAAAGGTTCGGGACAAAGGGACGATAATAGCAAAGAAAACCACAAAAAAAGCAGTGGGATATTGGGGATGGCCTGTCTGTTGCGGCTGTTGTGAGCCTTTTGGTTGTGGATGGTGTATTGGGGACCTCCTCAATGGTAGATCTTGTTCTTCTACGGAAGATGAAGGGCTGGTCGTCATCACTCTCTGCGTGGGGGAATATGCCGAAACCCATGTCAGAAATACACAGGTATGATGATATCACAGTGGAGACAAGAGTCATTTACTTGGCACAGGATTTGAGGTCATAGCGGCGTGTCACTCTGGTGGAAGGTTGCTTTGAAATGGTAGTGTTGCTTTTCTTGACTGCTAAAGGAGTTCAACTTGTTGTTACCGATGAAGGGGCTGGGGCAGGCTCTATGTAGGGTTGGCCGAGGTATTGGGCAAAATACGCGCTGAGCGGTCGAGGGAAGATTAAAGCTTTGATGCCAAACCACCAGTTGGCAAAGGCCGAAGTCTCCCCTCCGTTGTTCCTGTAGTGGGCCTACACACTATCGTTGACCCTATCAAAGCCGTCCCTGATAATCTGAGCCACACTCCCATCGGTGATACCTTCATGCCGAAGGAGACCACCTCGGTACTGATAAGGCAAGGGCACATGCTGCGTCAGGCCGTATTGTTTGCACACGAAATTGGGATGATAGTACTCTGCGAATACCTCACTGTACCGAGAAGCACCACGATAGCCAGTGAGTTAGTCTCTGGAGGCAAGGACGGAGCACCAGTTATCACGAACCGCTGCACGCTCTGACATGGGGAGGCTTGATTCAGGCACCGACGCATTGAAAATCCATGTCGGGCCGAGTTTTTTCTCCAGGACTGGGGTCCTGTGCATATCGGCCGAATCCATATGAAGAAGGGAATTGATGAACCCGGCCGAGTTTAAGTAGTGATTTTGTTAGTAGGGGACGAAGGTACAGCGAATCCTTTGGAAAGAATGTGGGGAAAGTAAAGATTTGCCCAAAGCTGGAGGAACCACATGGGACCCTGAATTTTGCGAATCTCCTTATGGTGTCAGAGTTGATCTAGTAGGACATACATTCCTCTATAAAGGCCGACCAAGAAGAATGATCCCCATGCATAAGTATCATCACTCAGCATCAGGGCAATGAATGGTTGGAGTTCTTGAACTATCCCCGTGGAGACCGTGCCATAAAGAAACCTGCAAAAGAAGTACATCAGAAACTCCGTGTGTTCGGTGTTGGAGATAGTGGCGCCGTTCCCAATGTTCTTGCTGATAAAGGAAGGGTGGCGTCCTTTTGCATGGACACGTTGAAAGTTGACTTTGGGAGGAAGACTGCAGGGATGAATCGCTGTGCCGTAAATTGAAAGCCACATAATGGCGGCCACATCCAGAAGAGTAAGGGTGAGGGTTCCCCAAAGGAACATGAACATATTAAACTCGGTTGACCAAAAGCCCAAAAGGGGCAAAAGCACGTGATAGTTGGGAGGAATGTCAAAAGTAGAAAGACGGGTGATTTCGTCTATGCCTCGAGCCTTCCACAGGTCTGGCTTAACTGGAGCTATACTTTCAAACCAGGCTCGGTAATCATCCGTGGGTTTGGCCCAGCCCCTGCTTTTAGTAACCTTCCCGTAGACAGTGAACCATTCCTGGGTGATTGAAAGACCTGATTGAGGGGAGGAGGCAAAGATGGCCTTGAAGGCCTTAAAACCTTCACGTACCTCGGTCGCCATGGGTTCTAAGGTGACTCCCCCTCCAACGGGGACCAGAAGATCCTCCTTGATAACAGGAAGCGAAACGAACGTCAGAGATGTGGCAAAAAGTGAAGGACTGCCATCGCTATCGTCGCCGCCATAGCTGTGATCTCTATTTTGGGAATCAGAATTGGAAGACATGCTCGCGAAAAGAGGAGGAACGGAAAAACCGTAGAAGTGGTGATTTGGTTAAGGCAAGGTCGAAATAGAAACTATGGCGTAGAAAACGAAAAGGCTATTTATGGCCTTCATAAGAAATGATTGAGATACATTGGAAACCGGTGTTGTGCCGTTTCACGTGAAAAGATAGGCTGTCATACGTCTAATCAGTGACGTAACGGCTAGTCACCATAAATGGTGTAGCCTGTCGTTTCAGTTTTCACGCTGTTAGTCACATCCACTCGGCTGGACAACAATGCAAAAAGGGGGGCATTTGTTAACACACAAAATTAAGTTTGGCAGAGGGAAAAGAAGGGTAGAGAGCCAAAACAGGCGTCCAGGCAGTCACAAGAACGAGATAGGGCTGGAAGATAATTGCCATAAGATTCGGGATGGGCATGGAAAGAAGATATTTAGAATCCCCAAAGGAATGAAGACAAGGCGCCGAGGTATCATGATACTCGGTTGGAAAGAGCCTCGGCCATGGGGTGACTCGGCTGAAAAGTCAATGGCCGAATGCTGAAGAGAGGACACGACCGAGAAGGGATGTGGCCGAGGCGAGGAATACTTTCTTGGAGCTCAAGTATTCAATGCACATGGACACATTACGTTGGAGCGGTTAAGGTCAATGAGCGGAAGACTCCACAGAAACTGGAATGACTAAAGGTGCACCCCACTAACCGTGCTAGTGAGGTCGTGGAGGAGTGAACGCCGAGTTTCTAGAGATCAGGCTTAGTTAGAAACGTTGATCTGGATTAATCCAACGGTGGGCAGATGTAGGCTTGAGTAGTGGCCAACGAAGGCTCGTGTATATATATAGTAGTACTTGTGCTGTTCGAAGACACACATCAATCAATACACAAGTCTTTCCTTATTCTATTTTCTTTATGCTTTCTTAGGTTCGTAGGGCACCCATAGTCGAGGAACAGAGTTCGTTCCTCGACGCCATCGCTTGAAGAAAGAGGAATCACAAACTGTCCAAACCTCTGGCCAATTCCACAGCTAGAATACAAGAGTTTGACGACAACAGTACTAACGAGTAGCGATTTAAGTTTAGCACTTAGAAAAACATTTGAGAAGGGTTGTAAAATAGTGTTTTAAGAAAACTGCATGTAGTTGAGAAGGGTCAGCAAAGCTGTCTTCACAGTTTTCTAAAACCTTCTCTAAACAGAGAGTTTCAAGTGCAGTGTAAAAACACCTTAGGAAAGCAGTAGATAACAAAATGATGTAGAGTGGTTCACCCAGAACCCGGGGCTACATCCACTCCTCACACCCAATGAGTACTTCCACTATTTCCCAAATAGTTTACAACTTTACAACCAACCTAGGCTTAAAGTTCTTGTGGTAGTTTTCTTCACACTACTCTACCTACTGTTTCTTGTGGTAGTTTTCTTCACACAGCTCTACCCACTGTTCTCACAGCTAATACAATCCTCCTGATCTATTAGGTGGCTTCTAACACTCTTCTCAAACCCTATAGTAACACATGGTACTTGAGAAAATTTCTAACAGGTTTTTCAATGTACTGTTTGGGGTTTTTTTTGTGGAATTACAAGATCTTGGTTTAAACAAGATAGATTCAAACGAATCCTAAACAACAAGTTAAATACTGTTGTCGTCAAACTTTTCGGTCCTAGCTGTGGGGTCGGCCAGAGGTTTGGACAGTCTTTAATTCCTCTGTTCTTCAAGCATTTGCGCCGAGGAGGGAACTCTGCTCCTCGACTATGGGTTTCCTGACTCCTCTAGAAAGGGTCAGGTTGAGTGAATGGGACGCGAGGGTTTGATTATCTACTGGCCAAATGCATAAAGATAAAAGTAAAGTGGGGTAAAAGAAGATAAAGCAGATAAAAAATAGAGTTTTTGTATTGATGTGTGTCTCCTTTACAATCGTTCCTCTTCCTATATATATATATATATATATATATATATATATATATATATATATATATATATACATAGAGCCTCATCAGCCACTATCCGAGCCAACACTTGCCTACCCTCAGCCTTGTTTACTATCCCTCGGGCTTACCCCTTCCTCACGGAGTTTAAATTGTGATTTGCCCTGAGGCCCTCTCTTGAGTCCATTCTTTCAGCAAACATCTCTTATGATTTTGTCTAATGGCTTGCCTCAGCACCCTGATCCCTTTTCTCTTTTCTCTCGTATCGCCGTGAGGACGTGACTGATGGTACAAAAAACCCTTGATATGACTTGATGTGACGGTTTGAAGAGACTTAACTGCCATTAAGTGACACTTGACGGTTCGCCTTATGCGAAATGATTGGGCGACGCAACGGTTCCCGATGTTGCACAAGCTACAAATAGCCTTCATCATTGCCACGCACGGTTACTTGCTCTTCTTGAAAATGTTTCACCCTCTCCGCTGTTTTCTTTTCCTTGCATATTTTCCCATAGAGTAGGATAATACGCTTTAAGATATTTGCCGTTGATTTTTGTTTCAAACTCTTCTCCGTCTAGTGTAATCAAACGGTATGCCCCCACCGTTGAACACTTCACTCACAATGTTGGGCCCGTCCCAATTCGGGGACCACTTGCCAAATTGGGGGTCTTTCTTCACAAGTGGCAGAATAGTCTTCCAAACGAGGTCACCTTCAACAAACTTCTTTGGCTTGACGTGTTTGCTGTAGGCCCGGGCCATTTTGGCTTTGTCCATCTCAATCCTGCTGAGGGCAGCCAGCCTATCATCGTCCACCGAGTTCAACTCCATCAACATGGCCTGTTAGTATTCCTCCATATTAAGAGAGTGTTGCCGAGCCACTCTTAATGATGCTACACTGATTTCAAGTGGCAGCACGACATCTTGACCATATACCAAATGATAGGTCTCGTGCCACCGTCGAGGCTTGTCCTCTATGTGTTTCTTGATGAGTTCGATGATGATTTTGTTGGTAGCCTCAGCCTGTCTGTTAGCTTGAGCATAATAAGGAGACGACTGTCTCATCTTGATGCCATACTCTCGGGAAAAGGCCACTACTTGTTCCCTAGTGAACATTGTGCCTTGATCGGCCGTGATGGTTTCAGGGATACCAAATATGTATTTGATTTGGTTCTCTATTAATGTAATCACCACAGCCTGATTGACACTGCCTAAAGGTACGACTTCCACCCATTTTGTGAAGTAATCGGTGGCTACAATAATAAAATTATGGCCCTTTGAACTTGGAGGGTATATCTTGCCGATTAAATCCATGGCCCACCCTCTGAATGGCCAAGGTTTAACGATGGGGTGAAGTTCGTTCGCAGGCACTCTCTGGATCGGTCCATGTAACTGGCAAACTTCACAATCCTTCGCAAACTGGAAGCAATCAGTCGTGATCGTCGGCCAATAGTATCCATGCCTATAGATGAGCCACTTCATGATGAGGCCATACCTGTGCGCGCCACATATCCCTGCGTGGACTTATGCCATCACAATATAAGCATCTTTCCTCTTGAGGCACCGTAATAATACCCCATTGGCGCTCCTTTTATAAAGTTCATCCCCTATCAAGATGTACTTAAGTGCCCTCTATTTGACCTTAAAGTCAGTGCTAGCCGTTGGGTGACGGAGGTACTCTGTCAATACCCCAATCCAGGCATTGGCAGGATACTCCTCGGTTGGAGCCAATGCATCTTACAGCATTACCTCGACCACCAACTCCTTGTACCCCGAGGCTGGCTGGGCCAAATCATTCGCTTCTTGATTCTCATTTCTAGGGACATACATGATCACAACATCGACAAAAAACTTTAACAAGTTATCCTCCGAGGCTCGTAGCTGCTTGAGCTTCATGTTGTAGAACTTGTATTCCCTAGTAATCTGTTAAATCAGCAGTTGGGAGTCACCTTTGACCTCTACGTACCGGGCTTTCATGGCGTCCAGGATATCGAGTCCCATGAGCAAGGCTTCATATTTGGCCTGATTGTTGGAAGCCTGATCTCCTATCCTGCACATGAACCTCCATGTTTGGCCGTAGGGGCTGGTGATTACCACGTCAATGGTTGCCCCTGTTTGGGTGCTCGAACTGTCAAACATGAGGACCCAAGACTTCAACCCCAAATAGTTGACAGGCTCGGCTGGCGAATTGTGTACCTTCACTCAAGGATGCTGAGCCAAGAAATCATCCAGGGCTTGTCCTTTAACGGATCTTAGCGGCACATAAGTTAAGGCAAACGCGTTTAACTTAATGGCCCACTTTACAAGTCTTCCTTGCAAGACGGGCCATTATCAATGCAAGAAATTGCATGAAGTTTTTCAAGAAAAACATCATGATCCGTTTCGGGATCCCCGAGGTAGTGGTTGATAGGCCGCAAGTGCACGATCTTATCGCGTAATAAAAGAGTTATCGATCCACAGGGAGAGCCTAGGTGATTACCAATTTAATTTTCCAAAGTTGATTAGCTAGAAGAAATGGTTTTTAGGAGTTGTAAAATTTAGAAATAAAAACAAACAATCTAAGGTTTATAGTTTTATCACAACAATGAGGAACCAAAATAATTTCTTTAGACTGTTCAACAAATTATAAGAGTAATATATTTCAAAGACAAGGCAGCGAATATAACTAATGTCTCCTTTCGGAGTACAAGAGCGTGTTTTGAACTAACAATCAAGCCTATTCTCATGGTTGATTGTCACCAAAACCCATTAAGCATAACACCTTTATAATGTCTCAAGAGTTTCAAAACTATTCTCATGTGTTTATTCCCTTGTCTAATTTCATAGATCCAACATCAATACTTCACCTTTTGGTTCTTCGTTTGATGTTTAAAATAAGATTTGAAGGACAATAAAATTAGATTGAAAATATATAACAATTTGGAGTGGAGAATAGTCTTGGGAATTATTAGGGGGTCTATCATTGGATTACTCCCAATAACCCAAGACTTTGTATCTACTCACTCATATTAAATATGAGAGAAGAAGAAGAAGAAGAAGAAAAGACATGAAATTAAATAGCGAGAAATAAAAGAAAGCGGTAAATTGCAAAATCATAAATAGCGGAATTGTAAATGACAAGAAAACAAAAGTGTAAGAAAGTAAATAGCAAGGAAAATAAATGACTTGGAAAGTAAAAGGGCAAGAAAGTAAATAGCAAGGAAAGTAAATGAGTTGGAAAATAAAAGGGCGAGAAAGTAAATAGCGAGAAAATAAAAGGGCGAGAAAATAAAAGAGCGAGAAAGTAAAAGAGCGAGAAAGTAAAAGGGCAAGAAAGTAAATAGCAAGGAAAGTAAATGACTTGGAAAATAAAAGGGCGAGAAAGTAAATAGCGAGAAAATAAAAGAGCGAGAAAATAAAAGAGCGAGAAAGTAAAAGAGCGAGAAAGTAAATAGCAAGGAAAGTAAATGACTTGGAAAATAAAAGGACGAGAAAGTAAAAAGCGAGAAAGTAAAAAGCGAGAAATTAAAGTGAAGTCATGAATCTTAGAGGAAACCTTGTCATGGATTTTTCTCACAAAATTTAAGCTTAGTTACAAGTGAGGATCAAGCCTCTATTTATAGGAAAATATGAGGGCCAAGGCACTTGAGTGGAGGGGCAAAATGGTCCAAAAAAAAGTGGCAAATCAAGTTGGCAAGGAAAGCCATCAGCAAGTGGGTGCATCCAAAATTGACTTGTCTGGTGCCAGGGTCGTGCGCCCATGTGCCTGGGTCGTGCGCCCTGGCCAGTCAATTTTGGCTGCTCTGCGCCAAATTTGCACCAGGGTCGTGCGCCTATGTGCCAGGGTCGTACGCCTTGTGCTGGAAACAGCTGTTCTGCGTTGCTGGCAAGCATGGGTCGTGCGCCTATGTTCCAGGGTCGTGTGCCTTGTTCTGCCAAAATGGGCCATTTTCAGTTGAAAACACACACGGGTCGTGCGTGGTATAGCACGGGTCGTGCGCAGGCTCTGCGCCATTTTTTCACCAGGGTCGTGCGCCTATGTGCCAGGGTCGTGCGCCCTGGCCAGTCAATTTTGGCTGCTCTGCGCCAGTTTTGCACCAAGGTCGTGCGCCTATGTGCCAGGGTCGTGCGCAGGCTCTGCGCCAATTTTTGCTGCTTAGCGCCCTGTGTGCCAGTTTTGGCTCATATTTTCGTTTTTGCTTCAAAATAAAACCTGAAAATAAAAAGTAAACATTTGCAGTAAAATAGCTCAAAAATATAATTAAAATACCAAAAAGACTTAATAAAATAACTATTAAAAAGACTCTAAAAATAGACTTATCAAACTCCCCCATGCTTGAACCTTTGCTTGTCCTCAAGCAAAAACAGTGTAAATCTTTAGGCCAATTCTGAAGGAAATTTATTTTCATATCGAAACCTTAAGTGAACTGTGGGGCAATTCTAACACTTTGGTTTGAGAACTACTATCTGGGCTTCTTGTGGAATTGGGAGACAGTTTTAAAGTATCAATACTCTAGAGAGGATATCAATGCCATCATAGAACCGGTTCTCTAGCATTCTTAAGCTTGGGTCCTCCATTCACTAAGACCAGGTCTCAAAGGAGGGTCTTTATACGTTGGGCATTCAAGCCTTTTTCTTTTTGATTTCATATGCTAACCATTCATTTTTGACATTTAAAATGCACCGATTTTTGCATTTTGAATTGGTTTTGCAATTTTATTTTTTTTTGAATACCCCAACTCAGACGTTTTTCTCCAGTAACCGCGTATCCAGTGAATGTCACCAAGAGAACCAGGTTACTAGTTTCTTTTCAGTCCTTCTAATTGTATTAACAACTGAAAACAGTCTCAGTAGTGTGTGTGTGAAAAAGCCCTAGAAGTAGAAATCAAACCATGATACAATTTTGTTGTTCCCAACCAGTCCACCTAGATGATTGCTAATGAAAAATTTAAAAATTATTTTTGTCCAGAAAAGGCTTATCTAAAACATGCTCAGGGTTCACAAAGTTTCATCATGGAGGGAGCAGATACAACTAAAAGTAAAAAGATAAAAACTCAGCAAAGCAATAAAGACATACCCAAATAAAAGCAATAAAATACCCCCCCCCCCCCATGCTTGGACTAGGCATTGTCCTCAATGATTTTTCAAATAAAACAAAAGGGGTTAGGAGAGCTCACCTGGCTGTCTGGTTCAGGATACTCGGCCCTGGGGTATTTTATTTTTTCAACAAATCGAAAAATACATTAAGCCGTGGGTTGCCTCCCATGCAGCGCTCTTTTAACGTCACTAGCTTGACGATTGGTTTTTTTTTTTGTAAAGTTTTTCCTGGGTCCCATTGCTTGAAGCATAAAGACCAAGTGACACATGAAAAATGAAAACATATTCCTGGATCCCATGGCTTGTAAAATAGAAGTTGTATAAGCAATAAGATCTTATTTACAATCCCCCCCAGATCAAATGTTATTTTCACAAAGGAAGGTGAAAAATAAGATAAAGGAGATGGTTTGTATGGTGGTGGGGGGACGTTTGGTTCTTTTCTTTCCTTTTCTGGTTCCTTCTCTTTTTCTTTCTCTTCTTGCTCACATGGTAAATTATGTTTTTCACTCACAGTTTTTTCTTGGTTTGCTTTTGGTTCCTCTAATTGTTTTTCGCTTCTAAGGGTGACAGCATATATTTGGCCATTTAGATTTTGTTCAGGCTGTTCAGGAAATACCCCCGAAGATTTAGAGGATGAAGCCACCTGTGTTGCCACTTGAGTTATTTGATTTTCAAGCATCTTACTGTGAATGGAAATAGAGTCGATTTTTGATTCTAATTTGATAAGTGTGTCATTCAAATAACAAGTTTGATTTTTGAATTCTTCATTTTGTTTTGTTTGAGATGACACAAATTTTTCCATCAAAAATTCCAAGTTCGACTTTTGCGGGCTGTTTTGTGGGTTGTTAAAAACCCTTTGACTTTGAAAAACGGGAGGTGGTCTAGGTGTTGGATTGGGTGGAGGATTTTGATAAGAAAAATTTGGATGATTTCTCCACCCAGAATTATAAGTATTTGAAAACGGATCTTCTTTTTGAGCATAGTTAATATGCTCATTTCCAGTACTAGATGCCTCAAGCTGGCATTCAGCTCCAAAATGGCCAACAACCCCACATAATTCACATGGTGGAGTAGTAGGAGAAAAAGTATGTGAAACGGCACTTACATTTAATTTTTCAAATTTTTGAAAAAGTGCGTCCACTTTTGAGGCAAGATGATCAATAGCAGATATTTCATACTTACCTGGCTCTTTTGATGATGCTGGTTTATTTGTTATGGCACGCTTAGTTGCCCACTGACAATGGTTTTGAGCCATTTCTTCAATGACTGCATAAGCTTCAGTGAAATTTTTGTTCATTAAAGCTCCACCTGCAGCTGCATCAACAGTCATTCTAGTTGCATATTGTAATCCATTATAAAAAGTGTGAACAACGAGCCATTTCTCTAGTCCATGATGGGGGCATATCCTTAACATTTCTTTGAAACGTTCCCATGTATCATAAAGAGATTCCCCGTTGTTTTGAGAAAATCGAGTAATTTGACTTCTCATTTGAGCTGTTTTACTCGGGGAAAAGAACCTAGCGAGAAAAGCTTGTTTTAATTGGCCCCAGCTAGTAATGGATTCCGAAGGCAAAGAATGTAGCCATGCTCTAGCTCTATCCCTTAAAGAAAAAGGGAAGAGTTTTAGTCTTATGGCATCTTGAGGTACCCCGTTTAATTTGAGAGTCCCACAATATTCCAGAAAAATTGAAATATGAAGATTTGGGTCCTCCGTGGGAGAACCAGAAAATTGGTTTTGTTGAACCATTGAAAGCAGAGATGATTTGAGTTCAAAATTATTTGCTTCCACATTTGGATGTACAATGGCAGCCGATGGTTTTGCTGAAGGTGTTGCGTACTCTTTGAGAGCACGATTTTCATTAGCCGCCATTTGGTTATCGGGAATTTCTCTCCTCATTCTATGTAAGAACCTTTCGATTTCGGGAATTTGTTGAACAGTTTCTCCGAAACTTCTGGTTCTTCGCATTCGAGGGACAAGAGAAGAAAAAGTAAAAATAAAGAAAATAAGACTTCAGTCTAACCGGTTTCGAAAAATTTAATTAATATCACCGCCTCCCCGGCAACGGCGCCAAAAACTTGATAGGCCGCAAGTGCACGGTCTTATCGCGTAATAAAAGAGTTATCGATCCACAGGGAGAGCCTAGGTGATTACCAATTTAATTTTCCAAAGTTGATTAGCAAGAAGAAATGGTTTTTAGGAGTTGTAAAATTTAGAAATAAAAACAAACAATCTCAGGTTTATAGTTTTATCACAACAATGAGCAACCAAAATAATTTCTTTAGACTATTCAACAAATTATAAGAGTAATATATTTCAAAGACAATGCATCGAATATAACTAATGTCTCCTTTCGGAGTACAAGAGCGTGTTTTGAACTAACAATCAAGCCTATTCTCATTGTTGATTGTCACCAAAACCCATTAAGCATAACACCTTTATAATGTCTCAAGAGTTTCAAAACTATTCTCATGTGTTGATTCCCTTGTCTAATTTCATAGATCCAACATCAATACTTCACATTTTGGTTCTTCGTTTGATGTTTAAAATAAGATTTGAAGGACAATAAAATTAGATTGAAATATATAACAATTTCGAGTGGAGAATAGTCTTGGGAATTATTAGGGACCTATCATTGGATTACTCCCAATAACCCAAGACTTTGTATCTACTCACTCATATTAAATATGAGAGAAGAAGAAGAAGAAGAAAAGACATGAAATTAAATAGCGAGAAATAAAAGAAAGCGATAAATTGCAAAATCATAAATAGCGGAATTGTAAATGACAAGAAAATAAAAGTGCAAGAAAGTAAATAGCAAGGAAAATAAATGACTTGGAAAGTAAAAGGGCAAGAAAGTAAATAGCAAGGAAAGTAAATGACTTGGAAAATAAAAGGGCGAGAAAGTAAATAGCGAGAAAATAAAAGAGCGAGAAAATAAAAGAGCGAGAAAGTAAAAGAGCGAGAAAGTAAAAGGGCAAGAAAGTAAATAGCAAGGAAAGTAAATGACTTGGAAAATAAAAGGGCGAGAAAGTAAATAGCGAGAAAATAAAAGAGCGAGAAAATAAAAGAGCGAGAAAGTAAAAGAGCGAGAAAGTAAAAGGGCAAGAAAGTAAATAGCAAGGAAAGTAAATGACTTGGAAAATAAAAGGACGAGAAAGTAAAAAGCAAGAAAGTAAAAAGCGAGAAATTAAAGTGAAGTCATGAATCTTAGAGGAAACCTTGTCATGGATTTTTCTCACAAAATTTAAGCTTAGTTACAAGTGAGGATCAAGCCTCTATTTATAGGAAAATATGAGGGCCAAGGCACTTGAGTGGAGGGGCAAAATGGTCCAAAAAAAAAGTGGCAAATCAAGTTGGCAAGGAAAGCCATCAGCAAGTGGGTGCATCCAAAATTGACTTGTCTGGTGCCAGGGTCGTGCGCCCATGTGCCTGGGTCGTGCGCCCTGGCAAGTCAATTTTGGCTGCTCTGCGCCAGTTTTGCACCAGGGTCGTGCGCCTATGTGCCAGGGTCGTGCGCCTTGTGCTGGAAACAGCTGTTCTGCGTTGCTGGCAAGCATGGGTCGTGCGCCTATGTGCCAAGGTCGTGCGCAGGCTCTGCGCCAGTTGTTGCTGCTTGGTGCCCTTGGCGCCCTGTGTGCCAGTTTTGGCTCATATTTTCGTTTTTGCTTCAAAATAAAACCTGAAAATAAAAAGTAAACATTTGCAGTAAAATAGCTCAAAAATATAATTAAAATACCCAAAAGACTTAATAAAATAACTATTCAAAAGACTCTAAAAATAGACTTATCAGTGGTAACCGATAACGGAACCCAGTTTGCTAACAAAGGGTTCAGGAAGCTCATGACCGATCTTAACATCAAACATCGTTTCACCTCGGTAGAGCAGCCTAAGACCACCGGGCAGGCCGATGCTGCTAACAAGGTAATCCTTAATGGACTGAAGAAATGGCTTGACGATGCCAAAGGAAATTGGGTCGAAGAACTACCTTATGTCCTATGGGCTTACAGGACCACCCCTCAGAGCTCTAAGCGGGAAACGCCGTTCCGACTCTCCTATGGGAGCGAGGCGGTCATTCCGGTTGAAGTCGGAGAGCTAAGTTGGAGAACGAAAAATCCGAAGTCGCCGAAAGACGACAACCAGGCCCTGAGGGAAGACCTCGACTTTGTGGAGGAGATCCGAGGTAGAGCCTCTTACAAGGAAGCAGTGGTCAAACAGAGGATAGAGACCCGGTACAACTCAAGCGTTATCCCCAGGGATTTTGAACGGGGCGATCTAGTGCTCCGGAGGGCCGACGTTGTGTTGAAGAACGCCGCTTAAGGGAAACTCGCCCCCAATTGGGAAGGGCCTTACCGGATTGTGTCCAAGACAGGTAACGGTGCTTTCGAGTTGGAAACCCTTGAAGGAAAATCGATCCCGCGAACTAGGAATGCAACCAAACTTAAAAGATATTGCAGCTAATTTCCATTTGAGGCTAAAGGCATAGTGTATTCCGATCTTGGAAACAAGTCCCCATCTAATGCATCTTACTTGCTCTACATTACTAGCAAATCAGAGTTCTGAGGTTAAAGCAAACATGATGGGATCGGTCTCGTGATTGCTACAAGATTCCTTGCTAAATCGGAACCCGAGCCATTTAGCTCGACGTTATCAGCGACCGAGGCAGTCGCGACCCCTTGGGATGAGTTTGATCTGGGCCGAGTCCTGGTAAACTGTCCCACAGGCTACGAAGGTCTTTGGGATATGAAATCAGAAAGATCATTGGCTGGGGCTGCCATTACCCTAAGGGGAGAGTTCGATCTGGGCCGATTCCTAGTAAACTGTCCTAAAGGCGACATACATAACTTGAGAGAAATGAACGCAAGGTTAAACTATTAACGCGCAAAAAGTAAAGAATGACCGAGGTAACATAAAACCGAAATTAGAACTTGACAAAAGCAAGCAAAATATTACAAATTATCGCCGGATACGGCCGGGCCCTCGAGTTTGAATGGTTAATCAGTTGTAGAACAAAACACCGGCTCCATTCAGAACCTGGAACCTGTACACAAAAAGAAAGGAGACCGCTCCTAAAATCTTGATTTAAAGGTCGGGAGGAGGAGGTAGATGAGGATTCGCTCTTGGGTAACAGGATCGACTTGACGATCTTGCCCCTCTCAACACCATGTTCTGGCTTCAATATCTCCATATTGGAGAAGAAGGAGCGTAGGATCACAGCCACCTGCTCAAGAGCATTTGAAAATCCAGCACTCCCATCTCGAGAGCCTGCTCCGCAGTCTCGGCCACCTCCAACTCCGCAGCCTCTTTCCTTGCCTTGGCAGTCCTCAGTTCTTCTTCAAGCTCGGTCACTCGGGATTGGAGATCAAAATTTGGACCGGAGCCTTTCTCCTGTCTGGCTGTCTTCAACTCAGCCTCGAGCTCGGTCACCTGAGTTTAGAGGGCTAGATTAGCCTCGGCCACCCCTTTTGATTTAGCCTCGGATGCTACGAGTTGAAGTTCTAGATCTATGGCTCTGTCAGCCGCCGATTTCCACTCTGTTACCGCTTTCTCCTTGTCCTTCTGAAGGTCGGAGAGCTTCTCCTGAGCCTGCAAAGCCTTGGCTTTTTCCTCTTCCTTTCCTTTCTGAGATTCTGAAAGGAGAAATAACGCAAGTCAAAAACATAAGCAAACAGGAACGATAAAGTGTGGAAGAACGTATTTTAGGCCTTATCCCTGGCCCGATTCTCGGCATCTTCTGTCCGCTTTTTGGTGATGTCAGTCAGGTGCTTGAAGACCTTCACTGAAGCTTCGACCGGGTCGGTGCAGTACTCCACGTATGTCTTTTTCAAAAACTCGCCTTCCACAGGGAAGCCCGACACCTTGCGTTTCTTCACTGTTTCTTTCCCGTGGCGGCTCTTCTTCAAAGCCCGGGGAGAATCTTCAAGCCCAGAACAGACTCTTTTTTCCTGAACTTGAGAAGGTCCTCCTGCCGTGTCCTTCCCAGTGAGGGAGACCGCCAGCTGCTTCCGATGTTGAAGATCGGAAGGTTGGCCTTCAAGCTCTTCCACCGTCACAGTGGTGAAGGGAGCAACGTTCAGGATCTCCTCACGTCGAGGGGTTGACTGAGCCTCGGAACCGCTTTTAACCAGACTGGCTTTCCTCTTAGCTTTCGCTCTCATGGTAGCAAACTTGTCAGCGGTCGACATGTTATCTGCAAAACAAACAAATTTGAAGACGAGTTAGAAAACATGTGGCTTTAGTTCAGACAAATCAGGAAAAATCTCGGGGTCCAACCCTACCAAGCGCTCTAAAAACCTCCTGTAACACCCCAAAATTAATTAGTTATTTATTTAATTAATTAAAAAGGGTTTAGATGATAGAAATTATAAAATAATGACAATGTTAGAATATATGGGCCTATGGTTGGGGTTGGTAGTAGCGAATCCGAAGTGTTAGGGAAAAGGCCCATGATTAAATCGCATAAGTGAGCGGGAAAAGCCCATGAGACCAACTAAGTATAAATAGGCCTTAGTTAGGGTTTGGCTCATTTAGAAGAATCAAAAAAATAGAATTAGAAGGGAGAAGAGGAGAGGAGGGCGACGGCTAGAGAGGTGAAAAGAGAGAAGGCGTGATCCACCACCAAGGAGAGAGAGAGGCGTAGCACCAAGGAGAGAGAAGGAAAGCTAGGATTCGTGAATCTTCTAAAAAAGCTAAGGTAAGGGTGAGGTTCATGCTTTATAAGGGTTTGTATGAGGGGTTGTATGTGGGTTAGGGTTTTAGTGATCATATATGTGTATCATGTTTGTTATGTGCTTGATGAAATGTTTGGAATGCTATATTGGTTGATGTTGTCGTATAATTGATGTCCCCATGCCCTAATACCATGTTGATGATTGATGTGTTCATGAGAAAAATATATGTGTGCTATGCTGAAAGTGGCGCCCTGCCCATGGGCGCCCTGCCACTGTTTTTGTTATTGCTGAAAGTGGCGCCCTGTCACTGGGTGCCCTGTTACTGTTGTTGCACCCCGAAAAATCCGGTTTGGGTTTCTCAATGTACAACGTGGAAAAATTTTGAAGCCGCCACCAATATTTTAATTTTAAGACCAAAACATTGAAAAAAAAGTCTTTTGAATAAGGCGGGTGGTCTTTTGAAAACTAGAGATATAGGTTCGGGGGTCGATTACGTGCGAGGAAGGTGCTAGCACCGCACACGTCCTTTCTACCGAAAAGGAACCTTTAACTAAACATGTGGTTTTAAGTGTTGATTTGGAAAATACTTAAATTTGCTTCTTTATTTCTTGTTTGAAGATGAATGGGAAAACTTAATGAAAATTTTATTTTTGGCGCTTGACGAGAGTTGGCCTCTCGCTCCTATGTATCTCCTAGTGCGATGGAGAATTCAAAGCTACGTAGTTCTTGGTTGTCATGAAAATGTTTTTATTTTTTATCTTTTTAGTGAATTTTCGAAATAGGGCGAGTATTCAGCGAATGATTAAACTAACTGAGGTTATGGGTAATCACCGCTAAGTACTCTTAAAAAAATGGGAGTCACCGCCACTAGTCAGACAAACAAAGGTTCTGATTGACTGTTAGTAGCAACTCGTTTGTATTTGTTTCTTTTTTGAAAATTTTGTTTCATGTAATGCAAAGATGTATGCAAATGATGTAATGATGCAATGATGTAATGATGCAATGATGTAATGATGCAATGATGCCTTTTTTGTGTTTTTGAATGGAGTGGTATTTTGAATGTGCAACCTATATGCCACCTCACATAGGCATTTATTGAAAAGGGAAAAGCATATCCTTTTAATTTTTTTTTGAAAATTTTGAGGGAAATTTTTTTGACTAAACTGAATGCGACAATGCAGCACACAATTTGGAACGCCCTTGTGACTTAAAAGGGGGTGAAACCTACGATCTAGGGCAATTTAAGGGTAATCCTCCCATGTAGCTCTATTCACTTCCTCACAAAGGCCACCAGAGCCACAGTCCCTTTCATGAAACTCCCCACAAATGCAGCAAACTGCTAGGTGTGAGGCATCATGAAAGAGCACAACTCTGGTTGAAACTTTCGCAAGTAGCCAAACGGACAAAGGTCCTGATGGGCTCTCACTACTCGAATCCACTCTCCTAAGTTTTCTGCAGACCTGGGTTATGGTCCCACTCAAAGCATGCAATCATAAGGGATAAGTGTAGTGTGTGTCAAGGGCGTTTTCCCTGGCACTACCCCACCTGAAATGAAAACCAGAGCAGTCCAGACAATTGAAAGCAATAACACGTTGTCTACACTAGGGTTCTATACCAAATAAACTAACCTAGGATATCAACAACAAGGGTATTGCTTACCTTAAGAAAGGGAGCCAAGAAGAGGGGACATGATAGAATGGGGAAGAGATGCATGAACTTACCTTTGGAGAAAAGGAGCAAAGAAGAAGGGAACATGGGGGTTGGAAGAATGCATGAGCACAAGCATATAAAAAGAAAAGGAGTATAAGAAGCAAACATAGAAGAAGAAAAAAAGAAAAAAAAAGACAAATGCATGTGCACACAACATGATAAGAAAGAAAAAGAAACCGAAAGGGATAGAAGCAAAAAAAAAGGTATCCAAATCAAATCATAAACCACACATTTAATTAATTAGGCTTGACCCACTTAAAAAAAGGAAATGTCCCCAGTGAAGTCGCCAGTTGTTGCGCCCGAAAAAGTCCCTGAGGGGATCTTTCATCGTTTACAACTTTTTTAAAACAATGAAGTCGCCACCAATATTTTTTATAAGGAAAATGTTGAAGAAAAACCTTTTTGGAAAGCGAATGGCCTTTTGGAAACCGGAAAATTTGGGTTCGGGGGTCGGTTAGGCATGGGGAAGGTATTAGCACCCCACACCTCCTTTCTACCGAAAGGGAACCTTTAACTAAACGTGTGGTTTTAAGTGTTGATTTGGAAAATACTTAAATTTGCTTCTTTATTGAAAAGGGAATGAGAAGACTTAATGAAAATTTTTATTTTTGGCGCTTGACGAGAGTTGGCCTCTCACTCCTACGTATCTCCCGGTGCGATGGAGAATTCAAAGTTACGTAGTTCTTGGCTTGTCTTTCTTATGAAAAGGTTTTTGTCTTTTATCTTTTTAGTGAGTTTTCGAAATGGAACGAGCATTTAGTGAATGATTAAACTAACCAAAGTTATGGGTAATCACCTCTAAGTGTTCTTGAAAATGAGAGTCACCACCGCCAGTCAGACGAACAAGGGTTCTGATTGACTATTAGTAGCAACTCGTTTTTTATTTGCTCTTTTGAAAATGGTTTTCGAAAGAGAATGATTAGCACGGATGATCAAACTAACAAAAGCTATGGGTGATCACCGCTTATTGTTCTTTGGGGGGAAAAGACATTGCTACCAATGGTTAGACGAACAAAGGTTCTGATTAGCCACTAGCGACAATGGGTTTGAAAAATGATTCCTTTTGTTTGTTTTATGAAAATGATTTGTTTATGGTTGCGAAAAGGATTTTTATTTGTTGCGCTTGACGAGAACGTGACTCGCTCCTACGTATCCCAAATGGGAATCAAAGGGACGTAGTTCTAATAAAATTGTTTTGAAAGGGTTTGGAAAGGGGAAGAGCTTTCATAATGATCAAGCAAGCAAAGGCTTTGAGTGATCATTACTAATGACTCTTGATGGCGTTCATGACAATCAAACAAGCCAAGGCTTTGAGTGATAGTCACTAATAACTTGCATTGGTTAGACAAGAGTTTGAAAGATTTTTGGGAAAAGGGTGAAGTTATTATCAATGATTGGTTACAAAATTCAAACACATTCAATAATCAAGTAATCATGCATATGTCAAACATCAACTAAGACTAAACATGCTAACACAATCAAAGATTCAATTGTCTAAGATGCAAGGTGAATTTCTCAAAACAAATGCGTGTGTGTGTAGGAAGGAGTGTATTTACCCTAATGACTCTATGCTACAACAAGCAAGTAGGCTTACGTCTTCATTAGGAGGTCATACAAGTGGAGGGAATGGCATACAATTAAATCAAGACATTTAAATGGCATCATGAACAAGAGAACACTATTGATTATAGACATAGAATGATCTTAGTTAAAACTAATGACATGTGAGCAACGATTTCTCAATAACATGAACAAAGCATCAAGACTAGGGTAAGCCTATCCTTTGCAATCAACAATATGAACAAGTGCCCAAAGGTTAATAACACCATCAAAGAGGAGGGAGCATCAAGGTTTTGGGTAACCTATCCCTAGCAATACCCCACGAACCCTAAACCATAAACTTAACTATCTCATCTTTTATTCATTAAGAAATTAAAAGGGGAAGGTTGAATCATCTAAAACCATCTTCACCACTTAGAACATGATGCACTAGGCATAAGTGGGAGTCATGTGATTTATCATCAACAATAAACAATGATCAAACTAGAGTATAAGAACAAGTAAATGAACATTAAAACCAAGTTGAATCACATAGAGCAATCCTCTCACTTTGAGAAAAGTGCACTAGGCACTAGTGAGAATCAACTTGCCTATCATCAACCACTAACAATAAGCAAATTAAAATACAAAGATTAAATAAACACACAACTAAGTTGAATCACATAGAGCAATCCTCTCACTTTGAGAAAAGTGCACTAGGCACTAGTGAGAATCAACTTGCCTATCATCAACCACTAACAATAAGCAAATTAAAATACAAAGATTAAATAAACACACAACTAAGTGGAATCACATAGAGCAATCCTCTCACTTTGAGAAAAGTGCACTAGGCACTAGTGAGAATCAACTTGCCTATCATCAATCACTAACAATAAGCAAATTAAAATACAAAGATTAAATAAACACACAACTAAGTTGAATCACATAGAGCAATCCTCTCACTTTGAGAAAAGTGCACTAGGCACTAGTGAGAATCAACTTGCCTATCATCAACCACTAACAATAAGCAAATTAAAATACAAAGATTAAATAAACACACAACTAAGTTGAATTACATAGAGCAATCCTCTCACTTTGAGAAAAGTGCACTAGGCACTAGTGAGAATCAACTTGCCTATCATCAACACTTCACAATAAGCAAACTAAGACACAAGAATAAGTGAACACATAAACTAAATTGAGTCCTTTCTAGCAATCTTCGCCACTTAGATCAAGGTGCACTAGGCACTAGTGGGAATCATCTAGCTAGATCATCAATACAACAATATTTGCAAGTAAGGTGTAATAAAAAATAGCATTTAACACTAAAATGCAACACTAATAACAAGGTTAAACATCACCAAACAAAGAGGAACAATAAGATCATGACAAAAATCAAAAGGGGTGCGAAACATACAAGCTATTAAAACATCATTTTATTTCACAAATAGCAAGGAGCAAGATCAAACCAACACAAATCAACAATCATTCAATGGTGAGAAGCACCATAAGCATCCAAGCCTCCCTAAGTGCTTGTCAAAGTGCTCATGGCACTTCTCACCAACAACAATCAACAATATCACATTATTAAGATGAGAGAATGCATGATCTTACATTTTTTATGCAAGGAATTAAATATGATGCAAGGGTGTTAGAGATTTTACCTTATCTCCAAGCTAGGAAGTAAGATTGAAGAAAGAAACTAGAGCAAATCAACAAATCTTTAAGGAACCCAAGAAGAACCTCACGCAAATTTGATGATCCAAACCACTAGATGATGATGCTTGAATTTTGGATGAAAAATGGAGGAAGTATGTGAAAGAGGAATGGATTTTTGGTGAAATGGTAGTGTTTGGGTGAAGGAAAACAAAAAGATGGATGGAGGAGGAGGATGTGATGGCCACGGTTTTGGAGAGTGAAGGGAGAGGTGTTTGGTGTGCTAGGGTGAAAATGAGAGGCCAAGGGTTGTGATGTAGAGAAGGGGATGATTTATAGAGTTATTTTAGGTTTAGGGGTAATTGGGTCATTGTTCTTGAGAGGTGCTCTAGGATTGAACTTTGATTTTGAATGGAGGGTTGAGATCACTTATCACATGGATTGAGGGTGGAGAGAAAACACAAAATGGAGAGGGAATGGGGTCATTCACGAAAATTAGGAGTTTTTGTTGCACAAAAATTATCAGGGGCAATTAGGGTTTTGTACACAAAGTTGTAGCCTAGGATTTGATCTAGAATTTTAATCAATGGCTAGGAATACAACTCACATGGATCAAGGGCATGAAGAAACACAAAATGAGGTGAAAAAAAGCTGGAAAATTCGGAGCCAAAGAGGCCTTGGTGCCCAAGTTTTTTGCAAGCTTGCCAAAAGATAGTACATTTTGTCTTATATGAGGACACTTCCTTATTTTACCATTTTTGATTATTCTTTTCATGATAATTCCATAAATCTTACCATTTTGGGCCATGTCTTAGGAAATCAATCATTGGGCCCAAAATTCTATGATATCACCATTCCCAAAATTGATTTGATACCTCTCCTTGAAGGAAATTCCCATTTTACCCTTTCCTTTAAATTTGAGCTTTTATGCAAATGAATAACATCCATGCGCATAAAGAAATAAAATCTAATTAAGCACATTCTTCCTCAAATAATTCCCCTGATGATTACCCAGTGATTTGTGATGAAAAACCGTTTTTGTTGTGAAATGACCAAAATGCCCTTTTTGACCCTAAAATCCTAATTTATCCAGGAAGTGTATTTCAACTCTAAAAATGATTTTAAAAGCTCTGGAATGACTTTTAGGACTCAAAAATGCAATGCATAATGCTCCTCACTCCTCAATTTATTTATTTTGTGGAAAATTAGGGTTTTGACCTAAGCCGGACAAAATTGGGGTATGGCAACTGTGTTCTGTTTTGATATTGCTGGAAGAGGCGCCCTGCCCCTGGGCGCCAAGTCTGATGTTGCTTCTGATGTGCTAGGCGCCCTGCCCCTGGGCGCCAAGTCTGTTGTTGTTTCTGTTGTGCTAGGCGCCCTGTTCCTGGGCGCCATGCCTGCTGTTGCTGTGCTGTGTTGCTGCTGCTGTTGCTGTGCTGTGTTGCTATGCTGTGTTGCTGCTGCTGTTGTTGTGCTGTGTTGCTGCTGATGTTGCTGTGCTGTGTTGCTGCTGTGATGCTGTTGCCATGTTGCTGCTCTATTGTTGGGCTGCTGTTCCTGTTATTGGGCTGCTGTTGCTGCTGTGATGCGGTTGCCATGTTGCTGCTGTGTTGTTGGGCTGCTGTTGCTGCTGTGATGCGGTTGCCATGTTGCTGCTGTGTTGTTGGGCTGCTGTTGCTGCTGTGATGCGGTTGCCATGTTGCTGCTGTGTTGTTGGGCTGCTGTTGTTGCCGTGTTGCTGTGGCTGTGATGCTGTTGCTGCGGTGCTGTTGTTGTGCTGTCGTTGCGGTGTTGCTGTTGTCGTGCTGCTGTCGCCGTGTTGCGGTTGCTGTTGCTGGTGTTGCTGTTGGTGCTGTTGCTGCTGCTGTTGCAGCGTTGCCGTTGCGGTCGCCGTTGCTGCCATTGTTGTCGTTGTTGCTGTGTTGCCGTTGCCGTTGCTGTTGCAGTGTTGCTGCTGTTGCCGTTGTTGCTATTGTTGCTGCTGTTGCTGTTGTTGTTGGTGTTGCTGTCGGTGCTGGCGGTGTTGCTGTTGTTGCCGATGTTCCTCGTTGTTGTTGTTGCGTGTTGGCGCCTTAGCGCCCATGGTTGTTGTCTCTGGTGTCGGTGGTCGTTGATGTTATGGTCAGGTTAGTAGACTGTCCTATAGGCGTTGGTGTTATAGGTGATGATTGGTGTTATTGGTGATGATATAACAGGTGATGTGACTATTTTATTGGCTAAGGTGATAGGTGATGAGTCTATGACCATTTGTTGATTATGTTGTCAAATGTCGTTGTTGATTTCGTTATGGGTACCGCCGAATGGCCCACACTGTTTTGTTGCGGGTACCGCCGAATGGCCCGAGTTGTTTTGTTGAGGGTATCGCCGAATGGCCCAAACTGTTGATGAATTTTTGTGTTGAAGGCCTATGGCCAGTGTCGAGTCTTATGTCGTTGTGGTGCTAAGATATGCTCTTTGTTGTTGATTGTCTCTGGTGCATTGTTCATGGTGTCGCATACAATTCATATGCATTATTTTGGTGATGAAGGCTTCGGCCTTGGAGCTATAGGTGATGGTGATGATGCTCAAACACTTGGTGATGATATAGGTGATGATGCCCTTATTGGCTATTTTATTGGTGATGATTGGTACCACATGCATTTACCCGTTGGTGTGGGTTGCATCTCATTCGTTTACTCATGACATTGGTGATGACTTTTGGTGATTGCAATTTGACGTTATTTGTGAAGATATATGCTTGTTGTGCTGATGTTGACTATTATGATGATAATGACTGTTATGTCCATGTTGTTGTTGACCTGTTGACTGTTCTGACGAATATTTGTCTGTTGTGAATTATCTGATATTCTGACCTGTGCATACGGTCTTTCATACGATTCTTTATATTGTTTGATATCTCACCCCTTCTGTTTGAATGTTACCCCTATGTTGGTAACGTGCAGGTGATCTCGAATGAAGACCATAGTTCTTCGTTAGTCCGGTGTCGTCGCTCGGATACGTAGCACTCAGGGGGATGAACGCTTGATTATCTTTATTCATGTTTTCCCTTTGTTGGATTTTTGGCGTTATGAACCTTGTATAGTTTCAATAATTATTGATGATTATAATTGTTGAATTCTTCCGCCGCGAGATTGAATAAATATTGATGTTGATGTTTTTTTAAAGTACTATGCATTCGATTTGTTTTGAGGAAAATGTGACATCCGTTTTACTGTTAAAAACAAAACTCTGATTTTACGTTAATAAATTACCGGGTAGAAATGGGTGTTACACCTCCGATTTGGTATCGGCCTGAACCAAAGCCGCACTCTCGAAACCAAACGTCTTGGGGTCGGCGTAGGGAATCAGATCGGCGCAGTTAGTCAGGATCACCATGGTCTCTTTATCCACGTCACTTAACCTCTCCCTACTAACGGTGTAAGCTTTGGGCTGACGATTGTAGTGGGCAAGAGTCCAGCCAATAGGAAACTTGGTGGACTCCAGGAATTGTCCATCATCGCTGTACTTTCCGACATACTTTATGGAATCGACATTCACAGGCTCGACGAAGAAAAACATGTCTTTCCAACTTCCCTTCAGAGAGTCGGTGAAGGACTGGAAGATCTTGGTCCTTCCTCATTTCTCCGATTTATCTCAAAAAGATGAAAGAACAAATTGGCCTCGTATTGGGATCAGGTCGCCAATAATGACTCTGAGACCCACGAATATTCTCGGGGGGTTGACAAAGGCAGCAGCAGGAGAACGTCGACCGGTCCGACCCCGGTGCTGGAATACTCGTCGACGTCGCTCTCGTTGTTCCGGCTTCATCCCTGCTCTCAAAGCCAACCTCCGCTGCTTCAGATTAAGTTTCAGTGGTCTCAGAGTCTTGAGAATTTGTGCTCCCCTGATCTTCAGTCTTGAGAATTTGTGCTCCCCTGATCTTCAGCCTCAAAGTCTTCAGACTGATGCTCATTCGATTGGTCCTCCTCCATCAGCTCGTTTGTTGGAACCTCGGGAGAGTGATCGTCAACTCAAAGGTGGGGTGGTACCTGCAAAGACACTCCGACGCTCAAGTCAGCGAGTGAATTGATTACAGGTAAGAATGTTGGTGAGTGTGCATACATTGGGCATGGCATTAATGCTTATTTATAGAGTCAAAGGTGAGTTTGACGTAACTGATTATAGCCGTCCATTCTAGGGGTTAGATCTCAGCCGTTCGTTCATGGACTTGCCATTGGTATTGGGCCTCATCTAGTTTTGGGCGCGGCCCATTCCATAACAGTTTCCTCCAAGTCGGGTCGCCTAGGGGCGAGCCTGACTTGTAAGCTTGTCCGGGCTCTGTGCATGCTTCGAGTTAGATGATCGACCGATCTGGCGACCTTCTCTAAGGTCGGGCTTATACCAATGGCATTAATGCCATGCCCCCAACCCCGGAATATTCTGGACTCAGTCTTCAACTCGCGACCTTTTCTGAGGTCGGGCTTATACCTTCGAGGGTTCTGCCCCCAACCTCGGAATATTTGCGTTCCGGTCTTGCCTTGCCATTGCTACGTGGCGTGATTGAGGTGTTAGTTCAATGATGGCGCTTGACAACAATATCAGTCATTAGGCGCGCCGTTCGATGGCAGCTGGTGTAATGATTGCGCTTCGATTCATGCGCGCTCTGCTACTGTTGCTGATTGGAAGTTCCTTTTTGGCTTCTGCCCGATCCATGGCCTTTGGCCCACTATATATAGGGGGTCAATCCCTATTCATTTGTTCTGAATCTTTGTTATTCGCTCAAAAAAACGAACTTCACATCGTGTTTCCGAGCTTCGTTCTCCGATCTAGCATCTCGTGGCGAGGATCTCCGCATTTCAGTGGAGCGAGAATGTCAAGATACGCAAATTCATTCAACTCCGTCAAGCTTCCGTTATCCGAGGTTAGTGACTTTGCCCAACTTTTTGTCTTGGCTGGGACTTCCCCCAGCCTGCTTTTATTCACACAGGGTGGGGGTCGTCAGGTCGGGTTCCGATGTGGTCGCGGACCCACCGCATCGCTCATGCCTGACTTTGTGTGCCCCCACTTCTGCAGGTCTGATCTGGCGAGAATGAAACAGACCCTCAGGGTTGTCACCGTTGATCGTCTGAAGATCGCGAAACTAATGAGTTCCGTCCCTAATTCTCCGGTGGGTGACCGCCCCAAGAATGTCGAGCCAACAGAGCCTGAGGTTCAAGAGCATTTGGATTCCGCCTCTACGAGCTATCAGGCGGATGACGACCTTTGAGTTGACGATCACTCTCCCGAGGTTCCAACAAACGAGCTAATGGAGGAGGACCAATCGAATGAGCGAGAATGTCAAGATACGCAACATGCCATGCCCAATGTATGCACACTCACCAACATTCTTACCTGTAATCAATTCACTCGCTGACTTGAGCGTCGGAGTGTCTTTGCAGGTACCACCCCACCTCGGATCAGAACAGAGGTCGTTGGTCAAGACCACCTACTACGAACTATCCCGGATCGGTCACAGACTCCGAGATACGGTACAGAACAAATATGGGGACAATTTGATTCTTTTTTTCAACGGTGCATTTCTCATGCCAAAAAAAGATGTGAGTTTTTAAATATTCTCTTTATTCTCTAATCTATAGTTCCAAGTTCCAACATAAGAATCGCAAACCATGTTCATCGGAGTCAATCACCTATCAAAAACATCATCATTATACTTAACCTTTTTACCCCAGGCTTTCTGGGACGAGTTTGCAATAACACCACATTCTGGTTGATCTATTGGATTTGGTCCTTGAGTAGTGATCTGTACCTTAGTCGCCCAAGGATTAGAACGCGTTGATGTTGATCGCTCATGAGATAAGAACGAGTTTCTCTCGATTGCTCTGGCGGATGCTGAGAGGTCGCGAGCAGAGCCGGTGGGTGTACCTGCACAGACACTGTGACGCCCAAGTTAGGGGGAAGAAGTCAAAGCAGGAAGTATGAGATGGGATGGACTGTGTACCTTTTCCTGAGGGGTTGACCTCTATTTATAGAGTTCGGTGCTGCTCCCTAGTCGTGGGATCACGCGGCTTGATCTCAGCCGATGAGGCGCCCCAAGCTCGCTCTAGGCGCGCCCTTACTGTCTGCTAGAGTGCCCTGGATTGGGTTGGGCCATTTCCGTGGATTGGGCCCTTGCCCCAGTCCAGAACAGTTGCCCCCCAACAAATGACGAGAAAGAGAAGTAAATGACGCACACCAAAAACCTAAATCCTAAAGGCTAACCCAGCCGCAATAGAGAGAAAAGGGAGGAGAGAGAGACTCGTGGAGATGAGAAAAAGGAGATGGACTGAGTGTTAAGAAGGAGAAAGCTCCAGCGAGGAGCTCGTGGTGGTCGTGGCGGTGGCGTCACCGGAGGTCACAGTGGCGGTGGTGAGCGTGCACATAGGTACTCTCTTTTTCTCTTTTGATTTTTGGGATTCTCTGTTTTTCTTTCTTTTATTTTGAATGGGTATTGAGTAGTGCCTTTGTGTGTTGTTGTTTGTTTGGAGTGGAGATGATGGTGTGTAGGAGAAAATGGCTTTTTTGGTGGTGGAATAGAAATCTCTTCCTGCTTCTACATTGCTCTCTATTTTTTGGGCGAGTTCGTATCTCAGTTAGAGACTATTGACTTTTTTTATTTTTTCATGCCTTCCCCCCTTTTCTAATTCCTAGAAGTCTTCGACCAACTTTTGGGCCTCTTCAAACTTCTTCCAGCGTCTCCACAACATTCACTCCAAAAGAATCAACAAACCCACTCTTGGATATAACCATCCAAGTGCCAAAGAAGTCAACAAATGCTTAACCATCGAGCAGAAACCACAACTCAAGGTTTAACCACTCGGAGGAAGCAACAAACCAACACTTAACCATCAAGAAAAAGCCACAACTCAAGGCTTAATCACTTGAAGGAAGCAAAACGCTTAACCACCATAGGGCAGAAGCAAACATCAACAGGGCCATAGGGCCAAAGGCTTAACCACCAAGCAGAAACTATACCTCAAAGTTTAACCACTTGGCAGAAGCACAAACAATCAAATGCTTAACCATTTATAGCAGAAGCATCATGCTTAACCACCATAAACAGAAGCTAAAAACAAGCCAATAAGGCTAATCAAAATCTTCATCAAATCCACTAACCCAATAACAGTAATATGTAATCAATGATCGATGCTAGGTCAAGAAATCAGCAACAAGGATCACAACTTCCAGATTCCTTGAAAACAGCTCCAACGTATTAGAAAGGAAAATGCAGCCTCCACACAAACTCAGGTGTAACTCCTATGGAAAATGCTCTACATAAGACTCCAACAAAAGATACATCCCTATGCCAATTTGAACTAGTCTTGGCTAGAGGGAAATCTGGACCCCTAACAGCAGCAACACCAACACATGCTTGAAAATATCAAAACCTCGAAGGCTTCATCATTTTCAAAGTTCTGCACTAAACCAGACATAACTAGACAACACAATCATTCTTTCAAACACCTTGCGTGCATCCGCAACTCTATCACACTTAGAGTACATACATAACAATTAACGAAGTGGAGACAAAAGCATCCAGTTCAAACAAGCACTCAAAAATGTCAAAGAGATGTTGAAGAATATAATTTTTGCAAATGATTCTGAGAAACAAAATATCATCCCCCCAAGAATAACAATTCCAATCAACATAGTGACGCCAAATAAGAGCATCATATAGGATGAAGATACACTGGTGATGTCCTATGTCCATAAGTAAACCAACTGCTACAAATGCAATTGTTGGGCCAACTGGCCGAGACACTTCTATTGATGAGGAACTAGCAATAACATAATCTCCATTATACCAATAGGCATAAAAAAATATAATCCACCCAATGTGGTGAGAAAACCTTCCACGTTCATAGTACAAGAAGTAAGGATCAAATAAGCAGTAACAACACAACACAACAAACAATTCAGCCCCCATCAAGCCAAATCCATCTTCATAAAAATAATGACAGCACAATATCTTGCCAGCATCCAAAACCAAAAGGAGTGAAAAGAGAGGAATTGGAAATAAACTCACATCCCTTATAAAGCATTTTCGATCAACTTGAATCTCCCTCTCTGCAACAGACATAGAAACCATTCCAACAACAGTGGTAACAAATAGAGCACTGCCTGCAACACAACTCCAGCTACAGATGCAAATTGAAAAGGAGGATGACGAAACACACTTCGCCGTGCCGTCGCAAAGATCGGATCCGTGAAAAATTTCAATCGTGAGATTGAATGGTAATGCAATCGCAAAAACCAAAATCAAATTGAGAGACTCATACCATATCAAAGATCGAAGTGGATTAAGATGAAAAATCATATACTAGATGAAGAGGAAAGGTCATGAAGAACGAAACAGAGAATCAGACCGACGATGAACGGATCGCAAGTGAAGATGGAGGTTGCGAAATGAACGACGAACTTTAAATTGAAGCAGAAACCAGATGATGAAGAAGTGGTAAAGGAAAAGGAAACACTGGATGATCAATTTGTGAGATGAAAAAGAGACAAATTAGTTTTTGAAGGAATTTCTGAACAAAGAGAAGTAAAGAAAGGTGAATAAAGAAATTGAGGGCAAAAAATCGAAAAAGGAAAGGAAAAATTAAAATAACCCAGAATTGGATTTTCTGAGAAACGCAGAGGAAATTGCCTTCAAGGCGATACCATTTGTGCTCTGATACCATGTTGAAAAACATGACATCCATGGGAATTAGAAAGAAAACCCTAAAAATTTATTATATTGAAAGTTGTGAAATATGAGGCGTGGAGAGTCAGTTGGGTGCAAGGTGTTGCTGGTCTGTTGAGTGCACACTGGTGGTGTGGATGGTAATGTTCAAAGGGTTGCAGAGTGTTCACTTGTGTAAAGACTTGGAGAAAAGTACATTGCTTTCACTTTCAGCAGTGACTGGGCGTGTGAAATGGAACTATCGAAGAGGCATGCTTGCTGTTTGTTGTGTTGAAGGGGACTTGGGAAAAAGCTTTATTTTCCAAAAAAGGAAGAAGTGTAGAAGGCACCAAACGTGTAGAAACCTCTAAACTTGTAAATGTAAACTAGCATCCAATCAAATGATATTTATTTATTTTATAGTTAATCTGAATCTAATATATGTTTTATTTATTTTTTGTAAAACAATATATACAAATCTATTTTGGTTTTCTCTATTATCTATTTGTTTTGTCTTTTTAGTAAGTTAAAAATAAGCATAAAATAAGGCATAAAAATAAAAGTAAAAAAATGCAATATTTTGATAGATTTTGAATTAGTCGGACAAAATTAGGGTACAACAATCAGCTCGTCGGAGCACAAGTTGTCCAACATCGAACTCTCTGGGGATGACTTTCGCATTGTATCTGGTCGCTATTTTCTGCTTGATCAGGGTCTCTCATAGCGAGGCCTTCGTTCTGAGATCTTCAATGAGGTCGAGTTCCTCCCTGATGGCCTGATCGTTCTCTGGTACTGTTTTTGGATTCGTAGTTCTCTGATTTCGACTGGGATGACAGCCTCTGTGCCGTATACTAGTTTAAACGGGGGTTCTTCTGTTGTGGAATGAGGGGTCGTTCGATACGCCCATAGTACGTACGGTAGTTCTTCGGCCCAGTTCCCTTTCGCTTCGTCGAGTCGCCTTCTTAACCCGTGGAGGATTACTCTATTGGCAGCTTCTGCCCGACCGTTGGTCTGAGGGTGTTCTACCGAAGTGAATCGTTGCTTGATCCCTAGGTCGGCCATTGTCTGCCTGAACCCTTTGTCGGCGAATTGCGTCCCGTTATCGGTAATCACTACTTCCGGCACACCAAACCGTACCAGAATGTTCTTTTTGAAGAATTTCATGCAATTTATGGAGGTTATCGTAGCCAAAGGTTCCGCCTCTACCCACTTTGTGAAGTATTCGACTGCCACGATCAGGTATTTGAATTGACCAGGTGCTACGGGAAAGGGGCCTAGCAGGTCGATCCCCTACCACGCGAATGGCCATGGGGGAGTCATGCTATTAAGCTCCGTAGGGGGAGCGATGTGGACATCTTCATGTCGCTGGCATTTATCGCACTTCTTGACCAATGTCTTTGCGTCTTCGTCCATGGTGGGCCAATAGTAGCCCGCCCTGAGTGCCTTCTTGGCGAGCGATCGGCTGTCCAGGTGGTTTTCGCATATACCTTCGTGTATTTCTCGCAGGACATAGTCGGCCTCATCAGGCGGCAGGCATTTCAGGAGTGGCATGGAGTATCCTCTGCTTCCCTCAATGACGGAGTATGAGGAAGCCCTTCTTCTGGTTAGGGCGGTCTTCTTCGGGTCATGGGATTCTTCCCCGATTTGGATATACTTGAGGATGGGATCGATCCAGCATTCTCCTGGGTCGATCACGCAGATGGTGCTGGGAGCGGCCTCAATTTTCACACTTGGCCGGGACAACGTTTTCTGAATAACGCTTCGGTGATTCCCTGGATTTTTGGTACTTGCTAGTTTGGAAAGGATATCGGCCCGCACATTCTCCGTTCTCGGGACATGTTTGACCTCAGCATGTTCGAACAACTTTAGCAGCTCTCTTACCTTTGCTAAATACTTTTGGAGGACCATGTCCTTTGCATAAAAAAAACTTCTTTAATTTGAGACACCATCAGGAGCGAGTCGGAGTGGAGTTCGACACTAGCGACTTTGAACTCTCGGGCGAGCAGTAATCCTGCGATGCACGCTTCGTATTTGGCTTTGTTGTTGGAGGTGGCGAAAGAAAAAGTGAGCAAGACTTCCACGGTTAAGCCTTCTGAGTTCTCTAGAATCAGGCCAGCCCCGCTTCCTCTTTTGTTGGAGGAACCATCGATGTGCAGGGTCCAGGTAAGCCGGGGGCCTGCTTCCGGGAACAGGGTCATTTCTGCTATGAAATCGGCCAGCACCTGCGCCTTGGCCGCAGATCTTTCTTCGTACTTGATCCCAAATTCAGAGAGTTTGACTGCCCACTTGATCATTCTCCCCGCCAAGTCCGGTCTGTGCAAAATTTGTCTGATCGGCTGATCCCTGACTACGATTTGGTGGGCGACAAAGTAGGGCCTTATTCGTCGAGCGGCAATGACTAATGCCAGAGCAAGCTACTCTACCTTCTGATACCTCAACTCGGGTCCCTACAAGACCTTACTAATGAAGTAGATGGGATTTTGTTTTGAGCTATCTTCTCGCACGAGAACGGCGCTGAGCGCTTCGTCGGCGATCGCCAAGTATAGATACAATGTCTTCCCAGGCTCGGGTCTCGTTAGGATTTATGGTTGCAAGAGAACGGCCTTGAGTTAGTCCAACGCGAGCTCGCATTCTGGGGTCCTGTCGAATTGTACTCCTTTCTTTAGAAGCTTGAATAGCGGGAGAGATTTATTTGCAGACTTCGATATGAAGCGGGATATGGCGGCGATCATCCCGGTGAGCTTTTGAATTTCTTTCTTTGTTGAGGGAGGCCTCATCTCTGTTACCGCCCTGCACTTGTCCGGGTTGGCCTCGATGCCCTTCTCAGTAAGATAAAAACCTAAGAACTTACCAGCCCTAACCCCAAAAGTGCACTTCTCCGGGTTGAGCTTGAGGCAATTCTTTGGAGCTTCAGCGAACACTTCTCCCAGATCGGCTAGATGGTCCATATCTGTTTTACTTTTTACGATCATGTCGTCCAGATAAACTTCGGCGACCCGCCCTATTTGATCTTTGAATACTTTGTTCATCATCCTTTGATATGTCGCCCCAGCGTTTTTTAAACCAAACGGCATCACCCGATAGCAATAATTTCCTCTTGGTGTCATAAAGGCTGTTTTTTCGTGATCGGGTGGATACATTGCAATTTGGTTGTATCCAGAGTAGGCGTCTAGGAAAGACAGCAAGCGGTACCCAGACGCATTATCGACTAACTTATCAATGTTGGGGACCGAGAAGGCGTCTTTCGGAGAAGCCCGATTTAAATCTGTGTAATCGACGCACGTCCGCCATTTACCGTTTGCTTTCTTTACCAAGACGACATTCGACAACCAGGTAGTGTACTTTATACCTTTTACATACCCGGCCTGGATGAGGTCTTCGACCGCTTTTTCCGAGGCTTGGGCTCTATCTTCCCTCTGCACCCGCCGCCTTTGGGCGACCCATTTGACCTGTGGGTCCACTGCTAAATGATGGCATGCTACCTCTGGTGGTACTCCCGGCATGTCGGTCGCGCTCCAGGCGAACAAGTCGGCATGGTTCCTTAGGCATCGAACTAACTCTTCCTTCATTTCCTCGGGCAGGTTGGACCTGACGTTGACCGTTCTCGATGGATCTTCACCTAACTGAACCGGGACGAACTCGCCGTCGGGCTCTGGTCGTTTGATTTGCCTCTTCAATTCTTGGGTCAGTGCATCGTCCACTTCCTCTTCTTCACTGTCGGGGTCGTAGCGGGCATCCAGGTCGGCCACGCTCACTCAGTTGCTTCAAGGCGCTGTGCTTGCGCAGTTTCTTCTTGACTCGACTCTGTTTTGCCGTTTCATGCTCATGAAGTGGCATCTCCTGGAAGCCCGATTATCGGCCAGCACGGTGATGATCTCATTGTTGTTGGAGTAAAATCTCATCTTGAGGTGTGTTGTGGAGGTGACAGCCTCGAGCTTTGCAAGGGTGGGGCGGCGAATGATTCCTTGATAGATCGATTTGCAAGGAAGGACTAGAAAAGGGACTGCTACAGTCTGTGCTAGCGATTTTTCTGAGTCGTGATTCGCGAAGGTGGCCATCGCTGCCTCTGTACGGGCTGAGGTGACCCCAGGGGATTTTCAACACATCTAACAAGTCTTCGTATATGAGATCGATAGGGCTTCCTTGATCGACCATGATCCTCCTTACTTCGACATTGGCAATGGTTACTGATATTAAGAGCATGATGGAGTCATTGGGACTTCCACTAGGTAAATCTTCGTTCCCAAATGCCAGGGGCGGCCATGCTGGAGTCGGGCTTTGGTTTGGAGGTCGTGGACGCGGCCATGACTTCTTTCCATCGCCTCTTCATTGACTTGTTCGTCTCACCTTTCCCTGAAGTGAATCCGCCCGAAATCACCATCGCTTCCTGATGGTTTTGGATCGGAGGTTGGCTATGTGCTTTTCTTGGAGAAGGAGAGTGGGGCGGCCACTCGCCGAGCTTTTTGCTTGGGGAATCCATGAAAAGATATATCGCTGATGAGGTGGGACAACGCCTGGGCTCCCACTGTGGTCCCTATGATCTGTACCTTAGTCGCCCAAGATTAGAACGGGTTGATGTTGATCGCTCTTGAGATAAGAACGAGTTTCTCTTGATCGCTCTGGCAGACGCTGAGAGGTCCCGAGCAGAGCCGACGGGTGTACCTGCAAAGACACTCCGACGCCCAAGTCAGGGGGAAGAAGTCAAAGCAGGAAGTATGAGATGGGATAGAATGTGTACCTTTTCGTGAGGGGTTGACCTCTATTTATAGAGTTCGGCACTGTTCCCTAGCTGTTGGATCATGCGGCTTGATCTCAGCCGATGAGGCGCCCTAAGCTCGCTCTAGGCGCGCCCTTACTGTCTGCTACAGTGCCCTGGATTGGGTTCGGCCATTTCCGTGGATTGGGCCCTCGGCCAAGTCCAGAACATGTAGTAGTATTATATGTGGGGTTTTGTGGTGTTTGTGACTCAATGGTCACTTTATTTCCATACAAATTGAATACTAACTTACCCAGTGGCGGACCCAGAACCCTAAGTCAGGGTGCAAAAAAAATTCATTATTGTTCTTCAGATTGTTTAAATTTTTATTTTTTTCAAATGTCCTCACTTAATTTACTAAAATTAAGGAATCAAGTTATCTAACTTCACATTTATTTAAGAGAAAATCATCAAATTAGTCTCTAAGTTTACCCGCCATTATCTATTTTAGTCCTAAAGTATGTGAAAATAAGTAGTCTGTAAAAATATGTGATATCGATAAAATTACTTCCTAAAATTTTATAAATAGTCTCTTACGGAGATTAATAAGACAAATTTATTAAAAATTGGGTGCAAATTTAAGGATATTAGTGCAAATTTCGAGGGGTTCAAGATAATTTTATATAGGGGTACTAATACTAACTTTTTGTTTCCAGAAGGTTGAATTGAACCCCTGAATATAGTGTAGGTCCGCCATTGAACTCACGCATTGTGTTTGTCATCTCAGAAGGCATATTACTTGGATCTTCTGCAGCATCATAAGTTGCTTTATCTTTGTCAATTGCAATATTCAAGCTATCAAAGTGTAAAAATATCCAACCTATCAAATGCAACAAGCATCAAATTGTGGAAATAGTGTTCCATACAAGTCAATTGCAGTAGGATGGGACTTCATTGATGAGAAATGTTTAAAGTATAAATTGAATGTAAAACAAACTAAATATATTATGCATTGTTAAAATGTGAAATGGTGTGTCAGGTTTTATCACACACCATATACTACAAGTCTCCTTCTCAACTAAGATCAGTTTGAAGATTAGACATAGCATTGGAGTTTAAGATGGATCACTACATAGTCTACATGCCGATCACAATGTTTTGCTTTTAGATATAATGATTATTTAACTGATATGGCTGAAATTTATTTCTAGTAGCAGTCAAATGTTTTTTTTTACAAAAGCAGTCAAATGTTTTAGTATTTTTGGGTGTAAACTGTGTATCCTCAACAGGAGAGACAAATCCTTCGAGTCGGTTGAACTTTTTGATATGCTAAAATTGCAAAATAATCATGACTCAAAATATGCAATTTACACCACATCAAAAGTTATAATGTCTTTTACTTTCCCTTCTAGCGAGGTAATGGCATGGCCATGGCAACAAGGAGCTGCCATCCTTCATCATTGACCACCGCAACTTCAAATCTGGCAGCATCTTTGGCGCGTGGTTATCTTTCCTTGTCACCTAGCTGGTCTTCTTCACCCCCTCATCCTTTCGAATGGTCTTAGTGGGGATAGTTTTGCGATTGTTCAGAGGAGTTGCAATGATGCTGTTGGCTTTAAATTGGTAGTTGTCAAGGTCCCAAATGAGACAAATATTACTGAGTCGAAAGTTAAGTATAAACAAACTCAATTGAGTCTTCTGGTAAGCGAATAGTTTATAAATAGCTTAATTTAAAGCATGTGGGTGAGGCTTTTCTTTTTGTTACTTCATTTCTAAGAACATTTTCAGCTATAGTCCCGAAAGATGTCCCCCCCTTCAACAGCAAGAAATTTTTCCTCACATTCAAGCAAAATTGCAAATGTTATAGAATATCCTCATACAATATTACAACAGCAAAAAAGACCTTGGCACATGACAAAACACGCTAAGCCTAGCCATTAAAATGTTACAACAGTTATTCGAAACTAATACCGGGATAACACATTACCCCTGTAAACACCGCTCATTTTACAGCAGTTATTATATATTTGACTAACAGAAGCTTCCTAGATGCGCCATCTCAAATGGCACAGGTCACTCATGAACAAAACAATGATACATAATTACATGTGACATCCTATTATCTGATTCTACAAAATGTGGTCTCTGAAATTTCAGTGCCGGTGAGAATGTTTTCGGCTGCCATAAGTAACCTCTATCTTTTCCCTGTTTTTTCTCTGAGACACCCTTAAAGCACAGGAAATGCCACCCACAGCAGCCATAACATAAACTGCTCTATACGGAGCCAAAGTAAGACCAGAAAAGTAGGACCAGTATCCAGCTATGAGATAGACAAAGTATAGTCTAAAATTGCGGACAGGGGCCCAAGTAAAAGACAAGATGAACGAATTGAACTCAGGCTTTGAGCCACAGACGCCGTGAAGTATGACGCCAATGCAAAGTACCGAATCCAAGAGCCATGGAAGGGTCTCACCCATAGCCAGTCTCTGCAAAAGTTATAATTAAAAAAAGAACAAAAGAGAACATGTGTGCAGCGTGAAGGGCAATTTAGACATTGTAATCATAAAAAGAACTGTAATGCAGTAAATTACCAATAACTAAGCTTCCATGCAATATAAAAAATCATATAAAAGGAGTTCAGACTTTTCACGTACAACTTGAGTTCATCATTTATTTATTATGCATACCCAAAATGATGAAAAATGTCATGCAAGTCGTGTTCAACAGCACAAAATTGATAAGGAAAAGGCCTAAGAGAAACAAAAAGGAAACGGGAAACAAAGCCATCCATATACAACCTGAATATTAAGTATAAATCCATTAAATCATGTTTCTTTAAGAGTGCCTATCTGTATAAGAATATAACCATGGAGAGAGAGACGAAATCACACGTTGAAGGGAGAATGATAGAATTCAACCAATATTATGGATGTCCATGGGGTGTCAGCTTTGTGGTAAGAGCTTGAACTTGTAATCTCAAGGAACAGAGTTCAAATCCTCTCAGGGACAGTTGTAAAATGGTATTGTGGATAAGAAAGGAAGAAGTTTATGGAAGCAGATTAAAATGTGCCTTCTGTGTTATTCTGTATTTCCTTGAGAGATTGGTTATGGAAGAATTAGTTATAAAAGGTAGGTACCTCAGCTAACCAACAAACTCACTGTAAGTCTAATCAACAGAGGCAATGTGCCTTCTGTCTTTTCTATTCCCTTACACAGTCCCTCTTTTACTGCTTACTTTTATCTTACAAATACATTCTTAACCATTCGTCTCCTATCACAAAAACAAAACATGCACGTTTAGAATGTTAATATGGAAAGAATCGGTATATATTATACCTGGAACCAAGCTACGGCAGATGGGGCAAACATCATTGTTGCAAGAAGATGCAATATCAACAAGCCATGGCGGTGGTGAAACACATCTAATTGTGTTTCACCAAAACTTTTTGAGTCTGGACTGTTGGAGAAATTGTCTTCTGAAGAGAAAGTATGGTTAAAACTTCCATCAAAATTGAACTTCAGTGTTTCAGACACCTTGTAACCTTCACTGTTACAATCATAAGTTTCATTATTTTGTTCATGGTTGCGACATGATGCTGTCAGGAAACTGCTACATAAACAAGAGGAAAACTTTCAGTGTCACAATGGTCATACATGTCCATAACATACAATGAATTGTGAAAGACATGTCCATTCAAGTTTCCTATCATTTCAGCCCAAAACTTTCACTTGCATAGATCTAACTTTCTATGTAGATCTTAACATCTCCACCAGTATAAAAGATGATTTTCTTATGATAAATTCTTTTAGTTCCCAGTTATTGTTGAACATCAAATAACATCATATCATCATTCAAGAAAACACCTTCCCTTAAATCAGTTTACTCTTGTCATAATCCGATTTTCATTTGGAAGAATTACAAATAAAGTATTTCTTGGTTATTTAGTTTAGGATTTCAACTATGTAAGTCATAAACTACTTTAAGTGGTTAACAATGTTCAAAATGTAGAGAAATTGAGCAAAGTCTCGGATTCTTAAAATTGGAGAAACTCTATAATAAATAAGCCCCGGGGTGTTGTTTCGAGTAGCCTAGGTCTTATTGAGGATTTTTTTAAACTTTAGCTGATCATATGTTTCTTATATAATATTTTACGGTTGGAGTAACTTTTCATCCCTTCTAGGGGTTGACGAATTCTTTGAGCACATAAGATTTAGACAAAACCAATCAAAACCTCAAGATAATATAAAATAACTATAGCAAGGGTTCTGTTGAAATTTAAATTTTTATTGTGTGTCTTGATGATATGAATGAAATGGATACCAATCAAAACCTCAAGATAATTTAAATTCCTTGCTATAATATAAAATAACTATAGCAAGGAATCAAAACCTCAAGATAATTTAAATTCCTTGCTATAATATAAAATAACTATAGCAAGGAATCTAGCTCAAACGAATTGCTAGGAGAGGAAGGACAGATGGCAGATAGTCATTGCCAGGTGGCAAAAGATCCAAGCATCCAAGAAGTGAGAAGAAGTAAGAGAGAGGGTAGCTAGCATAAAATAATCCCTGGATCATGCATAAAGGGGTTAATGATTGCTGATTATTGGCAGCTTGGATTTGGAAATATCTCCTTAGCTTTCGGCTTATCTGATAGGTACCAACTAGTATATTGAACGAAATAGGACTATTACATGGGTGTTTGCTGGATATTCGAGAGATCCAATCCTCTCCTAAGCCAAATGGCCCTTTAGTGTATACAATTGACAAGATGATCATTTCTATTCCACTCCCTTCTTATTTATAGGCAACATGCCTTATTGTTGTTTGACTAACTAACCATTCAACCCCCCAACTAACTAGTAACTAATATAACAAACATTAACTAACTCTAACTAATATAACTGACCTATCAATACTCCCCCGGGGACACTCACCTTGTCCTCAAGGTGACTCAAAAAAGAAAATTACAGCAATTACAAACAATTCCAAAACGACAATTATTGTTGACAAGTTGCTTCCCAAGATTGCAATCATCTACTTTCACTAGCACCCAAAGAAATAGTAGTGCTGTCCAGCTGTCACAGCCCCCTTCACATGCATGAAAATTGAATTGCTGGCACTATATACAGTCTACTCCAATTTAGATTACAGCCATGGGGTTTCCACTACTTTAAGAAGTAGATGTTAGCACTAATCTTAAACATTGTGCCTTTTAGTTTATTGCCACCTGGATCCCATTGAATAAAGGATAAAGATCCACTTACTACTGTTGCTTCTACTGCACGAACCAATTGGTAATATTCCTCAACATCCAATCCATGCTTCACTTGAAATTTAAGAACTCTGGATATCATAGAGAGGTAGTTTGTTTCCTTAGACAATATTTGCTTCAGAACATACGGAACCAACACTATACATTGTCCTTCAGCCACAGTTGCAATGAGTTCTTCGTGAATTCTGAAATTCAGTTCCATATCATTGGGTCCCGAGAAAACTATCAAGCCTACATTAGAGAGTATCCACACACTTAAGCCCACACCCCTCATTTCCACCTTTTCATATCTTGCCTTTACAGCAACATCAACAAGGAAAGGATTGGTGGTAGTGGACGATTTGTTCCTTAGCATTTGTACGGTGCATCTCTTCATAAATGGAAGCCACAACAATTCGGACCAGTACCTGATCGTAAGGGCAGTACTGTTGACTTCTACAATGACACCAGAGATGGTAACGCTCCCAGCCACATTCTGCCACACCAACAAACAGCACGTACGCGGCGGATTTGACAGCGGCAGACTTGGTAGAGAGAACAGATGTGGTGGTGACATACCGTGAACCACTGGTACTCTTCCTTTCTTTTCTACCGGCAACATTGTGATAGAAGCATCATCGAGGTGCATAGGATTTAATATGGTATGAAGTCACTGCCAAACACCATAAGCATCGACAATTTGTCCTTTCCAAACCCGCTCCCATTCACTGGCACTCCCCCATGTCACAATGTCCCCATCAGTGACATTCCTGCCCAGCATTTTATCAAATAGAAGCCGTGCAGCCTCCAAGTCCAGAGGAATCTCCTTCAAACATTCATTTAATAGTCTACCTCTTTTCCAAGGAACATCAAGCAAATCTCGGCTTGCAATCTCAGTCAAGTCTCCTTTTAGTAATAGGATATAAATGTTGTGTTGCAAAATTCTTATTGCTAACCACTGATCACTCCCAACATTGCACCATGATAGTGAATTGCCAGGAATAGAAACAATAGTTGGATCACCACCTTTTGACCAAAAAACACAGGTTATGGGAAAGTTAGTCATGCCTTCATTATACCATAGCAATTTTAAAAGACCCCAGTTTGGAAATTCAATTCCTCCTTCGATTTGTGGTCAAGCTTTTGTTGTTCTTTAACCATGACAACTACCTCGGCCAAATTAGCAAAAGCATAGCATATTTCACCAATCTATGAAGATTGCGCCTGGCACCTTGGTTTTCAACAATAACATGATACCCCTTTTCACAGAATTTGTAAACTAAATGAAGGTAAATCTGGACCTGACCCCATTTAGATAAAAGCCATTTTACCCCTGCATTTATCTTTCCCCGAATAGCCTCATTTCTAGAAAGATTAGTGCAATGTTGAAAGCTTATACTTACCCATGGTGGTTTCGTTAATAACCACCCCTTGACCAGCGTGAGAGAACCGGTGAACGACAAAAACGATGATACCCAGTTTGTCGGCTGCAGCAACGGAGACAACGCACACACCCAGAACGACGACGCTAGAACATACCCTTGACTGCAAATGGTTCCGGTTGATTTTGCGACTACGACTTGATTGCGGGAAGGGGTGAAGGGTCTTGCCAACAGAACCAAGTGCATACCTGACGCAGCAAAAATCGGATACGCCAACTGAAACAAGCAAGGAGTGCGACTCACTAACAGGAACAACGACGACGATGCGCATACCAAGAACGGCGGCGACGGAGTGCTTCCTCCTTGCGCGTTCTGATCTTTCTTGCATTGTTTTCGGGTCGGGTTCAACAAGATCCATTGTCTGTTTTCCTTCTTCCACTTATCAAAAATATTTTGGGCTTGACCCACTTGGTTTCGAATAAGGCCCACTTCACAATTATCCACATTTCCTTGGATCTGACCCATTACGCGTAATTTCTACTGTACCCTTCTGACTTCCTCTTGCACATTGCGTGCTTCTTCCTGCGTTAACGACGACGTCACGACCAACCAGCCCTTGTTAATTGCGACGGTGGCCAGCAACTTTGATGGTGATGGTCGCTGAACCAATGACATTTTCTTCTTTCCACAATTTCCCCTATTCGTGTTCGCGTCTCCCTCTCCTCCCACGGAATCGCTCCCATCCGGTGGCTTCGACGGCGGTACTCGTCGTGTCAGTGACATGGCAGGCTGGCTTGTGTCCGGTGGGGTTAACGCTGGTGGTGACGACTCAAGTGATTTCGATGGAGAAGATTTCAGCCTCAGTGTGTCTGGCGGTTCCGGTGGCGGCGGTGGTTTATTCCCCACTCCCTGACTTTCTTTTTTGCGAACAATTTTGCTCACACGGGCACTGGTCACCGGCAACGCACCAAGAGATACTGGTGGTGTCAGTTCAGCCCTTGTTCGTTCGGTTACGATATGTTGTTTCGGCTCCGATAGTACCAACGACGGCCCAAGACCCGCTGAAGCTTTCATGGACTCCGAATTAGCCATTTCGTCGTTGCAATTCCGCATTCCCTTCTGGTGTGTAGTTTTCTTGGAAGCAATTCTTGAACCTTTGGTTGCTCGACTTTTTCTCCACCTTGCCGCGATGCCCCTCATCTTAAGTGCCAAACTAACATTCTGCTTGGACCATATTTGGACCTTGCAATATTCAGTTTGCACCTCTGATTTCTTGCTTCCCGTTGAAGATGTAGTTGCGCCTTGTTTCTTGGAATTCTGACTTGAAGACTCTTCTTTTCCAAGAACAGTTTCTTCAATTCTGTCCTCCAAAAGATTGGACTGATCAAGAGTCTGTTTTGTGTCACTGAAACGCTCCATCTTGGGGACACCACAGCTGCTGTTGGAGAGCACCAATGGCTAAATCGCAGCGATGAGTTGCTCCATGCGACCGGCTAGCTCATTGAGACGATCGAAGCGACGCTGATTGCGAACCTCAGATTCTTGTAGTAGGCGTTCCAATTTGTCGAGTCGCGAATCCATTGTGGTTGAAACAAATTTCTTGCACACAACGAATTTCCTTGCGGAACGGAACTCGCTTTGATACCAGTTGATAGGTACCAACTAGTATATTGAACGAAATAGGACTATTACATGGGTGTTTGCTGGATATTCGAGAGATCCAACCCTCTTCTAAGCCAAATGGCCCTCTAGTGTATACAATTGACAAGATGATCATTTCTATTCCACTCCCTTCTTATTTATAGGCAACATGTCTTATTGTTGTTTGACTAACAAACCATTCAACCACCCAACTAACTAGTAACTAATATAACAAACATTAACTAACTCTAACTAATATAACTGACCTATCATTATCCCTCTGTACTCACACAGTTGAGTAATTATAGATCCCGCTGTCAATGAGACCTAACGACTTGAGTAATTATAGATCACACAGTTATTAATAACTTAACCAATTAGTTGTTCGTAATATGGAAATGTTTATTCCAAGGTTTATTATACTTCTTTTCCTTGTTTTCTAAAAACAAAATCAGGGTATTATCAAAAATTTTAGGACAATTGCTTCCAATATACATTACAACATCAAAGTAGAAGCAATCATATTAATCAATGTCAAAGTCAAAGTTAAACCCTGTCCTGGCCCTCCTAAGTAACAGTCTAAATTAATTATTTGGTTTCAGGGAAATGGAGGGGATCCCGGGGGAGGAGAGAGATTTTATTGAAAATCCTTCATTTGGTTTAGAAGTGTTAAATAGAGACGAACAGAATAGAGAGACGATATTGGTCACGCAGTTCGGCCAATGCTTGCCTACGTCTGCGACTACAGAGCAGCTGTAGTTCCATCTTATTAACTGTATATGTTGTGTCTAGAGTACAAGCACTAATGAGTTTAAATAGGCTATCCTATGTGAAAACCTAACGGGCCTGGGCCGAATACACATATACATAAATCTACTATTTACAACATATCTCAACACTCCCCCACAAGCTAGAGCGTAAAGATTGTAGGCATCCAGCTTGTCACATATGTAAGTTATCCTTGGTCCTTGAAGAGCTTTTGTAAAGATGTCTGCCAATTGATCTTTAGAACCAACAAATGAAGTAGCAATGTCGCCGGACACAATCTTCTCACGAACAAATGACAATCAACTTCAATGTGTGTGGTTCGCTCATGAATGACTAGATTGGACGCAATATGTAGGGTTGCTTGATTATCACAGATGAGACTAATAGTCCCTATTCTACCAAAACGCAACTCTTGGAGATGTTTCAGTCACATGAGCTCCTGAGTGGTCAGCTTCACTCCGAATCATGCCATACTCTTGAACAACACTGCTGAATCTCCCAAACCATGCTCGAGGGGATTGTTTAAGACCATACAAGGCTTTGTGAAGTCGACAGACATACCCACGACATCCCCCCTGAGCAACAAAACCAGGTGGTTGCTCCAGATAAACTTCTTCTTCTAGATCTCCTTGGAGAAACGGATTCTTGATATCTAGTTGATACTATGGTCAATGTCGCATTGCAGCCATAGAAAGGAATAGACGAACAGAAGTCATTTTAGCCACCGGTGAGAAAGTATCACTGTAATCAAGACCAAAAACCTGAGTATAGCCCTTAGCATCGAGGCGTGCTTTCAGACGATCAATACTTCCGTCTGGACCAACTTTGATAGTATATACCCAACGACACCCAACAATAGATTTACCAGGAGGAGGCGGCACAAGAGTCCATGTCTGGTTAGATTCTAAGGCTGTCATCTCATCAATCATAACCTGAAAGAGCTTCCTGCGTGGACTTAGGAATGGTAATGGAAGAAATAGCAGAGACAAATGTATAATGCGAAGGTGATAAGCGGTGATAGCTGAGGAAATTATAAATAGGATGAGGGTTACGGGTGGAACGAGTACCTTTACGCACTGCAATAAAAGGGTCTTCTGACTCGGTAGGCGGATCCGGAGTAGAAGAGGGAACCGGGGCAGGAGATGAGTCACTAAGATCTTCTGTAGGAGGTGGGTCGACAGGAGGGAGACGAGCACGACGTTGATAAGTTTGCAAGGGGGGAGGACTAGGAAGTTCCGTAGGAGAATGGTGATCTATCTGGTCAATGATGGGTGGGAGTGGAACTACCGGGACAAGGTTAGGAATAGGTAATACTTGAGAGACAGACTCAGACTCAATGGGAGATGCAAAGAAGGGTGCATCCTCAAATAAGGTGACATCAGCAGACATGTAGAAGCGATATGTGGAGGGACAATAGCATCGACATCCCTTTTGAACTCTTGAATAGCCAAGGAAGACACACTTAACTGCACGAGCAGACAATTTATCAAGTCCCAAAGTAAGATCATGAATAAAACAAGTGGATCCGAAGACTCGAGGAGAGATACGGAACAAGGGTTCATCGGGGAACAATATGGAATGAGGAACCCTATTCTGGATAGCAGAGGATGGCATTCTATTAATCAAGTGCCCTGCAGTGAGGACAGCATCCCCCCAAAACTTCAAAGGAACATTAGCATGAATAAGCAAAGTGCGTGCTGTGTCAATTATATGACGGTTCTTACGTTCAGCAATCCCATTTTGTTGTGGGGTATGGGGACAAGATGATTGATGTATGACGTCATTTTCAACCATAAAAGAATTATATGATGCAGAAAAATACTCTTTCGCATTATCACTGCGTAAAGTGCGAATAGAACAACCAAATTGATTTTTGATTTCCTTAAAGAAAATTTGAAAGACACCAAGAAGTTCAGATCTATCCTTAAGTAGGTAGATCCACGTACATCTAGAAAACTCATCAATAAAAGTGACAAAATATCTATGTCCTACAACTGAAGTGACTCAACTCGGTCCCCATACATCTGAGTGAACAACATCAAAAGGAGAACGAGCTTGTGACTGAGTACTGCTAGGGAAGGAAGAACGGATGTGTTTCCCAAGCTGACAAGACTCACAGTCTAATGACTGCAGGTGAGACAAATGAGGAACCATAACTTTGAACTTCTTGAGACTTGGATGACCTAACCGACAATGAAGAAGACTTGGAGACTCTGTAGTAGAAGTGGAGGCAATTGTAGATGAAGGCTGGATGGGCTGGAGGTAGTAAAGTCCATATGACTCATATCCTGTACCAATCGTCCGTTTCGTACTCCGGTCCTGTATAACAAAATAATCATCATCAAAAGTTATAGAACATTTGAGACTTCGAGTCAGACGACTAACTGAAATTAAATTAAATGGGCAATTGGGAATAAGAAGAACATTGTCAAGGGGTAAGGATGGAAGAGGAGTAGCTTCACCAATGCCACTAGCTTTAACTTTTGATCCGTCGGCAACGGTAATATAATGTGGGGTGTTAGGTTGGGATATTTTGGATAAAAGAGATGGATTACCAGACACGCAATCGGAAGCTCCAGAGTCCACAATCCAGGAGTCAACAGGTGATGATTGAGAGAAACAGACTGTAGAATTACCAGAATGAGCAACTATTGCTGATGATGAAGTCTGGGAAGTCTTATACTGCAGGAATGCCTTATACTCCTCATCAGAAAGAACATTTTGTTTAGTGCTTCTCTGTTCAGAATCATTAACCTGAGTCACAATTACTGGTTTCTCTGGAAAGCCATGAAGGGAATAACACTTGTCTTCAGTATGACCAAGTTTCTTACAATAAGTGCACTGAGGACGTCCTCCAACACGACCTCCTCGACCACCCCCACGACCGCGTCCCCCACGACCTGCAAAATTATTAACAAGAGCAGAAGATTCTATGTTAGTGTGAGATCCATTCCCTCCAGTTCCTTCCAATCCAGGAAGATGTATGAGACGTCTGATAAGATCCTCTGTTGAGGGAATGTCTGATGCAGAAAGAATGTTGCTCCGTACTGACTCATACTTTTGATGGAGACCATGAAGAACATAGATCATACACACATTATATAGTTTCTCAAACATCTTCTTCGGTTCATTGTCGGTCACAAGGAACTTGAACTCATTTACTGCTGACTAAGCTTTATTAGCATATGTCATGATGTTGTCTTCTGTCATCTGAAGGGTGGCTAAATTATGAATAACACCATAGAGACGCTGGATATCATTAGAATAAACATTCTTAGCCTTCTGCCAAATATCATAACAAGTAGTGTATGAACGATAATAGACCAGCAAGGAGGGTTCAATGGATTGCCACAAAAGAGAGACCAGTTGACAATCTGCTTGTTCCCAATCTTCACGCAAATCTTTACCAATATCCGTAGAATTCTTAGTGAGGTGATCTAAAAGCCTTTGTCCCATAAACCACATTTTGACAGATGCAGACCAATTCAAATAATAATCACCATTGAGTTTCTCCATTGTTATAGAGGGATTACCGGAGAAAGCATAAGACACGAGACTCTTACTTGACGATCCAGATTTGTTGTTGTTGTCGTTTTCTAAAGATGAACTCATCTTTGCCAATAATGGGAAGGCCAACCAAAATCAGAGAAGAGCAGAACTTCTCTAGAGCAGTAGAAAGGCGTGGAACAGGGGGCTGTTCAAACAAATAGGACCAAAGAGAGACTGTTGCAACACAAACGACCAAACAGGGACAAACACGCCAAAGGAGTGAGACCCACTAACCAAACAGTGCCAAAACGGAGAGAGGAGAGTCTGGCGAACACGTCGGTGCAAGCGGCGAGGCAAACGGAGAAGCAGAGGGCGGCGCGTGGGCTTCACGTGGACGGAGTCTCACGGTGCTGTGACGGCGCGTGACAGCGCGTTAGGGTATTTTTTGGCGGCGGCGCTTGGAGGAGAGACTGATCTGATGATGGCGATTCTGATGGTATGACTTTCGTAGCACCTAGGGCCGTTGCGGATGAACAATCAACGGGACAGCTAGGGTTCAACAAGGGTTTGAGCGTGACGGCTAGGGTTTCTGGAGTTTTCAAGCCTAGTGATCATAGGCTTTGATATCATGTTAAATAGAGACGAACAGAATAGAGAGACGATATTGGTCACGCAGTTCGGCCAATGTTTGCCTACGTCTGCGACTACAGAGCAGCTGTAGTTCCGTCTTATTAACTGTATATGTTGTGTCTAGAGTACAAGCACTAATGAGTTTAAATAGGCTACTTATGTGAAAACCTAACGGGCCTGGGCCGAATACACATATACATAAATCTACTATTTACAACATATCTCAACAAGAAGCTTGGGGGAGATGGGAGAAAAATGAAGGGGGTAAAAATCCCTTCCTTAAAATTTCATTTCCCCTTCAAAATGGGGACCATTTGGAGCATAAGGGAACAAACTACAAGTTTTTGATATGTGCCAACAAAACTATCAATTATTTTTGGAATTTTTTTATATTATTCATAGCAGTTCTCTGTTACCAATGTTATTTTGAGTTTCGTCACTTTCAGATTGTGCAAACCCCAATTCGGAGTTTCTTCACATCAGTCTCAATCAATAGTCTTCCATTGTATTCCCTCTATGAAAATTCATCTTTTCTGTTAACCAAATTGTCATCGCGACACAATGCGAGGAATTAAAATAGAGAATCATATCAAAATTCAAAACCTCTAAAACACTATTACTATTGGCTCTGCAAAATCGATCAAGCAAAACTAATTCAAATTTTATATGGTAAATGGTAAACTATTAATCCAATTTTCATTCCTCAAAAAGACTTGAAATGGTATTAAAATGTTTTGAACCAATGTTGCAATTCAACAGCAAAATAGTGGCATAGGAAACAGAAAAGAATCAACAGCAATATAACAGCTTCTCTGAATTTTTAACCACAACAGCAAAATCAAAGAATAAGGAAATAAAAAAGTATTTTCATTCACATACATGCACATTTGAGAAACACACAGGAAGAGATCAACACACTAACCATAACTTCATTTGTAAAAACAATCAAAAGTGAATTACATTTTCATTCACCCTTCGCAGCAACAACTTTGAACAAATGCATTAAATATAGATATACCTGCATAGTGCATTGTGACAGCAGAAAAAATGCGAGACGAGAAGTATGAGGAGACCAAAGGACGGATGAACCAAGCATGCCAAGACTGTTGCAGAAAGCAATGTAACAAGTACTGGATTTGCTCTTAGAACTCTAACTACCTGTTTAACGTGAGCACCAATATTCAAAGGTTAATGTGCTGAACTCGAAGTGCGAGCAAGATGCTTCACAAAAACTACTACTAGCATAAGCACCCTGCCCTTTGGACTTTTGGCTTCCATTCCATTACATCTTTACTCAGTGTTGTCAATGGCGGAAGGCGGTTTATGGCGGAGACCCAAAAAACCGCCATAAACATATGGCGGATGGCGTAACGGCATATGGCGGACGCCATGGCGGACCAATTTTTATAAAAAATTTTAAAATATACATACTAACACACATACAAAAAACACTATAAAAATAAAAATAATCCAAAAGCCTATCAATAAATGTCAAATTGTCATAAGCAACTAAGAACCACTTCAAATTAGTCTCCATCAAATTGTCATAAGCAACTAAGAACCACTTCAAATTAAGTTTAAGACATCAAAATAACAACAAAATTATAAAAAGCAATGAAAACACAAAGTAATTTCCTCTAATCCTCTTCCCCAACCCCAACATAGTCATTTTCCAAGTCATTAACAAGTGGAGAATCTCCCTCCCCTTCCTCTTCTTCGGATTCCACAAAATTAAGCAACTCATTTTGAATTTGAGGAATTTGGTTGAGACATATTCTACAAACTAAGATTAAAACAGAACAGGAAAAAAATTTAAAACAGATGCACAACGCCACAAACAGAAAAAAAAAAGATTAAAACAGGAAAAAAAATAAAAATAGATGCATTAAAACAAAAACAGAAAAAAAAAATTAAAACAAAACCAGAAAAAAAAAGTGATATGCGAAGAAGAGAAAGAGATATGCGAAGAGAAAGAAAGAACGAAAGAAAAAAATGTAAAAGAAGTAAAGAACCTGCAATGTGCGAATGAAGAGAGAAGAACCAGCGAAGGGAGAAGAAGAACAGGGAAGGAAAACAGGGGTAGAGGGAAAGAGAAGCGTGTGAGAGACTGAGAGTTAGTAGGAACTTAGAGAGGAGAGAGGGTATTTCAGAATTACGGTTTTTGTTTTTTAACCCTTTGGGCTAATTTCGGGTCGGGTTACATGGCCCAAACCCGTGTTTTTGCAAAAAAACTCTGTTTCGTCCACCATATCCCGCCATACCGCCACAACCGCCATGCTCATGGTGCCCACCATGGCGCCGCCATTGGCACACCGTTATAAAACCGTTTTTTTATGGTGGCTGTTTCAAAATCCGCCACGCCATAGCGCTAAAGGCTTTACTCAATACTAAGTGAATTTAAAATTAAATTTAGAGTAAACACGGCTTACTAAATATTGATAAGCAACTACTACATAATTGATCTACTAATCACATGCACACATAAGGTAGTACTTTACCTTTAGAGAAAAGATGGTAGACAAATGATTGACAAACCATCGGAGAAATGTAAGGTGAACATTGTGCTCCCACATTTGCCACCTGCATAATCGGGCATTTCTATGATTGATTAGCAAATTTCAAACTCTACTGCCAGAGATAAGAGAATAAATCCAGATATGCACAGGAAATGAGATTCACTAAGCCAGATTGCTATTAAGACGAAGGCTGCATTGCCTGACATTAAAGACAAGTTTCAGCAGCACAATTTAGAGTGGTAATCATCAATCCACTTACCTCGTCTTGATGAAAATATGAGTTACAGCAGCCATAAAGAATACTGAATGAGTTATCAAAATCAGAATAGCTATGAACCCGTTTGCAAAGATATAACAAATTAGAGAGATGCCGGTGAAGCTAGCAAATGGAGGAAATGGCTGAGACATCAACAAGGAAAAGAATAAGGCAAAGAAAATGGGTAGGACGGCTAGGGGAAACAAATGTGACATTAGGGTCAAATTGGATTCCACAGCAGTCAGCATTGATGGTATCCGTAGATCAAGATCCCAAGAATATGCTTGCTGCATTAAAGCAAAGAAAACAACAGCAATAGAGAAACCAGCTATCTGCATGAACAACAATAAATAAAAGAATTACGTAAGTTGAATTAGCATCCACATTGGTAAAAGCATGGATATGTAGATAGAAGGAAACAAGCAAAAATTAAGTATGTCTGGATCATATGCATGAAAAAACAATTTACCATTGTAAATCACTCAAAAACACCTATTGTAGAAAATAAATAATAAATAGCCATTGGAAATATAACAATATACGTTCCAAAAAGGCATCAGAAAATTAGAAGTCCAAGGCATTAAATAAAAATGCATCAGAGGCTGTTAGAATAACACATTTAACGTGCTAAATATGCTTAGTAGGAACCTCTTGAATAGTCTTATTCACTCAACAAAATAGAAATCACTCTTTACAAAGGCGATTGTGAAAATAAATTTTACAGAAATCCATTACCTTTGAACTATACAACAGCAGAAGCCTACTTGCAGCAGCACTGAGAGAAATTGAAATGCTACTTTTATAAGAACAATGTGGGTCAACCTGTAAAATAGTGGAGAAATTCAACAAAAATTATCATAATCCCTGGCAAAATGCTAGTCATAGAAATTTGGTATATTGTCTGTATTTCAGAAATTGAGATACATGAGAAGTAACTCTTTGCTTTCTTTGTACAATAATTATAAGGGGGAAAACTTAATAATTTTGTTTATTGGGTGATTCATACCAGAAGAAGAACAATGGTTTTTTCAGATTGCTCAGTAGAACTCCATTGTGCTGGGGAGGAATCAACAAAAATAGTCTCACTGTTCAAGTTTGGATAGATATGAAGTCCAGATGTATCATCCCAAGCAAGAGCAACAGGTGGAAAACAACGCAATTTGCAGAGCCCTGATATACAAAGCTATAGGTATCAACAAACAGATTGCAAACAAAATAGTAAACAGAAATGCATAATGTATACAACTATAAGCAGAGATGTTAAGTCATGTTCAACATAATAGCCAAGCTCTCATCATTAAAGACAAATATATTTCCTAACATTTTGTAAACTAGATGAATGTACTTTCATTGGCACCAACATCATGGGCCTTCAATTAACGTCTACTGTAAACCGAGAGAAGAGGAAAAAGGGTGGATTAAATTTGGAAATAGATTTGAGAAGTCTGTTATGCAAGACTCTTTAACAGAATCAGCACTTGACAGCAAGTTGATTGAATAAAAAAGATCCTTGAGGTCACCTAATAAACTGCAAACCTAGTTTCCAGATGTCATTTTCAATTAATTAAAAAAATTCACACAATATACATCTCCATGACCTACAAAATTTGGGTCTGTGCTGACTTTGACATGAATGTTGGAGTATTTTGTCCATATTGTGAATAAACCAATATGCCATTTAATTCTTTAAGACATACACCAAAGTTAACATAACCACAGAAAATAAAATTCTAAACAAATAGCCTAACTGGAAGTGGATTGGAATTCTTACTACTATTTTCAAGGTCTCCAGCTTCCTCTTCTGGAAGTCCAGAGTTTCTAATTCCACAGCTGACAGTTTTCAAAGATAAGGTAACAGGGAGAAGGCCCAAGCTAATGGAAAACGATAACTTAACAGCTAGAGGATGCGCTTCATTGAACAGCAATTCCTGCACAACAAGTCAAAGTTAAGTTTTTCTTTTTTGACTAATGTCAACGAAGCTTTAGTCAGTGAAAAAGAATGAGTAATTGTTACATGCATTTGCAAGCAACACATTAAGATTTACATACAGTTCTTTAAAAACATGGGTTTTGGTTTCTCCACCCATGCTTGTTTTTCTTTTTTGTTATTAATTCTGGTGTGCTACGAATGAATGTTGGCTTCTTTGGTGCCAACCTAGTTGGGATCATTGTTTGTCCCTCATGATGCGTTTGCATGTCAGTTTTGCTAAAATAAATTACTTAGTTACTACATAATATTTTTCATATTTATATCTTTAATATCTTTAATTTGATTACATGTAACCTAATGAGACAAAAGGTAAAATATTTGGTTGTCCAAATAATAGTACCATTTTGTAACTCTGGAATGAAGCTTTTAAGGGTCAAAACAAACGGTTTAAGCTAAATAAGGTCTATACCCTACAGACAGCTTAGAAATTAGTAAAATTGTCACATTATGACATAACAACATAGGGGATTGGTCTTGCAATGAAAAATACTCAATAAATAAATATTTAAACAGAAGTGAATAAAGCTGAATAAAGTTTATAGGCCAGTCATCATGAAGATAACAACCTTTTGAGAATAGGTAGATTGAAGCATAAACCATGGAGATAAATCTTTATTTCCTTCCTCTGGATTAAAGAACTGTCCAACTGCCATGGATGCTGCTGGTGGTGGTCTTCCTGAAAAAGTCTGAGTACCAAGTTGTCACTGCATACGTACATATGTCTTGATTGCAAATTATAGCGTACAAATATGGAACCTACATTTAACTAAAAAGACCATACAGAAAATTCATCATTTTTCATACGAAGGATGTGTTGATTGTATTTTGCTCTTTCCTTATTTCCTACATATGATTCTTAGATAGAGTAGATTCATAGCTGTGATTTTTCTCAATCCCCATGTTTTGCGGATTCCTTTTCAATGTACAGCTTCAGTGTGTGTATTTGTGCGGTATATCAAATAATGAGATCAGAAATTCATCAGTCTTAAGTTGGCATACAAGAGGACTCTTGTTCAAAAGACGTGGAAGTCTATCTTTGGAGGTTTATACTGATGCAGATCATGCAGACTCTGCGAGTAATAATCAATCCATTTCATGTTATTGTGCATTCTTGTGTGAAAATATGTTACTTGGAGAAGTATGAAGCAAAATATGGTTGCTCGATTGAGTGTTGAGGCAAAATTTAGAGTTATGGCACAAGAAATAGACAATGGGGGTCCTATTAAGTTTTATGACAATAAATCGGCTTTATCAAGGAAAAGTTGGATAGTGGCTTGATGACAACAGCCTACATTCCTTATGGGCACCAACTAACCTGTGTTAATAAAAGGCTTGCGAATAGATTGTGTCGACCAACTTACTAAGCTGAGAATGATAAATATCCATTCACTTGCTTGAAGGAGAGTATTGTAAATATGTAGTTATTATTGTATATTTTGTAATTATTAGCATTCATTTGCATTAAGCCCATTAATGAGTCCCGTCGGGTATAGCTTGCCTATATATTCAAGATTAGTGCTTGTATGTAACTATATACGATTGAAATAATATTCAGAAATATTTTTCCGCAAAAAATCATAAAGAAACCTAAATAATTCTGAAAACCTCTCAGCAGATAATATGCTATTACGCAATTCTCATTACTTAAAGGAAATCACAAACTTGAAATTGTACCGGACGAGGTGCAACTGAGATGGTAAGAAATCTGAAACCATGCATATCTTCAGGTCCCAACCAAAATACAGCAGATGGAGGAGCTTGCTCGGTTTGACTGCCAGGTTCAAGCTGAAATAGAATGTTGCATATTCAAATAAATTAACCATCTTCCACGGATCATCTAAGACAAAGATAATGACCTCAGTAATTATGATAGTAATGTACTCCCTCAGTCTCAGATTTAAGTGTCACTTTTGATATTTCACACACATTAAGAAGACTAACTCTATGGAAATAACCTCATTGATAATGGTGTACTCACCACTATCATAAATGCAAAGTGGATGATAACGATTTGGGAATGATGCACGTAGCATTAATTAGAGGGTAAAATTAGTAAAATATAGATTAAAAGTAGAAAGTGAGACTTATTTTTGACAATACTTTTAGTAAGTGACACATTTTGGGACTGAGGTAGTACTATAAAAGAAAACTCAAACAATAAAGAAGGCATAACATACCTGCCGTGGTGCTGGACCCGAGGGAACTCGCATCATCTTTGATGTTACTTCGATAACCCTTTCATTCAGAGGTAAACTTGAAGCTGATTTTCCCTTTTCAGGCCACAAATGAAGTCTGATTCCAGAACATGGTTCGAGATTGGTCACCAGCACAAAATGACTTTTTCCATTTGATCCCTACATATTGAGATTAAATGATTGAAAAGCTGCATCCCGACATGATTATCTATGAATATGATGTAAAACAGACTTTTAAAAATTCAAAAAAAAAAATCAGGAGTTCATAGAACTTGGAAATTAATTACGATATGAAGTTATTCTGAGTCATTGAATAGTCATGCGGAACATAAACATTGATACCTTCCGTACACAAAATTCAACAAATGTTTTCTACTTCAAATTTAGAAATGCTCAAAGAAATCAAAATTAATATTTGTTTAATTTTAACAAGTAGAAAGATATACTATAATTGATTGAGCAGGAAGTTGAGTTCCTAATAAGATCTCATTTTTATTATAGATCTCCAATAGCAAAAGGAACTTATGAACATGAACTCTTGAGGAAGATTTGAGAGCTCCTAACTCTCCCAAAACTGAGTTACTTTTCAACTGCCTACTCATTCTGCCTTAATTTCTATTTATAAATTTCTATTTATAGACCTAACCTCCTATCCCTAACAAACTAAATAACAAACAACTAACTAAGGTAAATCTTAGAATGTGGTTTAGGCCTAACTCAACCCTACAAAACCGGCTTTTGTAAGGTGAGGGATGCCTCCCACTTATATACTTTTTTTCAGGCCATATCACACCGATGTGGGACTCTTAACACACCCCACTCACGCCCAGGAATAGACAACTGGAGTGTGACCCGAGCGGCCCGATAGCGGGTAGCCGGCGGATCTTGGATTGGCTTTGATACCATCTTAGAATTTGGGTTGGGCCTAACTCGACCCTACAAAACCGGCTCGTAAGGTGAGGGATGCCTCCCACTTATATACTCTTTTTCAGGTCATATCACGTCCGATGTGGGACTCTTAGCAGTAAATCTACCAATAACCGGCAGTATACTGTATTTTGTAACACATCATTTTGCACACCACATACAAATATTATATTTTCTTAATTGAAGTTTGTTCTCTCGTTTTCTCCTTATCTACCTCAAACTCTATTATTTGAACAGTGGTTTTCCTCTTATGTAGAATACTTAAATTAGAAAATAAAAAAAATACCAATTTTTGTATGTCCAACCACCGCCTTCGACCATCCATTGCTAATACAGTAACCTCATTTGTCTGAATATATAGATCTCTATCAAGGCCCCCATCATTCCAATGATAAATGGGAGGACATGTAACTGACTTGTGCGCTTGAAATTCTGTAGCATGAGAAGATTTAAATACATAAATATTTCATAATGTGGTAGGTTGCAATCAAAACTAACAAGCCATGTAAAAGGTTAACGTTGATAATATTTAGTGAAACATAAAACAGAAGCCACCAAGTGACAAAAGTAATGATTTTCGTATGGAATCTGATACAATGTTGGTAAGTTGCGTCATTTAGTTATGAAAAAATAATGAACGGTAAGCATTCAGAAGAAACTGAAGGTTATACCAATATAAACCAACTAACCAAGCTGATTGGTTACAAAAGTGCATGGAAATAACAGAAAGCTGTCTGCTATATCCACTACCAACAGATAATGTATAATTTAACCTTATATGATGAGCATATGCTTCACCAGCAATATGCACATATTATGGTACCGGAATGATCATGAGATGATTCCAGCAAGCTAGTCAATGGAATTTTAAGCTAAGTTAGATACAAGAATCCAAAAAAAGATTAGCAGCAAGTATTCTTAAGTTTTGTGATAACAAAATTAGAAACACATAATACCAGTGGCGTCTTTTACATTCTGGACAGGAATGTTTGTTGACTGTTTAGAAGAGGGCAATTGCATCATTGACTTGAAATTATGTGATATTCCGCTGTGCAGCATTCTTGCAAAAATTGCAAGTCTCTTCGGAGACTTAGAAAAAGGTTGGCCAGTTCTGGAATCTATCAAACTAAGAAGTGTGTGCGATACCTAGACAAGAATGTAAATGATAAGGAGCACATAAAGGAAAACCAAACAATAGCCCTTGACAAATGAAAAAACCCACTCACTTGAACAACCAGTTGATTACACCACAAAATAGCCTGATGTTCCATTGACAACCACACATTTTTCATGGCTGTACTGCTGATCATGAAGCCATGTGTTGGCGGCACAATGTTATCAAGTGATGTTAATTTTGACTGTACCTGATGAAATGGAAGAACTAAAAATAAACCACCATGTCAAGGATCATACTTAGCAGTTATGTAAACTTTGAAATTACGTAAAAATATGAGGACGTTAGACCAAAAGAAATGGAAATATGCTTTTCTAATACTGCGTACAAGTTGAACTTTAGTGATGCCAGGTCAAAGACCTTGTGCTAGCGCATGAATACCACTAGGCTACTGCCATATTTTGATAATAAGTGCTGATTGCTATCTATCTATGCTTTATCTTCACCAAAACAAATCTATCAATGCTTTGTTGTATGAGTTAATCCTCAATTGTAGCATAAATGTTGACACAAACTTCTTAAAAAATATATTTTTAAACAAAATAAATACTGACACAAAAATATTTTTAAACAAAATTATTTAATAAAATCTTAAAACATATATTTGTAATTTTTGAAATGTTATATTAAAATATATTTTTAAAACTTATGTATAAATTTCTATCTTAGACTATGAAATCAAAATAAGATAAAAAATATTTTTTTGGGAACTTTTAAGGTATGAAAAAAAAATTCATAGCTTTTTGATGTGTGAATTTATACACAGTATGCCTATTTTGATCAGTTTTTGGTAGTGTTGCGGGTCATGCGGGCCAACCAGTGACCCGTCGATCCGACCATTGACCCAGTGACCTGACCGGGTTGGTTTTAATAACATTGCCAATTTCCATGACAACCAACCTACGCTAGAGACAGTAAACATTTACCCAAAAGTCAAGGCTTATCAAAGTTTATTTCTAGATATTACATTACATAAAGTTACATAAGATAGCAATTTAATAATAGTGTTGCAGTAACTAAAAAATATGGATACAGGATTGTTCCTGAATGTACACAACAAGGGGACTATCTATGCACAGTCAAATAATTGTTAAAATTTAACATACCATAAGGAAAACTGATTTTGAAGTGCAAACAAATAAAGCATCCTTCTCCATCAAATAACATTGATTTGATGAATCTTATAGAGCCATGGGTAACTATATACAGGATTTTCAAAAAAGGTCCACGATCGCAATATGGGCCACATCTTCATGGGTTTTGACGTCAGAGGAACAGCAATTGAGGCCGCATTTTACCATGATTCTCCCCAATATCAAGAATAGTAATGTGTGACTGTTACCGCAATTTAAATCTTTGATTGTGAGAAACGAAAGGCTTACCAATTTTGATTTTTATTGTTGAAATATTCCTTATTTTCTCCTGACTTTCCTCAATATCGTCTATCTAAATATCCCATGTTTCGTGTATATATAATATCCGATGTAATAACTAACTTAGTAATTAGGAAAATGTTTAGGCTGTAATTATCAGATTTGACCACTACGATCAAGGGATCATTGGTGTAATTATTTATCTTTACTCTTCAGATTAATTCTTTTGTATAATTGTAAAATAAAAATTTAAATTTTTATTTTAGAAATTTGTTTTTAATTATTTATTAACGGTAATTTATTATTTATTAATGTTTATTTATTTATTAGTAATAATTTATGATGAATCTACTATATAGTATTTACAAAGGTGGGGATGATAAAACATTAATAATACCTGGTAATCGTTATATGCGCCAGAAATAGATACAACAACAACATGAGAGAGTAGTGGACCAGACACATATCTTCCTGTATTAGTGGTCTGAACCTTATATCCCTCTCTCCATTCTGAATTTACGCGTGCAAAGTAATGACCCAAGGAAGGCTGCAATGCGACAGGAGGTGATCTGAATGAAATACACATATCCCATCAAACGTTTAAGCAGGGCATAAAAATATAATAAGGGTAAACCAAATGATGAAGAGGGAAAACCATACTGATGCGGGGTTGAAAGTGTAAGAACAGTTTCAACTGCTGATTTCCTAAGATGAGGATGGACAACAGCAGCTCTAGCAACAAATCCACCCATCGAGTGACCAACCAATATCACACTTTTTGGTAAACTCCCAGAATTTGCAGTCCCTTCTTTTGTCCTAGCATCAAAAGACACTTTATATTGGTCCAAAATCTGCACATGGTGACGCATCATAAGTATTGCACAAAGTGATAAATTCATGAATCATCTGCCTCAAGCATAGGAAAGCCAAATAGTCAGATAAGTGCAAACTTCACAGATAGCCCCAGATGAGGAAAGAAAGCAGTGCACAGAACAAGGTTATAAGGTTTAAGCAGAACAACTTAAAAGTAGAGAAGAATGTTGTTAAAACTAACAACAAAGCCACCCAGTTTATCTCCTACCACCAGATGATCTAAAACTAGAATCAATAAACAAAGTTTGCTTGCACTAAGACATAGAAAGACTGCAGGAACATTTTCAGGACCGAGGGTTTAACCAAAATCAGCCTAACATAGCACATAATACATTGGATTTTAGTCTATTGATAGACATTGACAAAAACTCTTTTCGAGGTAGTGGAGATTGTTTTTATTAATGTGAATAGGCTGACTGCCCAACAATGATAAAAATCTCAATTCGCAAGATTACAACTAGGTCAAATTTATTCAATATTTGTTTTCTCCCTTGGATATAATAAATAATCTATAATCTATAAATAATAAAAGTGATACCTTGTGTATAGCATATACAACATATTCAGTGTGTTCTTCAAGAATCGCACCATCCATAGCAGAATGTTCCCCTTCAAGATCAACGGCAAACCAGTCTAGTCTCCTGGTATATTGATTGGGTAACTGGAAACCAGATAAACATATATCTGCAACTCCTTCTTCAGGTCTTAGGGAAGCTTCTTGGTAAAATGTACGTTCGAGGGGGCCATTTTGATATGCCCTATCAGATTCGGCTGCCAAAGACCGCACCTATCATGCAAAGAAAAGCAGAAGAAAATGTTTATAGAATATAAAATTCTGCACAAAAAATAATACCAATAGTTTTGTTTTAGTAAAAATATACAATTATAGAAACAACTGAACCAAAAATCATCAACAAGGTTAGGTTCAAAACATGTGTGGGATCTATATCATATTTCTCTATTTTTTGCAAACATTTTTATTTTTCATTCCCTGGTTTTTCAATTTTGCTAATATAAAAGACAGAAAATTCCCCTGCCAGAAGTAAATTCACAGAATTCAGACACAAAACACTTCAAAGTATAAGCCTTGATTCAATCAAAGACCTTGGCCAGCAAGCTGAGCAAACCTCAGGCTCTGAAAATAACTAGCTAGAGATGCAGGTTTTTGTCTACATACAACTTAACATTTTAACGACCTTCTAATCAATCTCTTATAACCAAGCTAAATACTTCTATAGGAGTTAAAAAAAGTTGAACAAATACCTCACATTTCTAACTTATCTTTAGATCATTAAAATGTATGGTATTAAATTATTGAGCCAATATTTGTAGAGTGTCAACAACAATCACATTATGACTGCAATTATAGCAATATCAACCACATTCTTTGCAATTTTCAGCAATTTTCAGCAATTTTAAAAATCACAACAACAAAAATCGCGATTTAAAACCTTGTTAAATTGACTCAACTCAAGCAATAATAAATTCCCAATTTTCAGCTTCTGATACTACTATGAATACCAATAACGCAATATTTCCTTGACATGCTGAATTAGTTTCACTACGAACCATAATACAAAACCAGCTACATCTAAACTCTTAAAAGAAGAAAGAGGACCTTGCCTGTTTGAAGCTACCACCATTGCCTGGGATAAAAAGCACCGGTACACCACTAAGCTTTTTCAAATGCTCCTTATAATCTATCTTTTTCCAACCCTCATGATACAAATACAAGCCATACTTCACTGGAGAAACGCTTTCCGACGATGTTATAGGAATGTATGTTGGATACATGTAAGTCATGGTACATCCATTCGAAATAGGCTTTAACAATCCATACAAAGCAGCAAGACAAATCCCTATTACCACAGTAATCAAAATTCCAACCCTAACTTTTGCTCTAAAACTTGGCATTGTGTGTCAAAAAGCTTCTACTCTCAAGTCTTGAGATCACTTCACACTTTAATTCAACTTCAACTAACTTGCTCCAAATTAGATAATAGCAAGTGTCAATAATTGAAATAGAGCTTCAACTTACACGAACACCAAAGCAACGTAGTTCAATTAAACCACAAACTCTTCCAACGCAGGAACCAGATCGCGAGTTTACTGTTCAATTGAACTTTCGTCTAAACTGTAGATTCACGCAGTCATCGATCGAACAGCTTCAACCATGAAAACAGATCAATTTTCCATAGTTAGAAAGAAGATCTAAAATTCTACGCAAAAACCAAAAAAGAAAAAATCATGGGAAATCCAAGAACACCGGAAGCAAAACGATTCAAGCAACAAAATCATCAAGTTTAAAGCAACAAAAAAACGTAAATCTTAATTTGTAGATCTGAAACAACTCGAAGTAGAAGAGAGATAAGGCAATAGGTTACCGAATCATGAAAAGGAGATGGTGAAGGTGAAGATGGGGATGAAAATCACGACAAGGGAAATGGCATGCGAGTTACGGGGACGGAGGGTGCAACAGAATGTTTTTATTTATATTTCGTTAATTTCGTTTATGGAAGTTGCAACTGAAGTTGTGAGAGTGACAGAGTAATAAAAGGAGCTGATGCTTCTTCTGTCCAAAACCTCAACGATGCAATGAGCACAGCAGAACACTGATTGGGGGGCCAGGGTTTATTTATTTAATTGCTATATCGATCTCACTCACGCGGGGCATTAAAGTACAATTGGAAAAAATTTGTATTTTCCTTCCTTCATCTAAAAATTTCCATTTTTCCCTTCAAGGTATTTTTATTTATAGGATAGAAAGTATTTATCTTTGGACTTTTCCCTTTTTTAAATGATTCATTTTAAACATTTCCTTCCTTCATCTAAAAATTTCCATTTTTCCCTTCAAGGTATTTATTTATAGGATAGAAAGCATTTATCTTTGGATTTTTCTCTTTTTTAAATGATTCATTTTTAACATAGTTTATAGTAAGTATTTTAATATATAGATTGATAGATAGGAAATTTAGAAAACTATATTAAAAAGATTTGCTTTATATTGACACTCAATTTTTGAATTTGGTAAAATCTATTTATTGCAGCTCAAAATCGTTGTTATTTTAGTGTAGTAGGTGGTTTATGGGTAGGTAACTCATTTCAGAGTTCAATTCCTCTTAATTACTTATTGTGTCAAATAGGAAAGAGAGTGTCAAAATCTATATGCAGTGTTTTTTTGGCAAAAAATGAAATGTAAAAAAGCACTTTAATATTTATTGAAAGAAAAGGAAAAAAAATTTATAAACAAGACAAGGGGACATGAACCAAAATCCTTCAAAAAAAAACAATGAATTCAATGTTTTCGAATCGAACCGATTCAATGTTTTTTAAACTAAACTCCTAACGCATTTTGAATCAAACTGGACTATTTCTAGATTCACTTCTTTTGTGTCTTGTAAACCATCCACAGTAAACTCCAAGAAGTGGTCTGGTTCTTGAATCTGCAAGCTTTCGTCCAGAGTAAACTTTAAGAATCTTTGATTTCACCCGCATTATAAGACTGTGATTTCTAAAATTAATACACTACACAATTCAGACTATATTCAGACGGTAATGGGTTAAAAATCTTTTATAGTTAACAAAAGTAAATTTAGGAAAAAAAATTATAAACAAGACGGGGGGCATGAACCAATACCATTTCAAAAAAGCACTGAGTTCACTATTTTCGAATCAAACTGATTCACTATTTTTAGAACTAAACTCCGAATGTATTTGGAATCAACTCGAACTAGTTCTATATTCCGAAGCCAGTGTCAACCAACCGGTCCTCAACCCTGGTGAACCTGCACTTTTTCAGATTTATATACCATTACAGGAGGACGGATAGAGGAGCCATGAACTGTCTGATCGTCTTGGTATTAACATGTAAAGCATTGTTGGCTTCACATCGATGCGTGAATGATTATTTGCACTATTTCGTAATTAATTTTGATTAATTCCTAATAAAAGTGGATTAATAATAAATTGTGTCACTCTAGTCAATTTCAAATGAATAAAATTAATATATCCACCAATACACATAGCAGAAAAGAAACATATTTGGTACCATTTTTCTCCTAGCCTGACATGGTATATTATACTATTTATGAATTATGTTGTTATTTCGAAATTGTTTTTTCAAAATCATACCGAAGCAATTACTGGGATGAGTTGCAGGCTAGGTCGCTTTTTTAAGATGTTTCGTGGCTAGGTCCCCAAGATAAAACAGCCTAGTCAAAATTGATACGAAAGATCACTGCACTATGAAAATTCGTTCTAGAAATACACCATCAATATGGTTATGTAAACCACTCTTTAGAAAAGAAACTTGGAAACGCTTCAAGTTTCGAGAGAAGAATAAAAGTGTTTTGAGAGAAGAGAGAAGAAACTTGGAAATACTTCAAGTTTCGGTGTAAATAAGAAAGTGAGGAGAGGTGTCTATTTATAGGCTTGTTGGAGCAAATAGCTGTTGGGAATAATAATCAATAAACGCACAACGACTCTTTTGACTTGGTCAACGTGACCATTGGAGCAAAATGTGTAATGGCTCTTTGACTTGGTCAACATGAAGATTGGAAACTTAGGAAAGCAACGCACACACAAATAAATAAATAAAAATTTCGGATAAAAGAATATTATACACCACTCTGCCCAGACCCAAGCCCGGCCAGGCTGAGTCTGCCAGACAGACGGCTGCGGTGCGCGTGTGGTGGTCAGTTTGTGTGCGTTCTCTCCCTTCCACAAAATTGGGTACCCCTTGCGGCCCAACCCAAGGTGTGAGTTCCACACTTATAAGCACTCTTAATATGCCTAGTCGATCCAATGTGGGACTTTTTCAATTCACATAACACCAAAGTTCTAACAACCTCCCCACTTGAATTTAAAAAGGAGTTTTAGAAGTAGCGTTAAACGCCTCCATAAGATTGTGCATAAATAGAGGTTTCATACGAGTTGAACCTTTGCACCCCCTGACATCGCTAAGTGGACCTCTTGGTTCAGTCCAGAACAGTTACCCCCCAGGCCGAGATTATTCCGGAGGATGGTCTTGGCTTGATGGTCTCGTTGATTTGCCAGATCCGTGGTGTTGCGCGAAACACTACCTTTGCGACAATGGTGTTCTTAGCTTCCTACTCTCTAAAGCAAAAAAATTAAGAGTAAACTTTTTCCTTAAATACTTGCCTCCTATAAATAGGTGGGTATTTGTCTTGTGGTCCACATTTTTTAAAATTTCGTGGAGGAGAAGGGACCAAGCCATCATTGGAGTGCTTTCTTGGAGAGTGGAAAGGAGTAGGGACCAAGTAACTGTCAACGCTAGCGCCTACTTCAAGGAGGAGGAAGGAGTAGGGACCAAGTCACCAACCTAGTGCCTCCTTAAAAATGAGAGGAGGGAGTAGAGTCCACTTGTTTCAACGTCTTTTCTTCCTGGTAAGTATTTGTTGTTCGTTACCGTTTATTTACGTTGTTGACAGTGCCCTCCTGCCAGGCACTCTCATGGGCGCTGGTTGCTTCATATTAGCGCCCTGCCAGGCGCCCTCATGGGCGCTGGCTGCCTCTTCACAGGCACCCTGTCAAGCGCCCTCCTGGGCGCTGGCTGCTCTTGACTGGCACCCTGCCAGGCGCCCTCATGGGCGCTGGCTGCCTCTTCACAGGCACCCTGTCAAGCGCCCTCCTGGGCGCTGGCTGCTCTTGACTGGCGCCCTGCTAGGCGCCCTCTGTAACGCCCCGAATAATTAATTAATTATTTAATTGAATTGTTTAGGAAATTAAGTTGTAAGAAAATATTAGAGTCAAAATATATTTTCGTATGTGGGCCTAATTGTTGGTGTTAGGAGTAGTAAAAATAAGGGGGTGTAAAGAAGGCCCATGAAGCCAAATCGCATAAGTGAATGAGAAAGCCCATAAGACCAAATAAATTATAAATAGGTGTTATTTTAGGGTTTGCTCACTTTAGAAGAAAAAAAATAAGAATTGGGAGAGAAGAGCAAGGAGGGGGTGGCGAAGAGAGCTAGGGCAAGGCCAAGGAGAGCTACGAATTCTTCAATCCAAGGTAAGGGTGGGGTTCTAACTCTATAATCGGGTATATGAAGGGCTTTATGTAGGAAGGTTAGGGAACCCTAGGTGTTGTTAATCCTTGAAAACCCTAGTTGTAGATATTGAACCCCAAATGTTGATGTTGAATCCTATTGATGATATTTGTTACCTATTGATGATGTATGAACATGTTTGTTGATGATTGGGAACCAAAAATCTGTCCTGGGCGCCCTCCTAGGCGCCATCTTGTTGTTCGCAGGATTGCTGGGCGCCATGGGCGCCGAATGTGGTTGTGTGCTGTTTCTGGCGCATGGGCGCCATGGGCGCCAATGTTGTGGCTGCCCTGTTGCTGTTGCTGTGTTTTTCTGGCGCATGGGCGCCAATGTCTGGCTGCCCGTTGCTGTTTCTGGCGCATGTGCACCATGGGCGCCAATGTTGTGGCTGCCCTGTTGCTGTTGCTGTGTTGTTCTGGCGCATGGGCGCCAAAGGCGCCAATGTCTGGCTGCCCGTTGCTGTTTCTGACGCATGGGCGCCATGGGCGCCAATGTTGTGGCTGCCCTGTGTTGCTGTTGGGCGCTGTGGGGGCCAAGGGCGCCATGTGTGGCTGCCCTGTGTTGCTGTTGGGCGCTGTGGGCGCCAAGGGCACCAAGTGTGGCTACCCTGTGTTGCTGTTGGGCGCTGTGGGAGCCAAGGGCGCTAAGCGTGGCTGCCCTGTGTTGCTGTTGGGCGCTGTGGGCGCCAAGGGCGCCAAGTGTGGCTGCCCAAGGGTGAGTTCTATGGTTGTTGCTTGAAATGATTTGTTGCTGTTGGATATACAGTTAGGCCACGGTTGCTAAGTTGTTGATAAGTGGCTAAATTGTTGATAAGTTGCTAAATTGGTGATAAGTTGCTGAATTGTTGATAAGTTGCTAAATTGTTGATAAGTTGCTAAGTTGTTGATAAGTTGCTAAATTGTTGATAAGTTGCTAAATTGTTGATAAGTTGCTAAATTGGTGATAAGTTGCTGAATTGTTGATAAGTTGCTAAATTGGTGATAAGTTGCTGAATTGTTGATAAGTTGCTAAGTTGTTGAGTTGTTGTTGATAAGTTGTTAACCGTTGGTTGAACTGTTGATAATGTTGTACCTAGTTGGAAGTGCCTCTATTTATTGGAAGGTGTTATGTTGTAGGCCTACGACCCACGTTGAAATTCCGTTGTTGTTGTGTTGCTATGTAATCGTTGTTGATTGTTTGTGCATCCGCATCGCGTCGCATACATAGCATTTTCATGTTGGAGCTATGCTCAAAACACGTTGGCCTGGACTGGCAAATTATGTTGAAATTATGTTGAAGGCTTATGACTTGTTGATGCCTCTATTTATTGGCAGAATTTTTACGTTGGGAGTTCTACTTCGATGGTACCACATGCATGTGCATAGTATTGAGTCACATTCATATTGCACCCTTAAGTGACTATGTTGATAACTTGTGAATGATCGAAGTTGATTGTTGGCTGAGAAGTGGTTAATTTAGATCCCCTGATTCTAATATATTGTTTTTCATGTGTCCTATTATATGGTTGGATATCTCACTGATAAGTCTATTTTTAGAGTCTTTTTAATAGTTATTTTCATTAAGTTTTTTTTAGGTATTTTAATTATATTTTATATTTTTGAGCTATTTTACTACAAATGTTTGCTTTTTATTTTCAGGTTTTATTTTGGAGTAAAAGAGAAAATATGAGCTAAAATGAAGAAAAAAGGAAATATTTGAGGAGGAGCAATTTTTAAGGCACTAGACACCCTCATGGGCGCCAAGGGCCCCAAAAACCCAAAACAGGAGAAAACTGGCCAAACTGGCGCAAGACAGGGACCCCTGGGCGCCAAAAACGCAACACAGGAGCTGGCGCAGAGCCTGCGCACGACCCTGGCACATAGGCGCACGACCCTGGTGCAAAACTGGCGCACGACTCTGGCACATAGGCGCACGACCCTGGTGAAAAACTGGCGCAGAGCCTGCGCACGACCCGTGCTATACCACGCACGACCCGTGCGTGTTTTCAACTGAAAATGGCCCATTTTGGCAGAACAATGCGCACGACCCATGCTTGCCAGCAACGCAGAACAGCTGTTTCCAGCACAAGACGCACGACCCTGGCACATAGGCGCACGACCTTGGTGCAAAACTGGCGCAGAGCAGCCAAAATTGACTGGCCAGGGCGCACGACCCAGGCACATGGGCGCACGACCCTGGCACCAGACAAGTCAATTTTGGCTGCACCCACTTGCTGATGGCTTTCCTTGCCAACTTGATTTGCCACTTTTTTTTGGACCATTTTGCCCCTCCACTCAAGTGCCTTGGCCCTCATATTTTCCTATAAATAGAGGCTTGATTCTCACTTGTAACCAAGCTTAAATTTTGTGAGAAAAATCCATGACAAGGTTTCCTCTAAGATTCATGACTTCACTTTAATTTCTCGCTTTTTACTTTCTCGCTTTTTACTTTCTCGCCCTTTTATTTTCCAAGTCATTTACTTTCCTTCCTATTTACTTTCTTGACCTTTTACTTTCTCGCTCTTTTACTTTCTCACTCTTTTATTTTCTCGCTATTTACTTTCCCGCCCTTTTATTTTCCAAGTCATTTACTTTCCTTGCTATTTAGTTTCTTGCCCTTTTATTTTCCAAGTCATTTACTTTCCTTGCTATTTACTTTCTTGCACTTTTATTTTCTTGTCATTTACAATTCCGCTATTTATGATTTTGCAATTTAATATGAGTGAGTAGATACAAAGTCTTTTCTTCTTGCAATTTCATGTCTTTTCTTCTTCTTCTTCTTCTCTCATATTTAATATGAGTGAGTAGATACAAAGTCTTGGGTTATTAGGAGTAATCCAATGATAGGTCCCTAATAATTCCCAAGACTATTCTCCACTCCAAATTGTTTTATATTTCAATCTAATTTTATTGTCCTTAAAATCTTATTTTAAACATCAAACGAAGAACCGAAAGGTGAAGTATTGATGTTGGATCTATGAAATTAGACAAGGGAATCAACACATGAGAATAGTTTTGAAACTCTTGAGACATTATAAAGGTGTTATGCTTAATGGGTTTTGGTGACAATCAACCATGAGAATAGGCTTGATTGTTAGTTCAAAACACGCTCTTGTACTCCGAAAGGAGACATTAGTTATATTCGCTGCCTTGTCTTTGAAATATATTACTCTTATAATTTGCTGATTAGTCTAAAGAAATTATTTTGGTTCCTCATTGTTGTGATAAAACTATAAACCTGAGATTGTTTGTTTTTATTTCTAAATTTTACAACTCCTAAAAACCATTCCTTCTAGCTAATCAACTGTGGAAAATTGAATTGGTAATCACCTAGGCTCTCCCTGTGGATCGATAACTCTTTTATTACGCGATACGACTCGTGCACTTGCGAGCCTATCAAATTTTTGGCGCCGTTGCCGGGGAGGCGGTGATACTAATTAAGTTTTTCGAAACCGGTTAGACTGAAGTTTTATTTTCTTTATTTTTACTTTTTCTTCTCTTGTCCCTCGAATGCGAAGAACCAGAAGTTTCGGTGAAACTGTTCAACAAATTCCCGAAATCGAAAGGTTCTTACATAGAAGGAGGAGAGAAATTCCCGATAACCAAATGGCGGCTAATGAAAATCGTGCTCTCAAAGAGTACGCAACACCTTCAGCGGAACCATCGGCTGTCATTGTACATACAAATGTGGAAGCAAATAATTTTGAACTCAAATCATCTCTGCTTTCAATGGTTCAACAAAACCAATTTTCTGGTTCTCCCACGGAGGACCCAAATCTTCATATTTCAATTTTTCTGGAATACTGTGGAACTCTCAAATTAAATGGGGTACCTCAAGATGCCATAAGACTAAAGCTCTTCCCTTTTTCATTAAGGGATAGAGCAAGAGCATGGCTACATTCTTTGCCTTCGGAATCCATTACTAGCTGGGGCCAATTAAAACAAGCTTTTCTCGCTAGGTTCTTTCCCCCGAGTAAAACAGCTCAAATGAGAAGTCAAATTACTCGATTTTCTCAAAACAACGGGGAATCTCTTTATGATACTTGGGAACGTTTCAAAGAAATGTTAAGGCTATGCCCCCATCATGGACTAGAAAAATGGCTCGTTGTTCATACTTTTTATAATGGATTACAATATGCAACAAGAATGACTGTTGATGCAGCTGCAGGTGGAGCTTTAATGAACAAAAATTTTACTGAAGCTTATGCACTCATTGAAGATATGGCTCAAAACCATTGTCAATGGGCAAGTGAGCGAGCCATAACAGATAAACCAACATCATCAAAAGAGCCAGGTAAGTATGAAATATCCGCTGTTGATCATCTTGCCTCAAAAGTGGACGCACTTTTTCAAATATTTGAAAAATTAAATGTAAGTGCCGTTTCACAAACTTTTTCTCCTACTACTCCACCATGTGAATTATGTGGGGTTGTTGGCCATATTGGAGCTGAATGCCAGCTTGAGGCATCTAGTACTGGAAATGAGCATATTAACTATGCTCAAAAAGAAGATCCGTTTTCAAATACTTATAATTCTGGGTGGAGAAATCATCCAAATTTTTCTTATAAAAATCCTCCACCCAATCCAGCACCTAGACCACCTCCTGTCTTTCAAAATCAAAGCGTTTTTAACAACCCACAAAACAACCCGCAAAAGTCGAACTTGGAATTTTTGATGGAAAAATTTGTGTCATCTCAAACAAAACAAAATGAAGAATTCAAAAATCAAACTGGTTATTTGAATGACACACTTATCAAATTAGAATAAAAAATCGACTCTATTGCCGCTCATAGTGAGATGCTTGAAAATCAAATAACTCAAGTGGCAACACAGGTGGCTTCATCCTCTAAATCTTCGGGGATATTTCCCGGACAGCCTGAACAAAATCTAAATGGCCAAATATATGCCGTCACCCTTAGAAGTGGAAAACAATTAGAGGAACCAAGAGCAAACCAAGGAAAAATTGTGAGTGAAAAACATAATTTACCATGTGAGCAAGAAGAGAAAGAAAAAGAGAAAGAACCCGAAAAAGAAAAAAAGAAAGAACCAGAAAAAGAAAGAGAAGAACCAAACATCCCCCCACCACCATACGAAGCATCTCCTTTATCTTAGTTTTCACCTTCCTCTGTGAAAATAACATTTGATCTGGGGGGAATTGAAAACAAGATTTTATTGCTTTTACAACTTCCATTTTACAAGCCATGGGGTCCAGGAATATGTTTTCATTCTTCATGTGTCACTTAGTCTTTATGCTTCAAGCAATGGGACCCAGGAATAACTTTCCATAGGGCAAAGGTCAAGCTAATGACCATAAACGAGCGCTGCGTGGGAGGCAACCCACTGGTTTACCTATGTTTTGTTTTTCCTGGAAATAGCAGAAAAGCTACAAAATGCCAATCAATGTGAGCTTTCTTACCCCTCTAATATATTCTATTCTGATTTACATTGAGGACAATGCCTAGTCCAAGCCTGGGGGGGTATTTTATTGCTTTTATTGGGTATGTCTTTATTGCTTTGCTAAGTTTTTATCTTTTTGTACTTTGAGTTGTATCTGCTCCCTCCATGATGAAACTTTGTGAACCCTAAGCATGTTTTAGATAAGCCTTTTCTGGACAAAAATAATTTTTCAATTTTTCATTAGCAATCATCTAGGTGGACTGGTTGGGAACAACAAAATTGTATCATGGTTCGATTTCTACTTCTAGGGCTTTTTCACACACACACTACTGAGACTGTTTTCAGTTGTTAATACAATTAGAAGGACTGAAAAGAAACTAGTAACCTGGTTCTCTTGGTGACATTCACTGGATGCACGGTTACTGGAGAAAAACGTCTGAGTTGGGGTATTCAAAAAAAAATATAAAATAAAATTGCAAAACCAGTTCAAAATGCAAAAATTGGTGCATTTTAAATGTCAAAATGAATGGTTAGCATATAAAATCAAAAAGAAAAGAAAAATGCTTGAATACCCAACGTATAAAGACCCTCCTTTGAGACCCGGTCTTAGTAAATGGAGGACCCAAGCTTAAGAATGCTGGGGAACCGGTTCTATAATGACATTGATATCCTCTCTAGAGTATTGATACTTTAAAATTGTCTCCCAATTCCACAAGACGCCCAGATAGTATTTCTCAAACCAAAGTGTTAGAATTGCCCCACAGTTCACTTAATGATTCGATGTGAAAATAATTTTCCTTCAGAATTGGCCTAAGGATTTACACTGTTTTTGCTTGAGGACAAGCAAAGGTTCAAGCGTGGGGGAGTTTGATAAGTCTATTTTTAGAGTCTTTTTAATAGTTATTTTCATTAAGTTTTTTTTAGGTATTTTAATTATATTTTATATCTTTGAGCTATTTTACTACAAATGTTTGCTTTTTATTTTCAGGTTTTATTTTGGAGCAAAAGAGAAAATATGAGCTAAAATGAAGAAAAAAGGAAATATTTGAGGAGGAGCAATTTTTAAGGCACTAGACACCCTCATGGGCGCCAAGGGCCCCAAAAACCCAAAACAGGAGAAAACTGGCCAAACTGGCGCAAGACAGGGACCCCTGGGCGCCATGGGCGCCAAAAACGCAACACAGGAGCTGGCGCCGAGCCTGCGCACGACCCTGGCACATAGGCGCACGACCCTAGTGCAAAACTGGCGCACGACCCTGGCACATAGGCGCACGACCCTGGTGAAAAACTGGCGCAGAGCCTGCGCACGACCCGTGCTATACCACGCACGACCCGTGCGTGTTTTCAACTGAAAATGGCCCATTTTGGCAGAACAAGGCGCACGACCCTGGCATATAGGCGCACGACCCATGCTTGCCAGCAACGCAGAACAGCTGTTTCCAGCACAAGACGCACGACCCTGGCACATAGGCGCACGACCCTGGTGCAAAACTGGCTCAGAGCAGCCAAAATTGACTGGCCAGGGCGCACGACCCAGGCACATGGGCGCACGACCCTGGCACCAGACAAGTCAATTTTGGCTGCACCCACTTGCTGATGGCTTTCCTTGCCAACTTGATTTGCCACTTTTTTTTGGACCATTTTGCCCCTCCACTCAAGTGCCTTGGCCCTCATATTTTCCTATAAATAGAGGCTTGATCCTCACTTGTAACCAAGCTTAAATTTTGTGAGAAAAATCCATGACAAGGTTTCCTCTAAGATTCATGACTTCACTTTAATTTCTCGCTTTTTACTTTCTCGCTTTTTACTTTCTCGCCCTTTTATTTTCCAAGTCATTTACTTTCCTTCCTATTTACTTTCTTGCCCTTTTACTTTCTCGCTCTTTTACTTTCTCGCTCTTTTATTTTCTCGCTATTTACTTTCCTGCCCTTTTATTTTCCAAGTCATTTACTTTCCTTGCTATTTAGTTTCTTGCCCTTTTATTTTCCAAGTCATTTACTTTCCTTGCTATTTACTTTCTTGCACTTTTATTTTCTTGTCATTTACAATTCCGCTATTTATGATTTTGCAATTTACCGCTTTCTTTTATTTCTCGCTATTTAAATTCATGTCTTTTCTTCTTCTTCTTCTTCTCTCATATTTAATATGAGTGAGTAGATACAAAGTCTTGGGTTATTGGGAGTAATCCAATGATAGGTCCCTAATAATTCCCAAGACTATTCTCCACTCCAAATTGTTTTATATTTCAGTCTAATTTTATTGTCCTTAAAATCTTATTTTAAACATCAAACGAAGAACCGAAAGGTGAAGTATTGATGTTGGATCTATGAAATTAGACAAGGGAATCAACACATGAGAATAGTTTTGAAACTCTTGAGACATTATAAAGGTGTTATGCTTAATGGGTTTTGGTGACAATCAACCATGAGAATAGGCTTGATTGTTAGTTCAAAACACGCTCTTGTACTCCGAAAGGAGACATTAGTTATATTCGCTGCCTTGTCTTTGAAATATATTACTCTTATAATTTGTTGAATAGTCTAAAGAAATTATTTTGGTTCCTCATTGTTGTGATAAAACTATAAACATGAGATTGTTTGTTTTTATTTCTAAATTTTACAACTCCTAAAAACCATTCCTTCTAGCTAATCAACTGTGGAAAATTAAATTGGTAATCACCTAGGCTCTCCCTGTGGATCGATAACTCTTTTATTACGCGATACGACTCGTGCACTTGCGAGCCTATCAAGTTTTTGGCGCCGTTGCCGGGGAGGCAGTGATACTAATCAAGTTTTTCGAAACCGGTTAGACTGAAGTTTTATTTTCTTTATTTTTACTTTTTCTTCTCTTGTCCCTCGAATGCGAAGAATCAGAAGTTTCGGTGAAACTGTTCAACAAATTCCCGAAATCGAAAGGTTCTTACATAGAAGGAGGAGAGAAATTCCCGATAACCAAATGGCGGCTAATGAAAATCATGCTCTCAAAGAGTACGCAACACCTTCAGCGGAACCATCGGCTGTCATTGTACATACAAATGTGGAAGCAAATAATTTTGAACTCAAATCATCTCTGCTTTCAATGGTTCAACAAAACCAATTTTCTGGTTCTCCCACGGAGGACCCAAATCTTCATATTTCAATTTTTCTGGAATACTGTGGAACTCTCAAATTAAACGGGGTAACTCAAGATGCCATAAGACTAAAGCTCTTCCCTTTTTCATTAAGGGATAGAGCAAGAGCATGGCTACATTCCTTGCCTTCGGAATCCATTACTAGCTGGGGCCAATTAAAACAAGCTTTTCTCGCTAGGTTCTTTCCCCCGAGTAAAACAGCTCAAATGAGAAGTCAAATTACTCGATTTTCTCAAAACAACGGGGAATCTCTTTATGATACTTGGGAACGTTTCAAAGAAATGTTAAGGCTATGCCCCCATCATGGACTAGAGAAATGGCTCGTTGTTCATACTTTTTATAATGGATTACAATATGCAACAAGAATGACTGTTGATGCAGCTGCAGGTGGAGCTTTAATGAACAAAAATTTTACTGAAGCTTATGCACTCATTGAAGATATGGCTCAAAACCATTGCCAATGGGCAAGTGAGCGAGCCATAACAGATAAACCAGTATCATCAAAAGAGCCAGGTAAGTATGAAATATTTGCTGTTGATCATCTTGCCTCAAAAGTGGACGCACTTTTTCAAATATTTGAAAAATTAAATGTAAGTGCCGTTTCACAAACTTTTTCTCCTACTACTCCACCATGTGAATTATGTGGGGTTGTTGGCCATATTGGAGCTGAATGCCAGCTTGAGGCATCTAGTACTGGAAATGAGCATATTAACTATGCTCAAAAAGAAGATCCGTTTTCAAATACTTATAATTCTGGGTGGAGAAATCATCCAAATTTTTCTTATAAAAATCCTCCACCCAATCCAGCACCTAGACCACCTCCTGTCTTTCAAAATCAAAGCGTTTTTAACAACCCACAAAACAACCCGCAAAAGTCGAACTTGGAATTTTTGATGGAAAAATTTGTGTCATCTCAAACAAAACAAAATGAAGAATTCAAAAATCAAACTGGTTATTTGAATGACACACTTATCAAATTAGAATAAAAAATCGACTCTATTGCCGCTCATAGTGAGATGCTTGAAAATCAAATAACTCAAGTGGCAACACATGTGGCTTCATCCTCTAAATCTTCGGGGGTATTTCCCGGACAGCCTGAACAAAATCTAAATGGCCAAATATATGCCGTCACCCTTAGAAGCGGAAAACAATTAGAGGAACCAAGAGCAAACCAAGGAAAAATTGTGAGTGAAAAACATAATTTACCATGTGAGCAAGAAGAGAAAGAAAAAGAGAAAGAACCAGAAAAAGAAAAAAAGAAAGAACCAGAAAAAGAAAGAGAAGAACCAAACATCCCCCACCACCATACGAAGCATCTCCTTTATCTTATTTTTCACCTTCCTCTGTGAAAATAACATTTGATCTGGGGGGAATTGAAAACAAGATTTTATTGCTTTTACAACTTCCATTTTACAAGCCATGGGATCCAGGAATATGTTTTCATTCTTCATGTGTCACTTGGTATTTATGCTTCAAGCAATGGGACCCAGGAATAACTTTCCATAGGGCAAAGGTCAAGCTAATGACCATAAACGAGCGCTGCGTGGGAGGCAACCCACTGGTTTACCTATGTTTTGTTTTTCCTGGAAAAAGCAGAAAAGCTACAAAATGCCAATCAATGTGAGCTTTCTTACCCCTCTAATATATTCTATTCTGATTTACATTGAGGACAATGCATAGTCCAAGCCTGGGGGGTATTTTATTGCTTTTATTGGGTATGTCTTTATTGCTTTGCTAAGTTTTTATCTTTTTGTACTTTGAGTTGTATCTGCTCCCTCCATGATGAAACTTTGTGAACCCTAAGCATGTTTTAGATAAGCCTTTTCTGGACAAAAATAATTTTTCAATTTTTCATTAGCAATCATCTAGGTGGACTGGTTGGGAACAACAAAATTGTATCATGGTTCGATTTCTACTTCTAGGGCTTTTTCACACACACACACTACTGAGACTGTTTTCAGTTGTTAATACAATTAGAAGGACTGAAAAGAAACTAGTAACCTGGTTCTCTTGGTGACATTCACTGGATGCGCGGTTACTGGAGAAAAACGTCTGAGTTGGGGTATTCAAAAAAAAAAATATAAAATAAAATTGCAAAACCAATTCAAAATGCAAAAATTGGTGCATTTTAAATGTCAAAATGAATGGTTAGCATATAAAATCAAAAAGAAAAGAAAAATGCTTGAATACCCAACGTATAAAGACCCTCCTTTGAGACCCGGTCTTAGTAAATGGAGGACCCAAGCTTAAGAATGCTGGGGAACCGGTTCTATAATGACATTGATATCCTCTCTAGAGTATTGATACTTTAAATTTGTCTCCCAATTCCACAAGAAGCCCAGATAGTATTTCTCAAACCAAAGTGTTAGAATTGCCCCACAGTTCACTTAATGATTCGATGTGAAAATAATTTTCCTTCAGAATTGGCCTAAGGATTTACACTGTTTTTGCTTGAGGACAAGCAAAGGTTCAAGCGTGGGGGAGTTTGATAAGTCTATTTTTAGAGTCTTTTTAATAGTTATTTTCATTAAGTTTTTTTTAGGTATTTTAATTATATTTTAAATCTTTGAGCTACTTTACTACAAATGTTTGCTTTTTATTTTCAGGTTTTATTTTGGAGCAAAAGAGAAAATATGAGCTAAAATGAAGAAAAAAGGAAATATTTGAGGAGGAGCAATTTTTAAGGCACAAGACACCCTCATGGGCGCCAAGGGCCCCAAAAACCCAAAACAGGAGAAAACTGGCCAAACTGGCGCAAGACAGGGACCCCTGGGCGCCATGGGCGCCAAAAACGCAACACAGGAGCTGGCGCAGAGCCTACGCACGACCCTGGCACATAGGCGCACGACCCTGGTGCAAAACTGGCACACGACCCTGGCACATAGGCGCACGACCCTGGTGAAAAACTGGCGCAGAGCCTGCGCACGACCCGTGCTATACCACGCACGACCCGTGCGTGTTTTCAACTTAAAATGGCCCATTTTGGCAGAACAAGGCGCACGACCCTGGCACATAGGCGCACGACCCTTGCTTGCCAGCAGCGCAGAACAGCTGTTTCCAGCACAGGACGCACGACCGTGGCACATAGGCGCACGACCCATGCTTGCCAGCAACGCAGAACAGCTGTTTCCAGCACAAGACGCACGACCCTGGCAAAACTGGCGCACGACCCTGGACATAGGCGCACGACCCTGGTGAAAAACTGGCGCAGAGCCTGCGTACGACCCGTGCTATACCACGCACGACCCGTGCGTGTTTTCAGCTAAAAAATGGCCCATTTTGGCAGAACAAGGCGCACGACCCTGGCACATAGGCGCACGACCCATGCTTGCCAGCAACGCAGAACAGCTGTTTCCAGCACAAGACGCACGACCCTGGCACATAGGCGCACGACCTTGGTTCAAAACTGGCGCAGAGCAGCCAAAATTGACTGGCCAGGGCGCACGACCCAGGCACATGGGCGCACGACCCTGGCACCAGATGTAACAGCCCAGGTCCACCGCAGCGGCCACCCCGGTCCCACTGTTACCTCACGATCTTCTCTACCCCTCTTGTAGAGTTTTTGCCTTCCGTGGGAATCGAACCTTGCACCTGAGGCATAAGTGCAAGTTAAACCCCCTTCCCACTACCAATTGAGTAACGCCCCGAAATAATTTAATTATTTATTTAATTAAATTATTTAAGGCTTACAATATTTATTTAATTTAATTAAATAATTCAAGGTTTAATGTATTTATTTAATTTTAAATTATTAGGAGGTGTTGTCTCGAAATTGATGGTGCACGGAGCCCATGACCCACAAGTGAGCCCATGACCCATGGGATGGTCATAGGATTCGACTCACTATGGGTCTTGTGGCTTAGTGGCATTTTTGTCTCATTTTGTGAAAAGAAAGAAAGTAACGTAAAAGAGAGGAGAAGTGAGAAGAGAAAAGTGCGAATAGAAGAGGAGAAGTAGAGGAGAGGGGCGAAGCTCAAAGAGAAGGAGAGGAGGCTCAATTGTGATTCGCATTCTTCCCTTGAAGCTTGGCTATCAATTCGAATTTCTCAAGGTTAGGGGGTCCTCTTTTTATCTTTAATGACTTATGCGAATTGTAGTGCCTAGGGTTAGGTTCTAGGATAAATCATATGAATGAATTGTGCTATTGATGAGAATTATCATGTTGCGTTGCTATTGTTGAATTATTATGTGGGGAATTTTATGGTTGATGCTTGAATTGTTGCTAAATACGAATTGAAGACCATATGTTTGATCATATGATTATTTGGTGAAATTGAGAATTTTGGTGACACTCTAGTAGTATTCATGTAATTGAGTGTTTTGGTGAATGTAATTTAGTGAAAGAAGTGAAGAAAAATTCTGTTTGGGAACCACTAGGTGCCTTGGGCGCCATGTGCCTATTGCTGAAAAATTCTGTGTTGCGCCTAGTCATGGGCACCAGGCGCCCAGCAGTGTGCTGCGCCTGTTTCCAAAAAAAATTCTGTTGCCCTGTGTTGCACTGCTGTGTTGCCATTCTGTGTTGCTGTCCCTGTTGCCTGTGTTGCCTACTGTGTTCCCTGTGCTGCCAGTTTTGGCACTTGTTGCTTGAGTCATGGGCGCCAAGGGCCCCAAAGTTCTGGTGATAGTTTTGTGAAAATTGTTTTCAGGTTTTTATACTTGGGTAAAATGGCTCATGAAAACTGATTTTGGTCAAGAAAGGAGTTGAGTTGCGTAATTTCACTAGGTGCCTAGTGCTTCTGGGCGCCAGCGCCTATGTTGCGCGTGCTGCGCCTGTGCGCGTTGTGGCTTCTGGGCGCCAGCGCCTATGTTGCGCGCCTGTTGCGCTGTTGCGCGTGTTGCTCCTGGGCGCCAAGCGCCTATGCGCCTGTGCGCTGTTGCGTGTTGCCTTTCCTGGGCGCCAAGCGCCCATGCGCCAAGCGCTGTGTTGCCCCTGGGCGCCCAGCGCCCATGCGCCTGTTTCCAGAATGTCTAACATTTTTCCTAAACTGTTTTTAACGTAACTTTTAACTCGGTTATCCAAATTCGACGGTTCAAAATGCGTTTTGAAGCTAATTTCAGTGCCTATCCAATAGCCACAATTTTATGCAAAAATAATTTATTTTTACTGGTGTTTCTGGCTGAGGGTGTTCAAGTGTCCAAATGGCTATTTTTACCCACTTCCCTATGTTGTGTCAATTGTCCTAAGCTGGTCTATTTGAATGGGTGTTGAAGTGAGTGGTGAGCTGAATTGGTGAGTGTGATAGGGTGAGATTGGTGAGCAGAGGCTACGGCCTAATTTTAATTTGGTGAGCTGATTATTATACAATGGTGAGATCATGAATTTTAAATGATGAATTGCTTGGACTTGGTGTGTTGTAATGCATTTTCCATAGCATCTCATGGACATATGCATTATTGGTGAGCAGAGGCTACGGCCTAATTTTGATTTGGTGAGCAGAGGCTACGGCCTATTTGTATTGGTGACGGATCCGACATGCATGTACCCGTGGAGTTTGGGTTGCATTACATGCATAAATCATATATTGTGTGGTGCTGTTTGGAAATAAAATATTGATGCGATTGTTCCATTATTGTGAATTGATGTGCCTGACTTCCTTTTTCCTATGCATTGCTTAATTTTCATATGTTATTAATTATGAAAAGAGACTCACCCTACTGCCTTTATGTTGCTTCTTATGTCGGCAACGTGCAGGTAATGATGAGTGAAGGTTTCCTGTATGCCTTCGTCTGGTAGGAAGTGTCACGCTCTGATACGTAGCACCAGGGGGGGGGGGGTGTCTTAGGTTTATGCTTTATTTTCTTAAAACTGCTAGACTTTGTTGGTGATGTATTGGTTTTAATTTTGAATTGATTATTATTCCGCTGCTGATGGTGATTGGATTTAGTTGATGCGAGCTAAGCCTTTTTCTTATGGTGTTATGTATCGTGATTTTTATGAAGTAAATGTAGCACTCGCTTGAATTGTTTTCAAAAAAAAAAAAAAAAAAAAAAAGAGACTCTGATTTTATTAAAAGTAAAGTTATTAGAAAGGGGGTGTTACATTAGTGGTATCAGAGCAGTTTCGGTCTGTCCGGCCAAGTCGTCTTGTCATAGTGTCTTATGACAAATAGAATTGTTAGATTAGTTCTAAATTTCTGTTTGTGCTGCAGTGATAGTTTGAAATGGCCAGACGGGACGATGCTGCACTTGCTGCTGCCTTGCAGGCTATAGCCGGGGCGATGGGTAATATACCCGGTGCTGTTAATGATGGGACGCGCAATTTGGCTACGTTCCAGAGAGAGAATCCACCTGTCTTTAAGGGCAAGTATAATCCAGATGGTGCTTTGGCATGGCTGAAAGAGATTGAAAGAATATTCCGGGTCATGGATTGTGATGATGCGCAGAAGGTCAGGTATGGTACCCATACGCTGGCAGAGGAAGCTGATGATTGGTGGATGGAGGTGAGGCAGAGATTAGAAACTGCCAATGAAGAGATAACTTGGGCTGTTTTCCGCAGAGAGTTCTTGCGGAAATATTTTCCTGAAGATGTGAGGGGTAAGAAAGAAATAGAATTCCTTGAGCTGAAGCAAGGAAGCATGTCAGTGACAGAGTATGCTGCCAAGTTCACCGAATTGGCTAAGTTTTATCCCCATTATGCTGATGCTGATTCTGAGTTCTCAAAGTGTATCAAGTTTGAGAATGGGCTGAGGGCTGATATTAAGAAAGCTGTAGGGTACCAGAAGATTCGGGTATTCGCTGATTTGATCGACAGTTGCAGGATATATGAGGATGATAGTAATGCTCACTCCAGGGTCATGAGGGATCTGAGGGGTAAGTTTCAGAACCGGGGAAAACCGTATGAGGCTCCAGCTGGTAAGGGTAAGCAGAGGTATGCTGACAATAAGAAAGCAAGTGGGGGAGATGCCCCTGCGAAGGTTGTGTGCTACAGGTGTGGCAAACCGGGTCACAAGAGTTTTGACTGCTCAGATAATAAATGTTTCAAATGCGGTAAAGAGGGTCATGTGGCTGCGAAATGTGAGAAAAGGGATGTGGTGTGTTACAATTGCGGGGAATCAGGTCATATTAGTACTAAGTGTACTAAGCCGAAGAAAGAGAAGTCCCATGGAAAGGTGTTTGCTCTCGCAGGATCAGAGGACACTAATGAGATTCGAGGTACATGTTTTATTAATGGTATTCCTTTGATTGCTATTATTGATACTGGTGCTACGCATTCGCTTATTGCTGCTTTGTGTGCTGAGAAATTGGACCTTGTTTTATCTTCTATGATGAGGGAGATGGTTATTGACACTCCAGCTAAGGGTTCAGTAACTACCTCTCTTGTGTGTGCTAAGTGCCCTCTGTCAATCTTCGGCAGAAATTTTCTAGTTGATCTTATTTGTTTGCCGTTGGGAGGGTTGGATGTCATTCTTGGTATGGACTGGTTAGTATTTAACCATGTGCATATTAATTGTTTCCGGAGATCTGTGAGTTTCCTTCCTCCCGAAGAGGAAGAATCGGTGTTGTTGCCTGCTGGTCATTTGCATAAGGTAATGAAGGAGGGAGTTCATCTGTTTGCTTTGATGGCGTCATTGTCTGCTGAGAATCAGGCAATCATTGAAAGGGTTCAAGTAGTGTGTGAGTTCCCTGAAGTGTTCCCAGATGAGATTCCAAGTGTTCCGCCAGAGAGGGAGGTTGAGTTTGCCATTGATCTTATACCTGGTACTAGGCCTGTGTCTATGGCACCGTACCGAATGTCAGCCTCAGAATTGTCTGAATTGAAAAAGCAATTAGAAGATCTGCTTGAGAAGAAATTTGTAAGACCAAGTGTGTCACCGTGGGGTGCTCCGGTACTGTTAGTGAAGAAGAAGGACGGGAGTATGAGACTTTGTGTCGATTATAGGCAATTGAACAAAGTGACAATAAAGAACAGGTATCCGCTTCCCAGAATTGATGATCTTATGGACCAGTTGGTAGGTGCTAAGGTGTTTAGTAAAATCGATTTGAGGTCGGGTTATCACCAGATCAAGGTAAAGGATGAAGACATTCAGAAAACCGCTTTCAGAACGAGATATGGGCACTATGAGTATTCTGTTATGCCGTTTGGGGTTACCAATGCGCCGGGTGTGTTTATGGAGTACATGAATCGTACCTTCCATAGTTACTTGGATCGGTTTGTCGTTGTGTTTATTGACGACATTCTGGTGTATTCTAAGACAGAAGAGGAGCATGCAGAACATTTGAGGTTAGTGCTAGAAGTGCTGAAAGAAAAGAAATTGTATGCAAAGTTGTCTAAGTGTGAGTTCTGGCTGAATGAAGTAGGTTTCCTTGGTCATATTATCTCTGGTAATGGTATAGCTGTGGACCCAGCCAAGGTTGAGGCTGTGTCTCAATGGGAGAGCCCGAAGTCAGTTACTGAAATCAGAAGCTTCTTGGGATTAGCTGGTTATTATAGGAGATTTATTGAAGGTTTCTCGAAGTTGGCACTTCCGTTGACTCAATTGACGTGTAAGGGAAGAGCTTTTGTGTGGGATGCTCGCTGTGAGGAGAGCTTCAATGAGTTGAAGAAGAGGTTGACTACATCGCCCGTTTTGACTTTGCCTGTTCCTGATCGACCGTTTGTAGTATATTGCGATGCTTCCAAGATGGGTTTGGGAGGTGTATTGATGCAAGAGGGTAAGGTAGTAGCTTATGCGTCCAGACAGTTGAGGACCCATGAGAAGAACTACCCTACTCATGATTTGGAGCTGGCTGCAATTGTGTTTGTGCTGAAAATTTGGAGGCATTATCTGTATGGTACCAGATTTGAAGTGTTTAGCGACCATAAGAGTCTGAAATACTTGTTTGATCAGAAGGAGCTAAATATGAGACAGAGACGTTGGTTAGAGTTGCTGAAGGATTATGATTTCGGCTTGAACTATCACCCCGGCAAAGCTAATGTCGTGGCTGATGCTTTAAGTCGGAAGAGTTTGCATATGTCGGCTATGATGGTGAAAGAGTTAGAATTGATTGAGCAGTTTCGGGACATGAGTCTGGTTTGTGAAGTGACACCGCAGAGTGTCAGATTGGGGATGTTGAAGATTGGAAATGAATTTTTGGTTAGTGTCCGAGAAGCACAAAAGTCAGATGTAAAGTTGGTAGACCTGTTGGTTGTGAATGATCAAGATGTGGGTGGAGATTTCAAGTTAGATTCCCAAGGTGTATTGAGATTCAGAGATAGGATCTGCATTCCTGACGATGCTGAGATGAAGAGAATGATTCTTGAGGAGAGCCATAGAAGCAAGTTGAGTATTCATCCCGGGGCTACGAAAATGTACCAAGATTTGAAGAAAATGTTCTGGTGGCCTGGTATGAAGAAGGATGTGGCTCAGTTTGTGTATTCTTGTCTGACTTGTCAGAAGTCTAAGGTTGAGCATCAGAAGCCTGCAGGGCTGATGCAACCATTGGAGATTCCGGAATGGAAATGGGATAGCATTTCCATGGATTTTGTAACTGGGTTGCCAAATACAGTGAGAGGGTTTGATGCTATATGGGTAGTTGTGGACAGGTTGTCTAAGTCTGCTCATTTCTTACCAATTAATATGACTTATCCAGTTCCAAAGTTGGCAGAGATCTACATCAAGACTATTGTGAAGTTGCATGGCGTTCCGCTTAGTATTGTGTCTGATAGAGATCCAAGATTCACCTCTGAATTTTGAAAGAGTTTGCAGGAAGCATTGGGTTCTAAGTTGAGGTTGAGCTCCGCTTATCATCCGCAGACAGATGGTCAGACGGAGAGGACTATTCAGTCGTTAGAGGACTTGTTGAGGGCATGTGTTCTTGAGCAGGGAGGTTCATGGGATTCTCATCTTTCGTTGATAGAATTCACCTATAACAACAGTTTTCACTCTAGTATTGGTATGGCACCGTTTGAGGCATTGTATGGTCGGAGATGTAGGACTCCGTTGTGTTGGTATGAATCTGGGGAGAGTGCAGTGTTGGGGCCTGAGATTGTGCGAGAAACAACTGAGAAGGTAAAATTAATCCGTGAGAAGATGAAAGCGTCGCAGAGTCGACAAAAGAGCTATCATGATAAGAGAAGGAAGGATTTAGAGTTTCAGGCCGGTGATCATGTGTTTCTGAGAGTCACTCCGATGACTGGTGTTGGGCGTGCCTTGAAATCTAAGAAGTTGACTCCCCGTTTCATTGGTCCGTATCAGATTACGGAGAGGGTGGGAAGTGTTGCCTATAGGGTGGCTTTGCCGCCTAATCTTTCGAACTTGCATGACGTGTTTCACGTGTCACAACTTCGAAAATATGTTCCGGACCCGTCTCATGTGATTCAGATGGACGAAGTAGAGGTACGGGATAATCTCACGGTTGAGACTATGCCGGTGCGGATTGAAGATAGAGAAGTAAAGATTCTGAGAGGGAAGGAAATTCCGTTAGTGAAGGTGGTGTGGTTGGGAGCTGCTGGTGAGAGTATGACTTGGGAGCTGGAGAGCAGGATGCGGGAAGCATATCCGGAGTTGTTTGATTCAGGTAATTTCGAGGACGAAATATTCTAAGTGGGGGAGAGTTGTAACGCCCCGAAATAATTTAATTATTTATTTAATTAAATTATTTAAGGCTTACAATATTTATTTAATTTAATTAAATAATTCAAGGTTTAATGTATTTATTTAATTTTAAATTATTAGGAGGTGTTGTCTCGAAATTGATGGTGCACGGAGCCCATGACCCACAAGTGAGCCCATGACCCATGGGATGGTCATAGGATTCGACTCACTATGGGTCTTGTGGCTTAGTGGCATTTTTGTCTCATTTTGTGAAAAGAAAGAAAGTAACGTAAAAGAGAGGAGAAGTGAGAAGAGAAAAGTGCGAATAGAAGAGGAGAAGTAGAGGAGAGGGGCGAAGCTCAAAGAGAAGGAGAGGAGGCTCAATTGTGATTCGCATTCTTCCCTTGAAGCTTGGCTATCAATTCGAATTTCTCAAGGTTAGGGGGTCCTCTTTTTATCTTTAATGACTTATGCGAATTGTAGTGCCTAGGGTTAGGTTCTAGGATAAATCATATGAATGAATTGTGCTATTGATGAGAATTATCATGTTGCGTTGCTATTGTTGAATTATTATGTGGGGAATTTTATGGTTGATGCTTGAATTGTTGCTAAATACGAATTGAAGACCATATGTTTGATCATATGATTATTTGGTGAAATTGAGAATTTTGGTGACACTCTAGTAGTATTCATGTAATTGAGTGTTTTGGTGAATGTAATTTAGTGAAAGAAGTGAAGAAAAATTCTGTTTGGGAACCACTAGGTGCCTTGGGCGCCATGTGCCTATTGCTGAAAAATTCTGTGTTGCGCCTAGTCATGGGCACCAGGCGCCCAGCAGTGTGCTGCGCCTGTTTCCAAAAAAAATTCTGTTGCCCTGTGTTGCACTGCTGTGTTGCCATTCTGTGTTGCTGTCCCTGTTGCCTGTGTTGCCTACTGTGTTCCCTGTGCTGCCAGTTTTGGCACTTGTTGCTTGAGTCATGGGCGCCAAGGGCCCCAAAGTTCTGGTGATAGTTTTGTGAAAATTGTTTTCAGGTTTTTATACTTGGGTAAAATGGCTCATGAAAACTGATTTTGGTCAAGAAAGGAGTTGAGTTGCGTAATTTCACTAGGTGCCTAGTGCTTCTGGGCGCCAGCGCCTATGTTGCGCGTGCTGCGCCTGTGCGCGTTGTGGCTTCTGGGCGCCAGCGCCTATGTTGCGCGCCTGTTGCGCTGTTGCGCGTGTTGCTCCTGGGCGCCAAGCGCCTATGCGCCTGTGCGCTGTTGCGTGTTGCCTTTCCTGGGCGCCAAGCGCCCATGCGCCAAGCGCTGTGTTGCCCCTGGGCGCCCAGCGCCCATGCGCCTGTTTCCAGAATGTCTAACATTTTTCCTAAACTGTTTTTAACGTAACTTTTAACTCGGTTATCCAAATTCGACGGTTCAAAATGCGTTTTGAAGCTAATTTCAGTGCCTATCCAATAGCCACAATTTTATGCAAAAATAATTTATTTTTACTGGTGTTTCTGGCTGAGGGTGTTCAAGTGTCCAAATGGCTATTTTTACCCACTTCCCTATGTTGTGTCAATTGTCCTAAGCTGGTCTATTTGAATGGGTGTTGAAGTGAGTGGTGAGCTGAATTGGTGAGTGTGATAGGGTGAGATTGGTGAGCAGAGGCTACGGCCTAATTTTAATTTGGTGAGCTGATTATTATACAATGGTGAGATCATGAATTTTAAATGATGAATTGCTTGGACTTGGTGTGTTGTAATGCATTTTCCATAGCATCTCATGGACATATGCATTATTGGTGAGCAGAGGCTACGGCCTAATTTTGATTTGGTGAGCAGAGGCTACGGCCTATTTGTATTGGTGACGGATCCGACATGCATGTACCCGTGGAGTTTGGGTTGCATTACATGCATAAATCATATATTGTGTGGTGCTGTTTGGAAATAAAATATTGATGCGATTGTTCCATTATTGTGAATTGATGTGCCTGACTTCCTTTTTCCTATGCATTGCTTAATTTTCATATGTTATTAATTATGAAAAGAGACTCACCCTACTGCCTTTATGTTGCTTCTTATGTCGGCAACGTGCAGGTAATGATGAGTGAAGGTTTCCTGTATGCCTTCGTCTGGTAGGAAGTGTCACGCTCTGATACGTAGCACCAGGGGGGGGGGGGTGTCTTAGGTTTATGCTTTATTTTCTTAAAACTGCTAGACTTTGTTGGTGATGTATTGGTTTTAATTTTGAATTGATTATTATTCCGCTGCTGATGGTGATTGGATTTAGTTGATGCGAGCTAAGCCTTTTTCTTATGGTGTTATGTATCGTGATTTTTATGAAGTAAATGTAGCACTCGCTTGAATTGTTTTCAAAAAAAAAAAAAAAAAAAAAGAGACTCTGATTTTATTAAAAGTAAAGTTATTAGAAATGGGGTGTTACACCAGACAAGTCAATTTTGGCTGCACCCACTTGCTGATGGCTTTCCTTGCCAACCTGATTTGCCACTTTTTTTGGACCATTTTGCCCCTCCACTCAAGTGCCTTGGCCCTCATATTTTCCTATAAATAGAGGCTTGATCCTCACTTGTAACCAAGCTTAAATTTTGTGAGAAAAATCCATGACAAGGTTTCCTCTAAGATTCATGACTTCACTTTAATTTCTCGCTTTTTACTTTCTCGCTTTTTACTTTCTCGCCCTTTTATTTTCCAAGTCATTTACTTTCCTTGCTATTTACTTTCTTGCCCTTTTACTTTCTCGCTCTTTTACTTTCTCGCTCTTTTATTTTCTCGCTATTTACTTTCTCGCCCTTTTATTTTCCAAGTCATTTACTTTCCTTGCTATTTACTTTCTTGCACTTTTATTTTCCAAGTCATTTACTTTCCTTGCTATTTACTTTCTTGCACTTTTATTTTCTTGTCATTTACAATTCCGCTATTTATGATTTTGCAATTTACCGCTTTCTTTTATTTCTCGCTATTTAAATTCATGTCTTTTCTTCTTCTTCTTCTTCTCTCATATTTAATATAAGTGAGTAGATACAAAGTCTTGGGTTATTGGGAGTAATCCAATGATAGGTCCCTAATAATTCCCAAGACTATTCTCCACTCCAAATTGTTTTATATTTCAATCTAATTTTATTGTCCTTAAAATCTTATTTTAAACATCAAACGAAGAACCGAAAGGTGAAGTATTGATGTTGGATCTATGAAATTAGACAAGGGAATCAACACATGAGAATAGTTTTGAAACTCTTGAGACATTATAAAGGTGTTATGCTTAATGGGTTTTGGTGACAATCAACCATGAGAATAGGCTTGATTGTTAGTTCAAAACACGCTCTTGTACTCCGAAAGGAGACATTAGTTATATTCGCTGCCTTGTCTTTGAAATATATTACTCTTATAATTTGTTGAATAGTCTAAAGAAATTATTTTGGTTCCTCATTGTTGTGATAAAACTATAAACATGAGATTGTATGTTTTTATTTCTAAATTTTACAACTCCTAAAAACCATTCCTTCTAGCTAATCAACTGTGGAAAATTAAATTGGTAATCACCTAGGCTCTCCCTGTGGATCGATAACTCTTTTATTACGCGATTCGACTCGTGCACTTGCGAGCCTATCAAGTTTTTGGCGCCGTTGCCGGGGAGGCAGTGATACTAATTAAGTTTTTCGAAACCGGTTAGACTGAAGTTTTATTTTCTTTATTTTTACTTTTTCTTCTCTTGTCCCTCGAATGCGAAGAATCAGAAGTTTCAGTGAAACTGTTCAACAAATTCCCGAAATCGAAAGGTTCTTACATAGAAGGAGGAGAGAAATTCTCGATAACCAAATGGCGGCTAATGAAAATCATGCTCTCAAAGAGTACGCAACACCTTCAGCGGAACCATCGGCTGTCATTGTACATACAAATGTGGAAGCAAATAATTTTGAACTCAAATCATCTCTGCTTTCAATGGTTCAACAAAACCAATTTTCTGGATCTCCCACGGAGGACCCAAATCTTCATATTTCAATTTTTCTGGAATACTGTGGAACTCTCAAATTAAACGGGGTACCTCAAGATGCCATAAGACTAAAGCTCTTCCCTTTTTCATTAAGGGATAGAGCAAGAGCATGGCTACATTCCTTGCCTTCGGAATCCATTACTAGCTGGGGCCAATTAAAACAAGCTTTTCTCGCTAGGTTCTTTCCCCCGAGTAAAACAGCTCAAATGAGAAGTCAAATTACTCGATTTTCTCAAAACAACGGGGAATCTCTTTATGATACTTGGGAACGTTTCAAAGAAATGTTAAGGCTATGCCCCCATCATGGACTAGAGAAATGGTTCGTTGTTTATACTTTTTATAATGGATTACAATATGCAACAAGAATGACTGTTAATGCAGCTGCAGGTGGAGCTTTAATGAACAAAATTTTTACTGAAGCTTATGCACTCATTGAAGATATGGCTCAAAACCATTGCCAATGGGCAAGTGAGCGAGCCATAACAGATAAACCAGCATCATCAAAAGAGCCAGGTAAGTCTGAAATATTCGCTGTTGATCATCTTGCCTCAAAAGTGGACGCACTTTTTCAAATATTTGAAAAATTAAATGTAAGTGCCGTTTCACAAACTTTTTCTCCTACTACTCCACCATGTGAATTATGTGGGGTTGTTGGCCATATTGGAGCTGAATGCCAGCTTGAGGCATCTAGTACTGGAAATGAGCATATTAACTATGCTCAAAAAGAAGATCCGTTTTCAAATACTTATAATTCTGGGTGGAGAAATCATCCAAATTTTTCTTATAAAAATCCTCCACCCAATCCAGCACCTAGACCACCTCCTGTCTTTCAAAATCAAAGCGTTTTTAACAACCCACAAAACAACCCGCAAAAGTCGAACTTGGAATTTTTGATGGAAAAATTTGTGTCATCTCAAACAAAACAAAATGAAGAATTCAAAAATCAAACTGGTTATTTGAATGACACACTTATCAAATTAGAATCAAAAATCGACTCTATTGCCGCTCATAGTGAGATGCTTGAAAATCAAATAACTTAAGTGGCAACACAGGTGGCTTCATCCTCTAAATCTTCGGGGGTATTTCCCGGACAGCCTGAACAAAATCTAAGTGGCCAAATATATGCCGTCACCCTTAGAAGCGGAAAACAATTAGAAGAACCAAGAGCAAACCAAGGAAAAATTGTGAGTGAAAAACATAATTTACCATGTGAGCAAGAAGAGAAAGAAAAAGAGAAAGAACCAGAAAAAGAAAAAAAGAAAGAGAAGAACCAAACATCCCCCCACCACCATACGAAGCATCTCCTTTATCTTATTTTTCACCTTCCTCTGTGAAAATAACATTTGATCTGGGGGGAATTGAAAACAAGATTTTATTGCTTTTACAACTTCCATTTTACAAGCCATGGGATCCAGGAATATGTTTTCATTCTTCGTGTGTCACTTGGTCTTTATGCTTCAAGCAATGGGACCCAGGAATAACTTTCCATAGGGCAAAGGTCAAGCTAATGACCATAAACGAGCGCTGCGTGGGAGGCAACCCACTGGTTTACCTATGTTTTGTTTTTCCTGGAAAAAGCAGAAAAGCTACAAAATGCCAATCAATGTGAGCTTTCTTACCCCTCTAATATATTCTATTCTGATTTACATTGAGGACAATGCCTAGTCCAAGCCTGGGGGGTATTTTATTGCTTTTATTGGGTATGTCTTTATTGCTTTGCTAAGTTTTTATCTTTTTGTACTTTGAGTTGTATCTGCTCCCTCCATGATGAAACTTTGTGAACCCTAAGCATGTTTTAGATAAGCCTTTTCTGGACAAAAATAATTTTTCAATTTTTCATTAGCAATCATCTAGGTGGACTGGTTGGGAACAACAAAATTGTATCATGGTTCGATTTCTACTTCTAGGGCTTTTTCACACACACACTACTGAGACTGTTTTCAGTTGTTAATACAATTAGAAGGACTGAAAAGAAACTAGTAACCTGGTTCTCTTGGTGACATTCACTGGATGCACGGTTACTGGAGAAAAACGTCTGAGTTGGGGTATTCAAAAAAAATATATATAAAATAAAATTGCAAAACCAATTCAAAATGCAAAAATTGGGGCATTTTAAATGTCAAAATGAATGGTTAGCATATAAAATCAAAAAGAAAAGAAAAATGCTTGAATACCCAACGTATAAAGACCCTCCTTTGAGACCCGGTCTTAGTAAATGGAGGACCCAAGCTTAAGAATGCTGGGGAACCGGTTCTATAATGACATTGATATCCTCTCTAGAGTATTGATACTTTAAAATTGTCTCCCAATTCCACAAGAAGCCCAGATAGTATTTCTCAAACCAAAGTGTTAGAATTGCCCCACAGTTCACTTAATGATTCGATGTGAAAATAATTTTCCTTCAGAATTGGCCTAAGGATTTACACTGTTTTTGCTTGAGGACAAGCAAAGGTTCAAGCGTGGGGGAGTTTGATAAGTCTGTTTTTAGAGTCTTTTTAATAGTTATTTTCATTAAGTTTTTTTTAGGTATTTTAATTATATTTTATATCTTTGAGCTATTTTACTACAAATGTTTGCTTTTTATTTTCAGGTTTTATTTTGGAGCAAAAGAGAAAATATGAGCTAAAATGAAGAAAAAAGGAAATATTTGAGGAGGAGCAATTTTTAAGGCACTAGACACCCTCATGGGCGCCAAGGGCCCCAAAAACCCAAAACAGGAGAAAACTGGCCAAACTGGCGCAAGACAGGGACCCCTGGGCGCCATGGGCGCCAAAAACGCAACACAGGAGCTGGCGCAGAGCCTGCGCACGACCCTGGCACATAGGCGCACGACCCTGGTGCAAAACTGGCGCACGACCCTGGCACATAGGCGCACGACCCTGGTGAAAAACTGGCGCAGAGCCTGCGCACGACCCGTGCTATACCACGCACGACCCGTGCGTGTTTTCAACTTAAAATGGCCCATTTTGGCAGAACAAGGCGCACGACCCTGGCACATAGGCGCACGACCCATGCTTGCCAGCAACGCAGAACAGCTGTTTCCAGCACAAAACGCACGACCCTGGCACATAGGCGCACGACCCATGCTTGCCAGCAACGCAGAAGAGCTGTTACCAGCACAAGACGCACGACCCTGGCACATAGGCGCACGACCCTGGTGCAAAACTGGCGCAGAGCAGCCAAAATTGACTGGCCAGGGCGCACGACCCAGGCACATGGGCGCACGACCCTGGCACCAGACAAGTCAATTTTGGCTGCACCCACTTGCTGATGGCTTTCCTTGCCAACTTGATTTGCCACTTTTTTTGGACCATTTTGCCCCTCCACTCAAGTGCCTTGGCCCTCATATTTTCCTATAAATAGAGGCTTGATCCTCACTTGTAACCAAGCTTGAATTTTGTGAGAAAAATCCATGACAAGGTTTCCTCTAAGATTCATGACTTCACTTTAATTTCTCGCTTTTTACTATCTCGCTTTTTACTTTCTCGCCCTTTTATTTTCCAAGTCATTTACTTTCCTTCCTATTTACTTTCTTGCCCTTTTACTTTCTCGCTCTTTTACTTTCTCGCTCTTTTATTTTCTCGCTATTTACTTTCTCGCCCTTTTATTTTCCAAGTCATTTACTTTCCTTGCTATTTACTTTCTTGCCCTTTTATTTTCCAAGTCATTTACTTTCCTTGCTATTTACTTTCTTGCACTTTTATTTTCTTGTCATTTACAATTCCGCTATTTATGATTTTGCAATTTACCGCTTTCTTTTATTTCTCGCTATTTTAATTCATGTCTTTTCTTCTTCTTCTTCTTATCTCATATTTAATATGAGTGAGTAGATACAAAGTCTTGGGTTATTGGGAGTAATCCAATGATAGGTCCCTAATAATTCCCAAGACTATTCTCCACTCCAAATTGTTTTATATTTCAATCTAATTTTATTGTCCTTAAAATCTTATTTTAAACATCAAACGAAGAACCGAAAGGTGAAGTATTGATGTTGGATCTATGAAATTAGACAAGGGAATCAACACATGAGAATAGTTTTGAAACTCTTGAGACATTATAAAGGTGTTATGCTTAATGGGTTTTGGTGACAATCAACCATGAGAATAGGCTTGATTGTTAGTTCAAAACACGCTCTTGTACTCCGAAAGGAGACATTAGTTATATTCGCTGCCTTGTCTTTGAAATATATTACTCTTATAATTTGCTGATTAGTCTAAAGAAATTATTTTGGTTCCTCATTGTTGTGATAAAACTATAAACCTGAGATTGTTTGTTTTTATTTCTAAATTTTACAACTCCTAAAAACCATTCCTTCTAGCTAATCAACTGTGGAAAATTAAATTGGTAATCACCTAGGCTCTCCCTGTGGATCGATAACTCTTTTATTACGCGACACGACTCGTGCACTTGCGAGCCTATCACTCACCCCTTTTGTTTGAATGTTACCTTTCCGTTGGTAACGTGCAAGTAATCACGAATGAAGGCTGCTTACCTTCGTTTGATCGAGTCGGTGTCGTCGCTCTGATACGTAACACTCGGGGGGGATGAACACATGTTTTCATTATCGTTTTCTATGTTATTTTGTTGTTGGAACTTTAAGTCATTACTTGCCATTTTTGAGCTGTCTTAAGTTGGTTAAAGACGCCACGTTTATTTGAATTGATTTTGTTGCGAATCCGCTGCGTAGTAATGAAGATGACTTATTTTTAAAGACTAAAAGGTTGTTTATTGGTTTATCCAAAAGCGAAGTGCTATGTATCTGTTTTTCACAGGCGAATTAATCATGCTTGTTGTTTTTACGAAGAGAGTGTGGCACTCCATTTGTTTGCTGGAAATTTTTTATAAACTCTGATTTTCGCATTATTTTACCGGGTAGAAATGGGGTGTTACATTAGTGGTATCAAAGCTGTTTCGGTCTGTCCGGCCAAGTTGTCCAGTTATTGGGTCAATTGACGAACGAGTATTGTCATTTGGTTCTAACTATTGTTTGTATTGTAGTGATAAGTTAAGATGGTTGTCGACACTCCGGCTAAGGGGTCGGTGACTACTTCTCTTGTATGTTCTCAATGTCCTTTGTCGATTTTCGACAGAGACTTTGTTGTTGACTTGATTTGTTGCCGTTAAGTGGATTGGATGTGATCTTGGGTATGAACTGGTTAGAGTATAACCATGTGCATATTACATGTCGTAGTAAGTCTGTGAGTTTTTCTACCCCTGAACAGGAGGAAGCTGGTTTGTTGTCTGCTAAACAGTTGCGGAAGTTGATGCAAGAGGAAGTCCAGTTATTCTCGCTGACGGCATCAATGTCTGTCGAGAACTGAGCCGTAATTGAGGAGTTGCAGGTAGTGTGTGAATTTTCTGAAGTTTTTCCTGATGAGATTCCAGGTGTGCCGCCAGAGAGAGAAGTGGAATTCGCTATTGATCTTGTACCTGGTACCAGACCTGTTTCTATGGCACCGTACAGGATGTCTGCATCTGAATTGTTCGAGTTGAAGAAGCAACTTGAGGATTTGCTCGAAAAGAAGTTTGTGAGACCAAGTGAGTCGCCGTGGGGAGCTCCTGTGTTACTAGTAAAGAAGAAAGATGGAAGTATGAGGCTCTGTGTTGATTATAGACAGTTGAATAAGGTAACGGTTAAGAACAAGTATCCACTTCCAAGGATAGATGATTTGATGGATCAGCTGGTGGGTGCTCGAGTGTTTAGTAAGATTGATTTGCGATCGGGTTATCATCAGATTAAAGTGAGAGATGAGGATATTCAGAAGACGGCTTTTAGAACTCGTTACGGGCATTATGAATATTCGGTGATGCCTTTTGGTGTTACCAACGCGCCGGGAGTATTTATGGAATACATGAACCGTATCTTCCATACTTACTTGGATCAGTTTGTGGTGGTATTCATTGATGATATTCTGGTCTACTCTAAGTCAGAAGAAGAGCATGCAGAGCATTTGAGATTAGTGTTGGAGGTCCTGAAAGAGATGAAGTTGTATGCAAAACTGTCTAAATGTGAATTCTGGTTGAAGGAAGTGAGTTTCCTTGGTCACGTAATTTCGGGTAGTGGCATCGCGGTGGATCCGTCTAAAGTAGATGCTGTGTTGCAGTGGGAAGCCCCGAAGTCGGCTACCGAGATTAGAAGCTTTTTGGGGTTAACTGGTTATTATAGAAGGTTCATCGAGGGATTTTCTAAGTTAGCACTTCCGCTAACTCAGCTGACTTGCAAAGGTAAAGACTTTATATGGGACACTCGTTGTGAAGAGAGTTTCGCCGAATTGAAGAAGAGATTGACGATGTCTCCTATTTTGATGTTGCCCAATCTGGGAGAGTCTTTTGTGGTGTATTGTGATGCTTCCAAGATGGGTTTAGGAGGTGTGCTCATACAGAATGGAAAGGTAGTTGCTTATGCGTCAAGGCAGTTGCGGACTTGTCATACCCTAATTTTGTCCGTCTAAAATCCAAAAAAGGTTTTTATTTCTCGTCATGCCACGTATCGTCTCAATCGCGTGCGCGTGTCTTCAACGCTCGTCATGCAACGTTTTTGTGATACTCTTTTTTCGTTAATTTTGCTTTATTATCATAAAATATAAAAAATAATAAATAAATAAAATGTAATGCAAAATCAGAATAGCCAAAGTCCTTTTTTTTATTATATAACCAAGTTCTTTACAAACATGTGAACCAAAAAACCAAAAAAGCAAAACAGTACAAAAACAATACAAAAATACAAAAAAACCAAAAATTGCAAAATCGAAAAAAAGAGAGGGAGCGCAGCATGCTGGCTGCTTGCCCTAGGGCTGTCCTTTTGATCCCCTTGCTTCCCCCTTGTCCTTCCTTTGACTGTCCTTGGCACCTTAAAATTGCCCCAGCTGTTGTCCTTTTTATTCCCTCAAAGATGCTGTCCTTTTGATGCCATCCATTTGCCCTAATTGCTGGCTGCCATCAGCACCAATTCACCTGTAAAAACCAAACAACAATGAACAGTAAGGGGGAACAGTGACACAACAGACTGAAAACGTCACGAAAAAAGAGAGAAAAGAGGAACAAATACACACACTGAGAGGGGGACGAAAACACACTATCAGTCACCACCTAACCACCACCCCTACGACCACAACATCACTGTCAGCCACCACCCTACTACTGTGAACCAATGACTTCAAACAACCACCTTCAAACCGTCAACAACCCAAAACCACCGTGGCCAACCCAACCTCTCTCCTTACAACCACCACCGTCACCAACAACCACCAAAGACCACCACCAGGGTCACCACGGACTCACCACCCACAACCACCTACGCACCATAAATCACCAACAGCAAACGCCTCCACAACCACCCTAACAACCCTCACGCCACTCACCACCATCATCTCAACTAACCGAACGTTTTCTCTCTCAGCCTCCACCTTCGCACATCCAACAACCACGAAAACCACAAAACCGCCGGCGCCATCACCATGGCTCCCTCCGGCGAGTCCACCACCTCATCGTCACGTCACCACCAATCCCCCCATTCCGTCGCCGTAAACCGCCTCGCGAATGCCATTGCAGCCCCCTCGGCGATCGTTCGTGTCCGGCGAACCTTCCTTTCGCCGCCGTCAAGCTAAACACCCGTCCTAAACGCAACACCGCCGAAACCACCTTACCTCAGTCACACTCCACCTCTCTCTCCCTCACCGTCGTCGTCGTCGTCTTTCGGTCGCCGTCGCTCGTCCGGCGTTCACGCCGTGGTCATCGTCGTCAGTCCGCCGCCGAGTGAGCGAGCCATAACGAATAAGCCAGCCACATCAAAAGAGCCGGGTAAGTATGAAATATCTGTTGTTGATCATCTTACCTCAAAAGTGGACGTACTTTTTCAAAAATTTGAAAAATTAAATGTAAGTGTCGTCTCACAAACTTTTTCTCCTATTACTCCACCATGTGAATTATGTGGGGTTGTTGGCCATATTGGAGCTGAATGCCAGCTTGAGGCATCTAGTGCTGGAAACGAGCATATTAATTATGCTCAAAAGGAAGATCCGTTTTCAAATACTTATAATCCTGGGTGGAGGAATCATCCAAATTTTTCTTATAAAAATCCTCCACCCAATCCAGCACCTAGACCACCTCCTGTCTTTCAAAATCAAAGGGTTTTTAACAACCCACAAAACAACCCACAAAAGTCGAACTTGGAATTTTTGATGGAAAAATTTGTGTCATCTCAAACGAAATAAAATGAAGAATTCAAAAATCAAACTGGTTATTTGAATGACACACTTATCAAATTAGTATCAAAAGTCGACTCTATCACCACTCATAATAAAATGCTTGAAAAAATCAAATAACTCAAGTGGCAACACAGGTAGCTTCATCCTCTAAGACTTCAGGGGTATTTCCTGGGCAACCAGAACAAAATCCAAAAGGCCAAATAAATGCCGTCACCCTTAGAAGCGGAAAACAATTAGAGGAACCAAGAGCAGACCAAGAAAAAAACTGTGAGTGAAAAACATAATTTACCAGGTGAGCTAGAAGAGAAAGAAAAAGGGAAAGAACCAGAAAAAGAAAGAGAAGAACCACACATCCCCCCTCCACCATACAAACCACCCATTCCTTTCCCCCAAAGATTTGCAAAAAGCAAAATTGACGAGCAATTCAAAAGGTTTGTCGACTTGCTTAAAAAGCTTTACATCAACGTTCCTTTCACTGATGCATTGTCTCAAATGCCGTCTTATTCTAAATTTTTGAAAGAAATTTTGTCCAAGAAAAGAAAAATAGACGACTACGAGACAATTGCATTAACAGAGGAATGTAGTGCAATTATCCAAAACAAGCTGCCACAAAAACTCAAAGATCCAGGTAGTTTTTCCATACCTTGTGTGATTGGAAGTGAAACTATAAACAGAGCGATGTGCGATCTAGGAGCCAGTGTAAGTTTGTTGCCCCTTTCTCTTTGCAATAGACTAGGGATAGGCGAACTTAAACCCACAAAAATGACAATACAGTTGGCAGATCGTTCCGTTAAATACCCCACTGGAATCTTAGAGGATATCCCTATCAAGATAGGGCAAACTTTTATACCGGTGGACTTTGTTGTAATGGAAATTGAAGAAGACTCCCAAATTCCTATTCTTCTGGGGAGGCCTTTTTTAGCTACTGCAGGGGCAATAATTGACGTTAAAAACGGTAAGTTGGTTTTTAATGTGGGGGATGAAAAGGTTGAGTTTGAAGTTTCAAACTTCATGAAAAGTCCATCTGTAAAAGACTCATGCTGCAGGATTGACATTGTAGACTATTGCGTGCGAGAATGCTCTTTAGCATCATCTTCACGAGATAGTCTGGAAGATTGCCTTTTAGGCAACACAAATACAAATGCAGCAGGGGAAACCCAATTCTACATAAAACTTTTGGATGAAAATCCACCATCAAAAGAATTGGGTACTGAAACCTTGGGTGAGGAAAAGCCTCAGCCTCTCCCAAAAGAAACACCAAAAATAGAACTGAAGCCCTTACCATCATCTCTCAGGTATGAGTTTCTTGGCCCTAATTCTACTTTTCCAGTAATTGTAAATGCAAATTTGAAACAAAGTGAGACTGAAAAATTACTTAATGTTCTCAAGAAGTATCCCAAAGCCATAGGGTATACTATTGAGGACATTAAGGGAATAAATCCGTCAATATGCATACACAGAATACTACTGGAAGAGGACTATAAACCTTCTATCGAGCATCAAAGAAGATTAAACCCAAACATGAAAGAGGTTGTAAAAAAAGAAGTTTTAAAACTCCTTGATGCTGGGATAATATATCCTATTTCCGATAGTAAGTGGGTTAGTCCTGTTCAAGTAGTACCTAAGAAGGGAGGCTTAACAGTTATTAAAAATGAAAAGGATGAATGCATTTCCACAAGGACAATCACGGGATGGAGAATGTGTATTGATTACAGAAAGCTTAACAAAGCTACCCGGAAACATCACTTCCCCCTCCCGTTCATTGATCAAATGCTAGAAAGGTTAGCGCGGCACTCACATTTCTGCTATTTGGATGGTTATTCGGGATTTTTCCAATTTCCCATCCACCCTAGCGACCAAGAAAAAACAACTTTCACATGTCCTTTTGGCACTTATGCCTATAGAAGGATGCCCTTTGGTCTATGTAATGCTCCCGCTACCTTTCAAAGGTGTATGATGTCCATATTCTCAGACTTTGTTGAAAACATAATGGAAGTGTTTATGGATGATTTTTCCGTCCATGGGTCAAATTTTGAAAACTGTTTAGCCAATCTGGAAAAAGTCTTAGAGAGATGTGAAAAGGTAAACCTGGTTCTAAACTGGGAAAAGTGTCATTTCATGGTTAATGAAGGAATTATCCTAGGGCACTTAATTTCTCAGAGGTATTGAGGTAGACCGTGCAAAAATTGAAGTGATTGAAAAAATGCTACCTCCCACTACAGTAAAAGAGGTGAGAAGCTTTTTAGGCCATGCGGGTTTCTACCGTCGGTTCATAAAAGACTTCTCAAAAATTTCAAAACCTATGACAAGTCTGCTACTTAAGGATGCAGCATTTATTTTTAACGATCTTTGTCTTGAAGCTTTTAACAGGTTGAAAAAGGCTTTAGTTACTGCCCCGATCATACAGCCACCAGACTGGAATCTTCCGTTTGAAATAATGTGCGATGCAAGCGACTATGCAGTTGGGGCAGTCCTGGGACAAAGAAAAGAAAAAAAATTGCATGCCATATACTATGCAAGCAGGACCTTAGACGAGGCACAAATGAATTATGCCACAACTGAAAAAGAATTATTGGCGGTAGTTTTTGCCGTTGATAAGTTTCGATCATATCTGGTAGGTTCAAAAATCATCATTTTTACTGATCACTCGGCCATAAAATATTTGTTAAACAAAAAAGATGCCAAGCCGAGATTGATCCGATGGGTTTTACTCCTACAAGAATTTGATCTTGAAATAAGGGATAAAAAAGGCGTTGAAAATGTTGTGGCTGATCATTTGTCCCGTCTACAAGGAACAAAAGAAGAAGAGTTGCCGCTTAATGATACATTTCTGGATGATCAACTCTTCTCATTGATCAAATCTGAAGCACCATGGTATGCAGATTTTGTAAACTACCTTGCAGCAGGAGTACTCCCCCCAGATTTAAATTATCAGCGGAAGAAGAAATTCTTCCATGATCTCAAACAGTATTACTGGGACGAGAAGTTGTGCCCAGGGACCTCCTTCTGCTGATTGTCCCTCCCTGGTTGGGCTTCCTCCCCTGCTGACGAAGAGGGTGAAATTAGCTTCTCTCCCGAAGAGCGTGATCATTTCTGTGAGCACCCTTTCGCCCTTGCCGCGCACATGGTTAAAATTGGGGAAGGCCTGCATGCGAAGTGGGAAACTGAAAAGAAGTGTGGATCTCGTTCAAGTAATCCTCTTGAGTCATTTCTTACGGTATTCATCAAACCTTCATGGGCCACCACCCATGCCAGGCGCCCTCATGGGCGCCGCCTGTTTTGACCTTGGTGCCCTGTCTGGCGCCCTCATGGGCGCTGGCTGCTTTCTTAGAGGTGCTTTGCCAGGTGCCCTCATTGGCCCTGCTTGCTGTTTTTAATTTTGTCGTGTTTGTTTCTCTCTTTGCGCAGGGGTGATCGAGGAAAGGGATCGGCTTCTCTTGGATAAAAGCCGACTTTAGGTGGATTTACATGAAGCTCTGGAATCTGCTCGTCGGGCAAGAGACGCTGCTGGCCATTTCAGAAGCAAATGGAGGAGCTCCAATCTGAGTTGGACAGCATGAAGAAACCGAAGGATGTGGCCGAGGAAAGGGTGCGGGAGATGGCTGGGCAAGCCATGGACTTCTCCTATGCTGCCTACGATAAAGCGATAGGTCATGTTTAGTGCATGTACCCGGATGCGGTTTTTGAGTCGAGCATCTTCCGGTTTGACCATGAGGCTGTTGATGGGAGGATTGTTAGATATCGTTCCAACATGGTTGATTTCGACGTCATTGCCCCCTGATTATTTCTTCTAGAAGTTCAGTTGCTTTTGACTTGTAATTTCTTTTTGTCCTGTTGAATTTCGTTGTACGTTCGATTTATAGGGCCTGACTGATGATTTTACGTTATATCCACGTTTCCTTTGTCTTGCTTATTTTTCACGCTTCTGAACGTATCATCTCCTATCGCCTTGTGGCAATGTTAACTCTGTCAGGAGTTTATCATAATCGATTCGAATTTAACTCACCCACTAAAGGTTGCGACATTTGCGATGCCGCTTCGCCCATCTAGGGACTCTGACAGGAGTTTATCAGAATCAATCAGAACTTAACTCACCCATCAGAGGTTGCGACCTTTTCGATATGCCGCTTCGCGCTTTAGGTCTCTAACAGGAGTTTATCAGATTCTATCCGAATTTAACTCACCCATTAGAGGTTGCGACATTTGTGATGCCGCTTCGCCCATCTAGGGACTCTGACAGGAGTTTATCAGAATCGATCCGAATTTGACTCACCCATCAGAGGTTGCGACCTTTTCGATATGCCGCTTCGCGCCTTAGGTCTCTAACAGGAGTTTTACAGAATCTATCCGAATTTAACTCACCCATTAGAGGTTGCGACATTTGCGATGCCGCTTCGCCCATCTAGGGATTTTGACAGGAGTTTATCAGAATCGATCCGAATTTAACTCACCCATCAGAGGTTGCGGCGTCTCTTGATAGCCGCTTCGTGAACCGAGTAGGTCGACTCGTGCCTTGGTTCTGCCTGGTTGCCTGGTCCCCTGTTGTTTGGGTCGGGACTTAGTTTTCAGACCACCTCTTGCCATGCGCCCTCATGGGCGCTAGCTGCTCCTTATAGGCACCCTGCCAGGCGCCCTACTGGGCGCTGACTGCTTCTGTATTGGGTACCAGTTTCTCTCGGTTTTTTCTATGGTGCTAGAGCAAAAACTGTGATTTGCGAAACAATATATTGAACCGTAAATAGTAAGGTTTAATTCCTCCGCACGCGTGATGTAAATTGTTTCGACGTGTTAAACTTAAACAACCAACTTTTTAAAGAAAACGTTCTAAGTATTGGAACTATGAGCCAGATGCAGAATAGAGGAATAGGTCCCTGTTCTCCCTTGGGTGGATGGTGAGCTTCTTTTTAACCTCCTCAAGGAGGTGAGAACATTCTCCATCCGGTTTGAGCTTCTTCACATGCTTTTTTGGCCCCTTGGTTTTGGGTTGGCTCTCCGCTTCTTCTTCACTACTTGAGTCACTTCTGGCGTCCCAGTCTGTCAGATTCACCTCAGCTTCTTCTCTGAACCCCTTGCTTGAGCTTCTTAGCTCGGCGGTCTCCTTCTCATCTTTAAAGCTCATGTAGAAACACCTGCGTGCTGCTCCCAGGTCCGCCTGAAGGGTCACCACCTTACTCTCCAGAGTGTAGAACTTCATTTTCAGATGGACCGTTGAGATGACCGCCTCCAGCTTGCCCAACGTGGGCCTCCCAAAGATGCACTGGTGGACCGACTTGCATGGGAGGACCAGGAAGGGTGTTTTCACAGTTATGAACAACGGCGGTTTACTGTCGGGGTTTCCGTAGGTGACCATTAGCTCTAGGTGACCGAGTGGCTTAGTCTTCGATCCATTAAACCCAGTTAGGTCCCCTCCTCGGTATGGAGTCAGGTCATCGGGGGATATATTCAGCACTTGCAGCAGGTCTTCGAAGATGATATCTACTGCACTTCCCTGGTCAACCAGGATCCTTCTTACCTCAACATTGGCGATAATGGCAGTGACTATCAGTGGGACGTGTTTGTTCGGTCTCCCACTGTGGTCGCCAATGTTCTATACCGAGCAGCTTTTTGGTGGACTGCTGTTGGTAGGTCCCTTGCTGTCGTGGGAATAGGTCAGTGAGCGCCCGGGGGGGTACCTGCAAGCCACTCCGACGCTCAAGCCAGTATGAGAGTAAGACAGTGTATATGCAAAGGAAGAGTGTGTACCTCGTAAATGGCTACGCGAGCCGGGTATTTATAGGAAATTGCTTTTCGTTGTGGATCGTCGGATCAGTGGAGGCGATCTGAACCCTCCAAGCGTATTGGGCTTGTACGTAGTGGATATGGGCCAAGTTGATTGGGCTGATCCATATCTTGTTGCTAATTGAACCCCCTGACATCGCTAAGTGGACCTCTTGGTTCAGTCCAAAACAGCTACCTAGCCTGTAACGGGTGAGAATGGTGCTCAGGTGATACTGTGACTACTCTATGATTGTGGTTGTGATATGGTGTTCTTGAGTCTGAGTCACTTAGCATGTGAGAAACGAGAATAATTATGGCAAAAACCTAGTATCTTTGAGTTTGAGTTACCAAGTCTGTGAGGCGATTCGGTAATCATGTGATGCCATAGTTGACCTAGTGTGGTCGAGTCTCAGTTAGATAGCCTGTGAGAGGCAATCAGTGTCTCCGAGTCTGTGTTACTTAGCCTGGGATGATAGGCAATAATGGTGTTTAAGTGAAATATAACTCACTTAGTTTCATTGAGTCTGAGCTACCTAGCCTGTGAGAGGTGTAGATGGTGCTCAGTTGCAATGGTGTTTGGTTACGTGTCATGGAGTCCGAGTCATCTGGCCCTAGGGTGAGGCAAAGATGGTTCTCTTTTTTTTTCTCTCTCTCTCTTGAGTCTAGGGAGAGACATTTTTGTGTTGGCATTATTAGACATGCATATCATACCATTGTGACACGTGATGATTTTTGATTTATGGCGATTTATGACTCGTGATTATCTCTGTAAAAGATTGATGTTTGTAATGGCTTGCTGGATTTACCTTATCACTAGTGCAAAAAAGGGATTTAAAGTCAGGCGAAAAGGGGATTTAAAGTCAGGCGGGCGCTTGACTTTTATTAAGTCGACTTTGTATGTCTGGAGTTTTAAAGTCAAACGATAGCCTGACTTCGTAAGTCAGATTTAAAGTCAAGCATTTATTGCGCCTGACTTCGTAAGTCTGTTTTAAAGTCAAGCATTTATTCTTGCCTGACTTCGTAAGTATGATTTAAAGTCAAGCATTTTTTGCCTGACTTCGTAAGTATGATTTAAAGTCAAGCAAGAATAAATGCTTGACTTTAAATCATACTTACGAAGTCAAGCATTAATTCTTGCCTGACTTCGTAAGTATGATTTAAAGTCAAGCAAGAATAAATGCTTGACTTTAAATCATACTTACAAAGTCAAGCATTAATTCTTGCCTGACTTCGTAAGTATGATTTGAAGTCAAGCTTTATTGCGCCTGACCTTAAAAGTTTTTTTTTTTAAATTTTGGTTACACCCTGGTTATACGAAATTCATCACTCTAATCATCTGTAACTTGGAATATGGCCAATCCAAATTACAGACACCACTAATTGATTGCCAACAAATCAACAAAACAAACATTTCAAAATTAGTAGAACAAAACAATTATAAAAAAAACATTCAGTGGAAAGAAATCATCAAATCAGAAAATCAAATCCTCCTATAATGTGTGTCTTCAGACAAGCATGAAGAGGTGAATATGCAATTCCCTAGTATAAGCATTGCACAAATAAATGACACAAGCAGTCACACACACAATAAAAGCAGTACAGAAGGAGGACAGAAGCATATAAACAAAAGAATATCATAAATTTGTTTAAAAAAATCTGATAAGTGACATCTGATATATCATAAAACTAAACAAACTGTTAGACAGTACAGAAGGAAGCTAATCAAACACAACTAGTGATTGCTTGGTAATCAGTCTCCCAAGGGTTCATAGAGGCTTCGTCAAACTACATGCAACTGAATACAAACACCCTCTTAATCATCTGATCCGCCTTTAGATTCCCATTGACAGCCACCTCCAATATGCGATCAAAAACCACAGCTGGAGAACAGCTACAGGGAGAATATAAAAGTAAGCATTATATTCAAACTAAGCATTATATTCAAAGTAAGCATTATATTCAAACTAAGCATAATATTGTTGTAAAAATTTTGCTGCATTACCTCATCTATAACAGTTGAAACTTGTTCAAGCTGCAGAATAATATTGTTCTCAGAAGCAATCTCTTTGAGTAGTTTGATTCTGCTTTCTAAGCCAATTTCTTGATCAAAGTTGCAGAATCCACACTACCTGAAACTGTAACCTTCTGTTGTTCTGCATCTACTTGAACTTGATAAACACCTATTAGAACAAACAAGGGACCCAAATATTATTTAAAAATCAAAAAAATCAAAAGATAAACTATAAAAATATTATAGGAAAAAGAAATGTTCTAACTGTCCTTTTTCAGTAAGTATAAGTAATCCTAAATATTATTGAATTTCTTCACATTATCCATAAGTCAAACTAGAACATTAGTATTAATAAGAAAACCGCTACACGTTCAAAACTACCAAACTTTCTAAAGCCTGAACTTCCGAATGAAAAGTATTAGTAGAGCTTTATTTAATCTGTCTACTAAACAGGAAAAATCGTTTGTGTTAACTATTTCACTTTAATTAACTCTCTGTCAGCAAATAGTTTACTACACTAAGATTGAGTATGCTTTTGGAAATTAAAAAAATAAAAGATAGTACTACTACTATATAGTAATAATAATGAGGTATAATGAGAGAATAGTAACAATGAGAAGAGAGGATAAGGAAAAGGAAGTGACCTTCAATTCTCTGAAGGATTTTCTTGACTTTCTACTTACAGCCATCACAGTGAATAATCACTTTGAGAACATAAGTCTGTAGATGAAAATGAGAAGAAACAAAGCAAACAACAAAAAGAAAAAAGAAAGAAAGAATCATTAGAAAACACCAATACACAAGCTAGCACTTATTAAAAGACAGAAAGTAAGCATGTGATGGAGAAAGACCTGGATTTTAAGGAGCTTAAAGTCATCTTTAGTCATTTCTTGAGGGCTGTAGTGTTTGGAACCCTTTTCTATCTCTCTCTCCCTTCTTTCTGTTTAGTTTAGTTTGCAAAACCTCCGAAATAGTATAAGCTTAAGCAAGTGGTGGGGTGTGAGTTAATTTCTACAACTTATAGATTCTACTTTCTCACTGCTAGCTAGAGGCCATTTCACATCTGTTTGCAAGTTGCTATACCATATCTTTACAAGCAATGCTAACTTTCTGCTGTTTTACTACTTGTTTTCCTCAATAGGGGCATGGGAAATCACTGTGGTTAATGCAGGGAATGTTCAAGTCAAATGGAGGATGTGGTTATGTAAAAAAGCCTCAAATTCTAATGCAGAAACTTCAATGTGACAATCAGTTTGATCCTAGAATGATGATGCCAGTGAAGAAGACAATCAGTTTGATCTTAAGTTATGAAGACCAATAAAAAACTATGATATAGCACATACCTCAATTCCTAGAACTCTCTTGACACCATACATATGGTGTAATCCACAGACTAATTCCCTAATCACAGCGTTGAGTCCAGGACATAGACCCCCACATGTAACAATAGCAGCTTGAACTTCATCTGATTCAAAATACACCTGAAAATCCAATTTCAAAAGACCATACAGAAAAATTAAGGTACCAAACATATTAATGATTGTAATTGTACAAATAAATGAAAACAGCATGGAAACATACCTTTTGACGTGGTCCAGCACGCCGAAAATGTATCCCTCTTGGACTATCTTTGTGGACAACTACCTGTCACGAGTCAAAACAAAAGTGGAAATAAATGACATGTAAGCTAAGGTAATGGTGTCTTAATAACAAACAACATTCCACCAACTGTCCCCTACTGCTCAGCGACATGAGGACACTGACTCCCAAGGTTGAACCCTAGTGTGACCATGTGATAGTGTGCGGTGTTTATTTGTCAGTTTGGATCACTGTCTTAAATGTTCATCCTGTACTTGCAGTTCTACCTTAATATAGAGATTAGTTAACTTTTGTCAACGCTGAGAAACTAACTCTACATTGACCATTAATGCATATCATGTAATCATTCCAATGTTTTTTAAAGCAAAAAATGAAGTGCAGAAGCAATAATCATTCCAACTTGTTTTCAGTTGTCACACAGATGTGACATTAAACATAGGTTCATTGCAGACAAAAAAAACACGGTTTCATTTAGCTTGAGCTGTGTTTTAGCAGTACAAACTACAAATACATGCCCTAAAAAAAGCAGTCAGAAAACTAACAATTTATTGACCAAAAAAACGGTAAATCAGAATATCCAACCTGTCTAATATGTACTGGTCTCTCTCCCATTGCTGAACAGATAGCTGCAAGTTCTGCCTTAGAATCAACAATTTCCTGCCTTATCTGAGCTCTAGACCGATTAGCTTTATCTACCTTTTTCTGTATACTTATTGACACTCTTGTTCAAGCTCAAACAACATCCTATCTTTTTCAGTCTCAGACTCCCCAACTTCATCCCATATTATCTAATTTTAAAACATAAGGCAAGACAAACATTGAGAACTTCTTCACAGTTTACTTTATTGAAAAAATAGTTGCAGAACATTCTGCTAATAGATTAGAAGCATTCCCCAATCTTTAATAGCACATGAAAGTTGTAAAAATTAACAAGCACAATCAGCAAAAAAAAACAATGATAGAGTGCCAAATCATGAAATGACTATAAAGTAAAAACAACAATGATACAGGAGAAGAATAAAAGGATGGGATATATTATGCAAGAGCGAAATGCTTGAAACACAAATGATTTCATCCAAACACTTGTACACGCACAGAAAGCTGCTAACTGCTAATTCTGGAACAGCAGAGATGACAGTTTTCATGCCAATATAAATCCTACAAACCAATAAATTGACACAATATGAAGGAAAAAAACTACTACCTAATTTCTCTTGAAATCAACAATGATCAATCAATGCAGATGCCTTACAGATGCAGATGCCTTACAGATGATCAATCAATCAAAAAAAAAACTACAAAGTGGATATTCTGTTACAGTCTTACAGATGCAGATGCCTTCCATGACCACTGGCAGACTTGTTCTCCTAAAAACCATAACCACCAAATTAGGTTTCTATAAATTCTCATCTTGTGCTCCTTTCAGTTTTGCAAATATCCTTTCCACATGTTAGCGGAAGAGGCGAGTTAGACGCGATGGATCAATCGTCATCCTCAGTTAAGGAAGCAAATGAAAAAGGCCTGAACCTCCATCATAAGTAGTATAAAAGCAGTTGCAAAGGCGAAGACAGTTAGCCCCACTAACCGAATGATAAGATTATCATATCTGTTTTAATTGCAACCAGGAATGCCATTAGTAATAAAGAAAAAGATAAAATAAATTATAAATACAACAAAGGAGTGCAGATAATAGATAGCCAACTCCTAGTGTTACAATTGTTATCGGAATAGGACCATGTCAATTTCACATATTCTTATCCAGTCAATGACCAAACAAAGAAAAATCAGAATCACAAAAGGCAATTTTTTTCACAGTTTTCCAGCCAACTTTCAGAATTGCATTGGCAAGAACTGTATACATTTATTGTTTCTAGATGGAACTAGTTGACTCCATACTTCCTGACATAGAGCAATTAGTTAACTAGGCAAGGACCTAAAGTTAAAAGCAAATGTAGCAAAGGAATTAAGGAAACATTCAGACATCTCAGTTTAGAGTAAGAAAACAATCAGTAAATAAGGTAGTAAATGACAGCATTTAAACTTAATGCATTAAACTTAAACTTAATGCAGACAAATATGGTACATACAGTCCTCATTAAAAATTATGCAGACAAATATGTAATAATAATAATACAACATATAGTGTCAGTTGAAATATCTCCTTAAAGTGCAAGGAATTTACCTTTAAATACATGTCAATTGCGCGATAAAGGAAATCATGAGTTGCTCTTGGGAAGCTTGACACCAATTCTGCAAGATTTACAAATTTTGGAAGAGGTAAATTGTGATCACGTGCAATATCAGCAAGATAGCCGTCTATCAATTTTGCCACCTTACTCTTAGAATGATCTGACAACATTCCGGGGCTTCTGGCCTCATCCAAGTCATCTTCCAACAGAGAATCAGTCTGAGAATGCTGCTCGCGTGCTACAAACTCTTCAACTAGCCGTTGCACAGTGTCGACATCAAAAATCGCCTCTTCATTTGGGGAACGAATGAGAAGATCGGCCACCTTAGCCTCCTCAAGACACTGACCTATTCTCCTTATCAGTTCTGATCTCACCAACTCTTCACATTCCAACTGAATAGCTGTCCTTAATAACTTCAGCAAGAAACCAAAAGAGACACTGCTCATATCAGCAGGCAATAGTCGCACTATGGTTTCCAACAATAATCTATTGTTTACGATATCTCCGCCTTGGATCACACCCCTGTTGAAACCATACATCCTTCTTGAGAGATAAGCATTTAGAGCTTCTACAGTTACAGCACCAGAAGCATTACCTTTGGTTATAATTGTTGTCACGACCCGTTCATAGAGATCAAGTTGGAGCTCACAAAGGTCCTCCACCCACCAATCCTTTGGAACAAATTGTTTCCTCATATTATTCAACAGAGGATCATTACCATTTTCAGATGGTAGCTTTTTCCTGTTATAGGTGTATGACCATTCTACCTTGGATGTATCAATTGATGCCTTGGTAGCTATGGAGTCAAGGCCAGGGCTTACAATCTTAAGTTCCTCAGACCATGGAAGAAGAGACTTGGTAGTTTGAAGTACAATGATTGAGTCTTTCCAACTCTTGAAAATGTTGTAGTTGAGGAAGACTTCAATCTTGTAGATAAGATTTCCTTTCTCAACAGTTTCGTACATCTCCAGATATTCTGCTGCACAGCGAGCGGCAACGACATTGGATGCATTGAGAGTTACTGTCATACCATAACAGAATTTGGCAATTAATGGCTATGTCAGTTGCCAATTCAGTTGCCACCTACCTGACAAATACATGCTGATACATGTTAGATTTAAAGAAAGAAGCATATCAAGAAGAAACAAAGAAAGAAGAAAAACTAAATCACAAGAAAAATTTACTGAGCATACTAAAGATGCAAAAAGAGACATATAATTTAAGAGTGAGTTGGTAAATATGGCAACTAAAAAGATGATAGAAAATGAACTGGTAACATAAGCAGGACCTGTATGTTAATTACTACATAGAAGAGTGGGACAGAAGATTCCATGGTAGTTTGTTTTAAAGTACAAAATGAATATACTGCAAGGGTGGAAGTTTTTTTTATGTTTTCTAGATAAGTTTCCAGTTGAGGAGTGTCCAAGCTTTTTAAGCATTAGTTAAACCATATCTCTAGGCGCTGTTAAACCAAACCAAAGAAACAAATACTGGGAAATGAACTAGGCAGGAAAGCACCAGCAATAAGAAGCACAAGATACATATTCCTAAGCAAAAGCTAAAAGAACAGGAAAATGAACTTGCATACATATAACAAGTGTAAGGGAGAGAGAGGAGAGACTAATCTCATACCTGAGACACAGAATGAGAGACAACCTCACTTGCTCAACACTGACACCACCGCCCAAACCTTGTTAAATTTATCATGTTTCTTTATCTTAGATATTCTATTCCTTTCTTATTTGAAGCTAGCCACCTTCTGCAACACAAGACTGCATTATCTACTATTAGTTAAAAAAAACACACAAACAGTAGCATAATGGAGCAAAGTATAACTGTCATACCCCAATTTTGTCCGGCTTAGGTCCAAACCCTAATTTTCCCCACAAAAATAAACTATGCATTTTGGGTCCTAGAAACCGCTCCAAAGTTTTTGAAATAATTTTTAGGGTCAGAATGCACTTTTTAAGAAATTAGGGTTTTGAAAATATGTTATGCATGCATGGCAAGCTTTGAAGAATATTTTATGCATGCATGGCAAAGCATTTTTTGGAAAGCAGGAATTGATTTCTATTTTGTTCCAAAGGCCAAGAATCGATTTATAGTATATTGCATAGGCCTTGAAATCGATTTTCAAGCTCTTCCTTAGGCCAAGAATCGATTCCTCATTGTGTTAACTAAAGCAAGAATCGATTTTCACCTATGCAAAAGGTCCTGAAAATCGATTCCTCTTGTTTTCAAAGGAACCAAGAATCGATTCTTTATTATTTCCAAAGGCTCCAGAATCGATTCCCACTATTTTAACTAAAGCAAGAATCGATTTTCACCTATGCAAAAGGTCCTGAAAATCGATTCCTCTAATCGATTCTTTATTATTTCCAAAGGCTCAAGAATCGATTCCCACTATTTTAACTAAGCTTGGAATCGATTCATGTGACTTTTCAAAGGCAAGGAATCGATTATGCACTTGTTACACTTCATCAAACAATCGATTCATCCTTGCAATAAATGTTTTTAAAAAATTCTACGCTTTCCTAAGCCTATAAATAGGCAGCCTCAAATCACATTTGAGAGGGGGGAGAGACTTCACGAGATCAGAGGAGAACACACACAGATCTTCGGACACACATCTCACGAGATCAGAGAAACACACATATTTGCTCCAGACATCTTCACGAGATCTGAGAAGACAACTCTCGCAAATCTCATTTTCCAGTTCTACGCTTCATTTTTGCTCTATTCTTTTCGTTGGTCCGTCTGAGCTGATCTCCTGCAAGGGTTAGTCGGGATTTGCGTTCTTCAGAGTTGTAATATCTGCCTTCATCAGAGGTATTTCTGTTTTTATATTTGTTAAAATTCAATCATTCTGATCCATGCCAGAATTGCCCTATGTGATTTAATTTAGCTGTAGCATCCTTGTTGATGATGAACCACATGATTCCCACTTATGCCTAGTGCATCATTTTCCAAGTGGTGAAGATGGTCTCAGATGATTCAACCTCCCCCCTTTTTTAACTTCTTAATGAATAAAAGATAGTTAGGTTTGTGGTTTAAGGTCCATGGGGTATTGTAAAGGATGGGTTTCCCAAAACCTTGATGCTCCCTCCTCTTTGATTGTGTTACTAACCTTTGGGCACATATTCATGAATGCAAAGGATAGGCTTACCTTAGCCTTGATGAAATTTCCCCTTTTCTCATGTTATTGAGAAATCATTGTTCATATGTTCCTTAGTTTAATTAAGATCATTCTATGCCTATGATCAATTGCTTGCTTGTTATTGGATGCATTTTATATGTCTTGATTCAATGTGCCATTCCATCCATGTGTATGACCTCCTAATGAAGACGTAAGTCTACATGCCTGTTGTAGCATAGAGTCATTAGGGTAAATACACTCCCTCCTACACGCACACTTGCTTTGAGAACTTTTACCTTGCATCCCTGATAGGTGAGTCTCTTGATCATGTTGGCATGTTTAGTTTTGATTAAATATTCAACATATGCATGATTTCGTGATAATTGAATGTGTTTAAACTTTGTAATCAATCATTGATAGTGCCTTCACCCTTTCTTCCAAAAATCCTTCAAACCTTTTTCCAATTAACGCGAGTTATTAGTGACTATCACTCAAAGCCTTGGCTTGTTTGATTGTCGTGAACGCCATCAAGGGTTATTAGTAATGATCGCTCAAAGCCTTTGCTTGCTCGATCGTTATGAAAGCTCTTCCCCTTTCAAACCCTTTCAAAAACATTCTCTTTAGAACTACGTCGCTTTGATTCCCGTTCGGGATACGTAGGAGCGAGTCACGTTCTCGTCAAGCGCAACAAATAAAAATCCTTTTTCAACCGTAAACAAATCATTTTCACAAAACAAGCAAAAAGGATCATTTTCAAACCCATTGTTGCTAGTAGCTCATCAGAGCCTCTGTTCGTTTAGCTATTAGTGACAATGTCTTTTTCTCCTAAAAATAATAAACGATGATCTGTCATAACCTTTGTTAGTTCGATCATCCTGCAAATCAATCTCTTTCAAAAATCATTTTCAAAAAGGATAATAAAACGAGTTGTTATCAATAGTCCATCAGAACCTTTGTTCGTTCGACTAGCGGTACAACTCTCTTTCTTGAGTATTTAGTAGTGATTCATCATAGCCTCTGCTAGTTTAATCATTCACTAATGCTCGTCCTATTTCGAAAACTCACCAAAAAAAGATAAAAAAACAAAAACTTTTCAAAAAGGCAACCTAGAACTACGTCGCCTTTGATTCTCCACCCGGAGATACGTAGGAGCAGGGCCACGCCCCTGTCAAGCGCAAAAATAAACAATTTCTAAATTAAAAAATACAAACACATCTCTTTCATAAAACAAAAAATCAAAAATCTTATTTTTAAAGTAGGGGATTAAGTCGGTCGTACGGCCGGGTTAATCATCGTTTTAGGATAAGTGAACTGTGGTCCTTCAGAGCCCCAGCGCTCCTTCAGCCCCCAACGGCCCTTCAGACCCCCAGTGGTCCTTCAACACAGATCACGCAATCCTAAGGCCCCTATATTAAAAAACACCAACACACAAGCATTTTCTACCAAGAACTACGTAGCTTTGAATTCTCCATCGCACCGGGAGATACGTAGGAGCGGGCCATGTCCCGTCAAGCACTTTTCCTAAAAAAACCTTTTTTTCCCCCTTCCTCGCCAAAAATAAAATTTTCATTAAGCTTTCAAACAAGAAATAAATAGGCAAATCTAGGTATTTTTCAAATCAAATGTTAAAACCACACATTTAATTAGAGGTTCCCTTTCGGTAGAAAGGACGTGCGCGGTGCTAACACCTTCCTCGCACGTAATCGGCCCCCGAACCTATATCTCTAGTTTTCAAAGACCATCCGCCTTGTCCAAAAGACCTTTTTTCAATGTTTTGGTCTTAAAATTAAAATATTGGCGGCGGCTCCAAAATTTTTCCACGTTGTACATTGAGAAACCCCAAAGCGGGGATTTTTCGGGGTGCAACAGCTGGCGACTCCACTGGGGACTTTTTAAGACGAGGGTCAAGCCTAACTAATTTAAATGTGTGGTTTAATGTATTGTTGATTTGATTAAAACCTTGTTTGCCTTTCTTTCTTATCATTAATTGTAGGCGTACGCATTTGTGTTCTTCTATGTTGTTCCCGGTCTCATCTTTTATTCCTTTCTTTTATCGCTTATGCCCATGCATTTTTTCCAATCCCCATGATCCCCTCTTCTTGGCTCCTCTTCCTAAGGTAAGCAGTATCCTTGTTTATAGATATTCTAGGTATGAAACCCTAGGGTAGATAACTTGTTATTGCTTGCTTTTGTCTGGACTGCTCTGGTTTTCATTTCAGGTGGGGGTAGTGCTAGGGAAAATGCCCTTAACACACACTACACTTATACCCTGTGACTATGTGTTTTGAGTGGGACCATAACCCAGGTCTGCAAAAACTTAGGAGAGTGGATTCGAGTAGTGAGAGCCCATCAGGACCTTTGTCCGTTTGGCTACTTGCGAAAGTTTCAACCAGAGTTGTGCTCTTTCATGTTGCCTCACACCTAGCAGTTTGCTGCATTTGTGGGGAATTTTGTGAAAGGGACTGTAGCTCTGGTGGCCTTGTGAGGTAGTGAATAGAGCTACATGGAAGGATTACCCTTTAAATTGCCCTGGATCATAGGTCTCACCTCTTTTTTTAGGTCACAAGGGCTTTTCCAAAATTGTGTGTTGCATTATTACATCTAGTTTAGTTCATTTCCGCCAACATTTTTTTGAAAAAAACAACAAAATCAAAAAAGAATATGTTTTTCCTTCTCTTTCATGAATACCTATATGAGGTGGCGTATAGGGTATACTGCCCTAAAATTTCAAAACCCCCACCTGTAAATATCTGTCTTTCTAACAAGCATCCTCATCACCCGCATTTTACATCATAACAGCATGCATTACATAAGCAAAATTCTGAAAAATTCATACAGCATTCCTCATGCATCTAAATACAAAGTTAACATAAAACCATATGCATTGCATTCATTTACGCATTCATACTTGTACTTATAAAATGTTCTACCAACAGAAACGAAAGGCAAGCTGGTTCGCCAACACCGATACTCCACTCGTCTACAAGCAAGATTAATGGCTAGCAATCAACATCTCGAGAATGAGGACCCCCTGGGTCAAGATGAGTCGGTTGTGGAGATTCTTAATCCTGAGCAGCTGGCTCAAGAGAATCAAGCTTTGAAGACCAAAGTGGAGGCTATGGAAGCACAGATGGTCGAAGTAATGAGTATGCTACAGAATCTGAGGGGTGGGGCCGCCGCTGGGGCCGCCGCTGTTGTAAATTCCGAAGGGGTTGTTACTTTCGTTTCTCCTCCGGTGTCCGCTGAAGTTACAACTACTCACACCTCTTATGGACAGGGGGTCAGTCACTTTGCCCATCCTCCAGGAGCGAGTGGACAGAGTCATCTGAATGCACCGATATATCCTTGGGGGATGCCAATGGGTTATATGCCACCTGCTGCTGAAGCTATTCCTGTGGGGTCGAGTCAACCTGTCACGACTATGCCTGGTGGAGCTGCTATGGGACCACAAATTCATACTCCTAGTCCAGATACTGTGCTGCCAAGAGGTTCACCTAGTCCTACTCTGGGAGTTACTGTGAACCCTCAGAACGCTGTCCATCATATGGGAAACCCTGCTCAGCATGGGGGTTATTATCACGGTCTGGGGAACTATCCACAAGGTCATTTGTTTGGGAACACTCAGCATGAGGATCGGTATCACTCGCTTGAAGAGCGTTTAAGAGCTGTGGAAGGATCAGGAACTAGAGCCAGGGATGCCCGAGATTTGTGCCTTGTCCCAGATGTTGTTATACCCCCTAAATTCAAAGCACCTGACTTCGATAAATATCGCGGCACCGGGTGTCCATCTAGCCATTTGACGATGTATGTTAGAAAAATGGCCGCTTATGCTCATGATGACAAGGTGCTCATTCATTATTTCCAGGACAGTCTGACTGGGGCATCACTAGATTGGTACATGCAGCTGCAATCCTCCAAAGTTCACAGTTGGAAGGATCTCTCTGAAGCCTTTCTAAAACAATACCAGTATAACATGGACCTTGCTCCAGACCGGTCTCAATTACAGCACATGAGCAAAGGAGATAGAGAGTCATTCAAAGAATACGCTCAAAAATGGAGGAGCATAGCTGCTCAGGTGAAGCCGCCATTGACTGAAAAAGAGATGGTGTACATGTTTATGGAGACCCTTCCAGGGCTGTATTATGATAGGTTGGTGGGGAGCGCTTCGTCCAATTTCTCAGATATGGTTGTCATTGGGGAACGATTAGAGCACGGATTGCGTAGCGGAAAGATTGCTGGAGGTTTTGGAAATTCTAGTGGACAAAAGAAACCCTTTCCCAACTTCCCCAAGAAGAAAGAAGGGGAAACCAATGTTATTTCCGCAGGGGGAGGCCCATCTTTCAGCTCTCCACAGCAGGCGGTGCCATTATCTTTCAACTCTCCGCAGCAAACTAATTCGGGCTACAGAGCCCAGAACTATCAAGAGAAGAGGCGTGCTAATTTTGATCCGATCCCGATGACCTATACTGAATTGTTCAATCATCTTGTCTCAAAGAATCTGGTCAATACTCGCCCCATGAAGCCTATACAACCTCCCTTTCCTAGAGGGTACAATGCTGATGCTACTTGTAGCTTTCATAGTGGAGGAGTCGGCCACACGGTGGAAGACTGCAAGGCTTTTAAATATGTAGTCCAGGATTTGATTAACGCCAACTGGATCTCTTTCAAGCCGAACAGTCCCAGTACAACTACAAACCCCCTACCGGGACATGGGACACCATCCGCTAATGCAATAGAGGATTCTGTGGGGCAGACAATGATAAAAGATGTTAGGTGTATCCAGACTCCTCTGGAAAATATACATGCTGAGTTGTGTCGTCGTGGTGTTATCAAGAAGGGCTGTGTATGCGCCGATCCTTTATGTGTGGGTGCCTGTGAAATTTTCAAGTCAGTCCTGCAAGACCTGATAGATCAGTGCGTGGTTCAGATAGGGACCCATGATATCGAAGATGAAAAAGAAATCAATGAGGAAGTAATAGCGGTGCCTATGAAAGAGAGATGTTGGGATACCCTAGGGGAGTCCAGTGGAAAGTTTGACTACTTGGTCAGATATGACACTCCCGAGAGTGCTCAAATCCGAATGGAAGACATCCAGCCCACAGGATGGGATGAGGAAGAGGAACAACACGATCAAATTGCTGTCATCAATGATGAGGGTGGTGCAAACCTGGTTTGTCGCTGCAGTGCTGGTGAAAGAATTAAAGAATTGAAAGACTGTTGATCCTCCTGGGACCTTTGATTTAAAGTAGTCATTTGTAATGCAACCCTGTGGCTCTGCCCAAGGCCACAGGACCAGTTGTTAGGGGCGCACATGTTTTTATTTTCTAAATCATCATCATCAATAAAAACGTTGTTTTTGAATTCCAATCAATAAAAATCAATTCCTTTTCATTTCATGTGTCTTTTCTTTTCTTTATTATTTTTGCCTGCATGTCTCACCTTCCATTCTGCTTTTTCGCCTCGGCAAAAAGCAAATCCACAGCAATTGTCTCTCAAAATAACAGTGCCAACGGTCCATATTTTGACTTTGATCACCTTATCAATCAAGCAGAGTGGGACGTTGAGAAAGACCGGGAAAATCCTCCAGAAGGTTAATGAAGCAAGGAAAAAGGGTTATTCAGCATCACGGGGAATCCACTGAAGTGATCAACTTGGGAACCGCTGAGAACAAGAAAGAGGTCAAGATGGGTACTTCAATAAAGGAAAATTAGAGCTCAAAAGGGAAAATGCATGAAAATAAGTGAATTATTGTCCCAGAGTTAATTTTTGAGGAAATAAGCAATCATGATTTGAAGTGAAGTCGGACTACCATTCCATATCCAAAAACAAAATCCTCTCCTAACCACCTTAAGCCAAGAAAATCCCAAAGAGAAAAACAAAATCCCTCCTACCCACCGTAAGCCAAGAAAATCCCAAAGAGAAAAACATAATCCTTTCCGACCCATCTTAAGCCAAGAAAAAGCCAAAAATCCAAAAGTCACCTTAGACAAGGACCACCTCAGAAAGAAACAGTGCATCGTTCTTTATCAGTTCACCCAAGCTCAAGAAAAAGAAGAAGTCAAAAGGAAAATCCCAAAACCAAAAGAAAATACAAAAGAGATGTAAATAGTGAGTTGATACATGTTACCACAAAACCCAAGAGGTCCTCGTCTCAATAAACCTTCAAACACTTTCTCATTTCCATGCACCCCTCCTCTCATAAACCGCAAACACTCTCATTTGACCGCGATGACCCACCTTCCACAGACCCTTAGCCAGGAATAAAATTTCCTAATACCTCAGCAAGCCAGTTAACCATCATAAATCATCGATCGACAGCCAACACCGAATAAAAACCATCCTGCCATTAGCCCCAAATACCTCATTAAGCCTACTCATCTCTCCTCCACAAAACACCACAATCCCGAAAGGTCCATTCTGATCAATGATTGATTGCTGTTGTTTTCTCAAAGTTTTAGCTCAAGGACAAGTAAATTCATTTGTTTACAATATGCCAAGTGGGGCAATCCTATCGCTCTTCACCCCTCCTACAACTGGGGAAATTGATCCTACACCTATCTCATCCCTTGTCGCACTCACATTCATGAAATCATACAGGGGCAACCCTTTTTTTTTCTCTAGTGTATGGGTCAGAAGCAGTTCTTCTCATCAAGGTTGAGATACCTTCTCCACGAGTAGTCATGGAGGCCAAGTTAGAAGAAGCAAGAGGGGGTCCAAGCTCGTCTAGATCAACTGAATCTCATTAAAGAGAAAGGAATTGCTGCCCTGCGCCATGGCCAGTGGTACCAACAAAAGATGAAGGCAGCTTTCGGCAAGAAAGTCCGTCTTCGAGAATTCGGCGAAGGAGACCTTGTACTCAAAAAGATCCTACCTATCCAGACTGACTCCGTGGGAAGTTGATACCCACTTATGATGGTCCATATGAAGTCAAGAAAGCTTTTTCCAGAGGAGCGCCGATACTCATAAATATAGACGGCGAAGATCTCGGGAATCCAGTCAATTCAGATTAAGTGAAGAAGTATTATGCCTGAAAGAAATATAAAAATAAAAAAAAAAAAAAAGAGAAAGACAAGCCAAGTAAGAATTAGCTCGCTAGGTTGAAAACCCACAAAGGGCGGCCTAGGCAAAATCAGAGCGACCCGGTGGATTGAAAACCCGCAAAGGGCGATCCAGGCAAAAATTAGGGTCTAAAAATTTAGGCATGAAAAGTAAAGAAAGGCATACAACTCTCCTACAAGCTTGGATGAGGGAGTGGTCAAGGTCAAGGACATAGATGTTTGGCACTGTTCCACAGAGACGGACAGTCAGAATTTAGTTTCTCCCTTTTTTTGTGTCTTTTTATAGTTTAAACTCTCAAATGCAATAAACAATCGGCGTAACTTCTTGTGCGACCGATTTCCGCATTAATAAAGTTCAAATTTCTCGTATCTGTTCACTCTTTTATTTTCTGCTTTTTCTGCTCAAAATAAACGTTTTATGATGATGATGGTCCTGAACTGTAAAACATGTGCATATATCATAGAGCATTGCAAATCATTACGAGATTCTTAAGAGTCCTGAGAGAAAGCACATCCTCAAAATCAGTCAATCATGCAAAAGAGCAACTACATCCACGATTGCTTCAAACCAGCAAAGTCAAGACCAACATGCACTCGGCCCATGAGCCCCGCAAGTCCAACAGGTTCCTCAGTCTCGTGTCATGAGTGTCGCGGGTTGGCTGAACCAGCAAAAATAAAAAATAAGCAAAAAAAGGGCAATAAACAAACACAGTCATGCATTACATTCATCATGCATAAAATCATGCATTTATCAGGCAGGAAAATAATGATAATAAAGTAAAGAAAAGGAGAAATTCAGGCATTTGCATTCATCATAAGAGAAAGAAAAAGAAAATAGCAATCATGACATTTGCATCATGCATCTCATAGAAAAAACAAAACGAAGCCTTCCATTGCATACACTGGCATCCCAGGCGGTCAAACCAGACCTTTGTGTCCTTAAACCAGATCATTGTGATCCATAAACCAGACCTTTGTGTCCTTAAACCAGACCTTTAGGGTCCACAAATCAGACCAGTATGCAGACACATATTGCTCCATAAACCAGGCTTGTCGGCCCATAAACCAGACTCGTTGTGATCCTTAAATCAGACTAATGTCGAGTCCATAATTTAGCATTCCATCAAATAAACCAAAGCATTTCACAACTCTCAAGCATTGCATTTGCATACCCGCACTTCATAAATAAAAAAAAAGCAACCATCAAGGAAAGCCAAAAGAGAATATCAAAAGTGTCCAGCATTGCATGCATCAGCGTCACATGCATCCACGTAGCATACATCTGCATTATATTTGCATAACCGCATCTTGTGCATTCATCACATGACGAAAACCAAAGTAAAAGAATCAAGAATAGCATCTCATTGCATTGCATACACTTGCATAACATGCACTCATACTCCATGCACTATTCCTTGCATCAACTGACATATGCAGGTACATCAATTCAGTGCAGCAGCATCGGTCATTTCAAATCAACCAATCAACAGAATTTGTGAGCCCTCTGTGCTCCCCCTGAGCCCTCTGCGCTCATCCTGAGCCCTCTGTGCTCCCTCTTGAGCCCTCTGTGCTCATCCTGAGCCCTCTGTGCTCCCTCCTGAGCCCTCTGCGCTCATCCTGAGCCCTCTATGCTCATCCTGAGCCCTCCGTGCTCCCCCTGAGCCCTCTGCGCTCATCCTGAGCCCTCTGTGCTCCCTCTTGAGCCCTCTGTGCTCATCCTGAGCCCTCTGTGCTCCCTCCTGAGCCCTCTGGGCTCATCCTGAGCCCTCTGGGCTCATCCTGAGCCCTCTGGGCTCATCCTGAGCCCTCTGGGCTCATCCTGAGCCCTCTGGGCTCATCCTGAGCCCTCTGTGCTCCCCCTGAGCCCTCTGTGCTCCCCCTGAGCCCTCTGCGCTCATCCTGAGCCCTCTGTGCTCCCTCTTGAGCCCTCTGTGCTCATCCTGAGCCCTCTGTGCTCCCTCCTGAGCCCTCTGTGCTCATCCTGAGCCCTCTGTGCTCCCTCCTGAGCCCTCTGCGCTCATCCTGAGCCCTCTGTGCTCATCCTGAGCCCTCTGTGCTCCCTCCTGAGCCCTCCGTGCTCATCCTGAGCCCTCCGTGCTCATCCTGAGCCCTCCGCGCTCATCCTGAGCCCTCAGTGCTCCTTCCTTACTGCTTTCTTTACCGCGTTCTTTACCGCTTTATTTCCTGCTTCTGCACGCCAAGTGCCCATTTTACCTTTCTGTCTGCACGCCAAGTGCCCATTTTACCTTTTCTGTTTGCACGCCAAGTGCCCATTTTACTTTTCTGTCTGCTTTAGTTGAACATTTCAATCAACCAATCAACAGGATTCGTGAATCCCTTCAGGACCCAAGTGTCCCTTCAAAAGCAGACTTCACCTCGCATTCGAGCTGCGGGTAAGTCCTTCAGACCCCGAGTGGTCCTTCAGACTAGTTGTGTCAGCCTAAGACACAGTGGACGTCCTTCATGGTCAACATATCAGTTCCGGATCTGATCTTGACCCTTCCTGGCCGCTCGAATGCAAAGGCCCCCCAAGCAGACCGTTTTACTAGTACCATTGCTAGTTTGCGCTCCATCAGACCCATTGGTCCATCAAGCTTAGGCATGCCCTTCAGACCTCGTCGGTCCTTCAGTTTAACTCCAATCAATGCGCCAAGCATCGACTGCGAAGTAGACCTTCAGAGCCTTAGTGCTCCTTCAGACCCCGAGTGGTCCTTCAGAGCCTTAGTGCTCCTTCAGATCCCGAGTGATCCGTCATTTTCTCTCTCGGTTAATGCGCCAAGTGTTAACCGTTCCCCGTTTGTTCTCAAGCACATCAATAAAAACAAAAAAAAATGAGAAAAGAAAAAGGGGAAAATTCGGGTTTTCCCCAAAGAGGACAAAATCGGTATAATTTCTGAATTCTTTATCTTCATTTTGCCTTGGAATATGTTTCGGCCAATTCATATTCCTCGTTAAAATTCAGATAAAGAGGGGCAGCTGTCATACCCCAATTTTGTCCGGCTTAGGTCCAAACCCTAATTTTCCCCACAAAAATAAACTATGCATTTTGGGTCCTAGAAACCGCTCCAAAGTTTTTGAAATAATTTTTAGGGTCAGAATGCACTTTTTAAGAAATTAGGGTTTTGAAAATATGTTATGCATGCATGGCAAGCTTTGAAGAATATTTTATGCATGCATGGCAAAGCATTTTTTGGAAAGCAAGAATTGACTTCTATTTTGTTCCAAAGGCCAAGAATCGATTTATAGTATATTGCATAGGCCTTGAAATCGATTTTCAAGCTCTTCCTTAGGCCAAGAATCGATTCCTCATTGTGTTAACTAAAGCAAGAATCGATTTTCACCTATGCAAAAGGTCCTGAAAATCGATTCCTCTTGTTTTCAAAGGAACCAAGAATCGATTCTTTATTATTTCCAAAGGCTCCAGAATCGATTCCCACTATTTTAACTAAAGCAAGAATCGATTTTCACCTATGCAAAAGGTCCTGAAAATCGATTCCTTCAAAGGAACCAAGAATCGATTCTTTATTATTTCCAAAGGCTCAAGAATCGATTCCCACTATTTTAACTAAGCTTGGAATCGATTCATGTGACTTTTCAAAGGCAAGGAATCGATTATGCACTTGTTACACTTCATCAAACAATCGATTCATCCTTGCAATAAATGTTTTTAAAAAATTCTACGCTTTCCTAAGCCTATAAATAGGCAGCCTCAAATCACATTTGAGAGGGGGGAGAGACTTCACGAGATCAGAGGAGAACACACACAGATCTTCGGACACACATCTCACGAGATCAGAGAAACACACATATTTGCTCCAGACATCTTCACGAGATCTGAGAAGACAACTCTCGCAAATCTCATTTTCCAGTTCTACGCTTCATTTTTGCTCTATTCTTTTCGTTGGTCCGTCTGAGCTGATCTCCTGCAAGGGTTAGTCGGGATTTGCGTTCTTCAGAGTTGTAATATCTGCCTTCATCAGAGGTATTTCTGTTTTTATATTTGTTAAAATTCAATCATTCTGATCCATGCCAGAATTGCCCTATGTGATTTAATTTAGCTGTAGCATCCTTGTTGATGATGAACCACATGATTCCCACTTATGCCTAGTGCATCATTTTCCAAGTGGTGAAGATGGTCTCAGATGATTCAACCTCCCCCCTTTTTTAACTTCTTAATGAATAAAAGATAGTTAGGTTTGTGGTTTAAGGTCCATGGGGTATTGTAAAGGATGGGTTTCCCAAAACCTTGATGCTCCCTCCTCTTTGATTGTGTTACTAACCTTTGGGCACATATTCATGAATGCAAAGGATAGGCTTACCTTAGCCTTGATGCAATTTCCCCTTTTCTCATGTTATTGAGAAATCATTGTTCATATGTTCCTTAGTTTAATTAAGATCATTCTATGCCTATGATCAATTGCTTGCTTGTTATTGGATGCATTTTAAATGTCTTGATTCAATGTGCCATTCCATCCATGTGTATGACCTCCTAATGAAGACGTAAGTCTACATGCCTGTTGTAGCATAGAGTCATTAGGGTAAATACACTCCCTCCTACACGCACACTTGCTTTGAGAACTTTTACCTTGCATCCCTGATAGGTGGGTCTCTTGATCATGTTGGCATGTTTAGTTTTGATTAAATATTCAACATATGCATGATTTCGTGATAATTGAATGTGTTTAAACTTTGTAACCAATCATTGATAGTGCCTTCACCCTTTCTTCCAAAAATCTTTCAAACCTTTTTCCAATTAACGCGAGTTATTAGTGACTATCACTCAAAGCCTTGGCTTGTTTGATTGTCGTGAACGCCATCAAGGGTTATTAGTAATGATCGCTCAAAGCCTTTGCTTGCTCGATCGTTATGAAAGCTCTTCCCCTTTCAAACCATTTCAAAAACATTCTCTTTAGAACTACGTCGCTTTGATTCCCGTTCGGGATACATAGGAGCGAGTCACGTTCTCGTCAAGCGCAACAAATAAAAATCCTTTTTCAACCGTAAACAAATCATTTTCACAAAACAAGCAAAAAGGATCATTTTCAAACCCATTGTTGCTAGTAGCTCATCAGAGCCTCTGTTCGTTTAGCTATTAGTGACAATGTCTTTTTCTCCTAAAAATAATAAACGATGATCTGTCATAACCTTTGTTAGTTCGATCATCCTGCAAATCAATCTCTTTCGAAAATCATTTTCAAAAAGGATAATAAAACGAGTTGTTATCAATAGTCCATCAGAACCTTTGTTCGTTCGACTAGCGGTACAACTCTCTTTCTTGAGTATTTAGTAGTGATTCATCATAGCCTCTGCTAGTTTAATCATTCACTAATGCTCGTCCTATTTCGAAAACTCACCAAAAAAAGATAAAAAAACAAAAACTTTTCAAAAAGGCAACCTAGAACTACGTCGCCTTTGATTCTCCACCCGGAGATACGTAGGAGCAGGGCCACGCCCCTGTCAAGCGCAAAAATAAACAATTTCTAAATTAAAAAATACAAACACATCTCTTTCATAAAACAAAAAATCAAAAATCTTATTTTTAAAGTAGGGGATTAAGTCGGTCGTACGGCCGGGTTAATCATCATTTTAGGATAAGTGAACTGTGGTCCTTCAGAGCCCCAGCGCTCCGTCAGCCCCCAGCGGCCCTTCAGACCCCCAGTGGTCCTTCAACACAGATCACGCAATCCTAAGACCCCTATATTAAAAAACACCAACACACAAGCATTTTCTACCAAGAACTACGTAGCTTTGAATTCTCCATCGCACCGGGAGATACGTAGGAGCGGGCCATGTCCCGTCAAGCACTTTTCCTAAAAAAACCTTTTTTTCCCCCTTCCTCGCCAAAAATAAAATTTTCATTAAGCTTTCAAACAAGAAATAAATAGGCAAATCCTGGTATTTTTCAAATCAAATGTTAAAACCACACATTTAATTAGAGGTTCCCTTTCGGTAGAAAGGACGTGCGCGGTGCTAACACCTTCCTCGCACGTAATCGGCCCCCGAACCTATATCTCTAGTTTTCAAAGACCATCCGCCTTGTCCAAAAGACCTTTTTTCAATGTTTTGGTCTTAAAATTAAAATATTGGTGGCGGCTCCAAAATTTTTCCACGTTGTACATTGAGAAACCCAAGCCGGGATTTTTCGGGGTGCAACAATAACTAATTATAATATGAAAAAAAAAGATGAAGGGATATGAAAGAAACTAAAGAGAAGCACGTACGTAGCAGACTGAGGTCATCGTCCTTATCATCGTTGCCGCCTTCAGGAGCATCTTCGTCATCCTCATCTTCGTCATCGTTGTCTTCGTCGTCACCATCGTCGTCATCGTCATCGTCATCTTAATCATCCTCTCCATCGTCTACTACTTCGTCGGCGACCTCGTTTTCCTCAACTTGTTCTTTTGATTCCGCAACGGTGAGAGGTGAGAGGTGAGATCTGAGATCTGAGAATCTGACGAAGGAGAAGGAAAAGCTTAGGGTTCTGAGAGAAGATTAACGATTCTGAGAGTGAGAAGGAGTGAGAAGGGTTCTGAGAGTGAGAGTGAGAAGCTTTGGAGGTGGTTGCGGTGTTGGGTGGTTGTTGTGATGGGAGAGGAGAAACCGTGGAGGTGAGAGAGAGTAGGGTAGGCCGAGAGAGACGATGATGATGTTCGCGTGAGAAGGAGAAGGAGAAGCTTAGGGTTCTGAGAGAAGATTAACGATTCTGAGAGTGAGAAGCAGTGAGAAGGGTTCTGAGAGTGAGAGTGAGAAGCTTAGGGTTCGCATGAGAAGGAGAAGGAGAAGCTTAGGGTTCTAAGAGAATTAACGATTCTGAGAGTGAGAAGGGTTGTGAGAGTGTGAGATTCTGAGAGTGAGTACGCAAATTTTTTTTTCTATTTTGGTACTTTAGAGGTCAAGCCAATACACGCCTGACTTCTAAAGTATTAAAATAGAAAAAAATAATTTCACCCTTAATTACAAGTTTGCCACCGTGTCACTTATGTAGTCAGGCGAATACACGCCTGACTTCTAAAGTCTAATTTTTTCCCTATTTGTTCACTTTAGAAGTCAGGCGTGTATCCGCGTGACCTTAATACTCGCGAGTTTTGCCACTTATTTACAAGTTTGCCACCGTGTCTACCTATGTAGTCAGGCATCTGGGCGCCTGACTTTAAATGTCTAATTCTAATGTCATTTTTGCACTAGTGTATATAATGGTTTATAAATTTCAACTGTTTGTTATTAAATGAACAGAAGGTGTAACCTAAATGTATTTTGAAATACATGTTTCACATGTATGTTATTAAGTGAATTTAGTGTTGTGCATGATTAGATGAGACTCGTGTCTTCCTTGATGTTTATCTTATAGTCTTAATATGGCTCGAATGTGATTTTCACCGTACAACCACATTTTTCAGATAATTTTGACGGGTTGCGTGTCTTGCCTGGGAGTCCATTTCAGTCGCACATTTTTGGATATGGGACGCAGGTCCTCATGTCCTCTTGATTATTTGGTGTCAAGCTCTGACTAGGTCTAATGTCGGAATGATGGGTTTTATTTCGATGTATTTTTGTTAAAAGCGAATTATCTATAAGTCTATAGATGTAAAGAAAGAATGATGCACGTGGTGCCTTTTTCCTGAGTGCGGATCCAATATGTAAATCTTTTTAAAGTTTCTTTTATTCATGTTATTTTAATTTATTTCAAGAAGGTCCTCTAGTTTTTGCAAAAACTCTTTATTAGATTGTTTTCGGGAAAGGTGTGTTACAAAGCGCACGGTCCGGGCTCTTTGATCAGTTTCCAAATTCATCTTTTACTTCAAATTTATGCATTCTGTTTGTTACCACACTTATCCTGATTCATACCTTAACTTCTAACACGCCAAACACCGTCTCTCTCTCTCTCTCTCTCTCTTGACATAAAACATATAAATCATCAAAGTCAATCAGAATTCAATAACACAATTATTGAACCTGAATTTTCAAAATCACATGAATTGTACTACTTTTCATAAACTCAAATCATTTAGTACATCAATCCTTTGCAAAGCAATCATCAATAGTCATATGGATTTCCAAAGTAACATTAGCATGCGGATTTTCACAAAATGATTTTTAAGACCACAATGCCGCACACCAATCTTCACTTTGGAAATCTCGGTCACAATCTATTTATCCTCAGACAAATGCAATTTCACAACAACATAACTCATGTCATTACTTAACAATTGCAGTTACTCTATTTCAGTCAATTGCATAAAGTTCAATCCTAAAGTTCAATCCTTTTACCTTTGGATGACTATTCATAGCATAAATCACCGTCAACAGTCACTTCACCTTTCATAACTGTATTCACGTTTGACTTGTCAAACGGAAATCACATAATATATTCTGATTGTTAACCTTCACAAAGGAGAGGTTAACAAATTAAAACATCGCCACCAAAGTGGAGACTTGTGTAGGCATCCCAGCTTAGGGACTAACGCCTAACTCAATGCTTAAAACCTCTACTTTTCCCTTATTGGTCAATGCACTAACAAAATTTTCTTCGCAACGAAAGAAAATTTTGGGACATAACCTTTCGATCCTATTGGAGATACATCTAGTTCTTTGGGTTAAACTCGGGAACCACCTCTGTTCTCAGTGACTCTTGTGTTGATAGGATTTTTATAAAATACGTTTTCCTCTACCTATCGGAGCCGACAATAATGTCTCAATGGCTCACATAATGATAGGATTTTAAAAATACGTTTTCCTCTACCTATCGGAGTCGACTATAGTGTCTCAATGACTCATATATTGATAGGATTTGATAAAATACTTTTCCTCTACCTATCGGAGTCGACTATATTGTCTCAATGACCCACATATTGATAGGATTTTAAAAATACTTTTTACCATGACCTATCAAAGTCACTCTACCAACTAACCCAAATTTACTAGTGGGAGTGAATCTCCATAACTCATAAATTGAGCTTTAAACTCAATGACTATAAAATCCGCAATCATAGCACTAGTGCAAGGATTTTTGGGGAAAAACTTCTAGCCAGATAAAATTCTACAAGACTGGCTATCCTCCTTGATAAGACTCGTCCGAAAGTATATCACTCATCCTTTCGGACTACTAGCCCTATTTGGGATTCAACTACCCATGCACTAGGGTACGAGAATCTCTATACGATAGGGATCTCACTAGGTGATGCATAACGGCTTCCCAAAAAGTAGGGTTCACTTAAAGCCCATAAACTTAATCTTATCATGATGGATTGTTGACTAAGCTAGGTGCAATCATTTACATTTGTATTACGTACAGTATTAGGATAGTTGTAGCATTAAAGATACAAGAAAATAGAAGAATTCCTTTATGGAATCAAACGGGCGCACAGATAGTGCATCCTGTGTTGATTCGGAAAATGAATTCTGACTACTTTGAACATTCCTTAGGTCCTTCATCTTTCCGAATTCCATACATAATACAAACGAAATCATTACAACTGTGGTAATGAATCAAACTCGAAACTTGACCTATCCATGGCTATCAACAACATTGGGTTCTTAGATAAACCAAACTCTCCCTTTTTTCAACCTTAAACTATGTGCCTAATCATTTAGGACTTTCATTATGTCTTAAGATCTTCTTAAGGGAAGGTATAACTGCTAATGGCCATTTCCGAGAAACAACCTTTCTTAAGACGCCAAAAGGAATCTTTCCTTACCTGGGTTTTACCTTCTTAACCTTACTCGTTGGGGATTCACTACATACTTCGTATGCCAATCTATAACATACTTTCCACTAGCACTTAGAGCCTAAGGGCTTAGGTAGAATAGGAATACTTTTTGGAATGAGGATAAAACATAGTCTAAACTCCATTGGTATGTGTAGACAATTTTGTTAGCTTTCCAATGCATCCCGGAATATCTAAATCGGAGTTCCGGATCAAAAGTTACGGTTAAAACAAGTTGGAAGACTAGCGAAAATTTCCTACAGATGAACACTGACATGTTCCTAATCGGAGAGTTGTGACATGGTTACTTCCATTGACATGCGCTACTAACCCCTTCTTGATAGGAACCCAACTCAGAGTTTTGATAAGGTACTAGTCTAATGAACACCGGGTGGTACAGCTTATCAAAACTACAAGCACCATGATGGTTTACTAGTTCGGTTTCATAGCCTTGTGAAAGGTGTTTATTAGGAAAGGAAAACATATTCTAAAACCATGACTATCCCGAAGGATCTTACTTGGCTGAAACATAACTTAGAGTCAATCTATGCTACACTGTAGAGTTGACTACTAGATGTCATTTCAGTAACTGAGAAACTGATCTGACAACAATATGGGTTTTACGGTGCTCACTAGTCCTGAGTAATTCTAGGACACTAACACTTCTCTTCCGGAAGGTTACATAACTCATAACTCTCTGGGTGACCCTTTACAACTTACGGGATGCCTCAATGGTCAAACCGGCTCTAATGACTAGACTGTCGTCCAAACATCCTTGAACTAACTCGGATGCCTGTTACTTCCACTGCACGCTCTAATGAAACGAGAAGTCCAGGAATCCTAGGGTTTATGGTTTCGGATATTTTCGGGGCCAAGGCAACTAATTGTCATTATTCTCAGTACTTTTCATGAAATATCGAGTGGATCCAAACTCAACGTCTCACACAAAATACTAAAAGGTTCTGACAGTCAATTGTCTAAGTCCCTAGCTGACTCAATCTATCTAATCTTTTGACCGTTAGGTCTCTAAGCCCGACAAGGTCGAACTGCTCTGATACCAAAATGTAACACCTTATATTTCACCACATAGTGATCAATAAGACATTAACATAATCATAAACATCAGAGTATAACCTGCTCATAATAATGGACCAAATAAAAACTATAGCGGATTACAGCCACTTACATGACTTTGAGATAAAATACTTCTCAAATACAATATCCAAATAAGTACTCAGAAGGTACATATTCGATAAATTATACATAACTATGGTCCAATTACAAGACACGGTTATAAACGCTACATGACCTTGATACAATTCAAGGATTTAACTTAAACAATACATATGAAGGGAAAAACGATTACAACCTAAAGATCACCAAAGCTACATATACCACAACATATACAGTGAGATTATAAATCTCAGTGAGTTCTTTCGCACCCCCTCACATATCCTCTCTCGGTGTTTTCCTTTTTCTTATGAGTCGTTCTCGCTCATATCTTATGAACTGTTATTGTTCATATCTGTCTTTTAATCTTGTCTGTGGCTTAGCATAATCCGAAATATAATGCGAGGTATTCTAGAATACCCAATACCAACGGAAACCCCAATCCGTATAGCTATGCGAGTAATGCCAGGGCCCTAGCTTTGGGTTCATGACTCCCCTCACTAGGTATGCTACATGAAGTCGTAATCTTATCCTCTCAAACATTAAGTCCGTTATTCGACACGTAGTCGTTTTCTTTCATTAACTCGGACACTAAGTCCATTTCTCGACACAAGGTTGTATCCTTTATACTTTGATTGTTTTTCACACTCGGTACAACATTTATTCGGTTTGTATTTAAACCATACATGAACTTGCTTATATTGCATCATCAATATACCTTGTATGCTTGAAAAACTTCACATTATATTCAAACATAAACAAAATATAGCTTTAACCAATTAATAGATAGTACTCACTTGAAATATAACATCTCTTTGTTCAGTGATCATTGGGAATTGATTTTCAACTCTTGTGAATTGATTCACAACTCTTGGGAATTGATTCCCAACTCTTGTGAATTGATTCACATCTCTTGGGAATTTATTCCCAACTCTTGTGAATTGATTCACAACTCTTGGGAGTTGATTCCCAACTCTTGGGATATGATTCCCAACTCTTGGGAATTGATTCCCAACTCTTGTGAATTGGTTCCCCACTCTTGTGAATTGATTCCCAACTCTGGGGAATTGATTCCCGACTCTTGGGAATTGATTCCCCACTCATGGGAATTGATTCCCAACTCTTGTGAATCACAACAAACACTTCAAACAATCAATTAAACAAACACTTGGCAATCAAACCACATCACTCATAACACTCAATCACACCTCAAACATCAATTCAACACATTACTTTTGAAACAACCTCAACTTATACCATAACGCTCAATTTTCAACAAATTAAACGAAACCTCAATAATCGAAGAACTCACCTTCAACGGCGAGACAACGATTTGACCGAAATACCAAATTCCTCGAAAACTCCATTTCGAAACCCTAAGGCACGAACTCACTTCCAACTCCAAATCGAACTTCAATACTCGCTCAATCTAGCTTGGGTTCGCTCCTAATCCCCTTGGAAACATCAAAATCAACATAACATTCAAAATCACCTCTCATCACTGTCATACCCTAATTTTGTCCGCCCAAGTCAAAACCTTTTTTCAAACAAAAATGGAAACAATAAGGTGAATTCATAATTTGTGTAGGTCCCCTATCTCGCATTTTTATTTGAATTACGCGCACGCGCCAGTCGTAACTGCGTGAGCTTCCCTTTTGCCCTTGTCATTTGGCATGCATTTTAATCTTCAAAAAGGCCATTTATTGATCATTATTAATTTTTGGCACCCAAAAAAAAACATTTTTATTAATTTTTGAGAATTTTAGGGAATAAAATAGTGCATGTTTCAATATCTGTGGGCATTCAAATGAGAGAAAGTTAATTATTTTTGAACTAAACCAAGTCAAGGATGAAAAATACAATTTATTCTATCAAGGATAATTTTCGTATAATTTTTTGGAAGAAAATTCTAGTTCAAAATAATTAAAAGGCATTTTTTCCCATTTTTATTGCACAAGAAAGCTGAAAAAGAACCATTAAATATTCCCCGATTATTAAATGACAACTTTTATTGTCATGAATAATTAGAGGGATATTTTTATGGTGCCCAAAAATATGTGACACATTTTCAATAGGTGCACTATCATTTGCATGCCCAAAAATTCAAAATTCAAATAGAAAGTACAAAGTGTCATCAATAAGACAAAAGTCCAAAAAGGAGAAGCAATTTTCCCTCCCCATTTTTTGGTCATGGCCGAATTCTCCCTCTCTCTCTCTCTCCACAATTTCTTCCACACTCTTCTATTGTACAATTATTCCCTAAGAATATTCTTGTACTATCCTTAATCCTACCCATTTCATACACATCCCTAATTCCCACACACTCTCATGTAGATTCATACCCCTTTTAGTAAATGAGACCATCCTCTCACACTCACTCCTTCATAAGAAATTTCAAACTTACTTAAAATAGAACATCCCATTCCTATTCTACCCTTAACCCTAATTTCACCCAAGACCATATATAAGCCTACTCTCCCAAAATACAAAGGAAAAGTTCATTTTTTGCACAAAAACCTCCTCCTCTCCTCTCCATTGCGAATACACCATCCTCTCCCTCACCTCATTTTTTTCAATTTCTTCACTCAATCATCCATTAAAACACCTTTCCTACACTAAATCTTCCATCCTTCTTGCATTCCTCTAAAAGATTCACCTTCAAATTCAAGGATCAAGTTCAAAGTTGAAGATTGAAGAGTAGATTAAAGGGGTTTTGCATTCATTCATCTCATTTCCTTCCTTATTCTAGCTTGGAGTTGAGGTATACTTTAAAACCTAGCATCATCTTCCAATTTTAGCATCAAAGATGTAAATCATCACTTCATTTTGGTATCCCATTGCATTTTAATGTCATAATGTTAGCATAGTTGTTGTTGTTGAGTGAGAGATGTATTTCAAGTATCTTGACAAACACTTTGGGAGGTTTGAGTGCTTGGAATGCTTCTCTCCTTTAGAATAAATTGTGTGTTGTTCTTATTTCACTCATTTCTTGTTGTTTTCATGAATAAAATGATGATTTGAAGCTTACTTCATTTCGCATATTAGAGGAAAATTAGGGTTTATGAGATTTTTGATGAGTTGGTTGTTTAATCTTGCAATTCCTTGGAATTGAACCTTGATTATGATGTTTGTTTGCTTAAAACTTGTTGTTCTCATGAATTTTCTTGCAAATCATGTCCTATGTTGATGATTGGCAAGAGGACTCTCACTTGTGCTTTGATGCACACTTTAAGTGTTGAGGACTGCCTAAGAGGATTCAATTTCTTTTGTGATTCCTAGTGAACAAGAATGCAAATTTAGGTTTCCTTTCCTTACCATTTGCTTTGATTACCAAAAACAACTTATAAATCATTTTGAAATGCTCTTGGTCTTGCAAATAAGTAATTGTTTTGAAACAATTTTTGGTTTTGTGTTGACGATTTGGTAAGAGGATTTGACACCTATGCACTTGTGCATATCCCAAGTGTCAAAGAATACCTAAAGGGATTCAACACCCTAATTGCCTAAACTTGTCAATTTAGTCTTAAGACTTGCCTATGATTTTGCATGAGGCAAATGCCCCTTTTAATTTATTCCTTCCATGTGGTTGATTGAAGAAATGTATTAGACATTGATGACATCAAAAAGATACCACATGGGTGCTTATGTCTAATGTTGATGTGAAATCCTTAGGGTTTTGCAAGTGATTCATTAGAAGTTTATTATCACTTGTACTTTGAAATGCCTTTGCCTATTCACATATTGTGTCATAAATGCCTAGTTAGGTTCATCCCATTGCCTAGCATCTCCAATAAGATGTGCAACTTAGGTTCATTTTCTTGCCCATTCATGCATTTTTTGCCAAAATGTTCAACTTGGGTTCATTCCTTGCCTATCTATGTATCGTGTCATAATGTGTGTAGTCTAGGTCCACTTTCAATCAAAAGCCTTTTCAAGCATCAAAATCATTCCCTAAACAAGAATCAATCCAATTGCGAAAACTCTTCAAAATCAAACTTTGTTAGTAGTCTTGTGAAGCCTTTGCTTGCATGATTATTAACAATGAGGTACTAGTGGCGATCACTTGGAGCCTTTGCTCAATTGATCATCATGAATGCCTAATTTTCCTAAAGATTTTCATTAAATCAAAAACTTTGTTAGTAGTCTTGCGAAGCCTTTGCTTGCCTGATTATTAACAATGGAGTGCTAATGGTGGTCACTTGGAGCCTTTTCTCAATTGATCATCATGAAAGCTCAATTTTCACAATTAAACAAGATAAAAAACAAAAACCTTTTTCTAGACAACCCAGAACTACGTAGCTTTGAATTCTCCATCGCACCGGGAGATACGTAGGAGCGGATACTCTCCGTCAAGCACAACAAACCCAAAACATTTTTTCTTTCAAAAACCAAACACTTTTCCAAAATAAAACATTTTTCAAAAACAAGAACTACGTTGCTTTGAATTCTCCATCGCATCGGGAGATACTAGGAGCGGATACTCTCCGTCAAGCGCGAAAACTATAGATTTTTCATTAAGTCATTCATCAACAAAAGAGGTAAAAACAAAGCATTTTTCCGAATCAACTTTGCAAATCACATATTTAATTAAGGTAACCCTTATTTGAAGGGACGTTATGGGGTGCTAATACCTTCCCCATACGTAATTAGACCCCCGAACCCAAATCTAATGGTTCCAAAGACCATTGCTTTCCAAAAAAGGTTTTTCCGATGTTTTACCTTTAAAAAATATTGGTGGCGACTCTAAAATCCCGTTGTGCGAAGAAAAATCCCTCCAAGGATTTTTCGGGGTGCGACAGCTTCACATGTCTCTAACTCTCAATTCGAAATCCCAAAAAGGAAAGGAAAAAGGAAGGGATCTTATCTAGCTCATGGAGGATGAAAGGGGAAGGGTAGATGATGATGGCGATCTAAGTTTAAGGGTTTGGGTGAAACCCTCTTCTCTTCTTCTTTTCTTTTCTTCTCTCTTTTCCCCTTCTCTTACTCGACTTCTCTTCTCTCTTTTCTCACTTTCTTTTATAACATAAGTTGTATTATGGGTCAAATGACCATAATACCCCTAACCTCTTCTTTCTTTCCTAAACAACCCTCATTCTTTACTATTCACTTAAAAACCCTACACCAATTAATAATTGATCTAGCACTCAATTAATAATATCTATCAATCAATCACTAAATTAAATTAATTGGGTTAAACATCAAAATAATTAGCTTAATTATTTTGGGGATGTTACAACTTCCACTACATTCACAAAGGTGAGTTTATCAAGAGTACTCCTATAGCTAGGTACTCCACTCCACATGGAGTATAGATCTCATTAAGAGTTTCTATTACCTTAACCTTACATTACTTCAGGAATCATGCTTCTTTACATATAATGGCATGTTTATCTCGTATCACTCCACAACTTGTTTTTACCCATTGAACCTAATTCTTGCGATCTCCAGTCTTTTATGTCGGATTACCATCGTGAGTGACTCATGATTCTAATGGTAGTAGTCCCGTATTTTGAGATGTATTTTGGACTTTCTCTCTAGCTAATCCTTTTGTTAAAGGATCAGCTAAGTTCTGATCAGTGTGTACATGATCCACTCTCACAGTTTCTTTTGAGAGACACTCTCTAACAGTGCTGTGCTTACGACGTATTTATCGTTTTTTACTATTGTAATAATGATTCTCTATTTTTGTAATAGTCGTGGTACTATCGTAGTGGATCAACACAACTAGCATCAGTTTATCCCATAAAGGAATCTATGTTAGTAATACCTGCTATCTTCTTCACTTGTGGTTGTCAATGCTATCATGTCAGACTCCATAGTGGAATGAGCCAATATGGTCTTTTTCTTAGATTTCCAGAAGACAACACCACCGGCTCTTTTAAATATATAGCAACTAGTTGCTTTGGAATCATCGATAGAGTATTACAATCAACATCATTGTATTCTTCAAGTACACCTGGAAATATCTAATAATGTAATCCGAGATTCATGGTCCATTTAAGGTATCTCATGACTCTCTCAATAGTGTGTCAATGCTCTATACTAGGCCGACTAGTAAACTTGCATAACAATCACACAACATAGGCAATGTCGGGTCTAGTACAATCAGTGGCATGCCTTAGGCTGCCAATGATGCTCGCATATTCCGTTTGTCTAACATTGTCACCAGTGTTCAAAATTTTGACACTTGGATCATATGGTGAACAAGCAGGTTTACAATCAAAAAATTATATTTCTTTAGATCTTCTCAATATAATGAGATTGATCCAAAGAAATTCCTTTCTCAGACCTAGTAATATTAATACCAAGTATTACACTTGCTTCTCCGTGGTCTTACATATCAAAGTTGTTGCACAACAGTGATTTCACTTTATTTACAGTATGAATGTTTGATCCAAATATGAGTAAGTCGTCTACATAGAGACATATGATAGTGCGAATGTCATCTTCGGTTTTGTAATAAATACATTTCTCACTTTCATTCACTTTAGACCCATTTAGGCATGTCAATGGGGCGGGTCGTGGATGAGTTTTGCATTCCCCGTCCCCGCCCCTATCTATATCGGGGTCGAGTTTTGTGTAACATCCCATATATTTCATATTTAATGAAATATGAGAATGCACCTTAAGAACATACATTAGAGTAATATTTCTTATTTAAGGACGACATTGAACCACTAAAACTTTGATGAGAACTCATCATACTATCCTTTCATAACCTTCACAGGTCACTAAAAGGATTACATACAACATCAAACCATGGGTCCAAAGTCGTTTCATACCTAATTATCCAACACCTCAAATAGAAATAACAACATCGATACATAACTTTAACAAAGTATAAGTTATGATATCATAATACATAATAAAAACTGGGGAGCTAAGCAACATATCAAGCGGATTTCCAAAATCCATCACATCATCATCATATAGCACAACTGCTACTCATGCTTCTTTGCTTTAGCTTTTCCCTGTTTCTCTGCAAAAACCACAAAACATAAACAGTGAGATAATATCTCAGTGAGTCCTTTCGTGACCCCTCACAACTCAACTCACGGTGTTTTATTCATCATTTATATCGTAGCCCAAGTCTGGATAGCTATTGTAACATCCCCAATTTAGCTAATTTAATTTATTTAAATTAGCAAGGAGTCATAATTAATTAATTAGCTGAACCAAATTTAATTAACAAAAATATTAAGTTACGAGATGTTTGAGTTAAATGATTTATTGTTGTGCATAATTGTTATATTATGCTAAGTATAGGAGTCATGAAGATTAGAAATGAAATTAAGAGGGAATTAGAAAGCCAAGGGCGTTTCAGTTTTTCCACTTATTAAAAGACCCTCAGCTGGACAAACACCCAAAACTCACCTTGTTTCAGCAAAGAAACTGAAAGTAATAATAATATAAGTTATAATTTAATAAGGGAGTGGTGTGTTAGGAGTAGAAGGGCAACTTGGTCATTTAAGACAAATAAGTGAGGGCAAAATGGACCTTTCCCACCCACTTAGGCCATTCCGAACGATTCCAATGGCATTCTAATCCCTTCCCCAATGTTATATAATGATAAAACAACCTCACTTCATTGGACTTGCTTAGGTTTGGATTGAATTGGGGGAAGAATTTCCTAAGCTATAATAGATGTTATATGGATTGGTTAAAACAAAGTAAATAAGTGATATTCCCCTTTATAGATGAGTTAAAACATTGTTTTAGTGACAGCGAGTGAGAAATTATAACATATGCTACTGAAACGGACTTGGTGTTCCGCACGTCTTTGGTAACCGCTTATATGTGAATTTAATGAAACAGACTTGGTGTTTCGCTACGGTTTTGGTAACCGCTTATATGTGAATTGAATGAAACAGACTTGGTGTTCCGCTACGGTTTTGGTAACCACTTAACAATTAGTTAATCGAGGTGACGACCTCTACGAGATAGCACACTAGGGGAGGGAAGTCATGATTCCCATAACCTAGGCCCCTCATTGTTTGCCCACCAATAAGAGTGGATTGGGTTCACCAAAAGTCGATAAAGAAACCGAATAAGGTGACTTGCGGTGTTGTGTTAGTACGAATGTTATTGTAGCTATCCAGGTTTGGGCTATGAATGAAAAAGATGCATAATGAACCGTTAGTGTTAGTGAGGGGTCTTGATAGGACTCACTGAGATAATGTTTATCTCACCCTTTAATGTTGTTGTTTTTCAAAGAAACAGGGAAAGTCGAAAGCAGTGAAACATGACTAGGTGATGTTCCGCATGATGATGTTGAAGACTAGCTAGCTTCTTATGTTATTTCATTTTGAGAACTCCGAATATATGACTTGTACTTGTACTCAAAATTGTATATCGGTTTTCCGCTTTATTTCTGTATTTTGATATTGAACTCTAGGTTTGAGGCGAGGACGTCTAGTTATGGAACTTATGTTAATTATGTACTTCGGTTTGAAGTTTTAAATGCGAGTGGTACTTTGACAAGTTTAATCAAAGTTTTAGTATTGTTCAATGTCCATAAAATAGGAATAACACTCTGATGTATGCTATGAAAGTATATCTTGGACTCTCTGTTGGTAGAATCCCAGATTAAGGAGGCGTTCGATGCAAAGGATGAAGTGTTAAGGAGATACCTGGCCAAAGTAAGAGAACTACTTGAGCAGTTCGACCATGCAGAAGTACTACACATTCCCCGATCAGAGAATACAAGGGCTGACGTGCTCTCAAAACTAGCCAGCACGAAAAACCCAGGAAATCACAAGAGTGTCATTCAGAAAATCCTCCCCCAGCCCAGCGTCAACCTGAAAACATTCCCAAACCCAGATGTTTGCACGATCAACCTTGAAGAGACGTGGATTGATCCCATTCTAAAGTATATCACGGACGGGGAAGAACCAACCGATCCAAAGAAGGCGGCTTTGACGCGTAGACGAGCATTGTCTTACACTGTCATTGAAGGAAAATTATTTCGAAGAGGATTCTCTATGCCACTACTAAAGTACCTAACACCAAGTGAGGCCGATTACGTTTTGAGGGAGATCCATGAAGGAATATGTGGAAACCACCTGGGAGCACGAGCTCTAGCCAAGAAAACACTAAGGGCAGAATATTATTGGCCCACGATGGATAAGGATGCAAGCAGTCTAGTTAAAAAATGCGACAAGTGTTTTCTTCCCTTCACAGTCGCCCCGGGACAGCTGAAGTACCTAATCGTTGCAGTAGATTACTTTACCAAGTGGATTGAGGCCGAATCTTTAGCAAGCATCACGTCCAGGAACTGTTTGAAGTTCTTCAAGAAAAATATACTGGTCCGGTTTGGGATCCAAGAGGTATTAGTCTCAGACAATGGCACTCAATTCACAGATAAAAATTTCCAAGAGTCCATGGTAGAGCTAGGGGTGAGGCAGCGTTTCACCTCCGTTGAACACCCACAGACGAATGGCCAAGCAGAGGCCGCCAATCGAGTGATCTTGCGCGGGTTGTAGCGATGGTTAAATGAAGCCAAAGGGAGATGAGCAGAAGAACTCCCCTTCGTTCTGTGGGCGTACCGGACGACCCCCCATTCAACGACGGGCGAGGCCCCATTCAAGATGGTCAACGGGGTAGATGCACTCATCCCAGTGGAAATCGAAGAGCTTACTTGGAGGACGGACAACCCAAAGCCACCCGAGCAGAACGACCAAGAGCTCAGAGAAGAGCTCGATCTAGTTGACAAGCTGCGCACCAGAGCCTCACTAAGGGAAACAACTGTGAAATAGGGGATGGCTACTAAATACAATTCCAAGCTCGTTCCAAGAGATTTCTCAGTTGGTCAACTCGTCCTAAGAAAAGCATCAGTAGGACAAAAGAACGCAACTCAAGGAAAGCTCGCCCCAAACTAGGAAGGATCCTATCGAGTCGTCTCGAAGACGGGAAAGGGTGCTTTCCAGCTCCAGACAATGAGCGGGGGAGTAGTGCCAAGGACCTGGAATGCTATAAACCTTAGACGTTATTTTGTTTAAACTATATCGTTGGCAAAGCTTTTGTAACACGTTTTTTCAAGTCGACCGGGCGGGACACTCTTTTTTCCCACTGGGTTTTTATTGAGGCCCGCATGGCCATCAATAAAGGTGGAATATTTTCTTATGACCATTCGTTCATTTACACTCTGTTCATAATACGTAAAAAACTGACCAGGCGAGTTAAGTACAAACCGAGTTTGATAAACTACTGAGTAAGTCAGAACAGACTTAGTCGATCTAAGATACATGCGACGTGACTCCAAGAGATGGTCGCACCTCTGAGGACGAGTTCAATCTTGACAGAAGTCCAGTAAACTATCCAAGGACAAATACTCGAAATAAAAAGAAAGAAAGAACGATCATAATATATCAATACAATCAACAAAGGAGCATAAAGAGAATAAAGTGCATGGATAAAAGGGGACGAGCCCCAATAATGTACATATTACATCAAAAAGGGGCACCTAACTGGCCGCCCCCAGAAAAGAGTACAAAGAAAAAAGAAAATTACAAAGGACGCTCATAGATAATCACTTCATCTTTCACAATGTTACCCTGCTTGTCCTTCTCAGCAGGGTAAACGATACGACCATTTTGATGGGAGTGGGAGGAGTTGATGATTCTGAGGTCGATCTCCAGAGCGGGGGTAGACGCATTGCACCTGGGCCAGAGCCTCTTCAAAACGCTCCTAGTAAATAGCAAGGGTTGACTCAACCACCCGGTAACACTCCTCCTGAGCCTCGTCCCGCTCTTTTTCCAGGGTGCCGATATTCCCCTTTAGCTTAGCAACCTCTTCAACAAACCCCTCAACCCGACCGGACAGCTCGTTCACCTTTTCCACCCCTAGCTCAGCCCTACCCTCGACCTCAGTTTTAGCAGTCAGCGCATCGTCCCGCTCTTTGGTCACAGTAGAGAGGGTTTTCTTGATTTCATTGAGGGCAACGGCACTAGGCTTGAGAGCGGCCTCAGATTCTTGAAGTTTCTTCTTGGTGGCCTCCAGCTCCTCCCGCAACTCTGAGGTAAATCCATAAGCACGGTTTAGCTTATCAGTTTTTTCTAAATTATCACTCTCCAACCATAAGTTTTGGGCGAGGAGTCTATTACCTGCAGTCCGATCCGCTTCCCCTTGCTTAAGCTTGGCGATCAGACGAGATCCGGCCTTGGCCACATCTGCCACGAAGAGAAGAGGGTCCTGAGGAAAGCGGCCGAAGTCCGCCTCAGAGGGATCATCCAAGTCAAGGCCGGAACCCAGCCTCCTCTGTACGTCTTTTGCAGCCTTGCTCCTTTTCGAGGGAGGGTCGACCCCGGAGTCGTCCACAGTAAGATCAACAGTAGGAAGAGAACGATCCCTCTTCTTCCAAGAGCTGGGGTTGGTAGCAGTACTGGTTCCCGCTCTATCAGCGACATCGGCAGCATCGTCAGTCGGAGGGGGTAGTTCGACGGGGGTAGAGGGAGCGGGTTGAGATTTCCTACCCTTCCTTGCCTTCCTCATAAGCTCCTCATATCCCATGCTTGCCATTTCACCTGAAAAAGAAGAAGGAACGGTCATAAAAAAAAGGGAAGGAGTTGATGAAGAAGTGCTCGCACCAAGAGCGACACGGAAACTTGAATCATCCCGTGCCCGTATCAACCGATAGCACTTGATCAGTTCCTCGTCCATCCAAGAGGCCATGTTCTCGAGCAGCCTCAAGGTTTCCAGGTCGCCCTCGCTAAGTTTGCAGCGGGTTCTGTAAGTGCCTGGGGGGGACGGCGATAGTGTGCATACGTCCATGCAGTGGGAAACTTATACCCGCTCACTCGTTCCCGAGCGTCTAGAGACCCGACCATCTTACGAGACCCCTCACAAACAGGGACTACCCACATAAAGGAAAGCTTCCAAGGCTTCAGGGAATCAGAGTAAGGTTTAAAAAGTTTGAAGTCCGACTGGCCCTTGATGCTCAAATGCTCCCACCGGTTTTTATTGCTCCCCGGCTCCGGCCTCCGGCTCATCTCAAAAATCTTGAAGAAAAGAGACCGAGAGCAGTCGCGCCCCATTACTCTCATCAGTTGCTCGTACACTTTGATGAAGGCCCCCGAGTTCGGGTGCAGTTGGGACGGTGCGACCCCAAGGTAACGAAGAAGGGAGTGTTGGAAAAAAGTAAACGGGGGACGAACCCGCATGTCACGAAGAACGTTCGCATACATGGTGAATTTGAGAGAAGAAGGAATGGCGGCCACATGCTCGGTCGAAGAAGGACCTTCCACCGCCCATAACTGGTCGGGATCACCTACCAGATTCGCAAAATATTGAAGTACCTCATCCCCAAGGCGAAGGATCGAAGGAACGTTGTTGAGGACGGTCAAAGAGATCCAAGAGCGGTCTTCACCAATCACGCCTCACCAGTCAGGATCCTCTACCCCAGTAACTGGCAGCAAGTCCCTCTCCGCGCGGGCTAGGGTACTAGCATCATGAGCAGGAGTATTGACGGCCTCCGATGGTTCAGCAGTGTCCTCTGATCCTCGAGAACGGGAATGCACGGGATTACCCATAGAAACGGTCCGGTCGGAAGACGTACTCTCACCAGACAAATTGGCCGAAGAAGTAGGCGGGCGAGCTCTAGATGGAGTTTCGGTCATGACTCCACACGAAGAAGGACCGGTAGAAAGTTCGGCTAGCCGAACAGGAGGACTGCTTGGAATGCGGGCGGTTTGCTTTGTCCGCGCCAGATCCAGATCCTGCAAGAAGGGTGGCAAGAAAGTCAGACCATCTATAGACGACCTATCAAAAGGGGCGACAAGTTCGACCCCGGGTATGACGCCCCTTCCTCGCAAACGACGATATGAGAAGGAAAAATAAAAATCAGTTAATGAGACGACAAGTACCTGGAGTTGGAGATAGGTTGGTCGCGCTAGCAATTACTAACAGAAGGCGGTATGGAGTTGAATCGCGCCGGAGCAAGAAGTCACTCACCAGAAAACACCTTGCCAGAATATCATTGGAAACCTGGTCGCTCACCGGAGAATGCAAGTCATTCTCAGAGCAGAAACCCGAAAAAGCGAAATGAGAAATGAAGGAAGAGTTTCCAATATATAGGGGAGAGAGGCCAGGAATTGAAGCGACATGACCTTTCGATTCCAGCATTAATGACGCACCTCGAAAATTAAACCATCATCATTGCGCGCCCCCATTGGGAAACGCAAAAGGTCACAACTGTCACCTTGAAAGGTGAAGCGTCGCATCCATCGAACTCAGGACGTAACGTCACTAGAAGACAAGAGAGAACCCGTCGCTCGGGCATGAATACAAGTCGCCTTAGTGCAGGCGGCCACACCACGGAAAAGTCACTCACTTGGGGGCAATCGATCTCAGACATAAACCCGTTCCTTTTGGACGGCTTCGGCCTGGGAGGCAACTGTTTCGGACTGGGTCGGAGCCCAGCATTGTCACAGGGCCAACCACAAGTGGCCCAATTAGCAAAGCAGAGAAGCTTGACCTAGATCGCAGGTCCAACGGTCCAGATCATGCCATATGCAATCCGACGGTCGCCGCAGAGCCCCTGACGCTATATATAGAGGCCTGACCTCAGCTAACAGGTACACTTTTACACATAACGTCACTCTGCTCGAAAATTACCCCACTGACTTGGGCGTCGGAATGTCATCGCAGGTACACCCCGCCGGAGTTCTGAACGCGACCAGCCATCATCTAGCTTGACCACACCACCACCTTCGATCAAGTAGCAAGCAACCTCAACGATCCAGTGACTTAATCAGGCAAACCAAATCAGATTGACCGCCCTCATTGATAGGAGGTTGTTATCAAAGGGACATACTTGTTCGGTTTCTCATCAAGCAGGTCGTCGTCGTCGAAGGTCAATGGTGGCCTGTTCGAGGGCGTTCTGGGAGCGGAGGTCGATGCAACACTCATAATTTCTTTCCACCGCCTCTTCATGGATTTGTTTGTTTCTCGTCCTTCTATGGGGCATCCTCTAGTGATTACCATTGCGACCGGGCGCCCTCTAGACTTCCTTTGGTCGTTTTTTTCATCTTCCTCCGCATTGTCATCTTCCCTTCCCCCTTTGCTGCAACGGCCTTCCCCTTTCGAGGGGAACAGGCTTCACTCTTCTCTTCCTGCCTAACTGCTTGCCCCTTTTTTACGTACTGGGTGAGCTTACCCTTCTTGATCAATTCCTCTATGTCGTCTTTGAGGGCCATGCAGTTGTTGGTATTGTTGACCAAGTGACTTCAAACACAAGAGGGGGGTGAATTGTGAAATTAAAAATTGCGATTAAAAATAAAGTTTTTAAAAGATTTTGAATAAATAAGATGCTTGAATTTAAATACCTGTGATAAAGCAATAAAATAACTTGCAAGTAAAATAAAGGAGATGAAGGGAAGAAGATGACACAAAGAGATTTATACTGGTTCGGCCAAACCACAGGCCTACGTCCAGTCCTCGAGGAATGCTCCAAGGGATTTCAACTAATCACTAGCTTTTAAAACAGGTTCAGCTAGAAACCTTTACAATCAAGAACTTACAACACCGGGATATCACCTCCCCGAAAGAAAACCTTCAAGAACCAAGAGATCTCGCCTCTTTTGAAAAAACTTGGGAACACCCCCAACAAATAAGAAGAAAAAGGATTTGATAGCACACTCAATAGTGTGGATAAAACAAGTTGAAGCACAGATTACACAATATCAAACTATGTGAATTATAAAGCTCTCAAAAAATAAAATATTAGCAAGTGAAAGAGTAGTATGAGAGTGATAGAGAAGAGTGTGAAATGCGTATGAAATTGTGTAAAAGAGAAGAGATTTAGAAATTGAGTTGGTGATCAAATGAGAAAATGAGCGCCCTATTTATAGGAAATCAAATGTGATCCACTTTAGGAAACAAGGTAATCGATTATGTTAAAGAAACATTTAGAGTTGATAATCGATTAAGGGCTCACATAGTTTTGACATGGATAATCGATTATGGGCCTTATATAATCGATTAGCCACTTATCATTTTTAAGAGAAACTTTCCAAAAATGTTTGTAATCGATTATGGGACTTAGTTGAAAAGAGATGATAATCGATTATGCTCCTGAATTTATTTCAGAGGAGTAATCGATTATGGGTTTGAAGGAAATGAGTGTGTAATCGATTATTGGCTTCCTAATAGCATAAGAATCGATTATTGCCTTATAGGAAAGAGGAAGGAAATCGATTATTGAGTAGAATGAAAGAGAGAATGAATCGATTATTAGCTTGAATTTAGGATGTGTTGAAATCGATTTTTTGTTTGAATATGCTAAGGAGGAAATCGATTTCTTCTAAATTTTTGGAAGCAATGTGAATCAGAGTCTTTGTAAAATCGATTTTATGCTTCTAAAAAATATTTTCACAAGTTTTGTGCTTGTCCTATTTAATCTTGCATGCATGAGGTTTGTTTAAAAAGTATTTTCATGCAAAATTATTTTTATGAAAAACATTTGTGAGTGTGTGATTTATTTTATATTTGAGAGCTTTATTTTCACTTACAATAATATCCTAAACACACACAACAGTAAAATAATTCTTGACTGTCGCTTGATTGCATTTTTCCGCTTTTTGCAGTCTTGACCTTTTTGCCCTTCTTTTGTCAATCATCAAAACCTGATTATTTCTGTCAAGGCATATATTCACAGGTATCATGCCTTGTTACTCTTGTGGTATTGGCAATACTTGCGAGATGGGTGCTGCCCGTCCTTGAGAACAAGGGGGTCTGGCCTTTTAATATCTCTAAACTCCGCGTTTGCGCATTCGGACAAAATCTGGGCATAGTACGTGTTTAGCTTCGTCCGTTCGGGATATTTCTTCTGCCTGTATTCCCTTAATGGTCCTTCCTGGTCTCTTCGGGATTTCTGATCCCGCTCAGATCGAGGTTCCCTTGCCGTTCCGGCGACCGTTTGGGTGGCCATCGCTCTTTCTTCATAGTTCATAAACCTCTGGGAACGTCGAAGGAAAGTTTCAAGGTCCGGTGACTCGTTCACTCCAACTTCGATCTCAAACAGACTACCAGTGCGCAGTCCGTCCCGGAGGAACCTGAGACGCATGTCGTCCTCTAGTCCGTAAACATTGGCGGTTTCTTTGTTAAACCGTTCCACGTAATCGCGAAGGGTCTCGTCTGGACCTTGCCGATCGCCTTTAGAACGGCATGTGATTTGGGTTTTACCCTGGACGCGGTAAACCGGGCGCTAAAGACCCCCGCCATCTGCTCCCAAGATGAGATTGTGTTAGGTTTCAACTCGGTAAACCACTCCAGGGCGGGTCCTTCCAGGGTCAACGGAGAGATTTTGTACTTGACCGGCCCGTATGCTCCTCTATACTGCATCATTAGATCAAAATATCTCAAGTGAGCATCGGGGTCCTTTACCCCACTATACATTCTGAGATCGGACGGAGGCTTTTCCAGAGCCCGCGGAATGGGGTACTCGTCTATTTCTCGAGTGAAAGATCCTATCCGGGTGTCGCTCCTTCCCCCGCGAGGTGGTCGGTCCTCGAGTTGTCGGTCTCGATGACCACGTCGCTGAGGGTTACAATCGTGACGACGATACCGGTTGGATGAATGTTCCTTGGGGTGCAAGCGAGCGTATCTATCAAACGATCTACTTCTTGACCGGGTTAACGAATCTGTCGAGCTGTACGAGAATTCTTGGTAAAGATCTTCTTCGGGCCAATAGGTGGGGTCGGCCGAGGAAGGTGACTCCCTCGGTCGCCCTCGAGGGGCCCCTCCTCCCGCCCGCCTAGGTGGCGATTGGCGCACAAGGTGTCTCCTCGGGGGCGATCGATACCTTCTGGACTGGTTACCCTGGTGCACCTGAGGGTCGTCGTTGCAACGACGCTGTTCGGGTGCAATGTACGCCCTTCCAGAAGCGACCTGTTGTTCTATCTGGTTGAGTCGTTCTTCCAGTTGCTCGATATATCAGCGGCTTGGTCCTTCAGATCGAGCGGTTGCTGCTCGGGGATGACTGCTACGCTTTGCAGGCGCGGGGCCCCACGTGGTCTTCCCCGTGGTGGCATATCAGATGAGGGTGGGACAGTAGCTCCCACTGTGGTCGCCACTGATCCGGGCCCCAATGAGGGCGGTCAATCTAATTTGGTTTGCTTGATTACGTCACTGGATCGTTGAGGTTGCTTGCTACTTGATCGAAGGTGGTGGTGTGGTCAAGCTGGATGATGGCTGGTCGCGTTCAGAGCTCCGACGGGGTGTACCTGCGATGACACTCCGACGCCCAAGTCAATGGGGTAATATTCGAGCAGAGTGACGTTATGTGTAAAAAGTGTACCTGTCAGCTGAGGTCAGGCCTCTATATATAGCGTCAGGGGCTCTGCGGGCGACCGTCGGATTGCATATGGCCTGATCTGGACCGTTGGACCTGCGATCTAGGTCAAGCTTCTCTGCTTTGCTAATTGGGCCGCTTGTGGTCGGCCCTGTGACAATGCTGGGCTCCGGCCCAGTTCGGAACATGTCCTCCGTTAAAGGGATTGCTTGCTGAAAAATATCATTCATGCTAAAAGAGTTTCCAGACTAACCTTCATTAATCTAAGACACTCTTTGTCTTGTCTAAGCATAGACTTTTTCCAAGAAATATTTCCTTTTTGTTATTAGCTATGTCATTTTCGAAACGAATTATTTCTTTCTTTGTAGATCACGCGTTCTTCATCTACGAGCAACGACCAACCTAAAAACTCTGCACATCCACTCAAAAATGGCCGCTGGTTTCAATTCCAGCCTTGGTTCCACGGATTAGCTTCCTTTCGTTGATTTTATCCTCGCCCCGCCGGCCCAAGCAAACGGTTTTTCGCCATTTCCCACCGTTACGAACCTTTCTTGTGTGAACCAAACCCACAATAACACTCTGCCGCCATACTTCACTTTAAACCCGTACCAAAATCGCCGCCGGACAATACAAGCGAAATTCAGCATTGATGTCGTTGTCCTTATGTCGTGGTGAGTTTAGTGACAGCTTCTTCCGTTTGTTCATGTATTGATATAATTATTAAGATTTATGGAGTTTGATTTCAAGCAATTCCACTTCACTTCCTTTTGAATGTGTCCCACAGTTATGACCATCATTCTTACAACCTCTCCCTATTATACAGTTATTGTAACCATTACATGAACGAGGACAAAAATTAATGACCACACCAAGATTTTGGTTCACCTATTCTCAATTTGTTTTGTCAAAGCAATAGCTCCACTTCATACCATTCCTCAGTTGCCGTAAGTCACTACTAATGGCTCCTATGTTGACTTTTGAATAATTGCATGGGGATTCAACACTAAGGGAAACTCAAAACTAGGTAAAGTTACCCGTCGTGCCCGTAGAACTCAGAGTAGGATTGTGGGTTCGAGACAATTCACTATCGGAATACAATTTGTTATCAGGTAAAAGGAGAGATAGTTTTACTCATAGGTATAAAAATGGTTGTGGGTAGAGGAGTTGGCTTTAGACCCCATTTTTGCTTTAGTTGTTGTACTTGATTTATTTTAAATAAATTATATTAAGACTATTGTGTGTCAAAATAATGCTGAATTTGATTGTTAATTTTGTGTGCACTATGGATCGTCTAATTTTTTCTTTTTGGTAGTTATGGGTTGTCTAATTTTTGTATAACTATGTATTATTTATATTTAATTGTGTTAGTGCATTGGATTGATGTGAAGAATTTTATATATTATTTAATTGTGTTAGTGCATTGCATTTTTTATATACTATTTACATATTAATTGTGTTAGTGCATTGTATAACTATCTTATTTATATATATTATTTTTTATTATGTCTTGAGATGCCCAAATAGTGTGGGATGGCGTTTAGGTGTAAATATAGTGAGTATTTAATTTATATTTTTAGTTCCCCTCTTTAGAGGTGAACTGTGGAGTTTGAGACTCATAAGTATATGATATAAGATAGGGAATATTGATTAACAATAGTTGTAAGTTAAATTTACGGTTAATTATATAGAGACCTTATCAAACTGATTTTTGGTTACTTAATGAGGATGTGTTAAGCTGGATTTTTTAATAGTTCGAGAGTTGTACTATTAGTAAAAATAGAGCGAGAGGTAAATTTTATAGATAAGGGAATCAAAATTAAATAAAAATACAACAAGGTGAAAAATATTCAGCCAGGTCGAGCCAGGCCGGTCGACTGGTCAGACTGCCACAGTGCGCGCGTGTGGTGGTCTGTTTGTGTGCGTTCTCTCCCTTTCACAAAATTGGGTACCCCTTGGGCCAACCCAAGGTGTGAGTTCCATTCAAGAACAATTCCCTAGGGTTTCTCTCTACTAGGGTTTCGGTCACCCTAGGATTTAGTCCTCTAATGAGTCCTTCACACTCCTTGGTAGGCCCAAAGAGCCTTTCTAGGAAGGTTGGTGGCGGTCTCTGCTTAGAAATCAGCAGCCAGTTTCAGTGTCGTTAAAATTTCTCTATATCTTGTCTCCGTGCTTCGAGTGTCTTGAGCGCCTTATCTTGCGACCATCCTTCCGGGTAGAGAGCCTTTGTCTGTGCAATGCCTTTGCGATCATGGCCTCGAGATCCGCATCTCACCATGAGGATAACCCTGAAGAACAAACAACACCAATGATACCTGCAAACAACAATATACAAAATACTGTTTTAGCTAGGAAATCTCTGATTGGGAAAGTTTTGACTTTCAAACTTTTAAGAATGCGGTTATAGAGATCCTTGCTAAAGCATGGAATAACTATAAGGGTCTTCACATTTCTGACTTAGGGTTCAACAAGTTTCTCTTCTGTTTTGCAGAAGAAGCACATGCTAAGGAGGTCTTTCACAAGGCTCCTTGGTACGTGATGAATCACCTTCTATGTCTACAGTTCTGGATCCCTGAGGCAACAACAACAGAACTGTCCTTCAATGAGAACGATTTCTTTTAACAGGTACATAATCTACCCTTGGAACTAATGTAACAACACTGCTATCAAAAGGGGGTAGGGTTCTTGAAGTTGAAAGCCCTATGGTGAAAGGAAAACTGATCAGAAACTTTATTCGCACTAGGGTTTGGTTGGATGTTACCAAGCCACTACCAGTTGGTATCCCTATATATTGCCATGGTATTGGAGTACCTGCTGCTAAGACTGCTATGAGTATTTGGAAGGAATTTCAGAGGAAGAAAGGGCACAATGCTAGCTCAACCAGAAACCAACCCTCAGATTATACTAAAGAACCATCAGATATTCCTAGAGATCCTTTATTTGGGAATGATTACTCATATGTCAATGTAAGAAGAACGATTTAAGAGAGATCAGGCCAGATAACTGAACATGAAGAGAGTGCTGCAAAGTCCCTCCCAAATGCTCAGGCTCTCAGATCTAATATTGTGCCATTGTTAGCTACGAGTACATGCTCCTCTACCAATTTGGGAGCTAGGGACAAAGCAAGTGAAGACACAATAGCTAACTACTCATCTAGTTCCCGGATAGAATATTCCCTTGGGAAAGATAAGAAGATTATTCAAGGAAGATCAGGCCAGAGCTCTGAGCATGAAGAAATGGTAGTTAACTACTCTTCTAATCCATAGGCAAGCCAAATAGAACTCAATATGAAGATAATTCAGACCTATTATGTCACACTTAGAGTTTTGAGATACATGTCCCTATAACAGATAACTTGCCACCTCAACTAAGCAATCAGGTAGTAGAGATTGAGTACCAACAAATGGCTTTAGGGAAAGGCATGGTCTTAGAGGAACTTAGTGCTCTTGAGATTAAGAGAATGAATAATAGACTTGATGTTCCTACCCTAAATAGATATCAAGGGTTGAAGGCTCTAAATTTGGAGAAGAGGAACATGTTGAACTCTCATGGTGAAAAAACCGGTGGTTCTTCAGTTACTAAGGAGAATCACACTGTTAGAGAAAAGATTTTCATAGAGGAGGAACTAAGTGAAGGGCTTAAGAAATGTTTCCGAGCATGCTACTCACCAAATAGGTATTGGAGAGAAGATTTGTACCCTTCTCCAACAAAAATTCCCCCTTCTCCCAGTTGGGAGGATAGGGGAAGAGACGGTGAATGACTCTGTCCCTAGTTCACAAGTGGCTAATATGGTGAACATACCTGATATCCTAAACAAACAATAGTGAGGAAGATGAAGATAACATGGACCATAAGAAGGAAACTTTGACAGTTAAGAAGGAGAGCAGTGAGAAGGAGACACATCAGTTCTCTAAACCAAGCCACTTTGTTGAGTTCTCACCTGAAATGAAATTGAAAATGTTAAAGCAATTACTATACAAGAAGTAGAGGAAAATCAACTTGCTTTAACATTTTTAACTAGCACGGTTCTTAAGAAGAGGAATTCCTCTGAGTTTGCTAAAGGGGAAGATGATCCAGTGACTGAAAGGGAATCAAAAAAGAAAAAGGTGATGGAGAGGAACGACAGCCATGGTGCCCAGTGTTAGATGATATTGGGAGATTTTGTCTTGAATTCTTTCCAAAGGTTGAGGAGGCGGGCCTATCCATGCCCCCGCCTCCCAAATGACTTGCATCAGTTGGAACTGTCGTGGTTTGGCGGTTGCCACGACTAATAGGGAGCTTAGAGACCTATTACATGTTCATAAGCCGGCCATAGTCTTCCTCATGGAGACTAGAGCAAAAAAAGTAGAGTAGAAAGAGTAAAAGGTGAGTTTAGATTTCAGCATGCTTTTTGTGTGGAGGCTAGGGGGACTCCTGGAGGTCTTGCATTGCTTTGGAACGATTATTATCAAGTTCAAATCCTAGACTCTTGCTTGTATTACATCCATGTCAATCTATTGGAAAGGAGGTCAGGAATGGATTTTGATACGACCTTTATTTATGGAAATCCAATTTTCCAACAAAGGAGATCTCTATGGTCTAAAATTCTTGCCTTACAACATTATAATCAAGGCCCTTGGTGTTGCATGGGAGACTTTAATGAGATGCTAGCTAGTCACGAGAAGGATGGAATGAGGCCTGTAGAGTCTACTAGAATTAGCCTCGTCAAAAATTTTCTAGATAGCTCTCACCTCATGGATATGGTTTTACAAAACTTCATATATACTTGGGTTAGCAATCCTAGAGAGGGTGTGGTAACAAGATAAAACATTGACAAAATTTTCGTTAATTGGGCTTGGAGAAGGCTTTTTCCTCATGCCTTGGGAACTACCCTTCCTATTGTGAACTTTGACCAATCCCCTTTGACTCTCAAACCAAACCTCCCTTGTCTAGTGGGATTTCCTTTAAATATGAAGCTTATTGGGAGGAGCATGAACGGTGTAGGGATGTGGTAGCAGAAAGTTGGCAGAGTTTGGCTGAAGGAGATGGTTGGAAGAGCATAGAGACTAAGCAAAGGAAGTGTAAAGGTAAACTAACTAAATGGAGTAAGGACACCTTTAAGAATGCTGCTAAGGACATTCCGAAGTTGAAAGAACAGTTGCAGGCCCTTCTAAATAAGCCCCAAAATCAGGTTAATTGGAATAAGGTGAAAAGGCAGAACTCAGCAAGTCAGAATTCAACAAGAATAAAACAATCCGCGCCTACAACAAACATGGTATGCCTAAGCAGTTTGTTGAAGGCGATGATCAGCGGTCGTGCACATGTCAAAATAATTATAAAGATATAAAATATAGTACAAGGAAGTTAACCTTGGTCTTCTCACAAGGACCTCTGAATTAAAGAATTCCATAATCAAGAACCAAAGTAACAATAAAAGGGGGTATTTTTGGAAAACATTTTGATGTTTAAAGAAGAAAATCAATTAAAGATAGACAATCAATCTGTTGGTTTCGGGTGCGTTTCTTGGATTTATCCCCGATTCTAAAATAAAGACTCGTGCAAGGTTTGATAATTCTTGATTGATCATAAACTAAATGAACAAGGGTCAGTCAGTTTATACGAATTCGCACTGTTTTAAAGCAAGCGTTAAAACAGCGTGTTCAATAAATCATGATAGTGAACAAGCGCCAGTAACACAATTAATGTCATAAGTGAATTCTATCATTTCTATAAACAAGCGTCATAGACTCTATCAATTCCTATCCAAACTAAACTAGACAAGCGATAAAATAGTTTGAATAATGAAAGTTGCAAAACAGAATCATGATTAAGTGATTAAGAAAAACTTAATCATAATACAAATCACATATGCAAATCACAGAGTTTGAATAATTAAACAAAACACAAACCGAATATGCAGCAAGAATTACAGAGATGAAATTGATAGAGAAAAAATTAAAACTTTAAAAAGAAATAAACATTAAGCACTGAACCTCAAAATTCTTACAACACCCCCTTCACCAATAGATTGATCTAGGGCATTAAGCTTCCATGGAGGTTAGGCCACAAAACGTAAAACTGAAAGTAGAATGCGTGAGAAGAGAAAAGATGGCTGCTGAACTCTATTTAGTCTTAGCTCAACAAAAAACCTAAATCCCTAACCGGGTTCTATGATAAAATCCCAATAAAAATAGTAAACTGGCCCATAAACCTGTAATTGATTAAGCTGCTTCGGTATTTCACAGTTTAGAAGTTCAAGACTTCAGAAGTGGGTTTCGATCTCAAATGAAGAATTGTATCTCTATTACTTAGCTTTCCAATGCATGCTTGCTCGCCTCAATCGGGTAATCACAGCCAAAGTTATGGCCTAGAGACTAGACAGGGGTCAATATGCAATAAAAACAAGAATTAATCAAGAAATTGCTATACTGCTCAAATAAGACCCAAAGTCTAGAAACGTGCTAAGTCTTAAATATTAGGAACATAACACAATCAAAAACACAAAGTGAAAAACTATAAAGAATGCATTAAATGCACTGATCAAATTCCCCCACACTTAAGCTTTTGCACTCTGGGAAAAACACACAAAACAAGACACGAAAAGAATGCATGAGTTTCCAATGAACCCAAATAATGCAAAGTCATAAGAGAGACACTTTTCCTAGGCTTCAAGGAGAATGACAATTAAAGATATCACGTAATTACAATAAAGACAAACAAGAGGATAAAGCACCAGAGAGTGAATCATAAGTGGTGAGTCATCACAAGATATGTATAAGTAATGCGCTCAATCACTCAAGTGTCTAGGCTTGTGTTTACTCTCATATATATGTACTAAGCACATCAATGAGAGTTAGCAGTACCATATGCTTGACAAGCTTCTAACAACCACACTTAAGAACACATGCACATAAGATCAGAAGGTCTTTATAAGGGTTGTAATGGGGCCAAGGTCAAGGTGGGACAATCCTAAAGGGGAACTAGGCTAAAAAGAATCAAAGAGGATAAAGAAGCAATAAAAATCAATTGTAAAATTAGCATGATAGGGTTCAACTTCAACAAGGTATGATGAATTTCTCTATTTTGATATATTTCTCATCATAAATCTGTCCACACAACTTTCACTCTTCTAGAAACAAAAAAAGATATATACATATTAAAAAAAAAATTTGACTTTTCTTCTTCTTTTTTTTTTCATTTTTTTCTTTGTATATTGTTTTTTGGAATATTTTTGTATACAAATGTACTTGCCAAACTTTTCATTGAGAACCCAAGAACTAACCCGAGTGAGAACCACAATTGCAATAATTTGGGCACCCCCACACTATTGGATTTGACAATTTTCACCCTCTAAAATTGGGTAATAACATTGTTTTTCACTTTAGGGCTTGTAATGAGCTATAAAACAAAGAATGGGATAAAAGGCTCAAAGAGGATTACATAAAGGCATATATTCAGGGTAGGCTTATTTGGCTAGTAGCTAAGAAAAGAATAAAATTGCCTAGATCATTTCAAACATGCATGTGAACAAATGCTTCAACAAGAATCAAGTCAAGTTCTAGAGTAACTAAATGTTATTTGTTGAGACATTTAGCATCGGTTATTCTAAATAACCGATGCTAAATGTCATTTTTTTATCATTTTTATTCAACGGTTTGATTGATAATTTTCTCAACAAATAACTTTTAGCATCGGTTGTTTCAAATAACCGATGCTAAATGTCATTTTTTTGATTTAAACATGACATTTAGCATCGGTTGTTTGAAACAACCGATGCTAAATGTTATTTGTTGAGACATTTAGCATCGGTTATTCTAAATAACCGATGCTAAATGTCATTTTTTGATTAAAAAATTGTCATTTAGCATCAGTTATTTAGAATAACCGATGCTACATGTCTAGTTTCGTTTTATAATATTGCTAATTTTTATCCAAACCAGAATTTTTAAGAACCTGCTTTTGTAACATAGACAAAACATGCACAACCCATAACAGAAGTCATATAACAACCAGAACACAAACCATAACAAAACTCATAATACAGCCAGAATTTACACAAAACAGAATTTATAACACAGACAGAATTGAAACAAAACAGAAGTCATAACACAACCATAACACAGCCAGAATTCCTGCCCAACACAGACAGAATTTACAATTACACAGACAGAATTTAAAACCATAAACCTGTTAACACAGACAGAATTTAAAACCATAAACCTGTTAACACAGACAGAATTTAAAACCATAAACCTGTTAAAACAAAATATTTCTAAAAAGACATTAAACTAGTAAATCTAAAAGAGTGTATCCTTTTGTTCTGTACGAATCTTGCTAAAGAATTCTGCCCAAAGCTGACGAATCTCCAAAAGTTCCTCTTCGGTGTATGCCTTTGGGTCATTAAATACCTAGTTTAAAATTTCTCAAACAAATTATATCCAATCAACAGTAATACACACAATTAGATATCCAAACAAATACCTTCTCCCAATTATCAACAACACCGGCACTCAAAATGGTCAGCATAAACTTCACCACATAATAGCCACAATGAAAACTATTCTGTTGTATTGGCATCTACACATGAAATTGAATTAACAAAATTAAAGAGAATATTATATATATCATATATTAATTCACTCTAAATTAAATCAACCCATATTTTAAATTACTTACCGTATGTAACACCCCGTATTTCTAAAACAAAGAAATACCTAAATATACAATTTGGTTTACATCAGAGTATAAAAATTCCTGCTTAGATATACATCGTTGCAAGAAAACAGCGGAAACTAAAACATAACATAGCTCAAATTCGAGTCATGATATCAAATACAGAGACAACGGAAGAAAAATATAAACAGCTAGGAACGAGTCAATCTTCTATTTTCTCCTCGAGCGTGACAACTGACCATCCCGTTTGCTTCTCCGTTTCCTGTTCTCTGTAAAAACAACAACAATGATAGGGTGAGACAACTTGTCTCAGTGAGTTCTCTGTGCCCCCTCACTATCACTTGGTTTAATTTATAAACTGTTACATCATATTGTTAATAGCCATCACAAGCTACAAATCGAAATGCCGACTGTACAACGACTACGAATCCCGGCAAATCATGTTCTTAACTGAGTTTAGCATAAATCGGCTATACAACGACTACGAATCCCGATAACCCACGTTTGACCACGCTAAAACGTATACAGGGCCTAGGAAAGGGATCATGACTTCCCTCCCTAGTATGCTACTTGTTGGGTCGTCACCCAACGTGATATGTAATAAAATACATATCGTGTCCGCATTGGACCGTCTTTCAAGTTTTAGATATCTATATCAATTATCGATCTATAACCCACTTTGATGAATTCAAAGTTAGACATCCAGCGTTATAATCATAGCGTCGAGAAGGATCCACGATCCGGTTTGTTATGCCAAAAACATTATCTCACACGCGGTCTAAGTTTCGATTTTTCAATAATTTAAACCTTCAAAAACCCTATTTCCAAAATAATGTTTAACGTGCTCAAGACATTGATTTTATTAGGGCAATATCCTTAAAATTGGTTGGGAGGAAGATTAGAAGTGATTTGGGATCGAAAGGAGCGACGAAACGAGAAATCGGGAACCGGTAACAGAAGCTCACGCACGGTCCGTGCCCAGGGGCGCACGACCCATGCGTGATGCACCAAAATTTATATAGCCAACCCGAAGAGGGCGCACGGTCCATGCCCAGGGGCGCACGACCTGTGCGGCCCGTTCTATTACAGAATTCTAGTTTCTCATTCCGCTTTCCATTTCTCGCCCAAATCGAATTTCGATCGTTCTCCAACCTAAAAATAGATTTTAACAAACCACATTCCAGACCATATTCCAGCGAAAGCGTTTAAATACACAATTCATAAATTGCTCAATATTTCGATAAAAAACCGTAAAACGCTATTTTTCTCAAAAGCGGTTTTCGACCCAAAAATCTTTCGAAATCAGTTTTTCGCCGAGAAACAAAATGTGTTATAATTTCAGAAAAACATATTTTCCCTAATCCATGAGTAGAACTCACCAGCGTGATGAAAATCACGAAATTGCCGAGACTTTCAAATGCTCAAACATGTAACCGCATCGAACAATCCCCGCAAATCCCGAACACGCTCCGAATGCCTCCGTAACTAAACTCAATGGGCTCCACTTGCAGAAACAGCAACTCAATCATTCATTCTTGCTATTGAACTCCTCTCCGGGTAGATAGAACTGATGGCTCTCGAGGCTTTGGCGAATCGGACCCAATTTCGACGAACAAATTTCCAGCTCTTCTTTCTATTTTCCAGTATCAAGGCACACTTTTGCAACAGCCATAACTAGGCCAATTCGTAACCAAAACTATCCAAATCAGTGCCTGTAACATCCGCAAAATAATTAATAGAATTATTTGGATGTTGACCCAATTGAATTATTTTAGTACCTGACTGGTAAATTTATTGAGTGCTAAAATTATTTATTGGTTGTCATCGGATCGTTAACCGGATAATACGGATCAAAGAAGTTTTGGAATCGAAATAAGAGATTTAGATCAATATGGTAATTGGACCACGTTACCACGTTTATATTAAATAAACATATATGTGTGTGAGTGTGTGTGAGTGAAAGAATGAATAAAAAGGGAAAAAAGAAGAAAAGGAAGCGTACGAGATACAGAGAAGAAAAAAGAGAGAAAAGAGAGGAGAAGAGAAAGAATGGGGGGAGGAAGAAGAAGAGGAAAAAAGGAGTACTTCGGTTCATCAAAACGACTTCCTTCCAACACGAAAAATGTTCCGCGTTCCTTCCTCTACGTTTTGGTACCAATTTCATGACGATCAACTCACTCTCTCTCACTTGGCCATTTTCGTGTTTTGGAGGTTTTGTGGGAGATCCGATTTTGGGTTGGTTTTGAAGGTTTAAGTTCGATTAGGAACGAACCCAAGGTGGATTACTCGAGTATTAAAGTTCGATTGGATGATTGGGAGCTAGTTGGGTGAGTTAGGTTGGAGAAATCACATTTTGGGGTTATGTGTGAATAGTGGCTTGAGGTTGAAGGAGAAGATGAATAGTGTTCGGGGAAGATTTCGAGGAATTCGGTATTTCGGTCAAAAAGAGGTTTCGTGATCGAGTGGAAAGCTTTGGAAGCGGATTTGAGCGTCGTCGGAACGGAAAGTTTATGCGGGGAATGTTCGTGTGGTTACTCGGTGAATTCGGCTCGATCCTGGTTCACGCTTCAAGGGTGAGTTCTACTCACGTTTAGGATTTTTGTTTTTCGAATTAATTGATTGATCGTTTTATCGCTTTCGCTGGTCTGGAATATTACTTGATATTGTCTGTTTCGGGTTAGGAATCGATCAGAGCGAGTCTCGAGTTGTGTCGTGTTGAAATGAAATTTTTGGTGATTTGATTTCGAAAGATTTCGAGTTAAAAACCGTTATTTGAAAATATGTCGCATTTTGATACAATTCGTTTAAAATGAGTTTTTGATTGATTTGATTGATTGTGTGACTTTGATTGAGATTATTTTTATGGTTGTCAAAACTGTTTTCAATCGGAACAAGAATCGGAATTGAGCGGAATAGCGAATTTCGCAAGAAAACGGAAAACCTGCACTTTTCTGCAGATGGTCGCGTCGCGACCCGTCCCCTTCGCGTCGCGACCGGGCCCAGTTTTGTTACGCAAATATTTCTGTCGCTTTTCGCGTCGCGACGGTAGCAGTTCGCGTCGCGACGCTTTGCAGATTTTCAGCAACTATTCACTGTTTTTGTTTTCGCGATAACTTTTGATCTGGGAACCCGATTGAGGTGTTCTCAGGTGCGTTTGAAAGCTTATTGAAAGGCCTAATCAAATAAATGATTTAAATTTTATAATGAACTGTTTTTGAAGTTATAGATTGTTTCGAAAAACCGACTAATAGTACATGTGTGCGGATATGTTTTATTAATAATAAAACGGACTATGAGTCCTACGTGGTACGGTATAACTGACGCGGGATGATTATTATTTATTTGTCTAAACCGGTCTACGATTCACGATATATATATTATATCAACTATGGGAAACGGCCCAATGCGGGTATTATGTTCAATTATTGGTCTGAACGTAAATGAACTAAATGTTCATATTATTGTAGATATATATATATATATATATATATATATATATATATATATATATATATATATATATATATATATTATATTGAGTTTGGGTGACGACCCATGTTGACATACTAGGCGGGGTAGTCATGATCCCTTACCCAAGGCTCTGTGCCATTAGGAAACACTATTGGTTATGGGGTTCGCCGGGATTAGCAGTGCGTGCAGTCGGTGTTATGTTAAAAGTTATGTGTTACGTTCACCAGGATTAGCAGTGCGTGCAGTCGGTGGTACGTAGAATTGTTTTGTAGTACGGTTCACCGGGATTAGCAGTGCGTGCAGTCGGTGTCGTGTTAAATTAAACAGGATTTATAATTGGACCGAGAGTGTTAGTAGGGGTTTCGGTAGAACTCACTAAGATTGTATCTCACTGTTTAAATGTTGTTGTTTTACAGATAAACAGGGACAGAAGAAACCTCAGAGGCACGAGTAGGTGGCCCCGGGAGAAGGATGATGACTTAGCTTTATGTTCAAGTTTATTTTCCTTCTATTGTCTATGTATCACAACACTATAGCATTAGTGTTTTGTTTATCTTTCTTTCCGCTTTCTTGTATGACTCTGACTACCATAGTTGCTGACAGTTATGGTCTGAGTACCTTATGGTCTTATTTGTGCATAAGACGGTTATGTTTTATTTCAGCAAAAATTTTATAGTGGTATTCAGTGTCTAAGCAGGAATTATTATCTCTGATGTGTGTTTAATGTGCACTTGGGTGTTTTTAACTAATAGAAATACCGGGGGTGTTACAGTGCCTATTTTGAAGAGAATTTCGTCTACTTTCTGATGGAGGAAGATTCACATGCATGCAACCAGTAGTTTGGGAGATATCACCGAAACAAGGTGACTAGTCTAGAACAGTGCTTGATTCTTTACCGAATATTGTGAACACGATATCTCTCTGATTTCAAGATGAAACCCGATGGTTCTTGTGATGAAGAACTTTGTGTCTAGTTTCCAGAGAAACAAGAATCACGTTCATAGGGGTCGTATACAGAGAGATGCGATGAAAACACTAAAGGTAGGTAAAACGGTTTTACCCAGAATTTCTGATTAACTTGGATCATCAACCCAAATCAATTGCAACCACGAATTTGGGCTTCAATCTTCTGTACCAGCAACATTACAACCTTCAGACACTTCCCAATCCACAAAATGTGTCCAGATGCACTTCTCCTCTAGCTCATAGTGAACATGCAAGGCTTCATGAGTGACAAAACTCCATTTCTTCAAACTTAGGGCTTCTAATTTCGAAAATGGTACAAACTGGATGAGGGAGAGTCTGGTTCAAAAAGTAGGCTCAATGGGAAGAGCATAAAAAATGGAGTGGAGGGGAGGTGAGGATACTTACATGCATGAAGGTCTTGGTAAGCCCTCCTCCTTCTTCTTCCACTTTCTCTCATGCCCCCTTCTCCTCCTTTCTTCTTAAATTTCAGTTTTGCTTTCTATTCTTTCTAAGTTCTGAAAATGAGGTGAAGTGGGGAGTTCAGCTGGGGTAAGAATAAGGGCCCAGGGTTAAATGGTGAGGAAATGATGATTTTGCCCTTGGCCCATCTATCCAAGGTTTTTGGTACTAGAACCCCTAAAATCCTATGGTTTTCTACTCGGCAAAGGTTTCTCGACTACCTCTCTCTCGAGTTGCGATTAATTATTTCACTCCAATAATTAGATCGAATCTTTAAATTTTAGGGATGTTACACTGTAGGGAATAACCACTTGGTGGTCGATGTAGAATCCCCTTTGACGGCTCTAATAACATAATATAAAATTAGTTATAAGATTTCAACCCAAAGTTCAAATACTACAATCTAAACCATGATAAAAAAAATTAAAAACTTACTTGCTAAACATGTCTTTGATTTGTTTGTTTGGTTGGCGGCATAAGGAACATATCCAGACCACAGTATTTTCATTTGGGAGTAAGACAACCAGCTGCCAATGATTGCTGCAACATTGATAAAGTTAAAATTAAGCCACACACAAACAAAGGAAAATGAATTACCAATTCGTTGAAATATACAATCACGTACCTATGGCAAAATGGAGCAATATATATGAACTTATTGGTGGTCAATTTCACTTGAATATTTTGAAGATCGGTATTTGATAACTCTAATTTATATAGAGTTATTTATACTTCTAAACGTAACAAATTGCTTGAAACCCAAGTATAAAGTGTGTTAAATATAGTGGTATTAGTAAAATAACAACATTCTAGGAATTATGTGATGAATAAAGAATTTTGTATATATATTGGTATATTTGATGTGTTTGTTCAGTTTACCTACATATGATGCTTCTGCACTTAGTGCTTCTGCACCATCCTGCGCTGAAGATTTTTAACCCCGCAATGGAAGCACCTCAAATCATACCTTTGCACCAAAACTTCTATGACATCATGCTTTGTCACAAATCACATGGAGGCACATGCCAACATGCATAAGGAGGCGCCCACTATTTGAATTCATCATGAAAGGCTACTTATCTAAAGACACACGGCCTTCCACAATTGGACCTCCCCTTTGGATTCAATCTTCTCAATCAAAGCTCTGAAAAGTAACCATGGTTAAGCCACCTTTGGTCAACTTGATCTCCAAGCAAACCCTAACTTGAAGGAAACCTCCAAGGCTATATAAAGGCTTCCACTTCTCACTTGATAATATGTACATCATACACTTTACTTATATTTTAGTAGTTTCATTTCTTCCATTTTATTTAGTAGTTAGTTGTAAGAAAGTGAGGAAGGAATTGACACCCTCTTCCTCCACTTCTTCATAGATAGACGAAGGAATCAGTGCTTCTGCACCAATCAGAATTCCATGCAAAGGAACATCAATCCGTGTAACTTCTACCCTATTGATATATTTTGTATTATCCATATTATTATGCTCTTTGAAGATTCTCTCTATTATATAATGAGTAACATGAGCTAAATTCCTTTAGTTGAGATGTTCTAAACTTATAATGATCTTTTGAGTAAGTTATTATGCTTTTAAGTGTTGTAGCATTTTGGGTCTTGTGTTATACTATATCCATCTTATTTTAAGGTTGATCGCTTAAAAGAAGTAGAGTTATATACACAGACATGGTTTATAACTAGAAATCAAGACTAATAAGGGTGAGTGTTTTAATAAAGGCTTTGTTGACTTGTTAATAAAGAAAACTTTGTTAAAACCATGTTATGTCCTAGACATAGGATAACATAGTCCTTAGGGTGAAACAGTGGGTACCTCAAAGGCAGGAGTGAACTTATTTAGCAAGCCCAAACATGGGAAGCTTGTAACGAAACTCTGAAGAAAGTAGCTGACAAGCACACACTTATGAAACTGCACTCAATGCTACTGCACTTGATGCTTCTGCACTTGATGCTTCTGCATCATAGTGCTTCTGCATCTCTAAAAGCATAGAAACTCTCAAAAGAAGCATTATTTAGTAAAGACATCTCAACTATCTTTCTCAACTGATTTCCTTCATCTTATTTTACATATTTGCATTCTGTTTTTACTTAAACTAAAAACCCCAAATTTTGTGAGTAGTGTAGTAGCACATATTTATATCTCTCTAAGCATACAAGAGTTTAACCAATCCCTATGGGTTCGACCTTTCTTATCATTGTATTACTTGTGTGACTGTGTATACTTGCACATCTTTTGCCACACCAGTATTCATGTGCATATTCTTCAAGTTAAGCTTATGTGGACACACAAATCCATATATTTCACCCGTACCTCTTTCAACACATAGACGATACAGATATCTAGTGGCACGTAATAAAAACTATCAAATTTATTAATATATGTAGAAATGCGAGAAATTGACATAATGAAATAAACTTTACTACTTACGTGCACCATATGGTCAAATGGCTTAACTCAAGACACTTTTCACCGGAAACCATGTCCATGATCTCTTTGAAGGAGTCAAAGCACTCATGATCTTCATGCTCCAACCTTATCCTAGCATGTCTCTTATCAGCATACCCCGTCATAAGGATCTCTTTCAGCCAATCGACTTGGACCTCCTCCTCCTCCTCCACATGAGATGGTTGTTAGACTTTTGGCAAGTGTACCAAATGTCGTAAGTAATAAAAGAACGGTAAGACCAGTCGTCTCCACAGGGATTGCGAGTTATTTAACAATGGCAAAATTATCGATTCTTAGATTGTGAAAATTGATTTGATTTGAGAATTTAGCAACGCAAAAATACGACGGTTGTTGAAATAATAAGGAAGCGATTAGGGGTCGAATCCTCTCCCCTCACCTATCTTATGGACCTTCAGCTAATTACAAATTAATTGTTTGAAATACCAGATTCAATTCACTAAATTAGGTTAAGGACAATTCCTTGCCTCAAAACCCCTTTTACCTAATTGAGTTACCCTAATTCCTTAGGTGAATCATGCCAGTTGGTAAAGCCTTGAACCCTAGAAATAAAAAATTCATAAATCCAATCCCACATTCCTATGTTGATCACAAGTTTATGATCTCAAACCCCATATCAAGCATGCAACCCATATCCCTATGTGATCACATACCCTAAATCATTATAATTATCATATGTAACTATAAAGCATTAAGCAAAGAGGTATAGACTTATGATAAATCAAACCACTAATTGTATTAACCATAAAAAAGAATCCATAAGATAGGTTTGGGGAGAATCATCTCTCCCTAATCAAAAGAATTTAGTTACACATGGTGAAAAGAGTACAACATAAGATAAAGGAGAAAAAGCAAATAGAGGAAGTCATAGAAATCTTCAATCCTTGTTCCCAAGTGATTGGAAAACTCCAAAATCGCACCTCCAAGCTGTTCCAAACCCTAGCTGCGCTCCAATGACCAAGTCCCCTAGAAATTTCGCTGAAAAATCCTTAAAACCCTAATTTTTACTCACCATCGTGACGCGACGCGCACCCGTCGCGACGCGAAATCTTCCAGAAACCAAATCCTGCGAAATACTTCTGCTGCGTCGCGACGCGACGCCTCCTGGTCGCGACGCGAAATCTTCCAGAAACAATTCCTGCGAAATACTTCTGTTGCGTCGCGACGCCACGCCTCCTTGTCGCGACGCGAAATCTGACAGAAAGATATCCTTCAGCCTCCTATTGCACCACTAGGCAAATGTCTGGTTCGCTAGTTGATGCTATAACAACTTGAAGGTCTTCCATTGCAATTAGCACCAGGAGTGAGAGAATTAGCTTACAAAATGAGTCCTAATACATTGATCTAAACTAAGCTAATTCCCTGGCAATCAACAGAATTTACAATCAAATTCCTGTAGTTTTGGTTCTAAAATTAAGCAACTTATATCATATGACAGAGAGTCAACACAACCCCAAACTTAAACTTTTGCTTGTCCTCAAGCAAACATTCAATTCAGGCTGTGGCTACTTTTTAATTTAGCTGTCACACATTCCACACAAACCAGTTAACCACACAACATATCAAAAATCATCATCAACCTAATACAGTAGCAAGACAACCGAATTGGACAATACAAGATCATAAGCAGGCAAGCGTTCTCAAGTTCTCTCTTTTACACACATCTCACCAATCTCTCTTTGAAGTGTCTAAGGTGGCCACTCAATTCACAATGCCTGCATCATCGTTTCATAGGCTTGAACAAGTTCTACACACATCTCTACACATGATACACATACACACTATTTGAGGACTTTCCAGGTTGTAACGAGGCTTAGGTAAGGGTGGATAACATTTGGATAAGTAGGTTACAACTTGGAGTTAGGCCTACTTCTCTCATTGTCAATTTCAACAATTTAACTCACTTACCCATTTTCCCCAAAGCATTCTACAAGAGAAGGAATTATTTACTTATATATATTTTGAAATATATATATATATATATATATATATATATTCTTTTCTTTGTATGTTCCTTTCTCTTGTATACCACCCCAAACTTAGAATGTTGCTATTCCATGAGCAACCCCAAACTTAGAATTTTTTCCACTCACATACATTTGTGTACCTAACTCCAAGTTAAGAAACAACTAGGCATATGATTTGCAGAAAAAAATACAAAAAAAAACAACAATTAGGCTCAGAGGGGCTAACAAAGGATAAACAATAATTCGGTGGCTTGAAAGGCTCAGGGGTTCCAAAAAAATTGCCTCAGTGTGTATGTAAATCACATGCAAGATTGCTAAGTACAAGTTCAAGTTTTGCAGACTAATGCAAGCAAGGAATACACACAAGCATGATATAAGTGTTTGGGCTCACCTCACGGTTGGGATTTTAAGAGATGGAACTCGAGAGGACTTGCCCACAAATGATTTCGATTTTCCTCAACGTTTGTCTTGACCACTGGCAATACCTGATGATAAAATTGTTAGAGTTAGCCCTAGAGGCCAACCATTTTTTCCTTGGTTATTATATTGAATCATGACATTTATTATTATTATTTATATAATGATATGAGGCATTTTATTTATTATGTGGATTTATTTAGAACATAATAAAGTCCTTAGAATAGTTGATCTGTTTAATGGATTATTAAGTGTGACTTAATCGTGAGGCCCCATTAAACATAAAGACACTATTCTTAAAGTATCCATAGTCAAGTATTACTGTTAATTAGGACAACAGTAATGCATTGAGACTATTATGTGAGTGGACTGATGACCGTATCTCACGGGTCATGGATATGGGATATCAAGTCTTCACATAGGTATAAGTATTAGGAGTAATATTTGTACTGGATTGACCCGCTATGAGAATGCTACATAATAGTTATGCAAGTGTCATTAGTTATTCTCATGCGACCATTGTGAGTAGTCCTTCTACTTGAAGTCACTACGATCCCTACATGAAGAGTTGTAGGCTTTAAGGCCATCAAACATTGTCTGTAACAGGACAATCATAATGGTGGTTATTGGGCCTGCAACGAATCATGTGGAGGGGTGTGAGTGGTGTAGATAGGATTCATCCCTCCTGCATAACAGGAGTTATGCCTCAGGCCTCTCGATAGAGCGATACGAGAAATATGCGTGGCCACGCCTTAATGGGCCAATATGAGATATTGGGGCCCATTAGTGATTGGACGTATACTCGGGAATCGAGAAACAAATAGTTGAACATAACAAGGATGACACTAATTATGCCTTGTGTTCAACTAAGGCATTTGGATGAAGGGACAATTACGTCACGGTAATTTGTGGTCGCAGGAAGGTATTAATCGGACCATTGATTATTCCATAAATTGGGTAGCAGTGACGCATTGCTAGATACCACTCACTGTTTATAATATGTAAATATTAATTTAATATTATTGCCAATTTAATGGAAGCCTATAGGGTCACACGCATAAAGTGATTAATCGGAGATTTATTTAATGAAATCTGATTTAATTAAATAAACAAATGAGGGGAAAGGAATTGGGCTTGTAAAGTACAAAGCCCAATAGGCCCACCAAGATATAGTGGAAGAGTACATAAGTGATGTACTACATCAAACCCTTACACACAAGTGTTGGCGCCTCCTTCCTCTTAGAGCTGCTAGCACAGAACTCCGAAGGTGATCACTTGCGTGGACTGAGTAGAGGTGCTGCGATTTCGTGGTGCTGGTGGTCATCTCCGTTGTCTCCTCTTCGCTTCAAGAGGTAAACATATGAACCTATTGTGAAAATTTTGTGCTTACGTGTTCCTTGGCAAGGGGTTATTCCGCTCCGAGGTTATGTCATCTTGATGGCGATCTCGCGAAACCCCAACAGTGGTATCAGAGCCATATCGTTTTAGCCAAATTTTTCAATATGTTCGTACTATTTAACATGCATATAGATGTGATTTATATGTTTAGTATTGTTAATTTTCGAGCATGATAGTTTATATCCATGTGATGTATGTTTTGGTCGTACCATGATTAGTCCTTTTCGAGAGGAATGAAAAGTGGAAATTGAATCTTTTTATCATGTTCGACTCCTTATGGATAATATGACTACGTGATAGGATCAACGATAGTGTGTTTCCAGCCATGGTTTAATTTTTTTTTAAAGATCAGATACACAAAATTGTTGTGTTGAATTCATGCGTATATTGGTAAAATTATTTGTTATATTATCTGGCATAATGATTTCAAATAATTATGTGATACTCATTCTTGATTTGGCTTTAATTGTGATTGAAATAAAGAGGGAATTGTAGTCATATTTCCTGTTTTGCCTTCAAGAAAGTCAAAGTCCTCATTTTTTTTTGTTATCAAACCAATCCCGTAACAATTTTATAATCAATGGCCTATTCATTGATATTTATTGCCTCTTGATTACTTGATGAAATTGTTACGAGGAAATGTTTAATTAATTAATTAATTATTTGAATTAACTATTTAATTTTAATATAATATTGATAATAATAAGTGTTATTATTATGATATTATTTTGACGCGGTGTATGGTTATGGCCTTAGCTGTTTGGTATTTATTTATTTATTTTATTTTAAATACGGCCTGCGTGTCGTGACAATTTATATTTATTTTATTTATTTAAATAATTTGTAATTGCGTGCGATGGCGGGAGACAACCGCACGTGTGGACGCTGGTGGGAGAAGCTTGAGAAGCTAGCACGAGGGTCAAAGAATTGTATTAAAGTAGTTTATTTAATTCTTAGGTGTTAGGAGGCCATAACCGTATCACCTTATCTTGTATGTTGTATGCATGTGATGCATGATGTGTATGAACTATATGTTTAACATGTTTGAGAGACGCTTTGCATGTTAATATAAATGCCAGTGAGATCGCCTAATCAAAACCCCTCAAATAAAATATTAAGTTTATTGCCTTCCGATGCGTGGCACTCGTCAAGGCCAGTATCGTCTAGTGTGGGTCATGCCAAAGCTGAGTACACTATTCTATATTGGTGAGGCGCGATAGGATAAGATTTGACTGCCAACCATTGGGTCTAACATAACTCGGCCGAAATAGGATTGAAATGGGCCTAGAGGCAAAGGAGTTGGGCATAAATTCATAAGATGGATTTGAGTAAAGTGTTGCTCACCCAACTGATCCAAAAGTTACATGCGATGTAATCGGAAAGGAGTTTCCTACCTAAATAATCGAGTTCTGGGTGAATCAGCTCAGCTGTCTCAGAATAAGGTGAAATATGGATCTTGGTCTCACTAGAAAATCTTCCAACGGGATTTTCCGAATCAATGATGAGGGTTATTGGTTTGAGAAAAATAGTGGGAGCGTATTTAATAAAGACCTATTAAATATGTTTATTACATGATACTTATATCTGCCTTCTGTTTTAGATCATCATGTTTGCAAACACAATCAACCCGATATCACTGCGAACTATCCTTGAGAAGGAAAAGTTATCGGAAACTACCTTCAATTGTGTTCAAAATGAACAAAAATACCTGAAAGAGTTTAAGCGTAAGAGAGGAAGTGAGACTTCCATATCAGATATTTATGTTATAGAAGTCAATTTATCTACTTCTACATCTTGGGTATTAGATACTGGATGTGGTTCTCACATTTGTATTAGTGTGCATGGACTAAAAAGGAGAAGGACATTAGCTAAGGGTGAAGTCGACCTACGAGTTGGAAATGGAGCAAAGGTTGCTGCATTAGCTGTAGGCACTTATGTATTGGCCTTACCTTCTGAGCTTTCTTTGGAACTTGATAATTGTTATTTTGTTCCAGCCATTTGCCGAAACATCATTTCTCTTTCTTGTTTGGACAAGAAAGACTTTACTATTATCATTAAGAACAAATGTTGTTCAGTTTATTTGGATGATGTGTTTTATGCAAGTGCGCCTATGTGCAATGGACTTTATGTCCTTGATCAAGATGTGCCTGTTTATAACATAAATACGAAAAGGGTAAAAACTAATGATTTGAACCCCACTTACCTTTGGCACTGCCGCTTGGGCCATATAGGTGAGAAACGCATCTCCAAGCTCCATAAAGAAGGATACTTGGATTCATTTGATTATGAATCATTTGAAGTATGTGAATCTTGCTTACTTGGGAAGATGACTAAAGCCCCATTTACTGGTCACAATGAACGGGCAAGTGATCTTTTGGGCTTAGTACATAGTGATGTATGCGGCCCACTAAACAGACCTGCCAGAGGTGGTTTTCCTTACTTCGTCACATTTACTGACGACTTCAGTAGATATGGTTTTGTGTATCAAATGAGACACAAATCAGAAACTTTTGAAAAGTTCAAAGAGTTCAAGAATGAAGTGGAGAACCAACTGGGCAAGGGTATTAAAGCCCTACGATCAGATCGTGGTGGTGAGTACTTAAGCCAACAATTTGATGACTATCTAAAGGAGTGTGGGATTGTATCCCAACTCACTCCTCCTGGAACGCCTCAATGGAATGGTGTTTCAGAAAGGAGAAATCGTACCCTGTTAGACATCGTTCGATCAATGATGAGTCAGTCAGAATTACATGACTCTTTCTGGGGATATGCCCTTCTTACTGCAGCTTTCACCATTAATCGTGTTCCGTATAAAGCAATAGAAAAGACACCATATGAGATATGGACTGGTCGAAGACCTAATGTGTCTTTTATGAAAATTTGGGGATGCCAGGTTTATGTAAAGAAACAAAAGGATATTATTTCTGTCTTCCTTTGTGGGATATCCTAAAGAAACAAAAGGATATTATTTCTATCTTCCTTCTGATGACAAAGTGTTTGTCGGAAGAACTGGAGTATTCCTAGAAAGGGAATTTATCTCTAAAGGAACCAGTGGGAGGAATATAGAAATTGGAGAAATTCAAGGCCCACAAACTACTGCACCCACAATGATGGAACAATATCAGACGCCTCAAGAAGTTGTGGATGAACCGTCTGTTCAAGTAGCACAAGAACCGCGTAGGTCAGGGAGACCACGTCATCAACCTGAGAGGTATGGACTTGTCATGACTCAGGAAGGTGATGTGCTACTCATGGATCAAGATGAGCCCACAACCTACCAAGAAGCTGTGAATGGCCTAGAGTCTGAGAAATGGCTTGAAGCCATGGGATCCGAAATGGAATCCATGTACACTAACCAAGTTTGGACCTTGGTTGATGCACCTGAAGGGATAAAACCCATAGGGTGCAAGTGGGTCTTTAAAAAGAAGACTGACATGGATGGTAAGGTCAATACCTTTAAAGCAAGGCTAGTGGCGAAAGGTTTCAAACAAATTCATGGTGTAGACTATGACGAAACCTTCTCTCCTATAGCAATGCTCAAGTCCGTTCGAATTCTGCTTGCTATTGCTGCATACCATGATTATGAAATCTGGCAAATGGACGTCAAGACTGCATTCCTTAACGGGAATCTACTCGAGGATGTGTATATGACACAGCCAGAGGGTTTTGTTGATCCCAAGAATGGTGCAAAGGTATGCAAGCTGCAAAGATCAATTTATGGGTTGAAGCAAGCTTCTAGAAGCCGGAATCTTCGTTTTGATGAAGCTATAAGACAGTTTGGATTCGTCAAGAATGAAGATGAACCTTGTGTCTACAAGAAGGTTAATGGGAACACAATTGTATTTCTGGTCTTGTATGTGGATGACATACTACTCATCGGAAATGATATCCCTACACTACAGAATGTAAAGGCATGGTTAGGGAATTGTTTTTCAATGAAGGACTTAGGCGAAGCCTCCTATGTGTTAGGAATCAGGATCTATAGAGATAGATCACTGAAGCTACTTGGACTAAGTCAAAGTACATATGTTGACAAAGTGCTTAGGCACTTTAATATGTATGATTCTAAGAAGGGACTCCTACCTATGTCGCATGGCGTATACCTGTCTAAAGGACAGTGCCCTACTACATCAGATGAGAGGGAACACATGAGTAAGATACCTTATGCCTCGGCAATAGGATCTATCATGTACGCTATGATATGTACTAGACCAGATGTCTCCTATGCATTGAGCATGGCGAGTAGGTACCAATCAGATCCCGGTGAGAGTCACTGGACCGCAGTCAAGAACATCCTAAAGTACTTGAGAAGGACCAAGGATTCGTTCTTGGTATATGGTGGTGAGGAAGAGCTCTCTGTAAAGGGTTATACTGATGCAAGCTTCCAAACTGATAAAGATGACTCAAGATCACAGTCTGGCTTTGTGTTTTGCTTGAATGGTGGCGCTGTAAGCTGGAAGAGTTCGAAGCAGGAAACAGTCGCTGATTCTACTACAGAAGCTGAGTAAATAGCTGCCTCCAATGCGGCAAAGGAGGCGGTTTGGATCAGAAAGTTTGTTCTTGAACTTGATGTAGTTCCTAGCATTGTTGACCCGATTGACCTTTATTGTGATAATAATGGTGCAATCGCGCAAGCTAAGGAACCCAGATCTCACCAAAGATCCAAGCATATACTTCGGCGCTTCCATCTCGTTCGAGAGATCATCGATAGAGGAGATGTGAAGATTTGCAGAGTTCCTACCTTGTATAACATAGCAGACCCTCTGACAAAGCCACTTGCTCAGCAGAAGCAAGATGGTCACACTAGATCAATGGGTATTAGGAGTATGCCTAGTTGGCTCTAGTGCTAGTGGGAGATTGTTAGAGTTAGCCCTAGAGGCCAACCATTTTTTCCTTGGTTATTATTTTGAATCATGACATTTATTATTATTATTATTTATATAATGATATAAGGCATTTTATTTATTATGTGGATTTATTTAGAACATAATAAAGTCCTTAGAATAGTTGATCTGTTTAATGGATTATTAAGTGTGACTTAATCGTGAGACCCCATTAAACATAAAGACACTATTCTTAAAGTATCCATAGTCAAGTATTACTGTTAATTAGGACAACAGTAATGCATTGAGAGACTATTATGTGAGTGGATTGATGACCGTATCTCACGGGTCATGGATATGGGATATCAAGTCTTCACATAGGTATAAGTATTAGGAGTAATATTTGTACTGGATTGACCCGCTATGAGAATGCTACATAATAGTTATGCAAGTGTCATTAGTTATTCTCATGCGACAATTGTGAGTAGTCCTTCGACTTGAAGTCACTACGATCCCTACATGAAGAGTTGTAGGCTTTAAGGCCAACAAACATTGTCTGTAACAGGACAATCATAACGGTGGTTATTGGGCCTGCAACGAATCATGTGGAGGGGTGTGAGTGGTGTAGATAGGATTCATCCCTCCTGCATAACAGGAGTTATGCCTCAGGCCTCTCGATAGAGCGATACGAGAAATATGCGTGGCCACGCCTTAATGGGCCAATATGAGATATTGGGGCCCAGTAGTGATTGGACGTATACTCGGGAATCGAGAAACAAATAGTTGAACATAACAAGGATGACACTAATTATGCCTTGTGTTCAACTAAGGCATTTGGATGAAGGGACAATTACGTCACGGTAATTTGTGGTCGCAGGAAGGTATTAATCGAACCATCGATTATTCCATAAATTGGGTAGCAGTGACGCATTGCTAGATACCACTCACTGTTTATAATATGTAAATATTAATTTAATATTATTGCCAATTTAATGGAAGCCTATAGGGTCACACGCATAAAGTGATTAATCGGAGATTTATTTAATTAAATCTGATTTAATTAAATAAGCAAATGAGGGGAAAGGAATTGGGCTTGTAAAGTACAAAGCCCAATAGGCCCACCAAGATATAGTGGAAGAGTACATAAGTGATGTACTACATCAAACCCTTACACACAAGTGTTGGCGCCTCCTTCCTCTTAGAGCTGCTAGCACAGAACTCCGAAGGTGATCACTTGCGTGGACTGAGTAGAGGTGCTGCAATTTCGTGGTGCTGGTGGTCATCTCCGTTGTCTCCTCTTCGCTTCAAGAGGTAAACATATGAAACTATTGTGAAAATTTTGTGCTTACGTGTTCCTTGGCAAGGGGTTATTCCGCTCCGAGGTTATGTCATCTTGATGGCGATCTCGCGAAACCCCAACAAAAATTTGACACACTAGTAATCACAAGTTAAAATGTAAAACATGTTTAAGCTAAATACCACAAATCATCATAATTGAAGCTGCTTCCAAAAAAAAAAATTCAGGGAAGTGGTGCCTCAATATCACAGAATAAGTTGTCAATATAGTATAGACCAAAATTCAAAATAAAGTCAAAAGGGAAGAAAGATAAAAAAAACTCAAAACAAGTAATAGTGATAAGGTGAGCCTCCTGCTCAAGGGAATGAAAAGTGGCGCTCAATGAACTCATGCCCGGACAATAGTGGGTCCTGCGAATCTGGCTGCGCCTCAGCTGGGACGGATGATGATGAAGGACCGGCTGCTCTGTTCTCTGCCATATACTCCTCGGTGGCCCGGTGGACTCGAGCTGATGCCATGTGGAAGGTATCCACGCCCTACTGCTGTAGTAGCGCCGACGTCTCACACCAGTTGGCCATATGGAGGTCATACTGGAAGGAAGGGTCGCTGCCATACAGCTGACGGTATGATGGGCCTGCTGGCTGCTGTGATGCTGGAGATGATGGCTGAGGTGGAACTGCTCCCTCCATCGGCCCCTCAGGCTGCTTCATGATCCAGGCTGCTGTGATGGGCTCCCTGGGGTCAATCAGCAAATCATCAGGATACTCGGGGCAGCCCTGCTACTTGCAGAGAGCATGGATCAATGAGGCGTGCCCCCAACCTCTCCCTAGGGCACTTAACAATATCAGCAATACTCATGGAGATGAGTCTCCCTACATCCACCTGCTGCATTCTCATGATAGTCCGAATCCCAATAGCTGCTTTAACCTTGACATCAGAAGAATTGGAACATGACACTATAGATTGATTGAAAAGGAGTTCCAAGCCTTGGGAATAGGCTTGAGTGCCATGTTGTTGAAGCGCTTGGGAAAGCTTTGCAATCCTGGTGCATATTTGTCCCACTGGGCACCCTGGCGGCACAACTCTCTCAGCAACCCCTCATAGTCAATTTCACGGGCGCTGGCCAATGCATATCCCATCTCACAAGGTGGGGACTCAGGTAGGCCTAGCAGAAGGTTGATGCTCTCAGGGGAGTAGGACACACTCTTCCCTCTGACATAAACTGTAGTGGACTTGTTCTGCTCCTCCTCCCAGTATGCATTGGAGTAGAACTCCCTGACCAGGCTCTGATTTGCTTGCTTAATTATGGCATATTTGAGAGTGGCTCAATTCCCGCAGTGTGGAGCTAATGATTGGGAATTCACCGGAGCTGAGGTCAAAGGCTCTCTCAGGATTAATCTTTTTTCCTTTGACAATCAGCTGGTACCGCTCCTCATGCTTAGGGGAGCAAAACCTGTCAGAATCAAAAGAAGCTTCCCCCCGCGTTCTCCTGGTGGTGCCTGTCCTGTTTGGGTTTACCATTTTTGTTTACCTGTAAATGTCCCGCAATGAAATAAAAACCAGAATCCAGCACAAATTGTTAGTTCTCGGTGGGTCCTTGGTCTGGGCCCCACTCCAGGAGAGAAAGCAACAAAACAGCCAAACCATAGTTTCTGGGCACCAAGTCATCTACCCTAAGATTCCATGATCATTGCACAATTTAAGCATAAATTAGCAACCAAAATCTTCATTCAGTTATTTTCACAAACAGTTGGTTGGCATATCAGAAATTTATTGAGACATTTTAGCAAACACTTGGCCTACACACTTTTTTCATTGAAGCATTTTTTCAAACAGTTTGCCTACACAGAATTTTCATTGAAACCTTTTGTCAAACACTTTGCATACACCGCCAAAAAAAATTCATTTCCTAATAAATTTCAAACTACTACTCCCCCAAATTCAGAGACAACAAGCAAGCATGCAATTTAGAAGGGGGTAGCACAATAATCCACTCCTAATTTTACTTCTACTCCCCACAATTCGTAGCCCCAATTTACCCCACATAGCCACTAAAAAAATTTGCAATTCATGCTTGAGATTGAGGGTAATGGTTACCTGGAGATGTTTACAATGAAGACTTCGTGCCAAGTTGCGAGAATCCACACCAATTTGGAGCAAAAACCGTAATGGGGAGGGGGAGAATTTGAAACTTGGCGCACAAAATGTGTTTGTGTGTGTGGTGTTGTGCGCATGCCTGAATAAACAGGCAAAACTGTGTCGCGTCGCGACGCGACAGCATGCCATCGCGACGCGACAGCATGCCATCGCGACGCGATGATAGACAGAACTGTCAGTTTTAAAAAAATTTAAACGCGTCGCGATGCGGCACTAGAGGTTTGCGACGCAAAATCAGACAGAACACTTTTAATTTGAAATTTTCTTTTGTCAACCCTCTCCGCCGCGACGCAAAATTCGCAGACCCCAGTTTTTACATAAAGACTTAAAAATTAACTAAAATAAATATTTGTCACCTCACGGTGGGTTGCCTCCCACTCAGCGCTTCTTTAGTGCCTCTTTCACACTTTTTTGCATACTCTACCTCCAGCTTGCAGTTATGATCAGATGTACCTGAAACTTCCTTAAGGTCTTCCCATATAACATGTGACTTCTCACTAGGTGAGTAGATGTGAGTTCTGTTTCCAACCATAAGAGGATTAGTTGTCTCAATGCAGTGGCACCCTTCTTTTTCCTTCTTCGGGGCGGTGAACTCAAGCACATTGAAAGTCACAACTTCATCTTGGACTCTCAATGTCACAGTCCCATCGGCCACATCAATTACTGCTCTACTAGTAGCCAGGAAGGGTCTTCCCAAAATGAATGGAATGTGATTGTCTCCATTCATGGAGCTTTTGACACCAGTGTCACCATCAAGTTGCAGGATCACGAAATCCACTGGGAAGAGGAATTTGTCTACCTTCACCGGAACATCTTCTACAACCCCATAAGGGTGCCTTATAGATCGGTCCGCAAGTTGTAAGGTCATGTTGGTTGGCTTAACCTCACCTCCGCCAAGTTTTCTCCACATAGCCAAGGGCATCAGATTAATGTTTGCTCCCAGATCACAAAGGGCCTTCGCTATTTTAACATCACCAATTGCACAAGGTATGGTGAGGCTCCCTGGATCTTTCAACTTAGGAGGAAGCTTGTTTTGAATAATGGCACTACACTCTTCTGTTAATGCCACTATTTCATCTCCCTTGAACTTCCTCTTCTTTGTCAATAACTGCTTCATGAAGTTAGCATAGACTGGCATTTTCTCCAGGGCTTCGGCAAATGGTATGTTGATTTGGAGACTCTCGAAAACATCCATGAGTTTTGAGAACTGCTCATCCTTTTGATTCTTCTTACTCAACTGAGGGTATGACAATTTTATGTATGAAGGAGTTTCTTTGGGCTTCTCGTCAACCTGCAATTTTTCATTAAATAAACTTTCTTTTTGGTTAGACTTCACAACTCCCTCATTTTTTTTACTCAACTCATTTTCGACTCCTTCACTTTTCCTTTTTAAATCCTCCCTCAACACCTCAGTTTCACCACATCTTTCTCCATGCCTGAGTTTTTCCACTTCAACAGGATTCAGCTCTCTACCACTTCTCAATGAAATAACATTACAACTCTCATTTTTTGGGTTATCAACAGTGCTAGCAGGAAAACCACTATTGGATGTCTCAGCAAGTTGCTTTGACAACTGACCAATCTGAACCTCCAAGTTCTTCATCGAAGCCTCATGATTCTTCCCCATGTTTTGCATTGCTTGTTCTTGGGCTTGGAAAATGTTCTTGGTCATTTGCATGAACTGGGTCAAAGCATCTTCCAACCGAGAAGGGTTCTTTTGCTGTGAGCAGGTGCTTGAGACTGCTGTTGGTTTGAACCTGAGGCCTCATAATTCTTCCAAGAAAAGTTAGGATGATTCTTCCACCTAGGATTTTAGGTGTTAGAATACGGGTTCCCACCTTGCTTTTGAAAGTTTCCCATGTAACTTGCCTGTTCAACCATTTCCCCATGAGTTGCGTAATCACCCTCATGGGCTTCTCTACCACAATAGTTGCACCCACCCGTTTGCACTGCTTGAACGGTTGCTTGAGCCTTTGAATCAACTTCGCAAGCTGTAGTTAACTGCTTAGTAAGAGCTTCAATTTGCATAGACATTAACTTTTGTTGGGCCAACACAGCACTGTTAGAGTCCAATTCCAGCACACCCTTTTTACTCACAGCTCCACGATCATTCTGGATCCTCTACTCATTAGAAGCCATATCTTCCACCAGCTGTTTTGCTTCCTCCCAAGTCTTAGTGCCTAAAGATCCTCCAGCTGAGGCATCTAACACCATCCTGGTTTGAGGTCGTAACCCATGGCAGAAAGTTTGCAGCTGCAGAAAATCATCAATACCATGCCCTGGACATTTTTTCAGTAATAATTTAAATCTTTCCCAGGAATCATATAGGGACTCAAAATCCCCTTGTGCAAAGTTTGAGATTTCCGCTCTCTTTTTGATGAACTTGTAGATTGGGAAGAATCGTTCCAAGAACTTGTTTTCCAGCTCGTCCCAAGTGTTCACAGTTCCTGCTGGTATGGTGTTCAACCAATCCTTAGCTCTTCCTGTTAGTGTGAATGGAAACAGGCGCAATTTCTTGGCGCTTTCATTAACTCCCTCAGGGTGTGTAGTTCCACAAATCTCATAAAACTGGAAAAGGTGTTGGTTGGGGTCTTCTGCATCTGATCCTGAAAACTGCTCTGATTTTAAGGCAGTGAGCACAGAAGATTTGATGTCAAACTGGGCAACTCCCACTGGTTGGAAAGTGAATGCTTGAGCGCCCTGATTTCTCCTCCCGAAGTCACCGAGAGTGCGTCTTGGAGGTGGATATTCAGCCATTTCTGCCTCTTCGGTCGAAGACTCTTCTGGAACAGCCGTTGAAGCTGAGTGTACCTCTGACTCTCTCTGGGCTTGTTGCTTAGCTAGCTTTGCTTTCTTTCGGTTTGCTTTTGCTGTCTTTTCAATCTCTGGGTCAAATAACAATTCTCTCGCAGTTTTGTCCCGCATAAACAAATTTCTGAAATACTAAGCAAACCGTCAACAAGTCCAATAAAATCACTGAGTACCAAAAATAAATAATTAAATAAATAAAAACAAAAAGTAAAACTAAAATCTAAGTATCAACTCGTTTTCCTTGTTGACAACTAAATAGACAATCCCCGGCAACGGCGCCAAAAACTTGTTAGATTTTTGGCAAGTGTACCAAATGTCGCAAGTAATAAAAGAACAGTAAGACCGATCGTCTCCACAGGGATTGCGTGTTGTTTAACAATGGGAAAATTATCGATTCTTAGATTGTGAAAATTGATTTGATTTGAGAATTTAGTAACGCAAAAATACGACGGTTGTTGAAATAATAAGGAAGCGATTAGGGGTCGAATCCCCTCCCCTCACCTATCTTATGGACGTTCAGCTAATTACAAATTAATTGTTTGAAATACCAGATTCAATTCACTAAATTAGGTTAAGAACAATTCCTTGCCTCAAAACCCCTTTTACCTAATTGAGCTACCCTAATTCCTTAGGTGAATCATGCCAATTGGTAAAGCCTTGAACCCTAGAAATAAAGAATTCATAAATCCAATCCCACATTCCTATGTTGATCACAAGTTTATGATCTCAAACCCCATATCAAGCATGCAACCGATATCCCTATGTGATCACATACCCTAAATCATTATAATTATCATATGTAACTATAAAGCATTAAGCAAAGAGGTATAGACTTATAACAAATCAAACAACTAATTGTATTAACCATAACAAAGAATCCATAAGATAGGTTTGGGGAGAATCATCTCTCCCTAATCAAAAGAATTTAGTTACCCATGGTGAAAAGAGTACAACATAAGATAAAGGAAAAAAAGCAAATAGAGGAAGTCATGGAAACCTTCAATCCTTGTTCCCAAGTGATTGGAAGACTCCAAAATCGTACCTCCAAGCTGTTCCAAACCCTAGCTGCGCTCCAATGACCAAGTCCCCTGGAAATTTTGCTGAAAATCCTTAAAACCCTAATTTTTACTCACCATCGCGACGCGACCCGCCCCCGTCGCAACGCGAAATCTTCCAGAAACCAAATCCTGCGAAATACTTCTGCTGCGTCGCGACGCGACGCCTCCTGGTCGCGACGCGAAATCTTCCAGAAACAATTCCTGCGAAATACTTATGCTGCGTCGCGACGCGACGCCTCCTGGCCGCGACGCGAAATCTGATAGAAAGATCTCCTTCAGCCTCCTATTGCACCACTAGGCAAATGTCTGGTTCGCTAGTTGATGCTATGACAACTTGAAGGTCTTCCATTGCAATTAGCACCAGGAGTGAGAGAATTAGCTTACAAAATGAGTCCTAATACATTGATCTAAACTAAGCTAATTCCCCGGCAATCAACAGAATTTACAATCAAATCCCTGTAGTTTTGGTTCTAAAATTAAGCAACTTATATCATATGACAGAGAGTCAACAATGGTGTGCAGCTAGCCTTAGATCCAACAGTGGTCATGGGAGAGGGAACCTGAACAGCCGCATTATGAACTCCTCCACATGAAGTGGTGTGCTGAATAATTAAAACATACATATAAATTAAACTAGAATTTATGAATTGATTCAAATAATACAACAGATCTAGTGATATAAACATATACCTCTGCCAACGCCTTGCGAACTCGGTCTTGCACCATCACTTCCACGCCCTCCATAAGTTCCTTCATCATCCCCGCTTTATCAAATTGTGAGCTGCTCGAGGAAGAACGTGCTACACTTCCAAAGTATCTCTTCAGCCCGACACCTTTTCCAGCTCCCCGAACACGCCCGGGATGCTTAGGTGTTCCAATGGCAGCAGTCAAAATATCATTCTTTCCTTCCGGAATGAAAGATCCTTGGCTACTCATAATCGTAAGTTCATCCTACAACAAAAACATGTTTATGTATTACAATTGAATTACTTAAACAAAGCATACTTTTATTCAACTTAGATCCACACAAAATTTTACTTACAATCTTAGTTCCAACTGATGCTTACTCCTCCGATACATAAGATCCAGATTTTTTTTTTGCGGCCAGCCTTCCACATTTCATGATGCTCTGGAGATGTAGGCTCCACCTCCAAAGAAGGATTGGAGCCATTTTTGGTACAAGAGTCCTTTAAAAGGTTAAGGTTATTGGAGAAAGATTATTCGTTGCACAAAATAGGCAAAAGTCTTATTTGTACCGTCGTTGTTGGGAATTAAAGTTTATGAAAGGTGACCATGTACGTTTGCAAATTTCCCCAATGAAGGGAATTGTGGGGTTGGAAAGAAAGGAAAGCTTAGTCGTTATGTGGGTCCATCAGAGATTCTTCAGCGAGTTGGTGTTGTGGTTTACTAAGTAACTCTTCAATCTCATATGCTTCAAACACCTCGATTCGAGTAGATCAGGATTTATTTTATGAAGAGGAGCCTATAGCAATTATAGATCGACAAGTCAAGAAACTCTGTAATAAGGAGATTGTTTTTGTTAAGGGGATTTGGAGGAACAATTTGTGCAAGAAGGCTACCTAGGAGCCAGAGGATGTTATGCGATCAAAATATCCACATTTATTTGAAGCTTTAGGTAAGCATATCGGACCTCGGGGCCGAATTCTTTTAGGAGGGAAGAAATGTAACACTCTAAAACTTTTATGTATGAACTAAGACTCAAAATAATTAAATTACTAAAGGACATAGGACATAAATATACTTTCCTAATATCTAAAATGAGTATCTAGATATAAGCGAGTAGAGTTCTAAGTTAGCTTTATCAATTAAATTGTAATATATGTATTATGATATAAATTATTTAGAGTAGATGGAAGATATCAAAAAAAAATTTTAAAAAAAAGAAATGATAAAGAAACAAAGGTATGCCTAAGGGGAAAGAAGTGAGGCAATCACGCATATGAAGGAAGATCGGCAGGAACAATGATGGGAAGTTTTGTACATAGTGAATGGGTGATTGCTGCGAGCTTTTGTGGTTGAAGTATGCTCTAATTTCTTGGTTGAGCAAGAGAGTCAGATACCCATAGTAAAAAGGAAAGAAGGTTAAGAGGGTGAAGGATAGTTAAGCTAAAGAGAATAATAAAGTGATTCACACAAATACAACCGATTTTTGGAAAGAAACTCATCTGGTTAGAGAAATTGTATGTTAATTAGGGTTTGATTGTAAGCAATTTAGAAATTTAGATAAGTTATACATGGAAGTTGGAAGTTTTAAACTTCTGGTAAAATGTTTGAGATAAAAGTTTCTCAAACATAACTCCGAAATAAGTACTTTGAATGTATATAATCGTTATATAATACATGACTACTATCCAACTACGATACACGGTTATATACACTACATGACTTTGACTAAAGTTCAAGGATTTAAATCCCAAAATACATGAGAAAGAAAGATAGGCAATATACATAAGGATATAATGAGATTACAAAGTAACTAGGTAGCTCAAGCACCCGCTACTTCTCATCCTGCTTTCCTTTGCCCTGTGAATCTGAAAACACCACATAAATATAATGAGATTACAAATCTCAATGAGTTCTTTCGTACCCCCTTACAAATCCTCTCTCGGTGTTTTCCTTGTTTGTGAATTATCCTCGTCTATTTTTATCCTGTCTGTGGCTTAGCATAATCCGAGAAATAATGCTAGTTATTCTATACCCAATTTCAACGGAAACCCCAATTTGTATAGCTATACCGAATAATGCTAGGGCCCTAGCTTCGGGTTCATGACTCCCCTCCACTAGGTATGCTACCTGAATCTCGAGATCGTCATCCCCATGGTATCTTTTATTATCTCGGACATTAAGTCTGTTACTCGACACAAGGTCTTGGTTTTTCATTCTATCACTTGGACTTAGACACTTAGGTCTATCACTTGATACTTGGTTATATTCTGTCTCGATACAAAACTATTCGGTTTGCGTTTATACATAACCTAATATTACTTGTTTTGTACCATGTAAATAAACGATTCGTGGACTCAAAGTATTCAATTATCATTAGTAAAGGTTAATAAGGGTGTTAGGGAAGGATTGAACCATTTACCTTGAAAAATATGTAAAAAATCAGTTTGGGACACGGGAACCCGTGTCAATTGGACACAAGCCGTGTTCAAGTTTTTAAAAAATTTTGCAAGATGCAGAGTTGGACACGGGTACCCGTTTCACTTTGACACTGGCCGTGTCCTGATGACAGTAGCCATTTTCTCATTTTTCAAAACTCGGTTTTGTGTCATTTCGCTCTCCAAATGGTTCCAATACTGAGTCCATAACATTCCTAATTTAACAACAGTCCAAAACAACATTAAAACATGTCCAATCAACAACAATCAACTAATCTTATCAAACAAAAACAAGTTTGACATCAAATACGATTTTAACGGTTTTTACACGAAAACATTTCTCGATAACGTACAACAAACCGAAACAACAATTCAACATGACAATTTCATCAATTAAAGTCTAAACGGAGTAAGAACTCACCTTCAAACGGTGAGAACAACGATTGAACCAAAATATGAAATTTCCCAAAACCCTAAGTCACCAACTAGCTTCCAACGCCAAATCGAACTTCAATACTTGCTCAATCTACCTTGGGTTGACTCCTAATCATCTAGGAACCGTCAAAAATCACAACTCACCTCAATCTCTCTAACTCATGAGATTCGCAGCCCCAAAGAAAGAGAAAAGAGGGGATGAGCTTACCTTGCTATGGAGGATGAAAATGGAAGGGAAGATGATGATGATCTCAAGTTTAGGGTTTGGGTTTCTTCTTTCTTCCTTTTTTTTCTTCTTTTCTCTCTTCTTCTCTCGACCTCTCACTCTCTCTTATCACTTTCTTTATTTCTTTTTCCTTTTAAAAACAATCATAAGTGAGGGTTGGGGGTGAAATGACTTCTATGCCCTCACTCAACTCTAATATCCTAAAAATACCCTTTTCTATCTATTATTCACTTAAAAACCCAACACCAATGAATTATTAATCTAGCACTCAATTAACAAAATTTATCAATCGAGCACTAAATTAAATTAATTGGGTTAAACATCAAAATAATTAAATTAATTATTTTGGGGTTGTTACATTACACCCCAACTTGAAAAAAGTTTGTCCTAAAAAATTTATCAAGTCTTACCTCAAGAGAAAAGATACGGATAGTGAGTCCGCATATCATCCTCGAGTTCCCATGTTGCTTCTTCGGGTGAGAATCCATTCCAAACAACCTTAACAATCGGGATCGTTCTGGTTCGAAGTGTCTTTTCACCATGTTCTATGATTTGACTTGGATATGGTTGGAAAGTAAGATTGGGTCAAAGATCAACCTTTTCAAAACTTAGCGGTTGATTAGGATCCTGGTACATACTTTCTCAACTGGGATACATGAAACACATCATGAAGGTTTGACAATGATGGTGGCAAGGCAATACGATACGCCACTGGCCCAATTCTTTCTATGATTTCAAAAGTCCCAATGTATCGACGATTAAGTTTCTTGGTTCGTAGTGCCCGACCAATACCAGTAGTAGGAGTAACCTTGAGAAAAACATGATCTCCTTCTTCAAATTCTAACGGTCTTCTCCGTTTGTCGGCGTAACTCTTTTGACGACTCTGAGCTGCCTTCATTCTCTCCCTGATTTGGTGGATTTTTTCCGTAGTTTCCTGAACCAAATCTGGTTCCAATAGCCTTCTTTCACCTACATCCTACCAACAAAGAGGTGTCCGACATTTCCTCCCGTACAATGCCTCATACGGATCCATTCCAATGCTGGAATGATAACTGTTATTGTAGGCGAACTCCACTAATGGAAGATGATTCTCCCATTTGCCACCACTATCAAGCACACAGGCCCATAGCATGTCCTCTAGGGTCTGAATAGTCCTTTCTGTCTGGCCATCTGTCTGAGGATGCTAAGCTGTACTCATGAAAACTTTGGTTCCCAAGGCCGCGTTCAAAGCTCTCCAAATTTTTGAAGCAAACATTGGATCACGGTCGAAAATAATACTGGTTGGAATCCCATGAAGTTTTACTATATGCTTGAGGTACTCGTCTGCTAGCTTGGAAACTGTATTGTTAGAACGAACCGGAATGAAATGAGTTGACTTGGTCAAACAATCTACAACCACCCATATAGAATCATTACCAGCTTGGAACCGTGGAAGCCCCATCACGAAATCGATAGAAATACTTTCCCATTTCCATTCAGGTATATTCAACGGTTGTAATTGGCCTGCAGGCTTTTGGTGCTCTATCTTAACTCTTTGACAAGTTAAGCATCGAGACACGAATTCTGCAATCTCCGTTTTCATTCCAGGCCACCAATACAGTTGCTTCAAATTCCGATACATCTTGGTAGACCCAGCATGTATGGAGTACTGACTCTCACTTGCCTCTTAATCTCATCATCACCTGGCACACAGATTCTTCTATTGAAACAAATCACACCATCACCGTCTTTGGTGAAACCAGGTAACTATTTTCGAGCTTGAAGCTTCACATCAACTTCTTGTGCTAAGCGAATGTAATTCCTCAATGAACTAGAAATCTGAATATGGCTCAACACCAATTTGTTCCTCTTGGACTTTACCTTCAAATTGAGATCTCTGAAAGACTCCAAAAAGCCATTTCATGAATCATCATTGTGGCAATGTGTAATGACTTTCTGGTTAAAGCATCAGACACTACATTAGCTTTCCCTGGATAATATTTCAATTCGAAATCATAATCCTTCAAAAATTCTACTCATCTCCGTTGCCTATTATTTAACTCCTTCAGATCAAACAGATATTTTAAGCTCTTGTGATCACTAAAGACTTCAAAACGAGAACCATACAGGTAATGGCTCCAAATCTTCAGTGCGTACACAACAGCAGTTAACTCCAAATCATGGGTAAGATAATTCTCCACTTGTTGATTCTGCATCAAAACACATCCCAAACCTTTCCTTGAAGCGTCACTGAAAATTTGAAACCCCAGGGTCGGGTCCAGAATAATGTGGATTGGAGCAGATGTCAACTGGTCCTTTAACTCCAAAAAGCTTTCCTCACAATCAGAGTCCCACAAAAACGGTTGGTCCTTGCTAGTCAATTGGGTGAGCTGAAGTACCAACTGTGAGAATCCCTGGATAATCCTTCTGTAGTATTCTGCTAATCCTAAGAAACTCCTTACTTCGGTAACAGTGGATGGTCGTTCCCAAACACTGCTTCGACCTTACTAGGGTCCACTGCTACATCATTCTAAGAGATTACATGCCCTAGAAATTTAACTTCGAACATCCAAAAATCACATTTCGTCGGCTTAGCATACAGCTGTTTCTCTCGGAGCACGTTAAGAACTATTCGAAGATGTTGCACATGATCCTCAATTGTCTTAGAGTACACCAAGATATCGTCAATGAATACCACAACAAACTGATCCAGATACTGGTTGAAGACTCGGTACATATAATCCATGAATACTGCCGGAGCATTGGTTAGCCCGAATGGCGTCACTACAAACTCGTAATGCCTATACCTAGTACGAAAAGCTGTTTTCAAAACATCCAAAGCTCGCACCTTTATTTGATGATAACCTGACCTCAAGTCAATCTTTGAAAACACTCCTGCTCCTTAGAGTTGATCTAGAAAATCATTGATCCTTGGCAATGGATGCTTGTTCTTGATTGTCATCTTGTTGAGTTGTCGGTAGTCGATGCACAATCTCATGCTACCATCTTTCTTCTTAACTAGCAGAACTGGAGCACTCCATGGTGAAGCACTCGGTCGAATGAATTTCTTGGAAATGAGTTCTTCAAGTTTGGGACTTAAGCTCTCTTAATTCTAACGGAGACATCCTATAGGGAGCAATAGAAATTGGTCTCGTGCCCGAACCAATTCTATCGAGAATTCTACTTCACGATCTGGAGGTAAGGATGACACTTCCTCGAGAAAGACATCAAGAAACTCATTAACAACTTGAACAGAAGTTAGGCCTAAACCTGTTTCAGAAGTGGATGATAACATCATGACATAGGCCTCTGCTACTTGAAACAGACACTGACTTGCAGAAGTAAAAGAGATTGCGACTTCGGGGTTGGTTGTAGGTAGTGTAGGCAACTCGACCGATTCGGAAGCAAAGATAATTATTCTATTGAAGCAATCCAAAGTGACATGATTGGCGGACAACCAACTCATACCCAAAACGATGTCCATACCCTTCATTGGCAAACAAAGAAAGTCTACGACAAATGTCCTATCCCCTATAATAAGCAAACAATTTTCACATAGGGTCTGAGTCTGAACACCCCGCCTCAGCAGCCATGAAAATAGTAATCGATTGAGGTAGCTGTGTTAAAGCTAGGCCCAACCGTTCAGCACATGCTTGTGCTATGAATGAATGAGTGGCACCGGAATCATATAACATACTTATAGGCTTATAGAAAAGAGATCCCGTACCCCTTAACAGATTATCAGAAGGCTTGACTTTTCTGGCATCCAAGGTGTAAAATTTTCCTTGGATTGGAGCAGTAGATCCTGATTGAACTTTCTGTCCTGCCGGACAATTACTAGCATAGTGACCTTCCTGCTTACAATAATAACACTGAGAAGTTCCAATGCGACATTCACCTCTATGAAATCTTCCGCACTTAGAACAAGTCCCGAATTTCTTAGAATCTGACTTCTGAACTTGCTTTCCCTTGTTGAGATTCCCTTTTGGTCCCATCTGAGAGTTAGAAGATCCTGCACCCTTCTTACCATAACAAAACTCCCTTTTTCTGGCATACAGATTCCTCAAGTCTCCTTTTACAACATAAGCTTGCTGCACCAGAGCAGCATAACTAGTGCAAGCAAATGAACCAAAGCTGTGAGCAATATCCTCTCTCAGTCCATGTTTGAACCTCTTAATCTTCCATTGGTCATTCGTAGCATAGGAGGCAAATTCATAAAACTGATATAACTCCTCAAATTTAGTGACGTATTGAGCTACCGTCATATCATTTTGCTTCAGAGCTAGGAATTCTTCTTCTTTCTCTCTCTTCATTGCTGTGGGAAAAAATTGATTAACGAACATCCGACGGAAGTTCTCCCAAGTCACAGGTGTATCCTGATTCACCATTAATGCATGAGCGTTCCTCCACCAGGTATCTGCTTCACCTTTGAGCATATGGGTAGCCAACCGGACCTTCTCATCATCATCACTTTGAAGAGTTCTAAAAATCTTCTTAATATCATCTATCCAACGATGGGCTTCCATAGCTTCAAGTCATCCTCTAAACTCGGAAGGATGCATTTTGAAAAATTTGGAATAAGCCTGGTGAGGATCAACTTGTGGTGGTGGTGCCTGAGGCTGCACCAGTGGGGGATTCTGTTGCACATTGAACATTTGTTGCATCATCATCTGCTGATTATGCATCATTTCTTGATGCATCTGTTGCTGATTGTTCATCATTTGCTGGTTCATTTGTTGTTGAGCTTGCATGGTTTGGAGCATTGGCTGCATCCAATCCGGAATTGGATTTTGGGGAACTTCGGGTCTTGGTCGAGGATTGCGTCTTGGTCACCCTGCCATAATTTTGCATACAATGCACCAATCACTTTGGGGGATGTTACAATCTTGTGGGACTATTTTAAGAACTTGAAATTTTAGATTGTTATGACTCTCGGATTTCAAGATTTGATAACTTATTATTTGGTAAATATTTGATTTGTGTAACACCCCATGTATTTCATATTTAATGAAATATGAGAATGCACCTAAAAACATACATCCGAGTAATATTTCTTATTAAAGACATTCAACAAACTAAAACTTTGATGACAACTCATCTTGATCTTCTCCTTTTTAACCATCATGAATTCAAAAAGGCTACTCAACAACTATAAACCAAAGTTTATAAGTCATTATTACCTATTGTTCAACATCTCAAATAGAAATATAAACAGCAATACAAAAATTTAACAAAGTACAAGTTATAATATGGTAATACATCATAAAACTAGGGAACTAAGCAACATGTCTAGAGGATTTCCAAAATCCATCATATCATCATCATCATCTAGCAAACTGCTACTCATGCTTCTTTGCTTTTCCTTTTCCCTGTTTCTCTGTAAAAATAGCAAAACATAAACAGTGAGATAAAATCTCGGTGAGTCCTTTCGTGACCCCTCACAACTCGACTCACAGTGTTTTATTCATTCTTTTACTCGTAGCCCAAGTCTGGATAGCTACATACATCATGGCATTAGCACAACACTGGTAACCACTACTCGGTGAACCCAATCTGGTAATATCATATTAGCGGGCAAACATGGACGGGACCTAGGTTCCGGGCTCATGACTTCCCTACCTTAGTATTCTAAAATCTTGAGGTCGTCACCCCATATTTTCATATTTAACTTGGCTACCAAAGTCTCTAATGGAACACCAAGTCCATCAATTAACATTTGTTTGTGTATTCTCTCTCGGTACACATCATATGGTTTGCGTTTATACATAACCTAATATTACTTGTTTTCTACCATGAAAATAAACGATTCGTGGACTCAAAGTATTCAATTATCATTAGGATAGGTTAAGAAGGGTGTTAGGGAAGGACTGAACCATTTACCTTGAAGAACAAAAAAAAAACAGTTTGGGACACGGGCCCTCGTGTCAATTGGACACAGGCTGTGTCCAAGTTTTTAAAAAAATTTGCAAAATGCAGAGTGGGACACGGGTACCCGTATCACTTTGACACGGGGGGTGTCCTGAAGATAGTAGCCAAAATTGCAAGATGCAGATTTGGACACGGGTACCCGTGTCACTTTGACACGGGCTGTGTCCTGATGACAATGGCCATTTTCTCAGTTTTTAAAACTCGGTTTTGTGTCATTTTTCTTTCCAAATGGTTCCAATACCGATTCCATAGCATTCCTTACATAACAACGTTTCATAACAACATCAAACCATGTCCAATCAACAAAAATCAACCAATCATAACAAACAAAACAAGTTTGACAACAAATACGATTTTAACAGTTTTTACACGAAAACATTTCTCGATAACATACCACAAACCGAAACAACAACTCAACATAATAATCAAAGCCTAAACGGAGTAAGAACTCGCCTTCAAACGACGAGGACAACGATTGATTCAAAATACAAACTTTTCCCTAAATTCCCAATTTCAACCCTAATCACCAGCAAAGCTTCCAATCCCCAAATCTAGCTTCCATCCTCCTTTAATCTACTATGGGCTTGCTTCTCATCCTATATGTACCTTCAAAAACCATCTTGACCTAAAAATCACAACTCACCTCACTCCTCAATCTCTTAAATTCGCAACCCAAAGAAAAAGAGAAGAAGGGGATGAACTTACCTAGTGGTGGAGAAATGAAGATGGAAGTGAAGATGATGATGGTTCGAAACTTATGGTTTGGGTGGGGTTTTCCTTCTCCTCCTCTTCTTCTTCTTCTTCTTCCTCCTCCTCCTCCTCCTCCTCCTCCTCCTCCTCCTCCTCCTCCTCCACCTCCTCCTCCTCCTCCTCCTCCTCCTCCTCCTCCTCCTCCTCCTCCTCCTCCTCCTCCTCCTCCTCCTCCTCCTCCTCCTCCTCCTCCTCCTCCTCCTCCTCCTCCTCCTCCTCCTCCTCCTCCTCCTCCTCCTCCTCCTCCTCCTCTTCTTCTTCTTCTTCTTCTTCTTCTTCTTCTTCTTCTTCTTCTTCTTCTTCTTCTTCTTCTTCTTCTTCTTCTTCTTCTTCTTCTTCTTCTTCTTCTTCTTCTTTCTCTTTTCTCTTCTCTCCCTCGACTTCTCTTCTTTCTTTTCTTTCTTTCTTTTATTTTTTTCTTTCTTTTAATAGTCACTTAAGTGTGAGTGAGGGTGTGGTGGTGTTAAATGACCATCATTCCCTGACTCTCTTCTCAATTCCCTAATAAACCCCCCACATCATTCAATATTTAATTTAGCACTCAATTAATAAAAATTATCAATCAATAAGCACCATAAAAATACTTAAATGGGTTGAACATCAAAATAATTAAATTATTTTAGGGATGTTACAAGTTGAGGGTTTGAAAATATATTGTGAAAGAATCTACATGTCTTATTCTTTGTTGATATTTTTGAAAGTATGAGTTGACGACTTTTGAGTTTTCAACAGCTTTGGGGATAGACTTTGTCAGAACTCTGCATGCTAATAGCAATATGTGTTAGCCTTGGTGCACCATGATTTACTATCAGGCGGGGAGCCTATTATTGATATTTCGAGGCGGGGAGCCTATTATTGATAATTCGAGGCGGGGAGCCTATTATTGGTATTTCGAGCCGGGGAGCCTGTTATTAATATTTATCGGCGGGGAGCCTATTATTTATATTTATCGGCGGGGAGCCTATTTTAGTTCTGTAAAAGTATTACCCCTTATTGTCATTATTATTATTTGGTTTTATACGACTTACTAGATTTCCTGATTAAACTATTTTTTTGTGGAGTCGTTTTAAAATTTATATTATTGTGTCCCGCTTGTTATAATCTTCATTATTTGCTCATTGAGTGGTGACTCACATTGTCTCTTTGTTCTATTTCAGATTCATAGGTCATGTCGAACCGAGTACCTTTGGTAGAGTTTTGTATCTTATTTCTAGGTGATGCTCTCTTTTTGTTTTGGAGAGCCACTAGTTATGTTGTCTACCTTTTCTTTTGTGTCCTTTTGTATATAACTTGTAAAAATCTGTAGTGGCTCTGTTACATTAGTGGGTCATCTTTTAGTTGTTAAATGCAACTTTGTTGGCCTCTATGAGGACCTATTTTGGTTGGTATTCAGTATGTGGACTATACAGGTGTATATAATATTTTGGGATGTCCATATTTTAGAGGAGGTTCTGCAGAAATTTTGGTAGACATATATTCGAAGTATAGGTAGATTAAGTAAAATAACATTGAGTTTAGTAAAGGCTTGCAAGACTTAGGTAATGGTCTGTGTGCCGGTCATGGTCCAATTTGGGTCGTGACATTTTATTATCGAAAGATAAGTTTCTAAACAAAATCTCATTTCCTAACCAAAAAACTTGTGAAATGTTTTTTCCTAATGCAATTTCAATTTTAACACACATGAAATCTCACTAAAATCGTATATGGTTTTAAATAACATTGATAGGAAGATTTTCATGGCATAATTTAAGTAAATATTTGTATAAAATTTTATTTAGACATTTTTTTTAGGAAAACAATTTAATTAGTTGCGCCCATAATTTCATGCTTATTCTTTTTTGACTCACAATAGGCCAATTATATTTTGAAAGAGACTCTAAAAGTTAAGTGGGTCCAAATTGAACTATAAAGTGAAAGATAATATAAACTATTTCAAAAGACAAGTTGTGTGATCAAGCTCAATTGGTGTTTGAATTTGGTGTATAGATGTTTGGTTGTTTTGAAACTTTGTGATTTGTAATGTTCAGTGTGATTGAGTGTTGGCTGGGATAGATTAGAAACACAGGGATAGAAAAAACCGCTGTGTTTGAAAAACATTGGCACCCATGTTTCTTTTTATGTAACAGTGAATTTTTGGTAACCTTCCAACTTGTTTTATTCGTAACCTTTGATCCGAAACTCCGATTTATGTGTTCTTGGATGTGTAGGAAAGCTAACGAAAAGATATACAACTATAAATAAACTATGAATTGTCTTTTTAAACACATTCTAAGAAGTCTTCTTGATCTATCCTAACCATCACCCTTGGTGTATAGTGAAATGTCATTGACTATGACGATTATGGTAAAGCAACTGATTGAGGTATATTGTGATGATTGATGTGTTGTGTAAGACTGACTCGAGAGAGAAATACATATGTACATATACGTAAAAACATGATGAAGGAATAATTGAACGAAGTGACGCACTTTGGGGAGGAGTCATGAGCCCTGGTCCAAGACTCTCATGTAGGAACCAGTCTAATATGCCGGGTTAGGGTTTCCCGCTCGTGCAGATTGTAGCATTTAGAATATATGTAAGACTTCATCTCTTTGGGAAGGTGTCGTGGGTAATAGGTAGTGTAAGTAGGAAGGGAGGTCATGGTCCCAAGCATACTGCTCGTCTTATGCTCTTCTGAATTGTTGGGTGACGGGTCTCCGCCGGAGGTTGGGTAGCATTTATATTATGTCAGACTTTGTCATCACTTTGAGTGCATTAAAGGCTAATAATATGGTAAACTACGCCTTAAGAGGTATTAGTGAGGTGCGTGTTGGGAACTCATTGAGACTTCTTTGAAATCTCACCCTTTATGTGTTTTGTGGTTTTCAAATAAGCAAGGAGGTCGGGCTATGCATAGAAAAGATATTTCAGTTTTGAAGAAAATGTCTCAACTTATGATTTTGATTGTAAAATGATACCCTTATTTTGATGAAAATGGTCTTTTTGTAAAGTTATTCTATTGTACTTAAACATACTCAAAGTCATGGAAGGATCAATGGATTTTCTTTTGAAAAAATATTATTAAAATATGATTCTTGTACTTTCTATTTGCTGAGCTAATAGTAATTTCAATAGTTTAAGATGTACTTAGTTTTATAATGTATTCTGTATAAAAAGGATTTTGAAGGTATTTTATGGTTGATATTCATATATCTGCATCTAAATATTATATATCTATACTCCGTTGGACTTCTTGTCTCTTGTGATTTCCTAAAAAGGATTTCAATTTTAGAATCGGAAAGGATACTTATGAGGGTTTCCGTGAGTCAGATAAGAGTCTATTATACATTTTCATTTTACATCTATATCAGTCAAGTAATAATCATATTGGTCTTCTACTTAGTTTCCTTTTTTCTTTTAAATTATCAATTTAGTTTCTATAATTTGTGTTCCATATCATTTGTTTGTGAACTCACGACTTTGAACAAAAAATAAATATGAGAAAACAGTTATTTAATTGCATAAGTAATTTTTTGTATAAGCTATAATATCAACTTTAATTATAATCATATGTATGATTTGATTTTTATGCAAAAAGAACAACATGAATCCTTGAATTAGACAATGATACTTTGGTATCCTTGAGATAGGAAGAACTCATTCAACAAAAATCATACTTTTCATATGATTCATTCTTTCAGTTCCACGTGTCGGTGAAAGCCAACATTAGATCAAAGAGAGTGGACTAAACTACAATCATTCCAAACCTTCACTGCCCTATTCAAAATTGATGTCTTGTTTTTCTTGAAAATTGCCAATTTAACTGCATTGTTTGTGATGTCCAGGTGGCACGATTTTCCTACGTCATTCACAAGACCTAGACAACACTCGTTGCTAACTGTTTGATTTCCAACAAATACACCTAAATATACTTGTTGACCACAATTTGGCGTCAATTTGGTTACACATTTACTTAAATAATTCGCATACGATGACGATGGCCTTGGAGCATAATTCAACCCACTAGAAGGACCGTGAGATGGTGGATGAAGAGTTTCAGAACCAACAGACATTTTCAATAACAAAGTAAAGCTGATGAAAAAGGTCACAACTATATAAAATCTGTTCGTTGATGCCATGGTCTTTTAAAAGATTGTTTTATGTTCAAGGTTTTGTAGATGTTGTATCTGAGTTAAATGGAGGAAAAAGAAAGTCATATTTATAGTATAAATATTACAATCTTAATGTTCAAAAGTATTTAATAGATTGTTCTAACTCTTTTAAAACCGCAAAAGCAAATATATGTGTTCTGGAGTGGGCTCGAAGGCCAATTTTGTACAACAGGCCCATCGCGGCCCAATATCTAACTTGCTCCGCAAGATGCGGCCGGCCCCGCAAAAACCGCAACGGCTAGAACGCCAACAGTATATATACCACACCAGCATGTGGCTTCAGGTATGTTTTACTCACCTTGTGACCACCTGCCCGTTGAAACACCTCTGACTTGAGCGTTGGAGTGTCTTTGCAGGTACCACCCGCGTGCGGCTCAGAACTCGGTCCTTCATCCCAACGACCGAGCAGCATCATCAGGCAACAACAACTCATCGTATTGATCAGGTACGATCAATTGGCGACCACAGTGGGAGGCACCTGCACCAGGTCAGCTTAAATTCCTGATCGTCGCGATCGACTACTTCACCAAGTGGATAGAAGCAGAGCCACTTGCAACCATTACCTCAGCGAAGGTATCTAAGTTTTTTGGTCGAAATGTGCTCGCCCGCTTTGGAGTGCCCCAACAACTGGTGACTGATAATGGAACTATTCAGAGCGGCCTAGAAGACGGTCGCCGTCGCATGCTCCACAATATCATGAACCTCCAATTGCTGACAGATTCCTTGGTCAGCCGGTCGGCCTTTACGGTTTGCCGGTCGACCAAGCTTATGCCACCATGCAGCCCTACGGGCAGAATCTCATCCCGACCGGACAAGGGCCTTTCACCAGCGAAATCAGGTGTTATCGAATCCCAAGGGACCTGAGGAAGCCCCCAAACCTGAACAAGTTTAACAGCCGCGGGGATCCAGATAAACACCTCATGTACTTCAACAAATACTGTAGCTATAGGGAGCTGGGACGGACGATGAAGTGCAGACTTTTTCCACAGTCGCTCGAAGGCCGGGCGTTAGAATGGTGGGAATCCCTGCGTCCCAACTCTGTCTCTTCTTAGGAAGGTCTTGTGGCAATGTTCTTGGCCAATTATACAGCCAACCGTTGTCAGTATCGTTATGAAGAGCACTTGGATTCGGTCATCCAAGGAGAAAATGAATCATTAAGGGAGTATATCGATCGGTTCATGACAGAGGCTGACAGAGTCCGCAACCTATCAGACACGGACAAATTGAAGTATCTCAAACATGGTATAAGAAAGAACCACAGATTTGCTGAAGAGTTCTCTTTGAACCGCTACTACGACCTCGGCCTGTTCCTTAGAAGGGCCAACGACCATATGGGCTACGAAGAGCAATTGGCCGCCAACAAGGGCGCCCGCGCGCGTCCCAAGGAAGAGAATGGCAAGCCGGTCAAGGGGCAAGACCATGACAGTAAGCCCGAATACCGGCCCAAGAAGTACGAGCATCGTACAAAATTGAACACTCCGATCGCGCAGATCTTCACGGAGTGCCAGAACAATGAGTTTACTGGTGTGAGGCGACCTGATCCTTTGGTGTTGAAGAAAGGAGGTCGGCCTACTAAGAAATATTGCAGATACCACACGAGCTGAAGGCGGCACTAACCAACCCGCCCATCATGACCAAGCCGCAACCAGGGGAGACACTTTACTTATACTTGGCCATAACAGACGAGGCCATGAGCGCTGTTCTCGTAAGAGAAAGCGACCTGAAGCAGAACCCGGTCTACTTCGTCAGTAAGGTATTTCAAGGCCCAGAGATCAGATACCAGAAGATTGAGAAGCTAGCCTTAGCATTACTTGTGGCCACCCGTAGACTGCGCCCTTATTTCGTGGCCCATCAGGTCATTGTGAGGACCGACCAGCCTATCAGACAAATCCTTCACCGACCTGACCTAGCAGGGCGTATGATCAAGTGGGCTGTGGAACTCAGTGAGTTTGGGATCAAGTTCGAGGCTAGATCGGCCGCTAAGGCCCAAGTGTTGGCCGATTTCATTGCTGAGATGACTCCAATACCAGACGATCAGGCCATCACGACCTGGACTTTGCACGTAGACGGATCCTCCAACAGCAAAGGAAGTGGGGCCGGTCTGATACTTGAAAACTCGAAAGGACTTACAGTTGAAGTGTCATTAACTTTCGCATTTCACACCTCAAACAACCAGGCCGAGTATGAAGCGTGCATTGCTAGGCTACAGCTGGCCAAAGAATTCAACGTTGACCGTGTTGAACTCCACTCTGACTCTCTACTGGTAGTCTCCCAAATTCAAGACCTTTACGACGCAAAGGACGATGTCTTGAAAAATTATTTGGCCAAGGTAAGGGATCTGCTCAAGCAATTCGACCGAGCAGAAGTTAAGCACGTCCCCAGGACAGAGAACGTTCGGGCTGATATCCTATCAAAGCTAGCTAGTACAAAGACTCCTGGGAACCACAGAAGTCTAATCCAGGAAACGCTGACACGACCGAGCGTATCAACCAAGCCTGCCCAACCATCCATTCTAGCGGTCGACTTGGACAGAGACTGGATTACTCCTATCTTGCAATATATTCTCAATGGAGTAGAACCTTGCGACCAGAAGGCAGCAAAACTCCTGAGGTTGCGGGCGACCAAGTACTCAGTGATCGAAGGAAGACTATATAGAAGGGGCTTTTCATCCCCATTGCTGAGATGCCTTACGTCGGTCGAAGCCGACCATGTATTGAGAGATATTCATGAAGGGGATTGTGGTAGCCACCAAGGTGGTCGGTCGATTGCTAAGAAGGCGCTCAGGGCCGGATACTATTGGCTGACCATGGATGAGGATGCTAAGATACTTGTTCAGAAATGCAAGAAATGCCAAATTCATGCCGACGTACACATAGCGCCCTCATCAGAACTACACAGCTTAACCCCACCATGGCCGTTCGCTTGGTGGGGCATGGACCTGCTCGGCCCTTTTCCACCTGCACCAGGTCAGCTTAAATTCCTGATCGTCGCGATCGACTACTTCACCAAGTGGATAGAAGCAGAGCCACTTGCAACCATTACCTCAGCGAAGGTATCTAAGTTTTTTGGTCGAAATGTGCTCGCCCGCTTTGGAGTGCCCCAACAACTGGTGACTGATAATGGAACTCAGTTCGCAGATAGAAAGTTCAGAGAAATGCTGGCCGACCTAGGCGTGAAACAGCGTTTCACCTCGGTCGAGCACCCACAAACCAATGGCCAGGCAGAAGCGGCCAACAGGGTAGTACTACGCGGACTGAAAAGGAGGTTGGACGAAGCTAAGGGCAATTGGGCAGAAGAGCTACAGTCGGTCCTTTGGGCCTACAGAATGACCCCCCACTCATCGACCGGGGAGTCACCATTTAGACTTGTTTATGGTACTGACGCTGTCATCCCGATTGAGATGGGAGAGCTAAGTTGGAGGACGACCAACCCACCAACCCCGGCCGCAAATGAGCAAGCAACAAGAGAAGAGCTCGACCTGGTTGACGAGCTGCGAACCAAGGCGTCACTTAGGGAGCAACTCATCAAACAGAAGGTCGCTGCCAGGTACAATGCCCGCGTCCAGAAGAGGGAATTCTCCATTGGACAGCTAGTCCTTAGGAGGGCCGACGTAGGGAATAAGAACGCTCGCCAGGGAAAGCTCGCCCCCAATTGGGAAGGACCATACCGTGTCATCAGCAAGACTGGAAAGGGAGCTTACGAGCTGGAAACTATGGAAGGGGCGACCATCCCCAGAACATGGAATGCTGATAAGTTGAGAAAATATTATGTTTAAGTTGTAAACATCAATCGATCAATAAAGAACAGGCGGTCGCTCTTTTTCCCCACAGGGGTTTTTTACCGAGGACCGACCTTAAAATTCGACTTGTGCTTTATTTTCATGCAAATTGTATGCACGGTCGCTCACCATGCGAGTAGCAGTCGAGCGACCAGTAGAGTGCCATCGAATGGCCCAAACAAGAGCCGCCGAGCGGCCTAAAAGAGTTCCATCGAATGGCCCAAACGAGAGCCGCCGAGCGGCCTAAAAAGAGTGCCATCGAATGGCCCAAACGAGTTCCGCCGAGCGGCCTGAAAAAGTGTTACCGTATAAAGTGACCCATAAAAAATTCAAGGTCGCGACCGACCGTAGCAAAAAAAATCAAATCGAATTACAAAGCAATTAAACAGGCCAAATTCATGGAAAAATTGTCATCGATTACAAACAAAGACGCCTTGGTCGAAAAATTACAATTCAAACACCGCTCGCAGGCGGGCCAAGATTACAATTCAGAAGAAAATTACAAGTTAAGGGTCGCTGGGGGCCTGATAGATGACCGCCTCTTCTTGAAGAACCTTTCCCTTCGACATCTTCTTGGGGCGGACGATCTGTTGATCGGTCGCACGATGTGTGCTTTGAACAATCTCGCGATCGACTTCCAAATCAGGGTAGAGGATCTTGATCTGGCTGACAGCATTTTCAAATTGACCCTCCGAAGCTCCCTTTGCCCGGTCAAGAACGTCTTTATAGCGACCTCTAAACTTGTTCTTTTCCACCTCCACTGCATCCAGGTCAGTTTTCAGCCCAACGACCTGGTTCGACAGCTCTTTATTCTTGGAAGAGAGGCGTTCGACCTCTTTCTCAGCTGTTTCCTTGTCAGCGACCGCCTTGTCCAGAGCAGACTCAGCCAGTGTTTGAGCAGAGACAGCAGCCACAAGCTGGCGTTCTGCTTCGACAAGCTTCCTCTCATTGTCAGCGGCCGCTTCGATTCTCGGTTCGAGCTCCTTCATTTTCTTGAGCAGGTCGTCTCGCTCGCCCCTCATTTCTGCGAGCAATGACAAGGCAGAATTCAATTTAAAATTTTTATCGACTAGGTCGTCTTCAAGCAATGAATACCTATGGGCAAGGCGCCTACCTTCCAGGCGATCTGATTCTTCGTCTTGGTATTTCTTGAACAGAATACCAGCGGCCTTCATTGCATCGGCCATCACCTCGAAAGGTTCCTCCTTGAAACGAGCACAGTCTTCATCACCCAACCCAAGCAGGTCGATTTTGGGCGACCGGTTGTGCCCGTGGCTTTTTCCACTCTTATGCTTCTTTTTCTCGCCCCCATCATCGACCGACCTATTCCTTTTGGATTTTCCTTGATTTTTGGGTGGGCTGCTCAGGTCAATGGCTTGTGCTGGTGTGCCCGCCCGAGGAGTATGACGACCGGGCTGAGACCCAGTTCCGGCAGGTAGGGGCGTGCCTTCGGGTTGAGCTTCAGGAATTCCGCGGACGGGCGAAGCATCGCCATCCTCGGCCGCCCATTGTTCCAAGAGGTCAAAGTCATTCATGTTCGCCATGTCAACTGCAAAGACAAAAGTAGATGGTTAGAAACAGTTAAACAAAACTAAGTGACAGAAAATAAAGTAGGCGAGCGGCCACCGACCAAGAGCGGCCTTGACTTTCTTTTTGCCACGAGCATCCACAATGTTTTTAACCTTGATGCGACCCTCAGGGACTAGGGACGCAATCCTTCTCAGTCTTTGGATCGTCCCCCTGTCCAGGTCATCAAGTTCAGCGTCCTTGAAAGCGTACTGGCCCGGTTTTTTTGAGAAGTGGTCAAAACTCCACACCGTGGGAAACACGGGCGTTCCTTCCTGATCATCTTTGGACATTTGGGCGATCCCTCGTTGGGCCTCGACCGAGTTAGGAACAACCCAAAAGAATTCCCTTTTCCACCCGGTCGTCAATGATTCCATGTAGGGCTTGAAAAAGTTGTATGTTGAACGGTTTTTGAACGAAACCGCTTCCTTGCGGGCACCCTTGGAGCCTTTTTCATAAATATAGCTCATTTCGAACAAAGTGAAAAACAGTCTTACGGAGACCGGCCGTCTCAGAGCAACGAGAACATCTTCGTATGCCTGCAGGAACGCCCAAGCGTTCGGGTTTAGTTGAGAAGGGGCGACCTGCAGATAGCGTAGAACCTGGCGTTGGAACCTGGTGAATGGTGGAATTATGCCCATGCGCTCGAAAACGATGCGGTACATCGTAAATTTCAGCACATCAGTCCAGGCCGCAACATCTTCCCCTTTAGCCATGCCTTCAACTCTCCAACCTTCGTTCAGCCCGGTCGCCAGATACTCTAGGTCCTGGCTTCCCTGTTGAAGTTTGCTGCGTTGACCTCTCAGGTTAAGAGAAACCCAAGACATATCTATTGCAGCTGCGACCTCAGGATCTTCTCGTTGGTCGCTTCGTTGGCCTCTGTCGGCCGTTTCAGTGTCGTCGGCCGCAGCCTGGCCAATACCTTCATCGCTAGCAACCCGCGCGTTGCTTTCTGCAGTGTCTTCAACCACAGCCTCGGTGAACGGCGCCCCACTTCTGTCCGGCCGAGTCCCGGATTCGCTAGAGGAAGACCAGTTCTGAGTCGAAGACTCAGAGAAAGATTCGTCGTTAGAAGAAGACGACCGGGCGTGCGCAGAACCTTGCTCCACTGGTCGAGTCATGTTGTTTGGTCCGCGCCGGGACTCCCAAGATGCGGCGGGTTTGTTTGGTCCGCGCCAGAATGATCCTGTGGAGGGGAATAAACGTCAAGGTCTAACTCGCGCGTGGGAAGGGGTCGACGTGGTCGTCCCCAGACCTGACACCCCCTCCACCAGGTGAAACATAAATGGAAATAAAGAAAGGGCGGTCGCAGTTACCTGGAATTAGAGCAAGTTGATTACGAGCGAGCTTTAGCGAGAACGAGCGAGCTTCGGCGTTAGCGAGCGAGCTTTGGCAGGAGCGAGCGATCAGCGAGAGTAGAGGAAATCGAAGAAACGTGTAAATGGAAATTCCCTTGAACCCTATATATAATGGGCCAACCATCACCATGGGCCGGAGGCGAAGAGGCGCCACTCTTCGCGTGCCATCATTACTTAAACTCCTCGAGTCTCTAAACGTCACCTCATTAAAGTAACTGTCGCCTCAGCATTCATGACGATTGATTGTCAGGCGTCACCCCCGAGACGGCACCTGGCCCCGTGTGACCAGGTCGCGTGGCAGCGACCACGCAATCAACTAATTAGCGATCGACCAGGTTACGTTCGAGCAGTCTTCGTTCCAGAACGGTCGTTTGTAACCACCTTGGGGGGCAAGGAATCAAGCCTTAGCCCGCCTCCAGGCGACCTAGGCTTGGGGGGCAACTGTTCTGGAGTGGGCTCGAAGGCCAATTTCGTACAACAGGCCCATCGCGGCCCAATATATAACTTGCTCCGCAAGATGCGGCCGGCCCCGCAAAAACCGCAACGGCTAGAACGCCAACAGTATATATACCACACCAGCATGTGGCTTCAGGTATGTTTTACTCACCTTGTGACCACCTGCCCGTTGAAACACCTCTGACTTGAGCGTTGGAGTGTCTTTGCAGGTACCACCCGCGTGCGGCTCAGAACTCGGTCCTTCATCCCAACGACCGAGCAACATCATCAGGCAACAACAACTCATCGTATTGATCAGGTACGATCAATATGTTTCTTGTTAAAATGTTAAATGATTTCTTATCGAAAGATAAGTTTCTTATCAAAATCTCAGTTCCTAACCAAAAGACTTGTGAAAAGTTTTTTCCTAATGCAATCTCAATTTTTAAAAGTAACACACACATGAAAAATCACTGAATTCATATATGGTTTAAAATAACAATGATAGGAAGATTTTCATGGGATAATTTAAGTAAATATTTGTATAAAATTTTCTTTAGACGTTTTTTTAGGAAAATAATTTAATCAGTTATGCCCATAATTTCATTCTCATATTTTTGACTCAAAATAGGTCAATTATATTTTGAAAGAGACTATATAAAAGTTAAGTGGGTCCAAATCGCACTATAAAGTGATAGATAATATAAACTATATCAAAAGACAAGTTGTGTGATCAAGCTCAATTGGTGTTTGAATTTGGTGTATAGATGTTTGGTTGTTTTGAAATTGAGTGATTTGTAATGTTCAATGTGATTGAATGTTGGTTGGTATATATTGGAAACACTTGGATTGAAGTTAAAGACACAAAGTCAGCATTTTTGCACACAGATAGAAAAAACGGCCGTGTTTGAAAAACACTGGCACCCGTGTTTCTTTCTATGTAATAGTGAATTTTTAGTAACCTTCCGACTTATTTTATTCGTAACTTTTGATCCGAAACTCCGATTTATGTGTTCTTGGATGTGTAGGAAAGCTAACGAAAAGATATACAACTATAAATAAACTATGAATTGTATTTTTAAATACATTCTATGAAGTCTTCTTGATCTACCTTAACCATCACCCTTGGTGTATAGTGAGTTGTATCTATTTGTCGATTTGGTTTTGAAAAACTTATCAAATGTCATGGACTATGCTGATTATGGTAAAGCAACTGATTGAGGTATATTATAATGATTGATGTTCTGTGTAAGACTGACTCGAGAGAGAAATACATATGTACATACACGTAAAAACATGATGTAGGAATAGTTGAACGAAGCGACACACTTGGGGGAGGAGTCATGAGCCCTGGTATAAGACTCTCATGTGGGAACCTGTCTGATCAGTACCTTTACCTTGCCTCGGGTAGGACCAGGATGGTAGTAGATAGAGCTCCTGCTTGAATAGGCGGGGCTTCAAAGTGATATTGTGTAGTTTTAGAGTGATCCCGGGTAGGGTACCCTGCGATGCCAATCCGACGCTCAAGTCAGTATTGAGAAAAGTAGAGGGTAGCAAGGAATGAGAATGTACCTATTTTTGTCAATGTGTGCCAGTATTTATAGGTATCTGTGCCAGCTCAGAGCCGATAGATCGATCGGGTTAATCTGAGCCATTGATACATGATAGTAATAAATGGGCTGATCTTTGGGCTGATCCAAGTCTATTGCTCCAGTTGGGCCTCACGGCCCAGTCCAGAACAGTTTCCCCCCATGCCGAGGTTATTCCGGAGGATTACCTTGTCTTTAGGTTGTTACTTTCGGTGCCCTCAGAAGCCAGCTCGCTCCTTGTCACCACCCGAGTTAGACCATGACGGGCGCACATACTATTATTGCATTTGTCTGGCAAGGCTCAACAAACTAAACTTGACATGGAGAATAATCATTATATTAAACCTATAATAATCTATATTTGAAGAAGTTTCTAACGGAAATTTGGCAAAACCTCCTCTAAAATATGGACATACGGAAAATAATAAATACACATGTCTAATCAAAACTAACAATACCAGCCAACATAGGTCCTCACATAGGCCAACAGAGTCATATCAACTACTATCAGACAACCCAATATTATAACAGAGCCTCTAAAGAGTTTACAAGGCAATAAATACAACGACAAAAGGGAATATATAGGTTATATATATATAGTGGCCCTCCAAAACCAAAAAGGGGCGTCACCAAGAAGTAAGAGACTAGACTCTCGCAGAGGAGCTCGGTTTAACACGAATCTGGGAATCTGAAACATATAAAAGATACGATGTGAGTCACCACTCAGTGAAAAAATAATGAAGAGCATAACAAGCGGGACACGATAATACCGATCATAAAATGATTTTCATGAAAATCATTGTTAAATAAGTAAGTAGTATAAAGTCATAAATGGGGTAATACATATACATAATTGAAATAGGCTCCTCGCCAAGAAATATCAATAATAGGCTCCCGCCGCCTCGAAATATCAACAATAGGCTCCCCGACTAACGATAAATCATGGTGCACCAAGGCTAACACATACTGCTGTTAGCATGCAGTGTTCTGACAAAGTTTTACCCCAAATCGTTTCGAAACTCCATTAAAATAAACTCATATCTATAAAAATATCTCAATCACAAATATCAAACCAAATGTCCAACAAAATCCATTTATTTAAAATTTGCAAACTGTATGATCATAATACAATGTCCCTCTAAGAAAACAAAGTACTTCTAGTAAGCATAAGCGAAAGATGATGTCAAACAAGTTTAAATGTGAGTGAAAAGAAATATATAGGACTTGTCATAGTCCCCATTATTTACTCACCAACTTCCTAAGCCGCTGAGAGATGCCGAATACCGATACCGCTAAGATGAATTCTTTGAGTCTATATTATGATAAAGCTAAATCAATATTCTAAATAAAATACATGTAATTACTCACTTGAAATTACTCACTTTTCTTTTGGATCCTAGTAAATTCCATTCATAGACATTAAAGCTTCTTAATACCTTACTTTAACTATCCTTACTATTTCTAACTCACCAACAATTTAGTTTCAACCTCTACTCATATAAGCGTAACTACCCTACTATTAAGTATCCCAAATTAACTACACAACTGATATGATTTGGCTAGAATTCTAATTTTCCTAAAATCATACCCTAGCTTCAAAGTTTCTAAACCAAAGAGATGATTATTCTTTACCTCAAGATGTTGCACTTGTATTATACACGTTCTCTTCTACCTTCGATAAAGAAACAAAACACCTTCTCTTCTACCTTTGAACCTTGTCTCGTTGGATCCCTTTTTGCTGTCTCTTTACATATATGCATCAACCCACAAAATCTAATCTTTGGTTTCCCATCCAAAGCAACATATCCTCACCTTGGCAGCATCACATAGCATGTAATCTTGTTTGTGTTTTTCTCAATTCTCGTTTCCCCTTCACTCTCACTCCCTGAAGTTTCCTATCCCCCCCTGATCGGTATTCTTTCTTTTCTTTTCTAAAGGTCTAGGTGATATCTAACTTTTTATAAAGTTCTAGTATACCTTTTGATTATTCTATTATTTAATATTTAACTTATTGTTAGCTTAAAGGGGAAGTTCTAGCGAGAACTTTATCAGGTTTTGTTGTTTTTTTTTCCTTTTTTTTTTATAAAACATACTACTATATATAATAATAATATATTATATGATAGGTTTAGTCTATATATATAAAGCTACCATCAATTCCCTTAAACTTTCGTTTAATTTTTTTTTAGATAAAAGTTGTAAATCTAAATCATATTTTTAAAATTCGAGAGTGTTACATTTCTTCCCTCCTAAAAAAATTCGGTCCCCGAATTTAGAAATGCTTACCGAAAGATATGAATAAATGTGGATATTTTGATCGCATAGTATCCTCTAACTCCCAAGTAACCTCATCAGAAGAATGATTCCTCCAGATCACCTTAACCGAACCAATCTCCTTATTACGCAGTTTCCTCACTTGCCGATCTACGATAGCTACAAGCTCCTCTTCATAGGATAGATCCTTGTCTACTTGAATCAATTATGGTTGGAGCACATGAGATGGATCAGGTAAATATTTTCTCAACATAGACACGTGAAAAACTGGATGAATGAATCCGAATTCGGGTGGAAGAGCTAATCGATAAGCCACTGTACCCACTCGCTGAAGAATCTCAAATGGACCCACATAACTGGACTAAGTGATCCCTTCCTACCAAACCTCATTACTCCCTTCATTGGGGAAACTCGCAAAAATACATGATCACCTACCATGAACTCTAACTCCCGACGACGGCTGTCCACATAGGCCTTTTGCCTACTCTGGGCGGCTAATAATCGTTCTCGAATCACCATAACCTTTTCCAGAGACTTTTGTACCAAATATGGCCCCAACAACTTAGCTTCAGCTAACTCAAACCATCCAATAGGTGACCTACATCGTCTCCCATATAACGATTCAAAAGGTGCCATTTGAATGCTTGCTTGATAGTTGTTATTATATGCAAATCAATCAAGGGAAGATCTTTATCGCAACTACCCCCAAAGTTCAACACACAAGCACGTAACATATCCTCCAGTATCTGAACAGTCCTCTCTGATTGCCCATCAGTTTGTGGATGAAAAGTTGTACTATGATCTAGTCTCGTGCCTATAGCATCTTGAAATGTTCTCCAAAAATCGAGAAGTGAATTGTACTAAGATCTAGTCAAGACAACTTTTGATGCATATCGAGATGCATCAAACGTTGTCTTGACTGGAAGAAAAGGCGCTAACTTAGTTAAACAGTCGACTATCACCCAAATGGAATCATAACCTTTAGATGAACAGGGAAGTCCAGTAACAAAATCGATCGTAATTCTTTCCCACTTCCATTCCGGTATCTCTATTTGCTGGTGTAACCCTGCTGGTCTTTGGTGTTCTGCTTTTACCTGTTGGCAACTAAGCATTGAGACATAAAGTCTGTGACATCTCTCTTCATCCCACTCCACCAATATCATTGCTTCAAATCTTCATACATTTTAGTTTCTCCCGGATGAACTGTATAGGTAGAATGGTGAGCCTCTTCAAGAAGTGTCTTCCGTAGTTCTTTAACATTTGGCACACACAACCTTTTACCGAACCACAAAACTCCATCTGATCCAATAGAAAAGTCTGACACTTCTTCAGTTTTTACCTCTCTCATTATCTTCTGTAAGGATGGATCTTCCCCTTGAGATTGCTTGATTATATCTACCGTTGTAGATTTAAGATGAGCATTTGCTACAAATGAGTTTGTCTCATTAATTCCAAATGTTACACCCTTAGCTTCCAATTGATGAATGTAACACTCTAAAAATTTAAAAATATGATATTCAGATTTCGAACATTTAGAAAATATATGTATGCATTAAAGTTTATCATATAATTTATCAATTAAAAAGAAATTAAATTGTTCATTTCTTTTACCATATAAAATTATATTTTTTAGGCCATATTACATTTTATACAGACATCGGGAGAAGTGAAACCTTTCAGAAGAGATTCTGCCGAATTTTCGTTAGAAATATAGACAATTTTAGGTTTTGGTATGATGACTGTTCTTTAGTGACCTAACTCTGTTGAGGCTTGCCACATTAGGATAGTGGTCTGTGCGCCGGTCATGGTCCAAATCGGGTCGTGACAAAGTTGGTATCAAAGCCTAGGTTTTGAGTCAATGTGTAATAGAGCCCGGGGACCTTTAGTAGAGTCGTGATTGTGATAATGTACCCGGGCAATATCACACTTGGGACCCTATTAAAGGCCTTTTTAGGATTGTCCATTTCTCTTCCAAAGTCTCTTTAATTCTTCCCCATCCCATGAGTCACCAATAATTTCCGTGCCTTGTCATTAGTTAGATGTCCATCTCATTAGTCCCCATTTCCCGTGATAGAAAATTCTCTTTACTTTATGTCCAAATAATTATTAAGGTGTTAGCAAGTTAATAGGTTGAATGTTATCCTTGACGAGGTCTTCTATACTTAAAAAATTGAGGATTCTTGACTTTGAAGTTTTGGGTTTATTGATGTGTTGATAGTAATGAGAATATTGGAACAAGTTGATTATAAGAAGTAGATGAGGATAGAGATGGAGGAATCCATTGGGATTAAGACTGAAATGTTGTTTTGCTGAAGGTGTGACAAGGACAATTAGTAAAGAAACAAAATAGAATGATACTAGGATGTAAGAACCATGCTTAGTGTGTGTTTTTCATTGTTGTAACTAGTATTGAGAGGTGTTAAAGTTGTTTGTAAATGAGTATCAAAGTTAAATAACTGTCAAAAAAAAATTGTTTCATTGTAGCAAGTCATTTGGACTCATGAATTCTTTGTAGAACATTAGATAACATATTAATTACATGGCATATTCATTTTTCTGAATTCTTTGTGATTTCTAAGAGGAATATTTGTACATAGGGAGATTGATTTTAAAAGTGGTCAGTTTTTCGATGCAATTAGTAAGTAGATGAATTCTGGTATTTGATATTTGATCATTTCAAACATGTTGCGGACAAACTCAGATGAAGGTATACCTTAGTTAGGAACTATTCAGAAATTATAATGAATCCTAAAAGTATCGAGAGCATATCTTGTGTTTTAGTGGTGGATCTGGATCATACATGTAATTTTTGGAATTCTAGGACTTGATCAAAACTATTCATGAATGATTAGTGGAGGTTTTTAAGTATGGTTTAATTCATATTGGGGAGCGTAGATTTAAAAGTGATTATTTATCTTACTACGGACTAACACTACTAGAAAAACAGCTTTTAGCGTCGGCCAAAAGCCCACGCTAAAAGGCCAAAAACGGATGTTAATAGTGAATTAGCGTCGTCGGAGTAGCGTCCATGTCGTGTCGACGCTAAAATGCTCGAAGCTAAATCGTAGCGTCCCATAAATTTAGGCCGACGCTAAATTAGAGTCGGCCAAGCCCACGCTAATTCTGACGCTAATGTCAAGGCCGACGCTATAGTCAACTTTTTGGAAGTCAACTTTTTAAAGGGTAGGGTCGGATCGGCCGACGCTAAATTCAACATCAGGATAGTCAACTAAAAGTGTAGAGTGGGTTTAGGCCGACACTAATCAATTTTTTTAAAAAATAAAAATAAACCTACTTTTCATTTCTACACCTACTCCTATGAGCAATGCCAAATATGTTACGGAAGAAAACCAATATTAGAGAAATTTCAAATTATAATTAATCGTAGGAGATAGTAAAAAGGCCGATATTGTAGTGTCTTTCAGAATATATTACAAGCTTTTACTGATATCAGATTCGTTGTCATCAACAACTAACTAAGCAATGGACAACACCAAATCCGCGCATAACTTAACAGGTGCGATCATATCAGCACTAATGCACCGGATCCCATCAGAACTCCGCAGATAAGCGTGCTTGGGCGAGAGTACTACAGGGATGGGTGACCTCCTGGGAAGTCCTCTGTTGCACCTCTTTTTTAAATTTTTTGCGTCAATTTTCTTTGAAAGAGTAAAATAACGGGTTCATACATTTTCTCGACTAGACATGCTATTTTTGTCCTCCTTGAATTTTTTGGGATTTTTTGGGCCAATAATCGGAGCAAACCGAGTAAGTTGACCCAAAACCGATTTTTTTCTACTAGCGTCTGAAAAGGGAATGTGTACTATTACTGCGCATAACATAACAGGTGCAATCATACCAGCACTAATGCACCGGATCCCATCAAAACTCCGCAGTTAAGCGTGCTTGGGCGAGAGTGGTACTGGGATGGGTGACCTCCTGGGAAGTCCTCGTGTTGCACCTCTTTTTTTAACTTTTTGCCTCAATTTTCTTTGAAAGAGTAAAATAACGGTTTCATACATTTTCTCGACTAGACATGCTATTTTTGTCCTCCTTGAATTTTTTCAGATTTTTTGGGCCAAAAATCGGAGCAAAACAAGTAAGTTGACCCAAAACCGATTTTTCTTTACTAGCGTCCAAAAAAGGGAATGTGTACTATTACTGCGCATAACATAACAGGTGCGATTATACCAGCACTAATGCACCGGTTCCCATCAGAACCCCGCAGTGAAGCGTGCTTGGTTGAGAGTACTACAGGGATGGGTGACCTCCTGGGAAGTCCTCGTGTTGCACCTCTTTTTTTAATTTTTTGCGTCAATTTTCTTAGAAAGAGTAAAATAACGGTTTCATACATTTTCTCGACTAGACATGCTATTTTTGTCCTCCTTGAATATTTTCGGATTTTTTGGGCCAAGAATCGGAGTAAACGGAGTAGGTTGACCCAAAACCGATTTTTTTCTACTAGCGTCCGAAAAGGGCATGTGTACTATTACTGCGCATAACATAACAGGTGCGATCATACCAGCACTAATGCACCGGATCCCATCAGAACTCCACAGTTAAGCGTGCTTGGGTTAAGAGTATTACTGGGATGGGTGACCTCCTGAGAAGTCCTCGTGTTGCACCTCTTTTTTTAATTTTTTGCGTCAATTTTCTTTGAAAGAGTAAACTAACGGTTTCATACATTTTCTCGACTAGACATGCTATTTTTGTCCTCCTTGAATTTTTTCGGATTTTTTTGGCAAAAAATCGGAGCAAACCAAGTAAGTTGACCCAAAACCGATTTTTCTTTACTAGCGTCCAAAAAGGCATGTATACTATTACCGCGCAGAACTTGACAGGTGCGATCATACCAGCACTAATGCACTGGATCCCATCAGAACTCCGCAGTTAAGCGTGTTTGGGTTAAGAGTAGTACTGGGATGAGTGACCTCCTGGGAAGTCCTCGTGTTGCACCTCTTTTTTTAATTTTTTGCGTCAATTTTCTTAGAAAGAGTAAAATAACGGTTTCATACATTTTCTCGACTAGACATGCTATTTTTGTTCTCCTTCAATATTTTCGGATTTTTTTGGTCAAGAATCGGAGCAAACGGAGTAGGTTGACCCAAAACCGATTTGTTTTCAAGTAGCGCTCGAAAAAGGCATGTATACGATTACCGCGCATAACTTAACAGGTGCGATCATACCAGCACTAATGCACCGGATCCCATCAAAACTCCGCAGCTAAGCGTGCTTGGGCAAGAGTAGTACTGGAATGGGTGACCTCCTGGGAAGTCCTCGTGTTGCACCTCTTTTTTTAGTTTGTTGCGCCAATTTTGTTAGAAAGAGTGAAATAACGGTTTCATACATTTTTATGACTAGACATGCTATTTTTGTCCTCCTTGAATTTTTTCGGATTTTTTGGGCCAAGAAGAGGAGCAAACCAAGTAAGTTGACCCAAAACCGATTTTTTTCTACTAGCGCCCGAAAAAGGCATGTATACTCTTACCGCGCATAACTTAACAGGTGCGATCATACCAGCACTAATGCACCGGATCCCATCAGAACTCCGCAGTTAGGCGTGCTTGGGTTAAGAGTAGTACTGGGATGGGTGACCTCCTGGGAAGTCCTCGTGTTGCACCTCTTTTTTTAATTTTTTGCGTCAATTTTCTTTGAAAGAGTAAAATAACGGTTTCATACATTTTCTCGACTAGACATGCTCTTTTTTTCCTCCTTGAATTTTTGGGATTTTTTTGGCCAAGAATCGGAGCAAACCGAGTAAGTTGACCCAAAACCGTTTTTTTTCTACTAGCGTCCGAAAAGGGCATGTGTCCTATTACTGCGCATAACATAACAGGTGCGATCATACCAGCACTAATGCATCAGATCCAATCAGAACTCCGCAGTTAAGCGTGCTTGGGCGAGAGTAGTACTGGGATGGGTGACCTCTTGGAAAGTCCTCGTGTTGGACCTCTTTTTTTAATTTTTTGCGTCAATTTTCTTAGAAAGAGTAAAATAACGGTTTCATAAATTTTCTCGACTAGACATGCTATTTTTGTCCTCCTTGAATTTTTTCGGATTTTTTGGGCCAAGAATCGGAGCAAACCAAGTAAGTTGATCCAAAATCGATTTTTCTCTACTGGTGGCCGAAAAAGGCATATATACTATTAACGCGCATAACTTAACAGGTGCGATCCTACCAGCACTAATGCACCGGATCCCATCAGAACTCCGCAGTTAAGCGTGCTTGGGCGAGAGTAGTACTGGGATGCGTGACCTCCTGGGAAGTCCTCGTGTTGCACCTCTTTTTTTAATTTTTTGCATCAATTTTTTTAGAAAGAGTAAAATATCGGTTTCATACATTTTCTCGACTAGACATGCTATTTTTGTCCTCCTTGAATTTTTTCGGATTTTTTGGGCCAAGAATCGGAGCAAACCAAGTAAGTTGATCCAAAACCGATTTTTCTCTACTAGTGGCCGAAAAAGGCATGTATACTATTACCGCGCATAACTTAACAGGTGCGATCATATCAGCACTAATGCACTCCCATCGGAACTCCGCAGTTAAGCGTGCTTGGGTGAGAGTACTACAGGGATGGGTGACCTCCTGGGAAGTCCTCGTGTTGCACCTCTTTTTTTAATTTTTTGCGTCAATTTTCTTAGAAAGAGTAAAATAACGGTTTCATACATTTTCTCGACTAGACATGCTATTTTTGTCCTCCTTGAATTTTTTGGGATTTTTTGGGCCAAGAATCGGAGCAAACCGAGTAAGTTGACCCAAAACCGATTTTTTTCTACTAGCGTCTGAATAGGGCATGTGTACTATTACTGCGCATAACATAACAGGTGCGATCATACCAGCACTAATGCACCGGATCCCATCAAAACTTCGCAGTTAAGGGTGCTTGGGCGAGAGTAGTACTGGGATGGGTGACCTCCTGGGAAGTCCTCGTGTTGAACCTCTTTTTTTTTAATTTTTTGCCTCAATTTTCTTAGAAAGAGTAAAATAACGGTTTCATACATTTTCTCGACTAGACATGCTATTTTTGTCCTCCTTGAGTTTTTTCAGATTTTTTGGGCCAAAAATCGGAGCAAAACAAGTAAGTTGACCCAAAACCGATTTTTCTCTACTAGCGTCCAAAAAGGCATGTATACTATTACCGGGCAGAACTTAATAGGTGCGATCATACCAGCACTAATGCACCGGATCCCATCAGAACTCCACAGTTAAGCGTGCCACAGTTAAGCGTGCTTGGGCGAGAGTAGTACTGGTATGCGTGACCTCCTGAGAAGTCCTCGTGTTGCACCTCTTTTTTTAGTTTTTTGCGTCAATTTTCTTAGAAAGAGTAAAATAACGGTTTCATACATTTTCTCGACTAGACATGCTTTTTTTGTCCTCCTTGAATTTTTTTGGATTTTTTGGACCAAGAATCGGAGCAAAGCGAGTAAGTTGACCCAAAACCGATATTTCTCTACTAGCTCCCGAAAAAGGCATGTATACTATTACCGCGCATAACTTAACAGGTGCGATCATAACAACACTAATGCACCAGATCCCATCAGAACTCCGCAGTTAAGCGTGCTTGGGCGAGAGTTGTACTTGGATGTGTGACCTCCTAGGAAGTCCTCGTGTTGCACCTCTTTTTTTAATTTTTTGGGTCAATTTTCTTAGAAAGAGTAAAATAACGGTTTCATACATTTTCTCGACTAGACATGCTATTTTTGTTCTCCTTGAATATTTTCGGATTTTTTGGGTCAAGTATCAGAGCAAACGGAGTAGGTTGACCCAAAACCGATTTGTTTTCAAGTAGCGCTCGAAAAAGGCATGTATACTATTACCGCGCATAACTTAACAGGTGCGATCATACCAGCACTAATGCACCGGATCCCATCAAAACTCCGCAGCTAAGCGTGCTTGGGCAAGAGTAGTATTGGGATGGGTGACCTCCTGGGAAGTCCTCGTGTTGCACCTCTTTTTTTAGTTTGTTGCGCCAATTTTGTTAGAAAGAGTGAAAAAACGGTTTCATACATTTTTATGACTAGACATGCTATTTTTGTCCTCCTTGAATTTTTTCGGATTTTTTGGGCCAAGAAGAGGAGCAAACCAAGTAAGTTGACCCAAAACCGATTTTTTTCTACTAGCGCCCGAAAAAGGCATGTATACTCTTACCGCGCATAACTTAACAGGTGCGATCATACCAGCACTAATGCACCGGATCCCATCAGAACTCCGCAGTTAGGCGTGCTTGGGTTAAGAGTAGTACTGGGATGGGTGACCTCCTGGGAAGTCCTCGTGTTGCACCTCTTTTGTTAATTTTTTGCGTCAATTTTCTTTGAAAGAGTAAAATAACGGTTTCATACATTTTCTCGACTAGACATGCTATTTTTTTCCTCCTTGAATTTTTGGGATTTTTTTGGCCAAGAATCGGAGCAAACCGAGTAAGTTGACCCAAAACCGTTTTTTTTCTACTAGCGTCTGAAAAGGGCATGTGTACTATTACTGCGCATAACATAACAGGTGCGATCATAACAGCACTAATGCATCAGATCCAATCAGAACTCCGCAGTTAAGCGTGCTTGGGCGAGAGTAGTACTGGGATGGGTGACCTCTTGGAAAGTCCTCGTGTTGCACCTCTTTTTTTAATTTTTTGCGTCAATTTTCTTAGAAAGAGTAAAATAACGGTTTCATAAATTTTCTCGACTAGACATGCTATTTTTGTCCTCCTTGAATTTTTTCGGATTTTTTGGGCCAAGAATCGGAGCAAACCAAGTAAGTTGATCCAAAATCGATTTTTCTCTACTGGTGGCCGAAAAAGGCATGTATACTATTAACGCGCATAACTTAACAGGTGCGATCCTACCAGCACTAATGCACCGGATCCCATCAGAACTCCGCAGTTAAGCGTGCTTGGGCGAGAGTAGTACTGGGATGCGTGACCTCCTGGGAAGTCCTCGTGTTGCACCTCTTTTTTTAATTTTTTGCATCAATTTTTTTAGAAAGAGTAAAATAACGGTTTCATACATTTTCTCGACTAGACATGCTATTTTTGTCCTCCTTGAATTTTTTCGGATTTTTTGGGCCAAGAATCGGAGCAAACCAAGTAAGTTGATCCAAAACCGATTTTTCTCTACTAGTGGCCGAAAAAGGCATGTATACTATTACCGCGCATAACTTAACAGGTGCGATCATATCAGCACTAATGCACTCCCATCGGAACTCCGCAGTTAAGCGTGCTTGGGGGAGAGTACTACAGGGATGGGTGACTTCCTGGGAAGTCCTCGTGTTGCACCTCTTTTTTTAATTTTTTGCGTCAATTTTCTTAGAAAGAGTAAAATAACGGTTTCATACATTTTCTCGACTAGACATGCTATTTTTGTCCTCCTTGAATTTTTTGGGATTTTTTGGGCCAAGAATCGGAGCAAACCGAGTAAGTTGACCCAAAACCGATTTTTTTCTACTAGCGTCTGAATAGGGCATGTGTACTATTACTGCGCATAACATAACAGGTGCGATCATACCAGCACTAATGCACCGGATCCCATCAAAACTTCGCAGTTAAGGGTGCTTGGGCGAGAGTAGTACTGGGATGGGTGACCTCCTGGGAAGTCCTCGTGTTGAACCTCTTTTTTTTAATTTTTTGCCTCAATTTTCTTAGAAAGAGTAAAATAACGGTTTCATACATTTTCTCGACTAGACATGCTATTTTTGTCCTCCTTGAATTTTTTCAGATTTTTTGTGCCAAAAATCGAAGCAAAACAAGTAAGTTGACCCAAAACTGATTTTTCTCTACTAGCGTCCAAAAAGGCATGTATACTATTACCGGGAAGAACTTAATAGGTGCGATCATACCAGCACTAATGCACCGGATCCCATCAGAACTCCACAGATAAGCGTGCCACAGTTAAGCGTGCTTGGGCGAGAGTAGTACTGGTATGCGTGACCTCCTGAGAAGTCCTCGTGTTGCACCTCTTTTTTTAGTTTTTTGCGTCAATTTTCTTAGAAAGAGTAAAATAACGGTTTCATACATTTTCTCGACTAGACATGCTTTTTTTGTCCTCCTTGAATTTTTTTGGATTTTTTGGACCAAGAATCGGAGCAAAGCGAGTAAGTTGACCCAAAACCGATATTTCTCTACTAGCTCCCGAAAAAGGCATGTATACTATTACCGCGCATAACTTAACAGGTGCGATCATAACAACACTAATGCACCAGATCCAATCAGAACTCCGCAGTTAAGCGTGCTTGGGCGAGAGTTGTACTTGGATGTGTGACCTCCTAGGAAGTCCTCGTGTTGCACCTCTTTTTTTAGTTTTTTGCGCCAATTTTGTTAGAAAGAGTAAAATAAAGGTTTCATACATTTTCTCGACTAGCCATGCTATTTTTGTCCTCCTTGAATATTTTCGGATTTTATGGGCCAAGAAACGGAGCAAAGCGAGTAAGTTGACCTAAAATGGATTTTTCTCTACTAGCTCCTGAAAAAGGCATGTATACTATTACCGCGCATAACTTAACAGGTGCGATCATACCAGCACTAATGCACCAGATCCCATCAGAACTCCGCAGTCAAGCGTGCTTGGGCAAGAGTAGTACTGGGATGGGTGACCTCCTGGGAAGTCCTCGTGTTGCACCTCTTTTTTTAATTTTTTGCGTCAATTTTCTTAGAAAGAGTAAAATAACGGTTTCATACATTTTCTCGACTAGACATGCTATTTTTGTCCTCCTTGAATTTTTTCGGATTTTTGGGCCAAGAATCAGAGCAAAGCGAGTAAGTTGACCCAAAACCGATTTTCTCTACTAGCTCCCGAAAAAGGCATGTATACTATTATCGCGCATAACTTAACAGGTGCGATCATACCAGCACTAATGCACCAGATCCCATCAGAACTCCACAGTTAAGCGTGCTTGGGCGAGAGTAGTACTGGGATGCGTGACCTCCTGGGAAGTCCCCGTGTTGCACCTCTTTTTTAATTTTTTGCATAAGATAAGTGTCGATTTTAATTCATTCGGTCCTAAAACGCTTACACGTCCTCTGATATTCAAATTGAAGTAAATACTAATTGTTGAAGTCGACTAAAAGATTTGGGATGTTACATTTTCATTTGAAATCTATATTAGTCAAGTAATAATCATATTGGTCTTGTACTTGGTTACCTTTTTCCATTTAAATTATCAATTTAGATTGTATAATTTGTGTTCCATTTGTTTGTAAACACGCGATTTTTGGATTTTCCCTATTTCAAAGGATATTCTGTCGAATTTTACTTAGAAATATAGAAAAATTTTAGGTTTTGATATGATGAATGTTCTTTAGGTTGAGTTAATTTTGTTGAGGCTTGCCAGATTAGGGTAGTAGTCTGTGCGCCGGTCAAGGTCCAAATTGAGTCGTGACATTTTAGTATCGAAAAGGATACTTATGAGGGTTTCTATGAGTAAGATAAGTGTCGATTTTAATTCGTTCGGTCCTAAAACACTTACACGTCCTCTGATATTCAAATTGAAGTAAATACTAATTGTTGAAGTCGACTAAAAGATTTGGGATGTTACATTTTCATTTGAAATCTATATCATTCAAGTAAAAATCAAACTGGTTTTCTACTTGGTTACCTTTTTCCTTTTAAATTATCAATTTAGATTGTATTATTTGTGTTCCATATCATTTGTTTGTAAACACATGATTTTGAACAAAAAATTAAGGACTTGTGGTATATTTTATACGTAACTAATATGAGAAAACAAATATTTAATTTCATAAATTATTTGTTATCCAAAAAGAAAGACACGAATCCTTGAATTAGACAATGATACTATGGTATCCGTGAGATAGGAAGAACTCATTCAGTAAAAAAAGTACTTTTTATTAGATTCATTCATTCACTTCCATGTGTTAGTTAAAGCCAACTTTTGATCAAGCAGAGTGAACTAAACTACAATCATTCCAAACCTTCAGTGCCCTATTCAAAATTACTCTCTTGTTTTTCTTGAAAATTGGCAATTTAACTGCATTGTTTGTGATGTCCATGTGGCACGATTTTCCTACATCATTCACAAGACCTAGACAACACTCGTTGCTAACTGTTTGATTTCCAACAAATACACCAAAATCTACTTGTTGACCACAATTTGGCATCAATTTGGTTACACATTTACTTAAATATTTTTCATACGATGACGATTGCCTTGGAGCATAATTCAACTCACTAGAAGGACCTTGAGATGGTGGCTGAAGAGTTTCAGAACCAACAGACGTTTTCAATAACAAAGTAAAGCTAATGAAAAAGGTCACAACTATATAAAATTTGTTGAATGATGCCATGGTCTTTTAAAATATTGTTTTATGTTCGAGGACTTGTAGATGTTGTATCTGAGTTAAATGCTGGATAAAGAAAGTCATATTTAAAGTATAAATATTACAATCTTAACGTTCAAAAGTATTTAACAGATTCTTCTAACTGTTTTAAAACCGCAAAAGCCAATATATGTTTCTTGTTAATATGTAAAATGATTTTCTTATCGAAAGATAAGTTTCTTATCAAAATCTCATTTCCTAACCAAAAAACTTGTGAAATGTTTTTTCCTAATTCAATTTCAATTTTCAGAAGTAACACACACATGAAAACTCACTAAATTCATATATGATTTTAAATAACATTAATAGGAAGATTTTCATGGCATAATTTAAGTAAATATTTGTATAAAATTTTCTTTAGACCTTTATTTGGGAAAACAATTTAATTAGTTGCGCCCATAATCTCTTGCTCATTCTTTTTTGACTCACAATAGGTCAATTATATTTTGAAAGAGACTATATAAAAGTTAAGTGGGTCCAAATTGAACTATAAAGTGAAAGATAATATAAACTATATCAAAAGACAAGTTGTGTGATCAAGCTCAATTGGTGTTTGAATTTGGTGTATAAATGTTTGTTTGTTTTGAAATTGAATGATTTTTAATGATCAATGTGATTGAGTGTTGGTTGGGATAGATTGTGTAACACCCCAGTATTTCTATCTACTAAAAATACCCAAGTGCACATTAGTAACACATCAGAGATATATTTCCTGCTTAGACACTGAATATCACTATAAATTTTTCGCTGAATAAAACCCAAACAGTCTTATTTACAACAAGACAATATGGTTCTCAGGCCATTGTAGCGACCGAAAAATCCGGAGGAGGGATTCTTCGAAGTTCTTGAATGAAGCCGCCACCAAAGTTTTAGTTTAAGGGCAAACATTGGAAAATCCCTATTGAGTGGATGAAGGGGTCTTGCGGACCAGATTTAGGCTCGGGAGTCGTTTATGCGTAGGGAAGGTATTAGCACCCTACGACATCCTTCCTAAGGAAGGTTACCTTTTAACTAAATGTGTAAGCGTTTATTAATTCAAAAATAATGTTTTTACCCTAATAATAATAATAATAATAATAATAATAATAATAACAATAATAATAATAATAATAATAATAATAATAATAATAATAATAATAATAATAATAATAATAATAACAATAATAATAATAATAATAATAAAGACTCGATAAACAGTTAGTTGTTTTTGTACTTTTTTGAGAAAAAGGAGAGAAGTGAATTAAAAGAAGAAGAAAAAAAGGTTTTTTATTAATGCAATTGACAGAGGTCGGCCGCCCTCTGCTCCTACGTATCTCCTGGTAGAGAATAAAATCACACGTAGTTCTTGGTAGAAAATGTTTGTTTGTTTTGGTATTTTTTACTTATGAAAGAAAAAAAACGATTTTGATGGAATAAAAAGGTAAAGCATTGTAAGTTGTAAAACAGAAATGATGTTGGTGCAATTAGATGAAGGGGTGTTGTATTAGAAAACCAAAGGGGGTGCGCATATGAGTATCAATTTTTAGAAAACCATCAGAGTATCAATTTTTGTTTCTTAAAAACACATATAACAAAAAAAATATGGAGCCAAGCCCACATAAAAACGAAATGAAGGGAACCCTAGTTTTGTTCCCTCATTTCAGCGGCGCTAACAAAATCTGAGAGAGAGTGAGATGATAAAAGTGACACACCGTTTTTGATGTGGAATAGATCCTTGTCTAGGGTGACTGAAAGATTTTTTTTTTTTTTGAGCAAATAAATTACTCTGATTATTTTGTCCTAGAGTATACTTTGAGAAAAATGGAAGCAACCAATCACTGATCAGAATAGGCCTTTGGATTGTAATATGGCCAGTGGTTAATGATTCATGAAGGAAATGATTACTTTGCTCCTGAGAGTGTTCGGGGTTGGTTGAAACAAAAAATCTTTTATGCGCTTCATGGTAGAATGAGCCTGTTTTAGGGTTGTAGCGTCTTTGAGGGTTTATGGAGGATAGGACGCTTAGGCCAAATGAAGTGTTTGTGGGTTTATTTCAGACAATGATCTTTTATATGCTCGATGGTGTGAAGTATCAGCTCACAATTTCAACCGCTTTGGTCTTTTTCTTTGAGGATTTCTTTTTCAATCATCTTTTTTGAATTTGACTTTCTTTTTTGTGATCTTTTTTTCTCTTTCTTTTTTTTGAGTTGAGTGAGCTGATAAAAGTGATACACCATTTTTGATGTGGAATTGATCCCTGTCTAGGGTGACTGAGAGATTTTTGATATTTGGCTCGAAGTGGGTGGCAAAGGGTTTTCTCTTTTTAGGATGTGGGAAAGTTGCCAAGCTTCACTTTAAAACATGATTGCTTATTTTCTCAAAATTGTAACTATAGGACAAAACTTCATTTTAACATATTTGCTTTTCTTTATTTATTATTTTTTTTATGCCCTAAATTTTGCTTAGGCTGCTCTCGCGAGTTTTCAACCTAACGGGCTTTTCCTTTTTGGATTTCTTTTTTTGTTTTATTTTTTTACTCAAAGGACTTGCACGAGTGTTTAGAATGCTAGCAGAAAATCTTAGTGATCATTACTCTGCCCCAGTATGGAGCGTACAAAGTGTTATTCGTTAAATTTCGTCACTGGGGGAAAGCGAATGAAATATTCTTGTGGGGACTGGGCCTTTTATGGATGGTTGGGTCTGGTTTTGGAACTGGCGGAAAGACGGGGGTAGTATAACTGACTCAAACAACGGTAAACACACATGTCAGGTTAGTTTATTTTGCAAATGCTTCATGGAGAGTTAACACCGCTTAAGATAGAACAATTTTAATTGTCAAAACCACACAAATTAACAAAATAGACATTTAAGCTTCTTGTCACGGGTGTGAGATATATGTTGGCTAATGCCTTGGGTGGGGTGTGCAGTGGCCAAGGGTCAAGCCTATGATATGGTCAATATTGTAGTGACCATGATGGTGAATGAGTTATTGGTGAATTCCGTTGAATGGTTAAGTGGGTAGGCGGTTTCCATAAATGTGGTGGGTACGAGTAGGATGCATATGGAGTGAAGGGTGAAGAACTTAATGTTGGTGGATCAAGTTAGAGTATGACAACATTTTCCTAGGAAGAGGAATCAATTAAAATATATTTTCAAGCAGGCATCGTCTCTCATCAAACAGTGTGTCAAAAAAATCTTATGAGTTTCGTTTTTTTTTTGGAAAAAATTATTTGAATAAAACAGAGTGCATGAACATATGGATGTTGTTGTACACAGACAAGGATGCAGGTAAATGAAATGCGTAATCATACCTTAAGAAAGTGTGTGATTTTTATTTTTATTTTTTTACTTATTATCTTTTTTTTTAAAAGAATTTTCAACTAGAGTGAGAGGCTAACAAAACAACAACAACAAAAAACTATTGAATGATGAACAATGCAAGAATAGAAGAAAATGAAGCAAATCCTAATTTGTTTTAATGCATGTGAGAGGATTAATGACTTTTGTTTTTGTTCTTGTTTTTGAGATGCATGAGAATGAGCGACTTTTGTTTTTGTTTCTTCATGATGCATGAAGAGGAGTAATGAAATAATGAATGAATGCAATTTTTTTTATAATATCAAGGTGATATTATTTTCTCATTTTTGGCGTGTGGCTTATGCAAGATGAAAAATAAAAAATATGATATTTTGTTATTTTCTAGATGATGAGATGCATGTTGGTACCATGATAATGAAAACGATGACCGTATTCTATTATGAATGCATGATAATTTTTTTTATTTTCTAGTTGAAAGACTAACTATGCTCACGCAACAAGAATAATCAAGTTAAACGCACCTTGTGTCCTAATGCATGAAGGAACACATGGTGAAAAATGACGAAAATGCAAATGCGAATGCATGAAATGCGTGCATGAATGATCACTTGGAAATGTCAGTTATTCTAAATGACTTTTGGAGACAATGCGGCACGTGACCGATGCAGAGCCTCTTTCATGTATCAGAATGAAATGCTAAATACGTATCTATGAATGATGCGAAAATGATGACGTAATTTTTGAAATGATGCGTGTTGAAACGGTATATAAACGATGTGTGGATGAAATGGCGTATGGATGATTTAATGAAACAACAGTTTTTTTTTTTTTTTGGGATGAGTGAAAATGTGTGTGAATGCTATGTTTTTTCATGCATTTCATGATGTTGCAAATGATGAAATGCCTATATTATTTGATGATGGAAATGCATGCTAAATGAGATATTCAATCACAATTTTTTAATTGTGATCATGTTTTTTATTCTTTTCTTTTTCGCGAAAAGAAAGAAAAGTGCAATGTGTGAATGAACGAATAATGTTGCCTGATGCAGATGCGAGGAATGTGAATGAATGATCGCTTAAAAAGATTGACTATCCGAAATGATTTTTCGGACGCAATGCAATATGATGATGAATAATGCAAGAAAGCGGCATCATTTTATTATTTTTCTTTTATTTTGCATGTCAGATGACTAATGCATTTTTATTTTTCTATGCATGAAGAGGAGTAACGAATATAGTATATTTTTGAGTATGCAAGATGATGAAAGTTGGACAACTATGTAGCGTCTTTATTTGTTTGGAGGATGATATGCATGTTAGTACCATGAGAACGAGATGTATATGAAAACAAGTTACTCGTTCTATGGTGATTTTTTAGCCAAATATAATGCCCATGATGACAGATATGTATGAAAAATGCGAATGCATGAAGAAATAAATGTTTGATTCTAATGCAATTATTTTCGTTTTCCGAGAGGTAGTGCAACATGTATGCAGACTCCTATTTTTTGATTTATTGGATGACAAATGATACAATTATAATGAAATGATTTTTTTTGCTTTATTTGGGAAATGACACACGAATATGGAATTGTTGCATTTAAACTAGGATGACTACATGAGGGAAATGATGTATGAATGTTATGGTTTTTTTTTAAAATGTAATTCAAGACTTTATGAATGATGTGGTACCTACACTGTGTGATAATGACTTTGAATGATTATGAATGAATGTCGGTGCCTATGATGCTATTGCCTTATTTTGTGTGCGAGGAAACAAAATGCATGACACTCGCAGCGACTTTTTTTTTAATGCGTGGAAAAGAGTAATGAACATAGCCTTTACATAATATGGGGGTAATATTCTTTTGGTGTACGGATATGTAAGATGAATGCAGTTTTGAAAAAAATGATACCTTTGTGATGCATGATAGTGCAATAACAATGAAATGCTTATGGAAGAGTGATTTTAGTATGAATGAATGGTGATTTTTTTGTGTTTCCTTTGAACATATGGACGTTTGTTGTACATGAGCAACAATGGAGATGAATGAAATGCGTGATGGTTTATCCCTTTTTTTTATGCTTCAACTAAAATAAAAAGCTAACAAAATGCTATTGGGTGATGAATGATGCAATAATGAGGAAATTTATAATTTTTGTTTTGACGCATGTTGAAGGACTGATGCATTTGAGATGGATAGGAATAAATGACTTTTGTCCTTGTTTTTTATGATGCATGAAGATGATGCATTTAAAGATAAATTTTATAATAGCAATGCGATGTATGAGTATGAGAGATGATGCAACTAAGATAAAATGATGCATGTATGGAGAAATTGCGCATTTGGACTATGATGACAACATGAGCGAGATGTTATTGAATGTCTCATGCAATTTGTAATAATGATGTAGCAAATGACAAGATGCCTACACTATTTGATGATTTTTTCGATATTTATGAATTATGAATATATGATGAATGGTACGGTAGGGAAATGGCAATGTGATGCATATGATGAAAAAAATGATCATATTTTATGATGATTTTTTTTGTACGATGAAGGAAAGGAATGATGTCGTCTCGTATGCATGCAAATGAAGGAAGCATGAAATTTTTTTTGAGTGATTTTAATTTTGGAGAAAAACTAACCAGATTGATAGAGAGGGTAAGTATAGTGCCCCTGTGTCCTAGGTGGGTCATGTCTAAATTGGGATTTTCAACATGATCTAGGGTCACTTATGTGATCAATCTCTCAGGTGGCTCTATTCACTTCCTCACAAAGGTCCCCAGAGCTAAAATCCCCTTCATGACATGAACCACAACGATAGCGAGCTACCTGGTGTGGGATACCATGAAAGAGCGTACTCTTGTTGAGACTTTCATGAGAGTCAGACAGATAAAATCCAGAATGACTGTCGCTAATAATCTCCACTCGTCCTAGGTTATTTGCAGACCCGGGTATAGGGCCCCACTCAAAAGTGTGTGCAAAAGTGTAAGTGAGGTGTGTGATGAGGGCAAAATACCTAAACTAACCAAGCTGGAAAAGATATACAACAATAATAACAAAAGATTCGTCTACCCTAAGGTTCAATAATATAACAAAATGCTAATAAATAAATAAAAAACATAAGGGCAAAAACAAAATATAAAATTAACAAATACTCACACATTTAGTTAATTTGGCTTGACTCTCTTAATTGTCCCCAGTGAAGTCGCCAGCTGTAGCGACCGAAAAATCCGGAGGAGGGATTCTTCGAAGTTCTTGAATGAAGCCGCCACCAAAGTTTTAGTTTCAGGGCAAACATTGGAAAATCCCTATTGAGTGGATGAAGGGGTCTTGCGGACCAGATTTAGGCTCGGGAGTCGTTTATGCGTAGGGAAGGTATTAGCACCCTACGACATCCTTCCTAAGGAAGGTTACCTTTTAACTAAATGTGTAAGCGTTTATTAATTCAAAAATAATGTTTTTACCCTAATAATAATAATAATAATAACAATAATAATAATAATAATAATAATAATAACAATAATAATAATAATAAAGACTCGATAAACAGTTAGTTGTTTTTGTACTTTTTTGAGAAAAAGGAGAGAAGTGAATTAAAAGAAGAAAAAAAAAGGTTTTTTATTAATGCAATTGACAGAGGTCGGCCGCCCTCTGCTCCTACGTATCTCCTGGTAGAGAATCAAATCACACGTAGTTCTTGGTAGAAAATATTTGTGTGTTGGTGTTTTTTATTTATTAGAAAATGAAAATGATTTTGATTCAGCAAAAGGGGCAGAACATTGTAAGTTGTAAAATAGAAATGAGGGAGGTGCAATTAGTTGTGGAGTGTAGTATTATTAAAAGATGGGTGCAACTAGTAGTGCAGCCCAGTTCACATTTTTGGGTTCAAAAACCGGCCTGCGAATTGGGCTCATCCAGGGGGGTACTGAATGATTAAACGCAGGGGTGTAATTAGCTGAGAGGTGTTATATAATGAATAAAAATGGCAGTTAGCGAGCCCAGTCCGTTTTCCATGAACTGGGCTGCATTTTAACAGGTTGGGCTCGCTTTGGGTTAACTTACGAAAAAGGGGTATGATTAGTAAAGGAGGGTTTTATTAGAAAACATGGGTGCGAATAGCATTCTGTTTCTTTTTTTTTATGAAATCAACATCACGACCCAAGCCCATCATAACACAAAACTCTAATTTCACCATAACCCTAATTTTCATTCTCCAACAGCGCCGCACACGATCCTTCTTGGAGAGAGAGAATGCGAAACTTGCAAAATCAGTGAGAGAGAAAGTGAGGTTTCAGGGGGAGAGAAAGAAAGAGAACGAAGAAGGAGAAGGGAAAAAGAAAAGGTAGGACGCAAAGGGAAAGCGAGAGGGAAGGTGGTGCTGGTTACGGTACGACGGTGAGGGAGAGGGCGGTGTATGGTGGCCAGAGAACAACGAGGGGTGGGGAAGATGGATCGACGAAGTCTATCGGAGGGGAACCCCCACGGAGGGTATCGTGGTGGTGTCGGCGACGACGAACGAAAATGGAGGGGGTGCTCACGACGGTGAGAGAGAAGGAAGACGGGGAACGGTGATGACCGGCCGTTTCGTGACCGGCGACGGTGGGGGGTGCGTTGTTGTTGTTAATATGGTTGCTGTGGTGTTTGGTTCGCGAATGGTTTGTTTTAGTGGGAGAGGTGGAGTGCGACGGTGTGGGTTGGTTTAAGGTGGGGATGACGGTGATGACGGTTTTTTTGGTGGTGGTTGCGAAGTGCGGGCGTGGCCGTTGTTGTTGTCGCGATGGTCGTCCGAAGTGGGGTCGATAGCTGTTGATGGTGGTTTTGGTGCGAAAGTGGTGGTGGTTAATGGTGACGGTTTTTGTGGTTTTGAGGTTTTGCGAACAGAGAGAGAAAAGGGGGGGTGCGTAGTGGATGGTGGTTTTTGCGGCGGTTTTCGTGGTGGCTATGGTGGCTGTTGGGTGGTGGTTTGCGAAGGTGGTTGGGTTGTTGCGGTGGTGGCTATTTGGTTGCATGGTGGCTGGCGGTGGTGGTTACGGTGGTGACAGCCAGATTTTGGTTGTTTTTTTTCTATTTTTTTTATTTGAATCGTACTCTGTTTTTCTGTTTCCCCCTCCCCTTTGTTTCTGGTTTGATTTCTTTTTTATAGAGTCTCTCAGCACACTGAGACAAATTTTGCTGTTATCCCTTTGCAGGGATGGTATTGGAGCAGAGCTGTAGAAGACAAGGCAGCAAAGGAGGTGCTGCCCAAAGCTGCTTGGTTGCTGCTGATTTGGAAAAAAAACAAGGGAGCCAGGAGAAGGAACACTTGCTTCATTCTTTAAATGTAAAAATAGCTGTCATGCGCAAGTTTACTTTTATTTATTTTGTTTTTGTACTTTTCGTTTGCTTCTTGTCCATATTGTAAGCACATATGACATTTTAATTATTTATGTAATAAAAGACAATTCTGATTATTCAATTAGAATTCATCATTCTTATTTTATTTTTTTTATCTTTGGTTAAGAGAGAGAGACAAAACTATTATTAACGAGCGCCAAAACAAACACGCGTGCACAACGGGACGCGAACGTGCATCTGCAAGTGAGAATACGCAACTCGTGCACCAAAATAAACACTCGTACACAACGAGATGCGAACACGCGTCCGCAACGAGGACAAAAATGCGAACATTATTAAAAATCACATGCGTGCACAATGAGAAGTAACACGCCTATACACGACTGGGAACGACACACATAAACGACAAAAACAATATTTTGGATATTCTAGTAAGTTTTAAATTAGCCGGACAAAATTAGGGTACGACAGCTGCCCCTCTTTATTTATATTTTACTAGGAAATATGAAGGGTTTCCAAATTTCTCGAGTAAAATAGAAATGAAGATAAAAAGACACTAATTTTGTCAAGACTATTTTTTAGAAATTATTGAAAGATAATGGGTTGACATAGAATAAAAGTACATAAGGATCACCGGGGATCTGAAGGAGCACTGGGGCTCTGATGGTCTAATTCGCAGTCGATGCTTGGCGCATTGATTGGAGTTAAACTGAAGGACCGACGAGGTCTGAAGGGCATGCCTAAGCCTGATGGACCAATGGGTCTGATGGAGCGCAAACTAGCAACGGTGCTAGTAAAACAGTCTGCTTGGGGGGTGGCCTTTTTCGAGCGGCCATGGGTGGCAAGGTCAGGTCATTGACCTGATTTGCGCACCTCGAAGGACGTGCACTGTGTTTTTTAGGCGGACACAACTAGTCTGAAGGGCCTGGGGCCGGATGATCCGTCGGTTGCTCGATAACGCGACGTGCGATCTGGATTGAAGGACCATTGATGGTCTGAAGGAGCGCTTGGGCTTTGAGGGACCGCTGGGTGTCTGGAGGAGTACTGAGATTCTGGGTTGTGGTATGAGACCAGCGCCTGGAGCACTGACTTCGAGGGAACAAACTATTGGGATTGGTACGTGGCGTACCTTCCTTGGACATACCTAATGAATGCATTCACCTGAGACGGGAAAAGCTATCTATAATTGGCATGTCTAAAATGCAATGAATGATGTATGCGTGCAATATAGGTATGTGAAATGGTAGGTATCCGATGGGATGAATGAAGTGTGGCAGATGATGCGAGTTGAAGTTGATGGAACATGGAGGTTGACAACCAATGTATGTGAGTGCAGATAAGATATGAATGTGATTGTGCTGATGATGAATGTAATGGAATGAGCAATTTTTCTCCTTTTGTTTGTTTTTTTTTTTTTTGCTTTTCTCTTTTTCCCTTGGTATATGCAAAGTGTGAATGAGATGCTAATGTAATGCTTTGACGCGAATGTCATGCATGGTACAAAGATATGATTAGTAATGTAAAAAAAAATTCTTTTTTGGGGGCAACGATGAGACCGGCACTTGGACATCTATCGAAGCGAACCATGTCATGTGTGTAATGTGATGAACGTGCAATGATTGGTATCTGGGGGATGATGAATGAAATGGGTATACCATGGGTGTTGAACCTGATGGAATGAGAAAGTTGACAACGGTGTGTGAGATGTGAATGTGACTGTAGTGATTACTTTTTGGTGTGATGATGAATGTAATGGATGGATTTTTCTTTTTCTTATTTATTTTTCTTCTTTTCTTCATGCATGCAATGCGAATGTGAATATGATGCGAATGTAATTCTTTGATGCAAATGCTATGGTGAATAAAGGAAGCACAGGAATGCATAGCAAATGATATGATTGGTGATGTAGAAAGCTTTTTGGTAACGATGAGACCGGCACTTGGCACGTCTATCGAAGCAAAAAAGTGTTATAGGTATGCAATGTGATGAATGTGCAATGCGAAAGTAAGTGGAATACAAAAGACCCGTGAATGATGGATGTTGAAGTTGGTCGGAAACAGAAATTGATAAGCTGGGTATGATGGAATGATTTATGCTTCGGTGGGGGTAACGGGTGCAATGTGGATGATTTTTGCCTTTTTGGTTTTCTCTTTTTTTTCATGCATAAATGAATGAATGAATGAATGAATGAATGAATGTGCACACGTAATGCTTAGATGAAGGGTTGTGGTAGCCGCATGACTTGATGTTGTATGATGCAATGATTGGATGTTTGTTGGGATGTGGGTGATTTTTTTTTTTTTTTTGTCTTTTCGCTTTATTGCCTTTTTGGTATTTGATGAATGCATGAAATGAGAATGTGAATGTGATGGATACGTAATATTTTGATGCAAACACTATGGTGCCTAAATACATGGTGCATTATAGACAGACTTTTGGTAATGATGCGACCGACATTTGGCATTTTTATTGAAGCGATACATGTTATGCGTGGCTATGCATGCCCGCATACGCAATGTGTAATACACAAGAAGCAAAATTTTGTAGGCGAAACAAGTGGAATGTGAATGCATGTACAATACTTGTATGAAAGAGTTGTGATGGGTATGACCAGATGCATGGTTTAATTCTAGAATAATGAGGACATGTATAATGCATGATTTGTTGGTAACAACACTTTTTGTTTTTGTAAGGATGCAAAAATGTTTGATGTGAAACGAAACTTTTGATGTTGGAAACAGAGAGCTGAACATTTTGAATTGATCGTTCCTTGGAAGAAAGATTTTTGATGGCTTGGACTTGAACTCTGGTAAGCTCAAGATTGTCATCTTGAAAAGTGTGGATCGCAGCAATGTATTAGTGTCATTTCTAGAGATCGAGATGTGTATTTGCAGATGGGTTCTCATTTGGTTATGATGACCCATGATGGCTAAGCTTTCAAGTCTAAGATGTTAACTTAGAGGGATTGTCATTATTGTGTGTCTCTCCCTTTGAAGCATTTGCTTAATAAATATGAAAAAAAGTGTGAATGCAAATGAATGTGTCAGTTAACTTAGGGTTCACGAAATGCAGGGTATAGTCAAGTGTGACACATGAGTGGAGTGGAGGATGATGTTTATTGGCTCAAACTTATGAGAGATAAGCTTGCCCCAAGGTAAAAATGTTTGACTGCCCCAATTTTGACTTCAAATAGTGGGGAGTGAAACAGTCTGCCTTTGTCTAGGGAGGACAATGACAACTAAGGATGTAGACGGGTTGAGGGATTGGGAACTATGCAGGTATTGGGGTGACCCGTGGCTAGGAATGAATGGAATGGGAGGCAGAAGGATTCTTTCGGGCCGAGGGATATGATGCCCCGATCTACAAGAGGACAAGGTTGCCCCAATCCATGAAAGGTGAAGATTGCCCCATCTCGAGTGGGATTGTGACAGGGTGTAAAGTTAGAATAATGGTTTGGAAATTGGTCTGGTATGGCTACATGAGTGTAGTATATGAACGGGATGAAAGATGAGGGTGTTTTGGGGATGCTAAAAAAATCTCCCTGAGTTTGAGTGGAATGGAGGGTGGGGTATTGCCCCATTTTGATATGATAAGTCAAGTAACTGTCTTAGTAGGGATTTGTGGTTTTCCTTGGGAAGGATTCCACAAGCTAAGACAGTCACGAGTTTTTGGTTCGATGAAAATTCACTTTGTTGATGATCACTGTTATCTTCTCTTGATGAACTTCGAGCGTGCAAGCCCTTTTAAGTTTTTATTTATTTTTATTTATTTTTGTGTAATAATATTTTTCTCTTGTTGTTTTTTTTTTTGAGCAAATAAATTACTCTGATTATTTTGTCCTAGAGTATACTTTGAGAAAAATGGAAGCAACCAATCACTGATCAGAATAGGCCTTTGGATTGTAATATGGCCAGTGGTTAATGATTCATGAAGGAAATGATTACTTTGCTCCTAAGAGTGTTCGGGGTTGGTTGAAACAAAGAATCTTTGATGCGCTTCATGGTAGAATGAGTCTGTTTTAGGGTTGTAGCGTCTTTGAGGGTTTATGGAGGATAGGACGCTTAGGCCAAATGAAGTGTTTGTGGGTTTATTTCAGACAATGATCTTTTATATGCTCGATGGTGTGAAGTATCAGCTCACAATTTCAACCGCTTTGGTCTTTTTCTTTGAGGATTTCTTTTTCAATCATCTTTTTTGAATTTCACTTTCTTTTTTGTGATCTTTTTTTCTCTTTCTTTTTTTTGAGTTGAGTGAGCTGATAAAAGTGATACACCATTTTTGATGTGGAATTGATCCCTGTCTAGGGTGACTGAGAGATTTTTGATATTTGGCTCGAAGTGGGTGGCAAAGGGTTTTTTCTTTTTAGGATGTGGGAAAGTTGCCAAGCTTCACTTTAAAACATGATTGCTTATTTTCTCAAAATTGTAACTATAGGACAAAACTTCATTTTAACATATTTTCTTTTCTTTATTTATTATTTTTTTTATGCCCTAAATTTTGCTTAGGCTGCTCTCGCGAGTTTTCAACCTAACGGGCTTTTCCTTTTTGGATTTCTTTTTTTGTTTTTTTTTTACTCAAAGGACTTGCACGAGTGTTTAGAATGCTAGCAGAAAATCTTAGTGATCATTACTCTGCCCCAGTATGGAGCGTACAAAGTGTTATTCGTGAAATTTTGTCACTGGGGGAAAGCGAATGAAATATTCTTGTGGGGACTGGGCCTTTTATGGATGGTTGGGTCTGGTTTTGGAAGTGGCGGAAAGACGGGGGTAGTATAACTGACTCAAACAACGGTAAACACACATGTCAGGTTAGTTTATTTTGCAAATGCTTCATGGAGAGTTAACACCGCTTAAGATAGAACAATTTTAATTGTCAAAACCACACAAATTAACAAAATAGACATTTAAGCTTCTTGTCACGGGTGTGAGATATATGTTGGCTAATGCCTTGGGTGGGGTGTGCAGTGGCCAAGGGTCAAGCCTATGATATGGTCAATATTGTAGTGACCATGATGGTGAATGAGTTATTGGTGAATTCCGTTGAATGGTTAAGTGGGTAGGCGGTTTCCATAAATGTGGTGGGTATGAGTAGGATGCATATGGAGTGAAGGGTGAAGAACTTAATGTTGGTGGATCAAGTTAGAGTATGACAACATTTTCCATGGAAGAGGAATCAATTAAAATATATTTTCAAGAAGGCATCGTCTCTCATCAAACAGTGTGTCAAAAAAATCTTATGAGTTTCGTTTTTTTTTTGGAAAAAATTATTTGAATAAAACAGAGTGCATGAACATATGGATGTTGTTGTACACAGACAAGGATGTAGGTAAATGAAATGCGTAATCATACCTTAAGAAAGTGTGTGGTTTTTATTTTTATTTTTTTACTTATTATCTTTTTTTTTTAAAAGAATTTTCAACTAGAGTGAGAGGCTAACAAAACAACAACAACAAAAAACTATTGAATGATGAACAATGCAAAAATAGAAGAAAATGAAGCAAATCCTAATTTGTTTTAATGCATGTGAGAGGATTAATGACTTTTGTTTTTGTTCTTGTTTTTGAGATGCATGAGAATGAGCGACTTTTGTTTTTGTTTCTTCATGATGCATGAAGAGGAGTAATGAAATAATTAATGAATGCAATTTTTTTTATAATATCAAGGTGATATTATTTTCTCATTTTTGGCGTGTGGCTTATGCAAGATGAAAAATAAAAAATATGATATTTTGTTATTTTCTAGATGATGAGATGCATGTTGGTACCATGATAATGAAAACGATGACCGTATTCTATTATGAATGCATGATAATTTTTTTTATTTTCTAGTTGAAAGACTAACTATGCTCACGCAACAAGAATAATCAAGTTAAACGCACCTTGTGTCCTAATGCATGAAGGAACACATGGTGAAAAATGACGAAAATGCAAATGCGAATGCATGAAATGCGTGCATGAATGATCACTTGGAAATGTCAGTTATTCTAAATGATTTTTGGAGACAATGCGGCACATGACCGATGCAGAGCCTCTTTCATGTATCAGAATGAAATGCTAAATACGTATCTATGAATGATGCGAAAATGATGACGTAATTTTTGAAATGATGCGTGTTGAAACGGTATATAAACGATGTGTGGATGAAATGGCGTATGGATGATTTAATGAAACAACAGTTTTTTTTTTTTTGGGATGAGTGAAAATGTGTGTGAATGCTATGTTTTTTCATGCATTTCATGATGTTGCAAATGATGAAATGCCTATATTATTTGATGATGGAAATGCATGCTAAATGAGATATTCAATCACAATTTTTAATTGTGATCATGTTTTTTATTCTTTTCTTTTTCGCGAAAAGAAAGAAAAGTGCAATGTGTGAATGAACGAATAATGTTGCCTGATGCAGATGCGAGGAATGTGAATGAATGATCGCTTGAAAAGATTGACTATCCGAAATGATTTTTCGGACGCAATGCAATATGATGATGAATAATTCAAGAAAGCGGCATCATTTTATTATTTTTCTTTTATTTTGCATGTCAGATGACTAATGCATTTTTATTTTTCTATGCATGAAAAGGAGTAACGAATATAGTATATTTTTGAGTATGCAAGATGATGAAAGTTGGACAACTATGTAGCGTCTTTATTTTTTTGGAGGATGATATGCATGTTAGTACCATGAGAACGAGATGTATATGAAAACAAGTTACTCGTTCTATGGTGATTCTTTAGCAAAATATAATGCCCATGATGACAGATATGTATGAAAAATGCGAATGCATGAAGAAATAAATGTTTGATTCTAATGCAATTATTTTCGTTTTCCGAGAGGTAGTGCAACATGTATGCAGACTCCTATTTTTTGATTTATTGAATGACAAATGATACAATTATAATGAAATGATTTTTTTTGTTTTATTTGGGAAATGACACACGAATATGGAATTGTTGCATTTAAACTAGGATGACTACATGAGGGAAATGATGTATGAATGTTATGGATTTTTTTTAAAATGTAATTCAAGACTTTATGAATGATGTGGTACCTACACTGTGTGATCATGACTTTGAATGATTATGAATGAATGTCGGTGCCTATGATGCTATTGCCTTATTTTGTGTGCGAGGAAACAAAATGCATGACACTCGCAGCGACTTTTTTTTAATGCGTGGAAAAGAGTAATGAACATAGCCTTTACATAATATGGGGGTAATATTCTTTTGCTGTATGGATATGTAAGATGAATGCAGTTTTGAAAAAAATGATACCTTTGTGATGCATGATAGTGCAATAACAATGAAATGCTTATGGAAGAGTGATTTTAGTATGAATGAATGGTGATTTTTTTGTGTTTCCTTTGAACATATGGACGTTTGTTGTACATGAGCAACAATGGAGATGAATGAAATGCGTGATGGTTTATCCCTTTTTTTTTATGCTTCAACTAAAATAAAAAGCTAACAAAATGCTATTGGGTGATGAATGATGCAATAATGAGGAAATTTATAATTTTTGTTTTGACGCATGTTGAAGGACTGATGCATTTGAGATGGATAGGAATAAATGATTTTTGTCCTTGTTTTTTATGATGCATGAAGATGATGCATTTAAAGATAAATTTTATAATAGCAATGCGATGTATGAGTATGAGAGATGATGCAACTAAGATAAAATGATGCATGTATGGAGAAATTGCGCATTTGGACTATGATGACAACATGAGCGAGATGTTATTGAATGTCTCATGCAATTTGTAATAATGATGTAGCAAATGACAAGATGCCTACACTATTTGATGATTTTTTCGATATTTATGAATTATGAATATATGATGAATGGTACGGTAGGGAAATGGCAATGTGATGCATATGATGAAAAAAATGATCATATTTTATGATGATTTTTTTTGTACGATGAATGAAAGGAATGATGTCGTCTCGTATGCATGCAAATGAAGGAAGCATGAAATTTTTTTTGAGTGATTTTAATTTTGGAGAAAAACTAACCAGATTGATAGAGAGGGTAAGTATAGTGCCCCTGTGTCCTAGGTGGGTCATGTCTAAATTGGGATTTTCAACATGATCTAGGGTCACTTATGTGATCAATCTCTCAGGTGGCTCTATTCACTTCCTCACAAAGGTCCCCAGAGCTAAAATCCCCTTCATGACATGAACCACAACGATAGCGAGCTACCTGGTGTGGGATACCATGAAAGAGCGTACTCTTGTTGAGACTTTCATGAGAGTCAGACAGATAAAATCCAGAATGACTGTCGCTAATAATCTCCACTCGTCCTAGGTTATTTGCAGACCCGGGTATAGGGCCCCACTCAAAAGTGTGTGCAAAAGTGTAAGTGAGGTGTGTGATGAGGGCAAAATACCTAAACTAACCAAGCTGGAAAAGATATACAACAATAATAACAAAAGATTCGTCTACCCTAAGGTTCAATAATATAACAAAATGCTAATAAATAAATAAAAAACATAAGGGCAAAAACAAAATATAAAATTAACAAATACTCACACATTTAGTTAATTTGGCTTGACTCTCTTAATTGTCCCCAGTGAAGTCGCCAGCTGTAGCGACCGAAAAATCCGGAGGAGGGATTCTTCGAAGTTCTTGAATGAAGCCGCCACCAAAGTTTTAGTTTAAGGGCAAACATTGGAAAATCCCTATTGAGTGGATGAAGGGGTCTTGCGGACCAGATTTAGGCTCGGGAGTCGTTTATGCGTAGGGAAGGTATTAGCACCCTACGACATCCTTCCTAAGGAAGGTTACCTTTTAACTAAATGTGTAAGCGTTTATTAATTCAAAAATAATGTTTTTACCCTAATAATAATAATAATAATAACAATAATAATAATAATAAAGACTCGATAAACAGTTAGTTGTTTTTGTACTTTTTTAAGAAAAAGGAGAGAAGTAAATTAAAAGAAGAAAAAAAAAGGTTTTTTATTAATGCAATTGACAGAGGTCGGCCGCCCTCTGCTCCTACGTATCTCCTGGTAAAGAATCAAATCACACGTAGTTCTTGGTAGAAAATATTTGTGTGTTGGTGTTTTTTATTTATTAGAAAATGAAAATGATTTTGATTCAGCAAAAGGGGCAGAACATTGTAAGTTGTAAAATAGAAATGAGGGAGGTGCAATTAGTTGTGGAGTGTAGTATTATTAAAAGATGGGTGCAACTAGTAGTGCAGCCCAGTTCACATTTTTGGGTTCAAAAACCGGCCTGCGAATTGGGCTCATCCAGGGGGGTACTGAATGATTAAACGCAGGGGTGTAATTAGCTGAGAGGTGTTATATAATGAATAAAAATGGCAGTTAGCGAGCCCAGTCCGTTTTCCATGAACTGGGCTGCATTTTAACAGGTTGGGCTCGCTTGGGGGTTAACTTACGAAAAAGGGGTATGATTAGTAAAGGAGGGTTTTATTAGAAAACACGGGTGCGAATAGCATTCTGTTTCTTTTTTTTTTTATGAAATCAACATCAGGACCCAAGCCCATCATAACACAAAACTCTAATTTCACCATAACCCTAATTTTCATTCTCCAACAGCGCCGCACACGATCCTTCTTGGAGAGAGAGAATGCGAAACTTGCAAAATCAGTGAGAGAGAAAGTGAGGTTTCAGCGGGAGAGAAAGAAAGAGAACGAAGAAGGAGAAGGGAAAAAGAAAAGGTAGGACGCAAAGGGAAAGCGAGAGGGATGGTGGTGCTGGTTACGGTACGACGGTGAGGGAGAGGGCGGTGTATGGTGGCCAGAGAACAACGAGGGGTGGGGAAGATGGATCGACGAAGTCTACCGGAGGGGAACCGCCACGGAGGGTATCGTGGTGGTGTCAGCGACGACGAACGAAAATGGAGGGGGTGCTCACGACGGTGAGAGAGAAGGAAGACGGGGAACGGTGATGACCGGCCGTTTCGTAACCGGCGACGGTGGGGGGTGCGTTGTTGTTGTTAATATGGTTGCTGTGGTGTTTGGTTCGAATGGTTTGTTTTAGTGGGAGAGGTGGAGTGCGACGGTGTGGGTTGGTTTAACGGTGGGGATGACGGTGAGGACGGTTTTTTTGGTGGTGGTTGCGAAGTGCGGGCGTGGCCGTTGTTGTTGTCGCGATGGTCGTCCGAAGTGGGGTCGATAGCTGTTGATGGTGGTTTTGGTGCGAAAGTGGTGGTGGTTAATGGTGACGGTTTTTGTGGTTTTGAGGTTTTGCGAACAGAGAGAGAAAAGGGGGGTGCGTAGTGGATGGTGGTTTTTGCGGCGGTTTTCGTGGTGGCTATGGTGGCTGTTGGGTGGTGGTTTGCGAAGGTGGTTGGGTTGTTGCGGTGGTGGCTATTTGGTTGCATGGTGGCTATTTGGTTTGCGAAGGTGGTTGGGTTATTTGAATCGTACTCTGTTTTGCTGTTTCCCCCTCCCCTTTGTTTCTGGTTTGATTTCTTTTTTATAGAGTCTCTCAGCACACTGAGACAAATTTTGCTGTTATCCCTTTGCAGGGATGGTATTGGAGCAGAGCTGTAGAAGACAAGGCAGCAAAGGAGGTGCTGCCCAAAGCTGCTTGGTTGCTGCTGATTTGGAAAAAAAACCAAGGGAGCCAGGAGAAGGAACACTTGCTTCATTCTTTAAATGTAAAAATAGCTGTCATGCGCAAGTTTACTTTTATTTATTTTGTTTTTGTACTTTTCGTTTGCTTCTTGTCCATATTGTAAGCACATATGACATTTTAATTATTTATGTAATAAAAGACAATTCTGATTATTCAGCTAGAATTCATCATTCTTATTTTATTTTTTTTATCTTTGGTTAAGAGAGAGAGACAAAACTATTATTAACGAGCGCCAAAACAAACACGCGTGCACAACGGGACGCGAACGCGCATCTGCAAGTGAGAATACGCAACTCATGCACCAAAATAAACACTCGTACACAACGAGATGCGAACACGCGTCCGCAACGAGGACAAAAATGCGTACATTATTAAAAATCACATGCGTGCACAATGAGAAGTAACACGCCTATACACGACTGGGAACGACACACATAAACGACAAAAACAATATTTTGGATATTCCAGTAAGTTTTAAATTAGCCGGACAAAATTAGGGTACGACAACCATATACCATCAGCATTTATAGCATTCAGTATCATACAAGAAAGCGGAAGAAAGATATACACTAAATACATAATGTTTTAGTATACAGACAACAAAAGGGAAATAAGCTTAAACATAAAGCTAGGCTATCAGCAACCAGTCCGAGCCTAACCTACTCGTGCCTCTTGGATTTCCGTTGCCCCTGTGTCTCTGTAAAACAACATTTAAACAGTGAGATACAATCTCAGTGAGTTCTACCGAAACCCATACTAACACTCTCGGTTCAGTTATTAGTTCTTTTATAACTTAACACGACACCGACTGCAAAACATTGCTACTCTCGGTATGTCGTAAAATAAACAAGGTATGGCACCGACTGCGGAACATCGCTAACCCCGGTGTATCGTACAACAAACAAAGTACGGCACCGACTGCAGAACATTGCTAACCCCGGTGTATCGTACAATAATCTTTAACATAACACCGACTGCGGAACATCGCTAACCCCGGTGAACCCCCTACCAATAGTACATTCTCCCATTGGCATGGAGCCTAGGGAAGGGGATCATGACTGCCCCGCCTAGTATGTTACACATGGGTCGTCACCCAACTCGATATACTATATACGTATATCTACAATACTATGAACCCACGGTCCATCAAATCAGACAATCAATGAAACACTTTAATCCACATTTTATAAAATCCACGTTCACACTCGCACTCTAGTTGACCATTTTTCGACACAATTTTCAATATCAAAAACAGTTTATTTAGCCTTAAAAATAGAATATTCAGTTAGGCCTCTGAACAAGCTTTCGAACGCATCTTAGAACACCTCAATCGGGTTCCCGGATCAAAAGTTATCGCGAAAACAAAAACAGTGAATAGTTGCTGAAAATCTGCAAAGCGTCGCGACGCGAACTGTTACCGTCGCGACGCGAAAAGTGACAGAAACTTTTTGCGTGACAAAACTGGGCCAGGTCGCGACGCGATGGGAACGGGTTGCAACGCGACCCTCTGCAGAAAAGTGCAGCTTTTAAGTTTTCTTGCGAAATTCGCTATTCCGCTCAATTCCGATTCTCGTTCCGACTGAAAACAGATTTAACAACCAGCTAAACAAACCCAACCAATACCACACAATCAATCAATCCAATCAAAAACTCAATCAAAACGGATTTTATCAAAAACGACATATTTTCCCATTAACGGTTTTTAAGTCAAAATCTTTCGAAATCAAATCACCAAAAATTCCGTTTCAACACGACATAACTCGAGACTCGCTCCGATCGATTCCTAACCCGAAACAGACAATATCAAGTAATATTCCAGACCAGCGATAGCGATAAAACGATCAGTCAATTAATTCGAAAAACAAAAATCCTAAACGTGAGTAGAACTCACTCTTGAAGCGTGAACCACGATCGATCCGAAATCACCGAGTAACCACACGAACATTCCCCGCATAAACTTTCCGTTCCGACGACGCTCCAATCCGCTTCCAAAGCTTTCCACTCGATCACGAAACCTCTTTTTGACCGAAATACCGAATTCCTCGAAATCTTCCCCGAACACTATTCATCTTCTTCTTCAACCTCAAGCCACTATTCACAAAAACCCAATTTTTGAACCCTAACCTTTAATTCTTCAAAAACCCCAAATCGGACTTCAATATTCGCGTAATCCACCTTGAGCTCGCTCCTCACCACCATTCTAGGCTTTCCTTTGAGCTTGAACCACAAAACCTCCATTTTTCTCCAAATTTCGAAAATGGTGAATTTTTGTAGAGTGAGTTGATGATGATGATATTGGTACCAAATCGAAGAGGAAGTAACGCTGAACGTTTTTCGTGTTGGAAGGAAGTCGTTTTGATGAGCCGAAGTCCCCCCTTTTTCCTCTTCTTCCTCCATGTCCCTTTCCTCTTCTTTCTCTTTTCTCTCTTTTCTCTTCTCTGTATCTCTCGCTTCCTTCTCTCTTTTCTTTCTTTCTTTTTAATTCTTTCTTTTCTCCTCACTCACATATACGCATACATATATATATATATATATATATATATATATATAAATATATATATATATATATATATATTAATATATAAGTGGTAACGTGGTCTAATTACCGTATTGATCTAAATCTCTCATTTCGATTCCGAAACTTCCTTGACCCGTATTATCCGGTTAACGATCCGATGACAACCAATAAATAATTTTAGCACTCGATAAATTTACCCGTTAAGTACTAAATTAATTTAATTGGGTTAACACCCAAATAATTTTACTAATTATTTTGCAGATGTTACATTCTCCCCAACTTGAAAGAATTTTGTCCTCAAAATTTCGTCAAGTCTTACGATTGACTAACCGAGAACAGACATTCTCAGAAGGTCCATATTTGCTGGAAAATATTCTTGAATTAATGAAATGAGTGTAGAAAATCTTCCCAAGTTGGCATATCAATCTCCAAGTATGATCCACTACTACCTTGATACAAACTCTCTTGTTACGAATCAACGTGAGAAATTCCTCTTTAGCCTACATTGGCTTGGCACCGCTTTGAAAACACTTCCGAAGCTTCATTCCAATTATTCTCGTTTACTCCCCAACTTTGATTAATCTAAATCAAATGGTTTAATACAAGACACTTGATAGAATATATGTTGAATATGAAATCCACAAACCGGTACTCCTCGGTAGAGATAAGTACAAACATGATTTTCTCGAAGGGTGTAAACACATTCTCAACAATTATTATAAAATCCATAACAGTTTTCGTACACATTGAGAAATGTGACGGAAAGTCATCTGTGAAACTTCTTGACTCGCCCCCAAGGCTTCGAGACAACACTTTTCAAAAAGATGAAATGATGATTTTACAATAAGCTTTGACCTTAGACGTAGAAATAAACCGTGGGGACAACAAATAATTTGAACGTAATGAAAATCACCTCTGTTGTTCTCAAAACAACTATCAAACAGAACTCAGAGCTCTTTTTCCTCTATTGCAACTTCATCACGAGGTTTTTACTAACGACGCACCCGATCCCTTTCCAAATTAGTCCATAGCGTTGAGAACTTCTCCTTAACCTAAGAAACCCTCCTAGGATTTTCTTCCTCAATAAGATTTTATTAACCTCTTGATTCGTTCCCAAAACTAACTTTAGCATGCGGGTTTTCACAAAAATGATTTTTTTCAAAACTACCGTACCGCACGCCAAGCTTCATTTTGGAAATTTCAGTCACTTACTAGCAGATCCATCAATTAATCCTTTGGTGGTTAATCGCAATGTGAAAAACAGTTAACAGTCACCTCACTTTCATATTCGTATCCACGTTTGACTTGTCAAACGGAATCACATAATACTATCTGATCGTTAACATTCGCAAGCGAAAGGTTAACACCAAAATCTTGCCACTAAAGTGGGAATTTATGAATGTACCCCAACTTAGATCTAAAAGACTCTAACAATCCCATTTCTTGCATCATTAACCCTGCCATGTGAATGGATCCCCTACTCAGCGCATCTGTTACAACATTGGCCTCTCTCGAATATTACATCAACACAAGTTCATAATCCTCAAGAAACTCAATACACTCCTCTGCCTGCTTTTCAGTTCTCTCTGATCAAACAGATACTTTAAACTTTCGTGATCATTAAAGATTTCGAAACGAGACCCTTACAGGTAATATCTCCAAATCTTCGGAGCATACACAATAGCTGCCAACTCCAAATCATGAGTTGGATAATTCTCCTCATGAATCTTCAATTGCCTAAACGCATAAGCTACCTCTTGTTGATTCTGCACAAGAACACATCCTAAACCCTTCCCAGAAGCATCGCTGTAAATTTGGAATTGCAAAGATGGATCTGGAAGAATATGGATTGGAGCAGAAGTCAACCAAACCTTCAAATCTTGAAAACATTCTTCACAATCGGCATCCCGCGTAAAAGGTTGACCCTTACGAGTTAACCGAGTAAGTGGAAGAACCAGTTGTGAGAATCCTTCGATAAACTTCCTGTAGTAACCGGCTATACTTAGAAAACTTCTGATTTCAGTGGCTGACGTTGGTCGTTCCCAATTCAACACCGCTTCCTTCTTACTGGGATCTACAGAACCCCTTACTTGAGAAATCACATATCCCAAGGACTTTACCTCTGACACCCAAAAATCACACTCCGAAGGTTTCAAGTACGACTTATTTTCTCGGAGTACTTTCAGAACAATGCGGAGATGTTGGACATGCTCATCAATGGTCTTCGAGCACATCAAGATACCATCAATGAAAACGACTACAAATTGATCTAGGTAATTGAGAAAAACTCGGTTCAGGCAATCCATTAATACCGCTGGAGCTTTAATCAAACCGAAGGGCATCACTACAAACTCATAATGTCCATACCTAGTACGGAAGGCTGTCTTCGGAATATCTAAGGCTCTAACTTTTATTTGATGATATCCTGACCTCAGATCGATTTTAGAAAACACTGCAGCACCTCAAATTGCTCAAGCAAATCGTCTATCCTTGGTAAGAGATATTTATTCTTGATCGTCACTTGTTGAGTAGTCGATAATCAATGCACAATCTCATGCTACCATCTTTCCTTTTGACTAACCACACCAGAGCACTCCTTAGAGAAGCACTCGGTCGAACGAATTTCTTTAACATCGACTCTTCAAGTTGAGACTCCATTTCCTTTAATTCTGAAGAAACATTCAATAAGCAACAATAGATATTGATCCCGTGCCAGGAACCAATTCTACAATAAACTCTACCTCTCGCTCTGGAGGTTCGGAAGAAACTTCATCGTGAAAACATCCAGAAAGTCATTCACAACCTGAATGTTCGCCAAATCTAAATTAGTTTCAGTGGATGCAGATAACATACTAACATGCGCTTCCGCACCTTGGAATGAAGATTGACCGTCTAGGGTGAACTAGGTAACCGCTTCAAAATTTGTCCCAGACAATTCAACTGATTCTGAAGCGAAGCTGATAGTGATTAACACAGTCGATGGCAACATGATTTGCAGTCATCCCATTCATACCCAAAATGGTGTTCACACTTCTCGTAGGCAAACAATATATTCTACAACGAAATTTCTGCCTCCTATGACAAGTAGACAATTCTAAACAAAGATTAGGTCTGGACACGACCCTTAGCAGCAGTTAAGATGGCTATCGGCTCGGATAGCGGAGATTCGCTAGTCCCAACTGATTCACACATGATTGAGCTATAAAACAATGGGTTGCACCCGAATCGTATAATATACTGACGGAGTTATTAGAAACTGATCTCATACTCCTCAGTAGATTGTCTGCAGTCGTAACTGCCTAAACATCCAAAATGTTGACTCGTCCTTGCCTTAGAGCTGCTTGTAACCCTTGGAACTCTTCCTTGCTGGGCACTCTTTACCATAGTGACCCTCTACATTACTATAATAGCACCGATTAGATCTTCGCTTGCAATTACCACTGTGAGGCTTTCCACAGTTAGAATATCTTCTGACCCTTAAAGAATCAAAGAATTGCATCTGCTTTTTCTTTGATGAAATTATCTTAGGACTCTGCATTCGGAGTTGATAATTCAACTACCTTCCTTCCCTTCCCATACTTCCTATGAGGTCATCCTCGGCGACATGGGCTGACTGCACTAAGGCAACAAAATTGGTAATAGTATAAGAACTGAGACCATAAGTCATGAAAGCACTAAGGCCCTTCTTATACATCTGCATTCTCCGTTCGTCATTCGAAACATACCTTACCATTCGGTAAAACTGAGACAACTTCTCGAACTTAGCGGTGTATTCTTCCACCGTCATGCCACATTTCCTGAGGATGCACCGGTTGGAGACTCCGGTCTTGGTCGAGAACTGCGTCTTGATCATCCTACCATAATTCCGCTTATGATGCACTAAGTATTAAGTTGATCAGGCTCAATGTCTCTTACCATCACAAATGTAATTACAACCAGGACTAACAAGGAATCGACTCAACCCTAAACTAAGTCCGACTAGGTCGAACTGCTCTGATACCAACTGTAACACCCCAGTATTTCTATCTACTAAAAATACCCAAGTGCACATTAGTAACACATCAGAGATATATTTCCTGCTTAGACACTGAATATCAGTATGAATATTTCGCTGAATAAAACCCAAACAGTCTTATTTACAACAAGACAATATGCTTCTCAACCCATATACCATCAGCATTTATAGCATTCAGTATCATACAAGAAAGCGGAAGAAAGATATACACTAAATACATAATGTTTTAGTATACAGACAACAAAAGGGAAATAAGCTTAAACATAAAGCTAGGCTATCAGCAACCAGTCCGAGCCAAACCTACTCGTGCCTCTTGGATTTCTGCTGCCCCTGTGTCTCTGTAAAACAACAACATTTAAACAGTGAGATACAATCTCAGTGAGTTCTACCGAAACCCCTACTAACACTCTCGGTTCAGTTATTAGTTCTTTTATAACTTAACACGACACCGACTGCGAAACACTGCTACTCTCGGTATGTCGTAAAATAAACAAGGTACGGCACCGACTGCGGAACATCGCTAACCCCGGTGTATCGTACAACAAACAAAGTACGGCACCGACTGCAGAACATTGCTAACCCCGGTGTATCGTACAATAATCTTTAACATAACACCGACTGCGGAACATCGCTAACCCCGGTGAACCCCCTACCAATAGTACATTCTCCCATTGGCATGGAGTGTAGGGAAGGGGATCATGACTGCCCCGCCTAGTATGTTAAACATGGGTCGTCACCCAACTCAATATACTATATACGTATATCTACAATACTATGAACCCACGGTCCATCAAATCAGACAATCAATGAAACACTTTAATCCACATTTTATAAAATCCACGTTCACACTCGCACTCTAGTTGACCATTTTTCGACACAATTTTCAATATCAAAAACAGTTTATTTAGCCTTAAAAATAGAATATTCAGTTAGGCCTCCGAACAAGCTTTCAAACGCATCTTAGAACACCTCAATCGGGTTCCCGGATCAAAAGTTATCGCGAAAATAAAAACAGCGAATAGTTGCTGAAAATCTGCAAAGCGTCGCGACGCGAACTGCTACCGTCGCGACGCGAAAAGTGACAGAAACTTTTTGCGTGACAAAACTGGGCCAGGTCGCGACGCGATGGGAACGGGTCGCGACGCGACCCTCTGCAGAAAAGTGCAGCTTTTCAGTTTTCTTGCGAAATTCGCTATTCCGCTCAATTCCGATTCTCGTTCCGACTGAAAACAGATTTAACAACCAGCTAAACAAACCCAACCAATACCACACAATCAATCAATCCAATCAAAAACTCAATCAAAACGGATTTTATCAAAAACGACATATTTTCCCATTAACGGTTTTTAAGTCAAAATCTTTCGAAATCAAATCACCAAAAATTCCGTTTCAACACGACATAACTCGAGACTCGCTCCGATCGATTCCTAACCCGAAACAGACAATATCAAGTAATATTCCAGACCAGCGATAGCGATAAAACGATCAGTCAATTAATTCGAAAAACAAAAATCCTAAACGTGAGTAGAACTCACCCTTGAAGAGTGAACCACGATCGAGCCGAAATCACCGAGTAACCACACGAACATTCCCCGCAAAAACTTTCCGTTCCGACGACGCTCCAATCCGCTTCCAAAGCTTTCCACTCGATCACGAAACCTCTTTTTGACCGAAATACCGAATTCCTCGAAATCTTCCCCGAACACTATTAATCTTCTTCTTCAACCTCAAGCCACTATTCACAAAAACCCAATTTTTGAACCCTAACCTTTAATTCTTCAAAAACCCCAAATCGGACTTCAATATTCGCGTAATCCACCTTGAGCTCGCTCCTCACCACCATTCTAGGCTTTCCTTTGAGCTTGAACCACAAAACCTCCATTTTTCTCCAAATTTCGAAAATGGTGAATTTTTGTAGAGTGAGTTGATGATGATGATGTTGGTACCAAATCGAAGAGGAAGTTACGCTGAACGTTTTTCGTGTTGGAAGGAAGTCGTTTTGATGAGCCGAAGTCCCCCCTTTTTCCTCTTCTTCCTCCATGCCCCTTTCCTCTTCTTTCTCTTTTCTCTCTTTTCTCTTCTCTGTATCTCTCGCTTCCTTCTCTCTTTTCTTTCTTTCTTTTTAATTCTTTCTTTTCTCCTCACTCACATATATATATATATATATATATATATATATATATATATATATATATATATATATATATATATATATATATATATATATATATATATATATTAATATATAAGTGGTAACGTGGTCTAATTACCGTATTGATCTAAATCTCTCATTTCGATTCCGAAACTTCCTTGACCCGTATTATCCGGTTAACGATCCGATGACAACCAATAAATAATTTTAGCACTCGATAAATTTACCCGTTAAGTACTAAATTAATTTAATTGGGTTAACACCCAAATAATTCTACTAATTATTTTGCGGATGTTACAGACTGGAAACACTTGGATTGAAGTGAAAGACACAAAGTCAGCATTTTTGCACATAGATAGAAAAAATGGCCGTGTTTGAAAAACATTGGCACCGTGTTTCTTTATATGTAACAGTGAATTTTTTGGTAACCTTCCAACTTGTTTCATTCGTAACTTTTGATCTGAATCTCTGATTTATGTGTTCTTGGATGCGTTGGAAAGATAACGAAAAGATATACAACTATAAATAAACTATGAACTATATTTCAAAACACATTCTAAGAAGTCTTCTTGATCTATCCTAACCATCACCCTTGGTGTATAGTGAGTTTTATCTATTTGACGATTTTGTTATCAAAAACTTATGAAATGTCATGGACTATGATGATTATGGTAAAGCAATGGATTGAGGTATATTATGATGGTGGATGTGTTGTGTATGGCTGAGTCGAGAGAGAAATACATATGTACATATACGCAAAAACATGATGAAGGAATAATTGAACAAAGCGACGCACTTGGGGGAGGAGTTATGATCCCTGGTCCAAGACTCTTACGTAGGAACCCATATATTATGTTAGGTTAGGGTTTCCCGCTCGTAGGGATGGTAGCATTTGGAATATATGTAAGACTGATCTCTTTGGGAAGGCGTCAAGGGTAATAGGTAGTGCAAGTAGGAAGGGAGGTCATGGTCCCAAGCTTACTGCTCGTCTTATGCCCTTCTGAACTGTTGGGTGACTGGTCTCCGCCGGAGTTTGGGTAGCATTTATATTATGTAAGACTACGCCATCACTTCGAGTGCATTAAAGGCTAAGAGTATGGTTAAAAACGCCTTAAGAGGTATTAGTGAGGTGCGTGTTGGGAACTCACTGAGATTTCTTTGAAATCTCACCCTTTATGTGTTTTGTGGTTTTCAGATAAGCAAGCAGGTCGGGCTATGCATAGAAAAGATATTTCAGTTTTGAATAAAATGTCTCAGCTTATGAGTTTGATTGTAAAATGATACCCTTATTTTCATGAAATTGGTCTTTTTGTGAAGTTATTCTATTGTACTTATACATACTCAAAGTCATGGAAGGATCAATGAATTTTCTTTTGAAAGAATATTATTACAATATGTATCTAGTAGTTTCAATTTGATGAACTAATAGTCTTTTGAATAGTTCAGGATGTACTTACTTTTATAATATATTTTGTTTAAAAAGGAGTGTAAAGATATTTTATGGTTGAGCTTCATATATCCTCATCTAAATTTTATATATCTATACTCCCTTGGACTTGCGATTTCTAAAAAGGATTTCGGTTTTAGTATCGAAAAGGAAACTTATGAGGGTATCCGTGAGTCAGATAAGTGTCGATTTTAATTTGCTCGGTCCTAAAACGCTTACACGTCCTCTTATATTCAAATTGAAGTAAATACTAATCAATGAAGTCGACTAAAAGATTTGGGATGTTACATTTTTAATGGAGATCTATATCAGTCAAGTAATAATCATATGGGTCGCCAACTTGGTTACCTTTTTCCTTTTAAATTATCAATATAGTTTGTATAATTTGTGTTCCATATCATTTGTTTTTGAACACACGACTTTGAACAAAAAACTGAGGACTTGTGGTATATTTTATACGTAACTAATATGAGAAAACAATTATTTAATTTCATAAATAATTTTTTATATTAGTTATAATATCAACTTTTATTATAATCATATGTATGATTTAATTTTTATCCAAAAAGAAAGACAAGAATCCTTGAATTAGACAATGATACAATGGTATTCGTGAGATAGGGGAACTCATTCAATAAAAAATGAACTTTTCATTTGATTCATTCATTCAGTTCCACGTGTAAGTGAAAGCCAACCTTAGATCAATCAGAGTGGACTAAACTACAATCATTCCAAACCTTCAGTGCCCTACTCAAAATTACTCTCTTGTTTTTCTTGAAAATTGGCAATTTAACTGCATTGTTTGTGATGTCCATGTGGCACGATTTTCCTACGTCATTCACAAGACCAAGACAACACTCGTTGCTAACTATTTGATTTCCAACAAATACACCAAAATATACTTGTTGACCACAATTTGGCATCAATTTGGTTACACATTTACTTAAATATTTTTCATACGATGACGATGGCCTTGGAGCATAATTCAACTCACTAGAAGGACCTTGAGATGGTGGCTGAAGAGTTTCAGAACCAACAGACGTTTTCAATAACAAAGTAAAGCTAATGAAAAAGGTCACAACTATATAAAATTTGTTGAATGATGCCATGGTCTTTTAAAATATTGGTTTATGTTCGAGGACTTGTAGATGTTGTATCTGAGTTAAATGCTGGATAAAGAAAGTCATATTTAAAGTATAAATATTACAATCTTAACGTTCAAAAGTATTTAATAGATTGTTCTAACTGTTTTAAAACCGCAAAAGCCAATATATGTTTCTTGTTAATATGTAAAATGATTTTCTTATCGAAAGATAAGTTTCTTATCAAAATCTCATTTCCTATCCAAAAAACTTTTGAAATGTTTTTCCCTAATGCAATTTCAATTTTCAGAAGTAACACACACATGAAAACTCACAAAATTCATATATGGTTTTAAATAACATTAATAGGAAGATTTTCATGGCATAATTTAAGTAAATATTTGTATAAAATTTTCTTTAGACCTTTTTTTGGGAAAACAATTTAATTAGTTGCGCCCATAATCTCTTGCTCATTCTTTTTTGACTCACAATAGGTCAATTATATTTTGAAAGAGACTATATAAAAGTTAAGTGGGTCCAAATTGAACTATAAAGTGAAAGATAATATAAACTATATCCAAAGACAAGTTGTGTGATCAAGCTCAGTTGGTGTTTGAATTTGGTGTATAAATGTTTGTTTGTTTTGAAATTGAATGATTTTTAATGATCAATGTGATTGAGTGTTGGTTGGGATAGATTGGAAACACTTGGATTGAAGTTAAAGACACAAGGTCAGCATTTTTGCACATAGATAGAAAAAATGGCCGTGTTTGAAAAACACTGGCACCCGTGCTTCTTTATATGTAACAGTGAATTTTTGGTAACCTTCCAACTTGTTTCATTCGTAACTTTTGATCTGAATCTCTGATTTATGTGTTCTTGGATGCGTTGGAAAGATAACGAAAAGATATACAACTATAAATAAACTATGAACTGTATTTCTAAACACATTCTAAGAAGTCTTCTTGATCTATCCTAAACATCACCCTTGGTGTATAGTGAGTTTTATCTATTTGACGATTTGGTTATCAAAAACTTATGAAATGTCATGGACTATGATGATTATGGTAAAGCAATGGATTGAGATATATTATGATGGTGGATGTGTTGTGTATGGCTGACTCGAGAGAGAAATACATATGTACATCTGCGCAAAAACATGATGAAGGAATAATTGAACGAAGCGACGCACTTGGGGGAGGAGTCATGATCCCTGGTCCAAGACTCTTATGTAGGAACCCATATATTAGGTCAGATTAGGGTTTCCCGCTCGTAGGGATGGTAGCATTTGGATTATATGTAAGACTGATCTCTTTGGGAAGGCGTCAAGGGTAATAGGTAGTGCAAGTAGGAAGGGAGGTCATGGTCCCAAGCTTACTGCTCGTCTTATGCCCTTCTGAACTGTTGGGTGACTGGTCTCCGCCGGAGTTTGGGTAGAATTTCTATTATTTAAGACTACGCCATCACTTCGAGTGCATTAAAGGCTAAGAGTATGGTAAACAACGCCTTAAGAGGTATTAGTGAGGTGCGTGTTGGGAACTCACTGAGATTTCTTTGAAATCTCACCCTTTATGTGTTTTGTGGTTTTCAGATAAGCAAGCAGGTCGGGCTATGCATAGAAAAGATATTTTAGTTTTGAATAAAATGTCTCAGCTTATGAGTTTGATTAAATGATACCCTTATTTTCATGAAATTGGTCTTTTTGTGAAGTTATTCTATTGTACTTAAGCATACTCAAAGTCATGGAAGGATCAATGAATTTTCTTTTGAAAGAATATTATTACAATATGTATCTAGTAGTTTCTATTTGATGAACTAATAGTCTTTTCAATAGTTTAGGATGTACTTACTTTTATAATATATTTTGTATAAAAAGAAGTGTAAAGATATTTTATGGTTGAGCTTCATATATCCTCATCTAAATATTATATATCTATATTCCCTTGGACTTGCGATTTCTAAAAAGGATTTCGGTTTTAGTATCGAAAAAGATACTTATGAGGGTTTCCGTGAGTTAGATAAGTGTCGATTTTAATTTGCTCGGTCCTAAAACGCTTACACGTCCTCTTATATTCAAATTGAAGTAAATACTAATCATTGAAGTCGACTAAAAGATTAGGGATGTTACATTTTTAATGGAGATCTATATCAGTCAAGTAATAATCATATGGGTCGTCTACTTGGTTACTTTTTTCCTTTTAAATTATCAATATAGTTTGTATAATTTGTGTTCCATATCATTTGTTTGTGAACACACGACTTTGAACAAAAAATTGAGGACTTGTGGTATATTTTATACGTAACTAATATGAGAAAACAATTATTTAATTTCATAAATAATTCTTTATATTAGTTATAATATCAACTTTTATTTTAATCATATGTATTATTTAATTTTTATCCAAAAAGAAAGACAAGAATCCTTGAATTAGACAATGATACAATGGTATCCGTGAGATAGGGGAACTAATTCAATAAAAAAGGTACTTTTCATTTGATTCATTCATTCACTTCCACGTGTAAGTGAAAGCCAACCTTAGATCAATCAGAGTGGACTAAACTACAATCATTCCAAACCTTCAGTGCCCTACTCAAAATTACTCTCTTGTTTTTCTTGAAAATTGGCAATTTAACTGCATTGTTTGTGATGTCCATGTGGCACGATTTTCCTACGTCATTCACAAGACCAAGACAACACTCGTTGCAAACTATTTGATTTCCAACAAATACACCAAAATATACTTGTTGACCACAATTTGGCATCAATTTGGTTACACATTTACTTAAATATTTTTCATACGATGACGATGGCCTTGGAGCATAATTCAACTCACTAGAAGGACCTTGAGATGGTGGCTGAAGAGTTTCAGAACCAACAGACGTTTTCAATAACAAAGTAAAGCTAATGAAAAAGGTCACAACTATATAAAATTTGTTGAATGATGCCATGGTCTTTTAAAATATTGTTTTATGTTCGAGGACTTGTAGATGTTGTATCTGAGTTAAATGTGTAACATCCCTAATTTTTAAAGACTCGTACTATGATGCCTAAGACCGAGTAATTATGTGTGGGAATAATTGGTCGTGTCTCGGGGATTAATAGTCGAGGAAAAGTCCAAAGAAATCCTACTCTACATTTAATTGTGGCTTAGTCATGATTTAAATGAGCAATTCGGCTGAAGGGTAAAATCGTCATTTCGCCTCGTATCGAAGACGTATCATCCAACGATTTAAATAGTGGGTCCGAGTCATAGTAGGATCATGAGGATGTTACTAAAAGTCCTAAGTCATGTGAATTGGTGAGTACTTAATGGATTCTAAAATGAGAATTATAGAACCAAGGACATTTTGGGCATTTCACTCCCATTTAAACCCCCTCAGCCATTTAATTGCTGACTTCACCCATTCCCTCACACTTTCAACAACTTTCAGAAAAACTGAAAACTGAAATAGAATAGAAGAAAGGAGAGGGGGAGGTCGCGAACTAGGGGGGAAGGTAGAGGGAAAATTCTCAATCTCAATTGCATGTGAGTGATTCAACATTCATCCCACTCCATTTTCTATTCTGAGTTCAATGGAACCATTTTCAGAAACTGACTCCCTCCCTATCTCTCAATCCCTTTTTCTGAAGCTCCAATGATGAAGATGGAGGAAATCTGAAGTTGTTATGGTTGCATGTTCAGTTTGACAGTAGGGAGTTGGAGTTTTATGCTTTCATTTCGAATTTGGAAGTGGTTCAATCCTTTGAGGTCATGCTTCAGTCTCAGTCTTGAAGGGGTTGCTGTTTGGAAGCTCAATTCGAAGTAACAAGTGATGGAAGTTGGTGATGACTAGAGTTCATCAGAATTTCTGGGCAAAAACAGTATTAGTACCCTTCATTGTTTTCATCGTATCGCACTGTACACTACTCCGATGATCGTGATTCTTGTTTCTCTGGAAAGTAACTAAAAGCTCTTCATTTTGTGCACAAGAACTGTATGATTTCATGGAGAAATGAAGGAGATATCATGTCCCCAAGTTACGGTTTTAGAATCAAGCACTATCCTGGACCTGTCACCTTGTCTAGGTGATATCTCCCAAACCACTGGATGCATGCATTTGAATCTTTGACCATTTGAAAGTAGACGAAATTACCTTCACAATGAGCACCGGTTTGCATAGTTTTGGTCACGGATTGACCAAGTTATGCTTATTGCAAAATTGGATCCTGATGCTGGGAAATGGAAATTGGAAGCTAGTATGCCCGTTCGTCAAAATTGAGTTCGATTCATCATAAGTCTCGAGGGTCATCAACTCAAGTACCGGATGAGTGCTCAGTAGCAAGAATTTGATCGTGTTACTGGTGATGCATGTGGGACCCATCGAGTTCAGATGCGGAGGCACTAGGAGCGTGTACGTGACTACGGGGAATTGTGCGAGTGGTTATGGTTCGATCGTCCGTGTTCCGGCGTGATTTCTCGCGAGATCGTCAACCGGGTGAGTTCTACTCACGGATAGGGATATCTTTCGTGTCTTGAAAATATATCGGGTTGAGTCATAAGGCAATTATCAATTTTCGAAAGATTTTGGAACCGAAAACCGTTTTTGAGCAATATCGCGTTTTTACGGTTTTTATCGAAATATTGAGCAATTTATGAATTGTGTATTTTAAGCGCTTTCACTGGAATATGGTCTGGTATGTTGTTTATTAAATTCGTTTTCAGGTTGGAGAATGATCGGAATTCGATTTGGGCGAGGAATGGAAAGCGGAATGAGAAACTAGGATTCAGTAACAGAACAGGCCGCACGGGTCGTGCGCCCCTGGGCACGGACCGTGCGTCCTCTTCGGGTTGGCTGTGTGATTTTGGTAAATCACGCACGGGTCGTGCGCCCCTGGGCACGGACTGTGCGTGAGCTGCTGTTACCAGACTCCGATTTCTCATTTCGTCGCTCCTTTCGATCCCAAATCACTTCTAATATTCTTCCTAACCAATTTTAAATATATTGCCTTACTGACAACCATATTTTGAACTTTGTAACATCCCCTATATTTGCTATTTTATTATAGTTATAATATCAATTATTAGTAATTTATTTAGTTGATTGAAATTTTGAATTAAATTGAAAGTGATTTGCTTGATTGGTTAAGTGTGAGAATTGTGTGCCTAATTGAATTAATTGCTTCACAATGAGTTTATTAGAGCTGAAGGAGTCATAGGGAATAAAATGTTATGAAAAGGATAATTTGGTCTTTTTGCCATGTCCCCTTATATGAACCCATCCAGCTGAACAAATGAAGGGAAACACACTTCATTTTCAAAGAGAAAGAAAACAGAAACTGAGGGGAGAGAAAGGGAAGGTGAGGCGTGACAGGGAGAGGGAAAGAGAAGAGAGGAGAGTTCACCAAAATGTTCATGCATGTTTAATCCCTTGCCACAAAGTGTTAAGCTCATCTCCTTCTTTTCATTGATACCAAATTCGAAATCCTCCCCCTCCTCCACCATAAATCACCATTGGAGGACAAACCAAGCTCCACTTGCCCAAACACCAAATCTGAACCATTGCATGTTGGTTGGGTGAGCATTAGGACCAACCTCAGTCCCTAAACCATGATTTGAACCAACCTAGGAAGCTCTTCAGGATCTGGATTCAGTATACAAGCTTTAGGAGACCTGGGTTTTCAGCTTGGAGTTGTCTAGGTGCAATTGAGCAAGAGAGTTCGTGGCCCTCCGTTCGTTGTGTTCGATAAGTCTCGGCATTGTGTGGTTGTCATCGTGAAAGAGGTGAGTTCTATACTCACTAGGGAAATTATCATGTGTTCTGGTTGAGTCTCGCGTTTTGAAAGAAATTGGCGACAAGCCGCTTTGCGAAAACCCGTTTTAAATACCGAGTTATGTCGTTGTTTGATTGAAATTGTGGTTGATATTTATGGTTGTTATGATGAGTGATATATGGAGTGTTTGGCTGAATGATATTCTGTTATTAAAGGTTGATAAGTTAGGTATCGATCGGGAAAAGATTTGGACACGAAACGGAGTCAAAAACAGTATGAAATGGCCATTTTACAGGACTGTGCATCAGGCACGGATCGTGTGCCCTGGCACACGGATCGTGCGGATCCTTCTGATGCTTTCTGGAAAATTTCCATTTCGCGCACGGATCGTGCGCCATTAAGCACGGGTCGTGCGTATCTGTCTGACCCAGATTTTTTAAAGGTGTCCAAACGCTTCCTAATTGATTCCAAACCTATCCTAATCCCTTCCCAATGTTATGAAATGATAAAATAACCGTAATTCGTTGGAATTGCTTAAGTTTAATGATAACAACCTCATGTCATGATTGAATGATTATTGACGGCCCAATGCGGGTATACGGAACGTGTTATGGATTTGATTGTCGTGCTATGATTGTGATTGATATATTGTCCTCGACTGATTGGATTATTATCAGGATAAGTTAGAAGAGTAAATCCTAGTAAGCCGTGTGAGATCACCTAATAACAAGATCATGTTAGTACAAGACTCAGTTAAGTACAAGTTCACTGTTAAGCATAAGCTCATGGTTTCGTCAAGTTCATTGTTCACTGATCACGGTTCACGGTTTACTGCTCATTGTTCATGGTATATATTATATACATCATTGCTGGGGTGACGACCCTGTTCATGGATTAGCGTACTAGTGGGAGAGGAAGTCATGAGCCTTATCCCCTAGGCCCGTTACATTGTTGTCCCTAAGGTAGTAGAAATGGCCGGGGACTGGGTTTGCCGGAATCTTTAAAATAAGACCGGTGATATGCTAAGAATCATTGTCATTGTGTGTGCCTTGTGTGTCGCTTAGAAGGGCCACGAGTACACGTTGTATGTTCCCCGTAGTCGACTTAAGGGCTACGATTCATGAAATCAAGCATAATTGAACCGATAGAGTTAGTAAGGGGTCTCGATAGAACTCACTGAGACAAGTTGTGTCACCCAATCCAGTGTTGTTGTTTTTCAGTTAAGCAGGGAAAGTTGAAGACCGTGAGGCACGGCTATGGAGACGCTTGAAGAATTGCTGACGACATTCCTTTTGTCATTTTATGTATCTTTGTATTTCAGTTTCCTTTGTATCTCTGTATATTTGTATTCGGTACCTTAGATATACGATTGTACGACTTATGTCATGAAGTTGTAAATCGCTTCCGCAGACTTTCGGTTTTGAGTATTGAACACTAGTTTGAGTTATGTGAGGACCGACTTTGATTATATTATGTTCAGATATGTAAGTGCGTTTGATGAGTTTCATCGAAGTGTAGAATGTGTTCAATATTATAAAAGGAAAGTCACTCTGATGTATGCCAGTAGTGCATTTCGGTAGTTTCTACAAGTTAGAAATTATCGGGGTGTTACAAACTTGTTCAACTCATGTTTTTGAAAAGAGCTTCGAAAGCATAATTGATTGAAAAACCGAAACCCTAGTATACGTGTGGGTACACCGTCTGATGGATTGACTGAATATATATATATATATATATATATATATATATATGTTTATATATGTCTATTGAATATGATTATAATGCCGGAGGTCTAATTTATGAATTCCTCAAAACGGATTATAGATCGATATGAATATTGTTTATCCAATTACTATGTGAATGATCCTTTGGTGATCGAAAGACATAAATTATCTAATGAACTTTTGTGATTGATCCTTTGGTGATCGAAAAGATATAAATTATCTAACTCTCGAGAATTTGATGCGTATTGTCATATGTATCGCGTTGGGTGACGACCCGACAAGTAGCATACTAGGAAGGGAAGTCATGAGCCCTCACCCTAGGCCCTGTATACGTCTTGGCGTGGTCAATCCGTGGGTTACCGGGATTAGCAAGCGTTGTGCAGCCGGTTTGTGCTAAGGTTAAACACATGGTTCCCGGGATTAGCAATCGTTGTGCAGCCGGATCATGTTAAATTAAATTCACGATTTGCCGGGATTAGCAAGAGTTGTGCAGTCGGCATTTCGATTAATAATTTAAGAACACGAATTGTCGGGATTAGCAATCGTTGTGCAGTCGGCAATTCGATTAATAAATAAGACATTGTTAAGTCATACACATGGTTCCGGGGATTAGCAATCGTTGTGCAGCCGGATCATGTTAAATTAAATTCACGATTTGCCGGGATTAGCAAGAGTTGTGCAGTCGGCATTTCGATTAATAATTTAAGAACACGAATTGCCGGGATTAGCAATCGTTGTGTAGTCGGCAATTCGATTAATAAATAAGACATTGTTAAGTCATACAGATGGTTCCCGGGATTAGCAATCGTTGTGCAGCCGGATCATGTTAAGTTCAATTCACGATTTGCCGGGATTAGCAATTGTTGTGCAGTCGGCATTTCGATGAATGAATAAGACATTGTTATGTCAGCTTTTGATAACTGTTTAATAAATTGAACCGAGTGTTAGTGAGGGGTCACGGTAGGACTCACTGAGATAAGTTGTCCCACCCAATCCATATTTGTTGTTTTTACAGAGAACAGGTTATAAGGACAGCAGGCGGCACAGTTGGTTGTCGGGTTCGATGAGAAGATTTAAGATTGATTCATTTATTATTGTCCTTGTTCTTCTGTAGTTGTCTCGGTATTCGGTCATATGACTCGAGCTTGTATTATTTTATTTTTATAGTTTCCGCTGTTTCTTGTAAAGATGTACATCTGAACAGGAATTTTTATACTCTGATTTATACCAAATTGTATATTTAGGTGTTTCTTTGTCTATGAAATACCAGGGTGTTACATTTGGTATCAGAGCGGTTCGGCCTTGTCGGACGTAGTGACCTTCGGGTCGAGAACATAGGATCGAGTCAGCTAGGGACTTAGACAATTATATGTCAGACCTTTTTAGTATATTATGTGACGTATTGAGTCAGGATCCACTCAATGTTTCATGTAAGTTACTGAAAACTATGACAGATAGTTGCCTCAGCCCCGAAAATGTCCAAAACGCTACACCATAGGATTCTCAGCCTTCTCGTTTCATCAGAGCGCGTAGCAGCAGCAGAGGGCTACATATGGCATCTGGAAACCATGATGGACATCCGCGATGGTTCGAGGGAACTGTGGGCGGCTGTTCAGTAAATGAATCGAATGCGGCTAGTGAATCGCGGCATGAAACGTCGTAGATCTTATCGAGGAGTAAAAATCAAGCGAAGCCTTCGGCAATAGCAATGTCAGTGTACTGAAAGCTATCAGACTAGTTAACACCCGAAACCCTGACTTTAATTAGTCAGCATATCAGTTTTCGAGATATCGTTTTCATCATAAATCTTACCTTCTGGTGTCAGTCGATCCCAGTTAGGGCAGCAGTCAAGGAAAGTCCTTATCGGTTAATTTTAAGCATAGATTCCAATTCTTCTTCTTCCGAGTCACAATGTGACAGATGATAAAGCTAACGGAGTAAAGATATTCCATTACCAGTAATGACAAGCAGAGTCATAATGTGCTGATTAGGTTAAGTCCCGGTCAGGAATTGTGAATCGAATCCTTCAAAGCAGATCAGTATGTGGAATCGGTAGAAGTGACCTTATTTCAATCCGCTGCCGGAAGCATTCCGATCACGGTCTGTGAGAAATTCTCGTTAGTCTTCCGAATCATTTTGTTCGTAACTTCTGCTCCGGAACTCCGATTTTTATGTTCCGAGCGTTGTTGGAAAGCTAACGGAAATATCTACACCGATGAATGGGTAGTGAACCGTATCTTCAATTGTATTTTGAAGTGTACCTCTGTTTTAAATCTGAACCGTAAACTCTAAACATTCGTGGAATGTGAACCTCCCTGTTGTACGGGAAATTGGTAAAAGGATCTCCAATCAGTCAGTTTAGACTCCTAGAACTCGTCCTGAAACTATATTGATTAATGTAATGTAATAATTATGTCTGGATAGTCGCGGAAGTTCGAAAAGAAGCTGGGCCAAGGAAATTATAAAGGATAAATCCAATTTCAACGAATCAATACGGAGACACTCATGGTGTGCTCGTGTGATTCCCAAAATAACCTTTTGTTTTCAAAATCCCCTGGTGCCACCGCAATTTCAATTTCGTGACTAATCCGAGAATAATTGCTACATTGAAGTTAATCGAGAAACCAAGGATTGCATAGGATGGCACTAGATCGTAACTTTTGAAGAAAACCTTATGTCATTCTAGTAAGATTCCTAATATCGAAATTCGCATCTCCTTAAGATTCGAGTAATCAATATCTATGAAAGATAGGTATCAAAATTCAAAGCCTAGTTGATCTAGAAAGACACCTGTGATTGGATAAGTCGTTGACTTAGACAATCCTGAAAGAACCATATCCTGTATAAGGGCACCGAACTGTAGGTTGAGTTCTAAAGACAGAGTCATAATGGTCGAAAGATACACCCTTGTCATTGGTTTGGGTTAGCTAAAACATCGGTTGTACCGGTGACCTACTGAAATGGAACTCAAATCGTCAATCTTGAATTCGTTAAAATCAACAGTAAGTTGTTGTGGCTTGAATCCGTCGGATGGGTCAATGCTAGTTTTCTCCATTCTAATAACCTCTGGGTTAGACGCCAATAAAGCAAGTATGTGCTGAACTCAGAATTATCTGCTTGTGGTCCAGCACCCGAAACTTCTCTAAGTAATCCGATGAGTTGGGTGCTTGTAGTTCATCTTCCTTTTACCTACAACACCGGTTTGATGGGGGAATGTGTGATGATGAACCGTATGTCGGTCTGAGACTAAATGATTGGACAGTGAGTGTATCACATGTGAGTCCTTGATAGTGAATCCTATAACCTTTGTGTAGTCTCTTGAGACAATTGAGTCGTGCCTACTGTTCATCGCGAAATACAAGCCTTTGTTTTAACCTTGAAGTTTTATCTTGGACTGATTCGAGAAAGGAATTGAAGGGAAATGAATTGAATCGAATAGAATAGCTGCTTGGGAAAATTTTAAAACAAATACCCGCTTTCCCTTTCGGCTCAATGTCCTTCCCGATCCCTTCCTCGAACGAACCCAATTGTTTTGTCGTAACGGATCCGAACTCAAGCACGATAATAGAAGTTTGTGAGATCTTGATCGCACAAATGGCTGGTTCCAACAAAGTAACACTTCTACTCTCACTTTCAAACTCGTAACTTTCATACATCAGAGAATGAGATTCCGCTTTGTTGGAGCGTCGTGCATTGAGTAAGGTCATCTATAAGTTGGGGTGAATTAACCTTTTGGGATAGTCGTATTTTCAACTATCGTCATTAGAAACCCCATTGAAAAGAATTTTCATTCAAATGAAACTATTGTACTTTAAAATTTTGGAACTGATTTAATGAAATAATATAGCACCACTATTTTATAGTTTTATTGGTCATGTTACAAGAAAAAGTATTTTTCTACATTCAATTGGACAGGGAGTCAAGATGTTTTATAAAATGATTCTGTCAGCTTCCGCCAAGATTTTTAGTAAAATGAGTCAAGCGCTTATGTGAGCGTAACTCGGGGAAGAGAAGAAAACTTTTCTTCTGGATACCGTATGGTTTGATTCCAAAGAAATTCTCTTAAAAGTCATCGTTTCATTCCAATTCAAGCTACGGCTAAGCCGAAACCCTCCGAGTTCCTAACTTTAATAGTGCAGGATGTGTGGATACCATAACTATGAGTTCATGTCCTCAACAGATTGTAGGCATTCCATTGTCCATAAAAATTAGTGTCAGCTTTCAAGAGGTCGGAATAGTTAATTTCTGAAGAAAATCTGTATCTTCATGATGTCTTTCACGTGTCTCAGTTGAGAAAATGTATTCCCGATCCACTTCAGCCGTTGAGCGTTGAAACGATCGATCTTCGACCGGATTTATCATTCCAATCTTATCCTAGTCATATCCTAGGGAGTGGTGTGAAGACATTGAGGTCAAGGACTATTCCGATTGTCGAGGTAGTCTGGGAAGGCTTCTCAGCCGAAGAGACTACTCGGGAATTGGAAGAGGACATGATGAACCGATACCAATATCTTTTGCTTAAGGTTCGTCTTGTCAATTTTGAGGACAAAATTTTTAAAAGTTGGGGTGATTGTAACATCCCTAATTTTTAAAGACTCGTACTATGATGCCTAAGACCGAGTAATTATGTCTGGGAATAATTGGTCGTGTCTCGGGGATTAATAGTCGAGGAAAAGTCCAAAGAAATCCTACTCCACATTTAATTGTGGCTTAGTCATGATTTAAATGAGCAATTCGGCTGAAGGGTAAAAACGTCATTTTGCCTCGTGTAACATCCCCAAAATAATTAATCGAGATTATTTGGAAGTAAACCCAATTGAATTAATTTGGTACTTAATTGGTAAAATTATTGAGTGCTAAAATTAATTATTGGCTGTCACAGGGTCGTTGACCGAATAATACGGACCAAGGAAGTTTTGGAATCGAAATAAGGAATTTGGGTCAATATGGTAATTGGACCACGCCACCACTTATTTATTAATAAAATAAATATGTGTGTGTGTGTGTGTTAATTAAAAGAAAGGAAAGAAGAGGAGGATACGAACAGAAGAAAAGAAAACAGAGAAAGAAAAGAAGAGAAGGAAAGGAGAAAGAAGAAGAGGAAAGAAGAAGAGAAAGGAAGAAGAAGAGGAAACCCCATCACCTCAAATTTCAGCACAATCACCATCTCCCTCTCCTCTACAAAACCCATATCTTAGGTAAGCCTCTCCTCCATTTTTCCCCCTTCTATTTGACTTCGAAAATTGAAGGTTTGTGGGGAGAATTTGTTGAAATCAAGGATTAATAGGTTGTGTTGGTGATTGGGTTATGCTTAGGATCGAAGCTAGGAGCGGATTGAACGCGATTGGAAGCTCGGAACGAAGTTAGGAGCGGTTCGTTGTTGTTTGGGTTCGATCCGGTGATTTCGACGTTTCGGCAAATTCGGTTCGATATCGGCTCTCGCTTCAAGGGTGAGTTTTACTCACGCTTAGGATGTTTTTGTGTCTCGTTAGTTTTTACGTTAATTGGTTTCGAGAAATTTTGGAACGAAAACCGTTATTTGAAAATATGTCGTGTTTTAATACAATTCGTTTTGATTAAGTTTTTGATTGGATTGATTGATTTTGTGGTTTGAATTGGACTCATTTTACTGGTTGTCAAATCTGTTTTTGATCGGAACAAAGATCGGAATTGAGCGGAATAGCGGATTTCGCGAAAATCGCAAGATCTGTCTTAACAGACCCCTGTTCTGCCTGTTCGCGCCTCACCTGCGCTCCAGGCGCGACTTCAGCGCAGAATGACAGAACATTCTGCCAGTTCGCGCTGAACTTGCGCTCCAGGCGCGACTTCAGCGCAGCTTGGCAGAATTTCAACAGTTTTTCACTGTTTTTGTTTTCGCGATATCTTTTGATCCGGGAACCCGATTGAGGTGTTCTAAGATGCGTTGGAAAGCTTATTCAGAGGCCTAACTGAATATTCTAGTTTTAAGGCAAAATGAACTGTTTTTGATATTGAAAATTGTGTCAAAAAGTGGTCAACTAGAGTGCGAGTGTGAACTTCGAATTTATAAAATTGTGGATTAAAGTGTGTCATGGATTGTCTGATTTGATGGACCGTGGGTTCATAGTACTGTAGATATATATGTTTATATGTATATCGAGTTGGGTGACGACCCATGTTTTGACATACTAGGCGGGGCAGTCATGCTCCCCCAACCTAGGCTCCGTGCCAATAGGAGAATGTACTATTGGTAAGGGGGTTCACCGGGATTAGCACTGGATTTGCAGTCGGTGTTATGTCATGAGTTTGTTGTACGCACACCGGGGTTAGCACTTTATTGCAGTCGGTGTCGTACTGTGCGATACACCGGGGTTAGCACTTTATTGCAGTCGGTGCCGCACTTTGTTTGTTCACGTTCGCCGGGGTTAGCACTTTATTGCAGTCGGTGTCGTGTTGGTTTTAAAAAGGATTATTAATTGAACCGAGAGAGTTAGTAGGGGTCTCGGTAGAACTCACTGAGATTGTATCTCACTGTTTAAATGTTGTTGTTTTACAGATAAACAGGGACAGAAGAAACCTCAGAGGCACGAGTAGGTGGCCCCGAGTGATGAATGATGACTTAGTTTTACGTTTAAGTTTATTTCCCTTCTGTTGTCTGTGTATCACAATACTATGGCATTAGTATTATGTTATCTTTCATTCCGCTTTCTTGTATGACTCTGACTACCATAGTTGCTGACAGGTTATGGTCTTGTTTGTATATAAGACTATTTTGTTTTATTCAGCGAAAAATTTATAATGGTATTCAGTGTCTGAACAGGAAATAATATCTCTGATGTATGTTTAATGTGCACTTGGGTGTTTTTAACAAATAAAAATACCAGGGTGTTACAGTTGGTATCAGAGCGGTTCGACCTAGTCGGACTTAGCTAATAGGGTCTTTGCTTTTTCCAGTTGTGATTTTCTTAGTATGCTATTAGACATTGAGCTTGATCAACTTAATACTTTGTGCATATTTCGCAGAATCATGGCCAGAAGAGGTAGAGGCGTTCCTCCTCCTGTTGATCCAAATTTTGAGTGGATGCAGAATGTAATTGAGAACCAGCAGAAAATGATGCAAGACATGATGCTTATGCATCAGCAGCAACAAATCCTACAGCAAAATGCTCAGCAGCATCAAGCCCCAGAGCCACAAGTGAACCCAAGGAGAATTTTCACAGAGTTCCTGAAAATGAAACCCTCCGAGTTTAGAGGTGGGCCGGATGTCATGAGAGCACAACATTGGCTGGATGACATTGAAAAGATCTTTGTAACAATGCAAGTGACCGATGAAGACAAGTTGAGGTTGGCATCCCATATGTTGAAGGGAGAGGCCAATAACTGGTGGACAAATGCTAGGGCCATGATGGAGACAATGGGAACTCCCCCGACTTGGGACAATTTCCGAACATCATTTTTAGAACAATTCTTCCCCACGGCTATGAGGTTGGATAAGGAAAATGAGTTTTTGACTTTTACACAAGGAGGCTTGACCGTGGGCCAATACACGGCTAAATTTGAAGAGTTGTATCAATTCTTCGGTTTAGCTGGATATGCCCCAAGTGACCAATGGAAAACTGACAGGTACAAATATGGGTTGAGAGAAGATATTGCTCAAAGTCTTAGTTCTTTTCCGAGAACCAACTATGCAGCCATGGTACAACAAGCTTATATCGCCGAAAGTGATTTGTCAAGGTTGTATGCAAGCAGAAAGGCATTCCATCAGAGCAAGAGGAACACTGGATCATCTAGTTCTCAGATGGGTCCCAGGCATGACTCGGGGAAAGGAGGTAAGTACAAAGGGAAGCAGGTGCAATCGTCTGACTCTGCACAATTCAGGAATTGTAGACTTTGTGGAAGACATCACCGCGGAGAGTGTCCGCCAAGGTCCGATCGGTGCTATGTTTGCAATGAAGAGGGGCACTATGCAAATAAGTGCCCAACAAAGAAGAATCCGCAAAGAGCACCAAATGCTCCTGGTCAGGGGCGAATCAACACATTAGATGCTCGAACCATCACTCCTTCTGATAATCTTCTGAGGGGTACGGGATCTCTTTTTAATAATTCAGTCAATATTTTATATGATTCTGGTGCAACTCACTGTTTTATCTCGCAAGCATGTGTGGATCGGTTGGGATTAGCATTGTCTGAGCTATCCGAACCGATAACTATTTTAACTGCTGCCAAGGGTCGTGTCCAGACCCAATCATTATGTGAAAATTGCCTACTTGTCATAGGCGACAGACAGTTTGTTGTAAAATTTATTTGCTTGCCTATGAGAAGCATGGATATTGTTCTGGGTATGAATTGGATGGCTGAAAATCATGTAACAATCAACTGTGCCGATCGAACTATTAGCTTCGCCTCCGAATCCGTAGGATTGACACAGGCAGATTCTGAAGCGATGATCTCTTACACCGAAGCAAGCCAGTCATTATTCCAAGGTGCGGAAGCTATTCTTATTATGTTATCTGCATCTACTGAAACGGGTTTAGATTTGTCATCTGTGCAAGTGGTAAATGAATTTCTAGATGTCTTTCCAGAAGAAGTTTCATCCTTACCTCCTGACCGAGAGGTAGAATTCTCAATAGAATTGATTCCTGGTACAGGATCAATCTCTATTGCTCCTTATAGAATGTCTCCTTTAGAGTTGAAGGAACTGAAGTCTCAACTTGAGGAATTGATATCGAAAAGGTTTATCCGACCGAGTGCTTCTCCATGGGGTGCTCCGGTGTTGCTAGTCAAAAAGAAGGATGGTAGCATGAGGTTGTGCATAGATTATCGACAATTGAATAAAGTGACGATCAAGAATAAATATCCCTTGCCAAGGATAGACGATTTGCTCGACCAACTTAGAGGTGCTGTGGTATTTTCAAAAATTGATCTGAGGTCGGGCTATCATCAAATAAAGGTACGAGCCTTAGATATTCCGAAGACAGCTTTCCGTACGAGGTATGGACATTACGAGTTCGTAGTGATGCCCTTCGGTTTGACTAATGCTCCAGCGGTATTCATGGATTACATGAACCGAGTATTTCACACGTACCTTGATCAGTTTGTGGTAGTTTTTATTGATGATATCTTGGTGTACTCTAAGACCATTGAGGACCATGTTCAACATCTCCGCATCGTTCTGAACGTACTCCGAGAAAAGAAATTGTATGCCAAGCCGTCGAAGTGTGACTTCTGGATGCCGGAAGTGAAGTTTTTGGGACACGTGATTTCCCAATCGGGAGTTGCTGTGGATCCCAGTAAAGTAGAAGCGGTGTTGAACTGGGAACGACCAACATCTGTTACAGAAATAAGAAGTTTCTTGGGTCTAGCCGGTTACTACAGGAGGTTTATCCAAGGTTTTTCACAATTGGTTCTTCCACTTACTCGGTTGACTCGCAAGGCCCAACCGTTTATATGGGATGCCGATTGTGAGGAATGTTTTCAAGAATTGAAGGTTAGATTGACTTCTGCTCCAATCCTAATTCTTCCAGATCCGTCTTTGGAATTTCAAATTTACAGCGATGCTTCTGGGAAGGGTTTGGGGTGTGTTCTCATGCAGAACCAACAAGTTGTAGCTTATGCCTCCAGACAGTTGAAGACTCATGAAGAAAATTATCCGACTCATGATTTGGAGTTGGCAGCTATTGTGTACGCACTGAAGATTTGGAGACATTACCTGTATGGGTCTCGTTTCGAAGTCTTTAGTGATCATAAAAGCTTGAAATATCTGTTTGACCAGAAGGAGTTGAATAACAGGCAGAGAAGATGGGTGGAGCTTCTGAAGGATTATGATTTCGAACTGAAGTATCATCCGGGAAAAGCTAATGTTGTAGCCGATGCACTAAGTAGGAAATCCATTCATATAGCAGGATTAATGATGCATGAAATGGAATTGTTGGAGTCTTTCCGGGACTTAAATGTGGATTCAAAGCCAAAAAGGAACCGGTTGGTGTTGAGCCACATGAGGATCTCTAGTTCCATAAGGGATTCTATTCGCTTAGCACAGGAAGTTGATATGAAACTACAATCACAGAAAGTGATGCCAGACTTTACCGAAGATAGTGATGGAGTTATTTGTTTCAACGGTAGGATCTGTGTGCCTGATAATGAAGATATTAAAAAGCAAGTGCTTGAAGAAGCACACCGAAGTTTATTTTCTGTACATCCTGGATCCACCAAGATGTATAGAGATTTAAAACAAATGTATTGGTGGCCAGGAATGAAGCTAGAAATTGCTGAATTCGTATCACAATGCTTAACTTGTCAAAAAGTTAAGATAGAACATCAGAAGCCTGCTGGTCTGCTACGGTCACTAGACGTGCCAGTGTGGAAATGGGAAGACATTTCTATGGATTTTGTAATGGCATTGCCAAGGTCTCAAGCCGGTAACGACTCCATTTGGGTAGTTGTGGATCGGTTAACCAAATCAGCTCATTTTATTCCAGTTCGTTCTAGCAGTAAAGTATCCAAGTTAGCTGAGGTGTATTTGAAGAACATAGTAAGGTTACATGGGGTTCCTACCAGTATAGTGTCGGATCGAGATCCGAAATTCACTTCTCGATTTTGGAAAGCTCTGAATGAAGCATTGGGAACTAAAGTACTTCTTAGTACCGCTTATCACCCGCAGACAGACGGTCAGACCGAGAGAACTATCCAGACCTTAGAGGATATGCTTAGGGCTTCGGTGCTTGATAACGGGAAGAAATGGGAGGATCATCTTCCATTGGTGGAATTTTCATATAACAACAGTTATCATTCCAGTATCGGAATGGCACCTTATGAAGCCTTGTATGGTAGGAAATGCAGGACTCCATTGTGTTGGTGGGAAGTAGGTGAGAACCGATTGTTAGGACCCGAGGTGATCCAAGACACTACTGAAAAGATCCGCCAGATCAGGGAAAGAATGAAAGCCGCTCAAAGTAGGCAAAAGAGCTATGCTGATAAAAGAAGAAGGCCGTTGGAATTTGAGTCGGGCGATCATGTGTTTTTGAGATTATCACCAACAATTGGCACAGGTAGGGCATTACGGGTGAAGAAACTCAGTCCTCGGTATATTGGACCTTTCCAGATAATCGAGCGAATAGGGCCTCTTGCATACCGTATTGCTTTGCCTCCACCATTGTCAAATCTGCATGATGTATTCCATGTGTCTCAGTTGCGGAAGTACATTCCCGATCCAAGCCAACCGTTAGATTTTGAAACGATTGACCTTCGACCGGACTTGTCCTTCCAACCTAATCCGAATTACATCATGGAACGTGGCGAGAGGACGCTACAGACAAAGTCAATTCCCATTGTCAAGGTGGTTTGGGATGGTTTTTCTGCCGAGGAAGCTACTTGGGAGTTGGAGGACGATATGCGGACTCGGTATCCGTATTTGTTCTCTTGAGGTATGTTGTGTCTAATTTTGAGGACAAAATTCTTTCAAGTTGGGGAGAATGTAACATCCCCAAAATAATTAATCGAGATTATTTGGAAGTAAACCCAATTGAATTAATTTGGTACTTAATTGGTAAAATTATTGAGTGCTAAAATTAATTATTGGCTGTCACAGGGTCGTTGACCGAATAATACGGACCAAGGAAGTTTTGGAATCGAAATAAGGAATTTGGGTCAATATGGTAATTGGACCACGCCACCACTTATTTATTAATAAAATAAATATGTGTGTGTGTGTGTGTTAATTAAAAGAAAGGAAAGAAGAGGAGGATACGAACAGAAGAAAAGAAAACAGAGAAAGAAAAGAAGAGAAGGAAAGGAGAAAGAAGAAGAGGAAAGAAGAAGAGAAAGGAAGAAGAAGAGGAAACCCCATCACCTCAAATTTCAGCACAATCACCATCTCCCTCTCCTCTACAAAACCCATATCTTAGGTAAGCCTCTCCTCCATTTTTCCCCCTTCTATTTGACTTCGAAAATTGAAGGTTTGTGGGGAGAATTTGTTGAAATCAAGGATTAATAGGTTGTGTTGGTGATTGGGTTATGCTTAGGATCGAAGCTAGGAGCGGATTGAACGCGATTGGAAGCTCGGAACGAAGTTAGGAGCGGTTCGTTGTTGTTTGGGTTCGATCCGGTGATTTCGACGTTTCGGCAAATTCGGTTCGATATCGGCTCTCGCTTCAAGGGTGAGTTTTACTCACGCTTAGGATGTTTTTGTGTCTCGTTAGTTTTTACGTTAATTGGTTTCGAGAAATTTTGGAACGAAAACCGTTATTTGAAAATATGTCGTGTTTTAATACAATTCGTTTTGATTAAGTTTTTGATTGGATTGATTGATTTTGTGGTTTGAATTGGACTCATTTTACTGGTTGTCAAATCTGTTTTTGATCGGAACAAAGATCGGAATTGAGCGGAATAGCGGATTTCGCGAAAATCGCAAGATCTGTCTTAACAGACCCCTGTTCTGCCTGTTCGCGCCTCACCTGCGCTCCAGGCGCGACTTCAGCGCAGAATGACAGAACATTCTGCCAGTTCGCGCTGAACTTGCGCTCCAGGCGCGACTTCAGCGCAGCTTGGCAGAATTTCAACAGTTTTTCACTGTTTTTGTTTTCGCGATATCTTTTGATCCGGGAACCCGATTGAGGTGTTCTAAGATGCGTTGGAAAGCTTATTCAGAGGCCTAACTGAATATTCTAGTTTTAAGGCAAAATGAACTGTTTTTGATATTGAAAATTGTGTCAAAAAGTGGTCAACTAGAGTGCGAGTGTGAACTTCGAATTTATAAAATTGTGGATTAAAGTGTGTCATGGATTGTCTGATTTGATGGACCGTGGGTTCATAGTACTGTAGATATATATGTTTATATGTATATCGAGTTGGGTGACGACCCATGTTTTGACATACTAGGCGGGGCAGTCATGCTCCCCCAACCTAGGCTCCGTGCCAATAGGAGAATGTACTATTGGTAAGGGGGTTCACCGGGATTAGCACTGGATTTGCAGTCGGTGTTATGTCATGAGTTTGTTGTACGCACACCGGGGTTAGCACTTTATTGCAGTCGGTGTCGTACTGTGCGATACACCGGGGTTAGCACTTTATTGCAGTCGGTGCCGCACTTTGTTTGTTCACGTTCGCCGGGGTTAGCACTTTATTGCAGTCGGTGTCGTGTTGGTTTTAAAAAGGATTATTAATTGAACCGAGAGAGTTAGTAGGGGTCTCGGTAGAACTCACTGAGATTGTATCTCACTGTTTAAATGTTGTTGTTTTACAGATAAACAGGGACAGAAGAAACCTCAGAGGCACGAGTAGGTGGCCCCGAGTGATGAATGATGACTTAGTTTTACGTTTAAGTTTATTTCCCTTCTGTTGTCTGTGTATCACAATACTATGGCATTAGTATTATGTTATCTTTCATTCCGCTTTCTTGTATGACTCTGACTACCATAGTTGCTGACAGGTTATGGTCTTGTTTGTATATAAGACTATTTTGTTTTATTCAGCGAAAAATTTATAATGGTATTCAGTGTCTGAACAGGAAATAATATCTCTGATGTATGTTTAATGTGCACTTGGGTGTTTTTAACAAATAAAAATACCAGGGTGTTACACCTCGTATCGAAGACGTATCATCCAACGATTTAAATATTGGGTCCGAGTCATAGTAGGATCATGAGGGTGTTACTAAAAGTCCTAAGTCATGTGAATTGGTGAGTACTTAATAGATTCTAAAATGAGAATTATAGAACCAAGGACATTTTGGGCATTTCACTCCCATTTAAACCCCCTCAGCCATTTAATTTCTGACTTCACCCATTCCCTCACACTTTCAACAACTTTTAGAAAAACTGAAAACTGAAATAGAATAGAAGAAAGGAGAGGGGGAGGTCGCGAACTAGGGGGGAAGGTAGAGGGAAAATTCTCATTCTCAATTGCATGTGAGTGATTCAACATTCATCCCACTCCATTTTCTATTCTGAGTTCAATGGAACCATTTTCAGAAACTGATTCCCTCCCTATCTCTCAATCCCTTTTTCTGAAGCTCCAATGATGAAGATGGAGGAAATCTGAAGTTGTTATGGTTGCATGTTCAGTTTGACAGTAGGGAGTTGGAGTTTTATGCTTTCATTTCGAATTTGGAAGTGGTCCAATCCTTTGAGGTCATGCTTCAGTCTCAGTCTTGAAGGGGTTGCTGTTTGGAAGCTCAATTCGAAGTAACAAGTGATGGAAGTTGGTGATGACTAGAGTTCATCAGAATTTCTGGGCAAAAACAGTATTAGTACCCTTCATTGTTTTCATCGTATCTCACTCTACACTACTCCAATAATCGTGATTCTTGTTTCTATGGAAAGTCGACAAAAATCTCTTTATTTTGGGCACAAGAACCGTATGATTTCATGGAGAAATTAAGGAGATATCATGTCCCCAAGTTACGGTTTGATAATCAAGCACTATCCTGGACCAGTCACCTTGTCTGGGTGATATCTCCCAAACCACTGGATGCATGCGTTTGAATCTTTGACCATTTGAAAGTAGACGAAATTACCTTCACAATGAGCACCGGTTTGCATAGTTTTGGTCACGGATTGACCAAGTTATGCTTATTGCAAAATTGGATCCTGATGCTGGGAAATGGAAATTGGAAGCTAGTATGCCCGTTCGTCAAAATTGAGTTCGATTCATCATAAGTCTCGAGGGTCGTCAACTCAAGTACCGGATGAGTGCTCAGTAGCAAGAATTTGATCGTGTTACTGGTGATGCATGTGGGACCCATCGAGTTCAGATGCGGAGGCACTAGGAGCGTGTACGTGACTACGGGGATTGTTCGAGTGGTTACGGTTCGGTCGTCCGTGTTCCGGCGTGATTTCTCGCGAGATCGTCAACCGGGTGAGTTCTACTCACGGATAGGGATATTTTTCGTGTCTTGAAAATATATCGGGTTGAGTCATAAGGAAATTATCAATTTTCGAAAGATTTTGGAACCGAAAACCGTTTTTGAGCAATATCGCGTTTTTACGGTTTTTATCGAAATATTGAGCAATTTATGAATTGGGTATTTTAAGCGCTTTCCCTGGAGTATGGTCTGGTATGTTGTTTATTAAATCTGTTTTCAGGTTGGAGAATGATCGGAACTCGATTTGGGCGAGGAATGGAAAGCGGAATGAGAAACTAGGATTCAGTAACAGAACAGGCCGCACGGGTCGTGCGCCTCTGGGCACGGACCGTGCGTCCTCTTCGGGTTGGCTGTGTGATTTTGGTAAATCACGCACGGGTCGTGCGCCCCTGGGCACGGACCGTGCGTGAGCTGCTGTTACCGGACTCCGATTTCTCATTTTGTCGCTCCTTTCGATCCCAAATCACTTCTAATCTTCTTCCTAACCAATTTTAAGGATATTGCCTTACTGACAACCGTATTTTGATCAACTAAATGCGAGAACTACAAGAATTACTTGCATTACTGGCTAGACATTTCTGGCGGAATCAGTCAGCCAGTAAGTTTTCTGGTGGAATTATGCGATTTCTGGCGGATTTAGTCTGCTAGTAAGTTTCTGGCGGATTCCATAACATTTCTGTCGAATTTAAACGGCCAGTATATTTACTGGCGGATTGAGTAGGAATTTCTGGCGGAAAATTAATTGAAAAACTAAAATAATTTTATAAATAAATATATCCGCCAGTAATTGCATTTACTGGCGGAAATTTCAGCCAGAAAATACCCTCAAAAGCTGCGCATTGACTGTCAAAAATGGCCAGTAATGCAGTTCCGCCAGTAACACGCAAGTTCCGCCAGTAATGCAGTTCCGCCAGTAACTTGCAAATTCCGCCAGTAATATATCCGCCAGTAATTGCATTTACTGGCAAAAATTTCAGCCAGAAAATACCCTCAAAAGCTGCGCATTGACCGTTAAAAATGGCCAGTAATGATATCCGCCAGTAACACGCAAGTTCCGCCAGTAATATAGACAAGATGGCAGTGAGATGTCGCGTCACAGACCAATTCCGCCAGTAACTGAAATTTCCGCCAGAAAACCGACTGCAGCTAGTCAAATCCGTGGGCTGTCAGCTGCCACAATTCCGCCAGTAATGCACTTAAATCCGCCAGTAATATTCGTGACAGCCGTTGCGTCTTCTCCTTCTTAATCCGCCAGAAACGGCCTTTAATCCGCCAGTAACTGCCACAATGCGTCTTCTCCTTCTTACCTCCATTATAAAATCTGAAGCCTCTCATTTCATTTGTTATTCATTCCACCATTTCTCTCAAATGTGTCTAAATTTTTTTTCATTCATTCACACCATTTCTCTCCAAGTTCTAAACGAAAGTTTCCAAATTTGTTGAAGGTATGTTTGTAAGAATACATTTCATATTAGGTTGTTTTCGTTAATATTTTGTTTTAAAAGCTGAGTTGTTAATATTTCTGATATATCATATTTGTTAGTTTGCTTAAGTTTGGTTGAAGATTTGCTCAAAAGAAACCGGAATTAGCATCAAGCCAGAATCTTCTCTTCATTACTGGTTAGTTATCAAGTTATTTCTTACTAAATATTTATAGTTGTATGTTTTTTAAAATCTGTTAATTAAAAACGAATTACTGTAATATATTATAAAATAATATATTTTTGTATTTTTTTAAAATGTGTTTATAATTAAAAAATTAGTTTTTAAAATCTGTTTATAATTATTGTTAAAAAATGAGTTATTTTTTACTATCTGTTTATTGTTGTATATTTTTAAAATCTGTTTATAATTTAAGTAAGATTTAAATAACATATTATAAAAATATATAATATACTGATATTTTATAATATATTTTGAAATTAATTATTATAATGGTATACTGTTTTTTTAGGATATTTTAAAATAAACTTATTATTTACGGATTAAAATAAATATAATATAGTACTTTTTTTCCAAAAAATATAATATACTATTATTATAGTCTTTTATAGTATGACAAAAAAATATAAATGTGTTATAATTATTATTATTAACTAATATACTGTTTTTTTTAATATACTGATATTATAGTGTTATTTTTAATTAATAATTATTTATTAAAAATAAATAAAATAAAATTAGATAAATTCAAATAAAAATTGTTTAAAAGCCGGGGACCTAGGTGGTAATAGTGAAAGAAAAGAAAGAGAAGGGGAAGAAGCGGGGTAGAGTGGTTTAACTCATCAGGCTCATGATCTGAAGATTGCAGGTTCGAATCCTGCCCCCGCCATGTCTTGATTTCTCAAAGTCTGAACTTGAACCCTAGTTTCCAGAAAGCAGAAGCAAGACAGACCATCTTGAGGGAAGAGGGCAGTTTCCCTGATGGCTATGAATGGGCCAAGATCAGAGCTACAAGCTAAGATATGTAAAATGATATAAAATGTTATTATCTTTTTTTGACAACAATAACAACAACAGCAACAACAACAACAACAACAACACCAACACCAGCAGCAACAACAACAACAACAACACCTCTGGACCCTCCTACTATGATATCTAGTACTTTTACTAGATATTTTAATTTGCATTTGTAATGACTATTTCTATTTATATTTTGTAATGGATATTTTAATTAGTACTTTATTGCATGAAGTTTATGAAAATTTTATCATTTAGAAAAAATATTTAGTAATTATTTTATTTTGTGAATTAAATAAATGAATTAAAAAATTATTTTTAAAAAATTTAAATAAAAAACGAATTAAATATCAACAAATTTTAAATATAAAAAACCATTTGAAAAATATTTTTTTTAAATAAATATATAATACAGTACTGGCGGATTTGGTTGTTTAGTGGCTGATATTCAGCCAGTAATTACTGGAGGATTTACTGGCTGAAATTCGGCCAGTAAATCCGCCAGTCATTACTGGCTGAAATTCCGCCAGTAACAATTACATGCAGCCGTTTTTCTGGCTGATTATTGGCGGACTAAATCCGTCAGTAATGTGCAATTTCTGGCCGAATTTCAGTATTACTGGGGGATTGAGTTAGCCAGTAATAACTTAAATTCTTGTAGTGGTTACCGTCTGATGGATTGACTGAATATATATGTTTATATATGTCAATTGAATATGATTATAATGCCGGAGGTCTAATTTATGAATTCCTCAAAACGGATTATAGATCGATATGGATATTGTTTATCCAATTACTATGTGAATGATCCTTTGGTGATCGAAAGACATAAATTATCTAATGAACTTTTGTGATTGATCCTTTGGTGATCGAAAAGATATAAATTATCTAACTCTCGAGAATTTGATGCGTATTGTCATATGTATCGCGTTGGGTGACGACCCGACAAGTAGCATACTAGGAAGGGAAGTCATGAGCCCTCACCCTAGGCCCTGTATACGTCTTGGCGTGGTCAATTCGTGGGTTACCGGGATTAGCAAGCGTTGTGCAGCCGGTTTGTGCTAAGGTTAAACACATGGTTCCCGGGATTAGCAATCGTTGTGCAGCCGGATCATGTTAAATTAAATTCACGATTTGCCGGTGTAACACCCCTTTTCTACCCCTTAGTTCGCACGTCATTATCAGAGTAATTTCATTTTCAAAAATGTTAATTGAGTTGATAGAAAGGAAGTGCCACATCGTCATAAAATTTGGACTTCACAAAAATTCAACACGCCACAGCGGAATAAAAATAATAACTCGCTAAGCCTCTCGAACACGTCGCATATACTCCACATAGTCATTAAACAGTTAAATTAATTAAACTATCAAACTCCAGCCACGCCCCCTAGGTGCTACAGTATCAGAGAGCGACTCGACAACATCCCACAGCTAATAAGGAAGGCGGCAGGTACTTCACTCGCGGTTACCTGCAGCGTTGCCACAATAGAGCAACATTCCAAGCAGAAGGGTGAGCTCAATTCAATCCATATAATAAATCACATGATAAGCAGTAAGTCAAGTCACGGCACTAGAGTAAACACATCACAAATCATCAATCACGTCAGTACAACAACTTATCACAATGCCATGCGACTATATGAGATGCAACCCCCACCAGGGCATATGCATGATGGTACCATACTCGTCACTGACACTATGGGCGAACATCGTCACTGCCACTATGGGCACACCGTCAATAAGAGGCCGAAGCCTATTCGTCATAAAATGCACATGCCATGAGACACTATGGACACATGTGCAACCACAAATCATCATAATCACAACATCATCAAAATATGGACCACTAAGGGCAACAACGTCATTCAATTAGCCACTAAGGGCATCCTCGTCGTAATCACATCATCATCAAAATATTGACCACTAAGGGCAACAACGTCATTTAATTAGCCACTAAGGGCATCCTCGTCATAATCATCACAATCACATCATCATCAAAAATATTGGTCACTAAGGGCAAAAGCGTAAATTAACTAGCCACTAAGGGCAAAAGCGTAAATTAACTAGCCACTAAGGGCATCATCGTCATAATCATTCATTTTGATACTAAAACGTTAAAACTGCTGGTTGTGCGCAAAAGGATTTTCAAAAATAAACTCAACACGGCTTCACAACGTCATGGGATGACTACCGGGGACAGCCTCTTGGGCGCCCAGAAAACACCAGAAAATGATAAGTTTTTATTTTAAAAATATGACACACAGGTAGACAACCGAAAAAGCTTTCCAACACTTTTTGAAACGTTTAAAACGGGTGCCCGAGTCAAAAGTTATAGCGAAAACAGTTTTTATTAAAAATCGGGAACATCCTGAAAATGGCGCCCAGGCACAGGGATCCGGCGCCCAGCAACACAGAATTTGGCAACACAGGCAACAGGCGCGCACACGGGCGCCATGCGCCCAGGGCAGCAACACACGCACTGGCGCGCAACACAGCGCCCAGGAGAGGGGATCCGGCGCCCAGAAACTGGCGCAGCTTCGACACAGTTTGATTCCAGAATTTGTCTCAACTTTGGAGACCCATAACTTGAGCTACACAACTCCAAATTGAACGAAACCAGTTCCAAAACGACCGGCTTTAAGTCTATTTTCAAAAGCAACCAGCCACGTAATTTTTTGATTAACAAAACAATACCAGTTTTAGAAAAACCGAACAGTGTCCAGAAAATGCACACATATGGCGCCCAAGGCGCCTAGGAGTTACAAAATCTTATTTCTCATCAATTAAATTACTAATTCAACACCAAAATTCAATTACCAATATGAACATCAAATTACCACGGTCATCTCCAACTATCATCAATCACAATACCATCCAAACATTAATCAAACACGTGATATGCAATTCACCCTTTTAACAATTAGAATATCACTCTTGCAATTTTAATCATAGGATTCACAATCCAAATCATCATGATCATCACATACATTCATAAATCAAACACGAAATCACACACATATCAAGAACATGGATAGATCTAGGCAATCCCCAACTTACAACCTATCATGAATATCTATTATATAGAAAGATAGAACTCCCCTAACCTCTTAAACGTATGCTCCTTAGACACCCACAAGGTCTTCTTCTTTCCTCTTTGCAAGTCGAACCCTTCTCCTTCTTTTTCCTTGAAGCCTTGCGAAATCTTCTTCTCCTCTCTCTTCTCCAACGGCGCCCTCACTCTCTCTATTCTCTTCTCTCAATTTCGCACCTTTCTTTTCTTTTGCACAAAATGACCTAGACCCTAATTTTTGGGATTAAATATGCGCCTAGGTCATGGGTCATGGGCTCTCCTCAGCTTAAGCCCAATTTAATTGTCAACACCACCTCCTACTACAATACCACACCTTATTATATGCTATAATTTTTAATTATACTAATTAAATAAAATAAACGCCTAAATACTTAATTAAATAAATTAATTAAATATTTTGGGGTGTTTCAACTCTCCCCCACTTAGAATAATTTCGTCCTCGAAATTTCTCTGCTAATGCTAACATTCCTCCATTAAACGACTACGGCCTCTAGGCAACTAGTGCCATCTATCACGCTGATTATTATTCCTTTGATTACCGGCGATAAGTGATTGGGCGGCCGTCTCTCCTACTTGTTCAGCCAGGTAACTTCAAGCAGTAGTAATCAGGCTCACTCTCTACTCCGCTGTGCCACTCTGGTAAACTGACTTGCATCCTACCCCACTCATCCATCCTCATGGGTTCGCACACTAGCAGACTGCTAACGGTTTGGTTTCTATGACAATGTCATTACAACAGACAACATATAGCACGCCACAACAATCAACATCATTACAACAACATATATCATCAACACAGCCAAATTCCGGGACCAACTATCCCTGTTTAAACAATGGCCATAGGCCCACAACAACAATCAGCAATAATAGCAACAACAAAACCGTGTGGGCCATTCGGCGATACCCACAACAACAGTCAGCATAATAACTTGGGCCATTCGGCGGTACCCAAGACAACAACATAAACGTCCACATCATTAATACCAACATAATAGTCAACACATCATTAACAACCATCAACATCAACATAATCATGACAATGGGCGCTAATGCGCCAACAACCAACAACAGCAATAACAAATCAACAATCAACTGAACTTGCCACTCAGGCACATCAACGACGACAACAAAAACATATAAACAGCAGCTTAACAACATAGAACAGCAGCTTAATAACATAAAAACAACAGCTTAATTCTGAGAAAACAGCACTTTAAATTTTAGTAAACAGCACATTAAAATTGAGTAAAACAGTATCTTAAATATAAGTAAACAGCACCTTATTTTCTAAGAAAAACAGCATTACAGCACATATTTTCTTTTGAAGGAAACAGCAACATGAAAATAATTCTGCAACAGCAACACTTTTGTTGATAAGAACAGCAACATAAAAAATAAAAAAAATCTGCAACAACAACACTTTTGTTGATAAAAACAGCAACATAAAAATTCTGCAAAACAGCAACATGACTATTTGAAAAACAGTAACATAAATTCTGCAAAACAGCACATGAATAATTGAAAAACAGCAACAAAAATTCTGCAAAACAGCAGTATGTTTATTACAGGGGCAGCAACATAGTGAAATTTTAATTTCTTGGTATCATTCAAATATTCATACTCATACCACTCAATTTATCAAAGTTGCCTTTCAACAACAACAATTCACCAAACATCAAATTTATCCACACCCCATTCACTAAAAAAAAATCGCAATTCATCTATTTCACCTCCTAGGGTAATTCGCATATCACTAATAATATTTAACAGCAACGATAACAACAACGATAGCAACCGCAACAATTCTACAGCAACTTATATCGATACATTCTCTAGAATAACAACTTTATCACCTACTTAAATTATAACAACCTCAACAATAGCAGAAAGAACGACCGCAATAACAGCAACATCGTCGGCAACCACAACAGTTACACTATCAACAACAATTTTCTAGAGCCCAAATAATAAGCTACATATCATCTATTAGACACAGTCAATTTATCAAGAATTCAGATAAGGCATTATTGCATCTAAGATCACATGTATCTACACATGGCACAATGACAATACATCAATTAGAGTCATTTTTAATTTTAGCTAGATATCTTCACATAACAATTACACTGATACTAAACGATTTGTTCAATTGCTCCTACAATGAACACACCTCAACCAATAATTTGGTCATTGCTCATACAATGGTTCACAAATAGCACATAACACATAAACACAAATCGGGGTCACCGGGTACCCCAAACGAGGAAACACTCACTGCACAAAAACTTTAGACGGCACAATAGTCACACAATTGACATATCACTAAAGTGATACTTCCACCCCAAAAACATTTATAAGACGAAGTGCGAAAAACGAGTGAAAATTGTCTTTCAAACAAAATCAACGATTTATTTCAGGAAATGATTATCGCACGAGGAAGGTGTCATCAGCTCCTCAAATCATATAATAATCATTTAGAAGAACATCAAAGCCCATGGCGGTAAAACATTTCTTTTGATACGATAATTAGAATGACCTGAAATACAATATTGAAAATTCATCCCAACCCCGATAACATTTCCCTTCGGGTTCAAAAGAAGTAACTAACGCACCTTTCGAGAACCAAACATTTTCCAAATCAGCCGAGAAATCAAAATCAAGTTTAGTAATATTAGTCACCAATCTCAAAAGTAATAGCTTTTTAGAATTAACGATAACATGAAATATAATCCACCCTTAAAATCGTTAAATCAAGAAACTTATTATTTTTAAAAGTAGATATAGCATGTCAGTCTAGGAATAACACCTAAAAACAATTAGTTAAATAACTCTACGAAACCCTCAAATCCTCGTTTACAAAATCACTTAATGCATGTAATCAAGGTAGATCATGGTAGCCCAGAATATGTGATTTTAGAGATCAAGGAGACAAAGTAGTCAAACAAATGCCAACAATACAAGGTTTACACAGAGAAGACACAGAGTTCACACCTCGGAAACGCAATACAACACACAGTACCAGCAGGGGTATCTCCCCTACTAGTTCATTTACCATTAGCAACTCTTGGTTTACCTGCAACACAAATATTGGTCAGCACTTAAAAGACAGCAGTTGGTCGTACACCGACACAACGACTCGACGACTTGGCCGGACAGACCGAACTGCTTTGATACCACTATTGTAACACCCCTTTTCTACCCCTTAGTTCGCACGTCATTATCAGAGTAATTTCATTTTCAAAAATGTTAATTGAGTTGATAGAAAGGAAGTGCCACATCGTCATAAAATTTGGACTTCACAAAAATTCAACACGCCACAGCGGAATAAAAATAATAACTCGCTAAGCCTCTCGAACACGTCGCATATACTCCACATAGTCATTAAACAGTTAAATTAATTAAACTATCAAACTCCAGCCACGCCCCCTAGGTGCTACAGTATCAGAGAGCGACTCGACAACATCCCACAGCTAATAAGGAAGACGGCAGGTACTTCACTCGCGGTTACCTGCAGCGTTGCCACAATAGAGCAACATTCCAAGCAGAAGGGTGAGCTCAATTCAATCCATATAATAAATCACATGATAAGCAGTAAGTCAAGTCACGGCACTAGAGTAAACACATCACAAATCATCAATCACGTCAGTACAACAACTTATCACAATGCCATGCGACTATATGAGATGCAACCCCCACCAGGGCATATGCATGATGGTACCATACTCGTCACTGCCACTATGGGCGAACATCGTCACTGCCACTATGGGCACACCGTCACTAAGAGGCCGAAGCCTATTCGTCATAAAATGCACATGCCATGAGACACTATGGACACATGTGCAACCACAAATCATCATAATCACAACATCATCAAAATATGGACCACTAAGGGCAACAACGTCATTCAATTAGCCACTAAGGGCATCCTCGTCGTAATCACATCATCATCAAAATATTGACCACTAAGGGCAACAACGTCATTTAATTAGCCACTAAGGGCATCCTCGTCATAATCATCACAATCACATCATCATCAAAAATATTGGTCACTAAGGGCAAAAGCGTAAATTAACTAGCCACTAAGGGCAAAAGCGTAAATTAACTAGCCACTAAGGGCATCATCGTCATAATCATCCATTTTGATACTAAAACGTTAAAACTGCTGGTTGTGCGCAAAAGGATTTTCAAAAATAAACTCAACACGGCTTCACAACGTCATGGGATGACTACCGGGGACAGCCTCTTGGGCGCCCAGAAAACACCAGAAAATGAAAAGTTTTTATTTTAAAAATATGACACACAGGTAGACAACCGAAAAATCTTTCCAACGCTTTTTGAAACGTTTAAAACGGGTGCCCGAGTCAAAAGTTATAGCGAAAACAGTTTTTATTAAAAATCGGGAACATCCTGAAAATGGCGCCCAGGCACAGGGATCCGGCGCCCAGCAACACAGAATTTGGCAACACAGGCAACAGGCGCACACGGGCGCCATGCGCCCAGGGCAGCAACACACGCACTGGCGCGCAACACAGCGCCCAGGAGAGGGGATCCGGCGCCCAGAAACTGGCGCAGCTTAGACACAGTTTGATTCCAGAATTTGTCTCAACTTTGGAGACCCATAACTTGAGCTACACAACTCCAAATTGAACGAAACTAGTTCCAAAACGACCGGCTTTAAGTCTATTTTCAAAAGCAACCAGCCACGTAATTTTTGGATTAACAAAACAATACCAGTTTTAAAAAAACCGAACAGTGTCCAGAAAATGCACACATATGGCGCCCAAGGCGCATAGGAGTTACAAAATCTTATTTCTCATCAATTAAATTACTAATTCAACACCAAAATTCAATTACCAATATGAACATCAAATTACCACGGTCATCTCCAATTATCATCAATCACAATACCATCCAAACATTAATCAAACACGTGATATGCAATTCACCCTTTTAACAATTAGAATATCACTCTTGCAATTTTAATCATAGGATTCACAATCCAAATCATCATGATCATCACATACATTCATAAATCAAACACGAAATCACACACATATCAAGAACATGGATAGATCTAGGCAATCCCCAACTTACAACCTATCATGAATATCTATTATATAGAAAGATAGAACTCCCCTAACCTCTTAAACGTATGCTCCTTAGACACCCACAAGGTCTTCTTCTTTCCTCTTTGCAAGTCGAACCCTTCTCCTTCTTTTTCCTTGAAGCCTTGCGAAATCTTCTTCTCCTCTCTCTTCTCCAACGGCGCCCTCACTCTCTCTATTCTCTTCTCTCAATTTCGCACCTTTCTTTTCTTTTGCACAAAATGACCTAGACCCTAATTTTTGGGATTAAATATGCGCCTAGGTCATGGGTCATGGGCTCTCCTCAGCTTAAGCCCAATTTAATTGTCAACACCACCTCCTACTACAATACCACACCTTATTATATGCTATAATTTTTAATTATACTAATTAAATAAAATAAACGCCTAAATACTTAATTAAATAAATTAATTAAATATTTTGGGGTGTTACAGCCGGGATTAGCAAGAGTTGTGCAGTCGGCATTTCAGTTAATAATTTAAGAACACGAATTGGCGGGATTAGCAATCGTTGTGCAGTAGGCAATTCGATTAATAAATAAGACATTGTTAAGTCATACACATGGTTCCTGGGATTAGCAATCGTTGTGCAGCCGGATCATGTTAAATTAAATTCACGATTTGCCGGGATTAGCAAGAGTTGTGCAGTCGGCATTTCGATTAATAATTTAAGAACACGAATTGCCGGGATTAGCAATCGTTGTGCAGTCGGCAATTCGATTAATAAATAAGACATTGTTACGTCATACACATGGTTCCCGGGATTTGCAATCGTTGTGCAGCCGGGTCATGTTGAGTTCAATTCACGATTTGCCGGGATTAGCAATTGTTGTGCAGTCGGCATTTCGATGAATGAATAAGACATTGTTATGTCAGCTTTTGATAACGGTTTAATAAATTGAACCGAGTGTTAGTGAGGGGTCACGGTAGGACTCACTGAGACAAGTTGTCTCCACCCAATCCATATTTGTTGTTTTTACAGAGAACAGGTTATAAGGACAGCAGGCGGCACAGTTGGTTGTCGGGTTCGATGAGAAGATTGAAGATTGATTCATTTATTATTGTCCTTGTTCTTCTGTAGTTGTCTCGGTATTCGGTCATATGACTCGAGCTTGTATTATTTTATTTTTATAGTTTCCGCTGTTTCTTGTAAAGATGTATATCTGAACAGGAATTTTTATACTCTGATTTATACCAAATTGTATATTTAGGTGTTTCTTTGTATATGAAATACCAGGGTGTTACAAAATGCTGGATAAAGAAAGTCATATTTAAAGTATAAATATTACAGTCTTAACGTTCAAAAGTATTTAATAGATTGTTCTAACTGTTTTAAAACCGCAAAAGCCAATATATGTTTCTTGTTAATATGTAAAATGATTTTCTTATCGAAAGATAAGTTTCTAATCAAAATCTCATTTCCTAACCAAAAAACTTGTGAAATGTTTTTCCCTAATGCAATTTCAATTTTCAGAAGTAACACACACATGAAAACTCACTAAATTCATATATGGTTTTAAATAACAATAATAGGAAGATTTTCATGGCATAATTTAAGTAAATATTTGTATAAAATTTTCTTTAGACCTTTTTTGGGAAAACAATTTAATTAGTTGCGCCCATAATCTCTTGCTCATTTTTTTTTGACTCACAATAGGTCAATTATATTTTGAAAGAGACTATATAAAAGTTAAGTGGGTCCAAATTGAACTATAAAGTGAAAGATAAAATAAACTATATCAAAAGACAAGTTGTGTGATCAAGCTCAATTGGTGTTTAAATTTGGTGTATAAATGTTTGTTTGTTTTGAAATTGAATGATTTTTAATGATCAATGTGATTGAGTGTTGGTTGGGATAGACTGGAAACACTTGGATTGAAGTTAAAGACACAAAGTCAGCATTTTTGCACATAGATAGAAAGAATGGCCGTCTTTGAAAAACACTGGCACCCGTGTTTCTTTATATGTAACAGTGAATTTTTGGTAACCTTCCAACTTGTTTCATTCGTAACTTTTGATCTGAATCTCTGATTTATGTGTTCTTGGATGCGTTGGAAAGATAACGAAAAGATATACAACTATAAATAAACTATGAACTGTATTTCTAAACACATTCTAAGAAGTCTTCTTGATCTATCCTAACCATCACCCTTGGTGTATAGTGAGTTTTATCTATTTGACGATTTGGTTATCAAAAACTTATGAAATGTCATGGACTATGATGATTATGGTAAAGCAATGGATTGAGGTATATTATGATGGTGGATGTGTTGTGTATGGCTGACTCGAGAGAGAAATACATATGTACATATACGCAAAAACATGATGAAGGAATAATTGAACGAAGCGACGCACTTGGGGGAGGAGTCATGATCCCTGGTCCAAGACTCTTATGTAGGAACCCATATATTAGGTCAAATTAGGGTTTCCCGCTCGTAGGGATGGTAGCATTTGGAATATATGTAAGACTGATCTCTTTGGGAAGGCGTGAAGGGTAATAGGTAGTGCAAGTAGGAAGGGAGGTCATGGTCCCAAGCTTACTGCTCGTCTTATGCCCTTCTGAACTGTTGGGTGACGGGTCTCCGCCGGAGTTTGGGTAGCATTTATATTATGTAAGACTACGCCATCACTTCGAGTGCATTAAAGGCTAAGAGTATGGTAAACAACGCCTTAAGAGGTATTAGTGAGGTGCGTTTTGGGAACTCACTGAGATTTCTTTGAAATCTCACCCTTTATGTGTTTTGTGGTTTTCAGATAAGCAAGCAGGTCGGGCTATGCATAGAAAAGATATTTCAGTTTTGAATAAAATGTCTCAGCTTATGAGTTTGATTGTAAAATAATACCCATATTTTCATGAAATTGGTCTTTTTGTGAAGTTATTCTATTGTACTTAAACATACTCAAAGTCATGGAAGGATCAATGGATTTTCTTTTGAAAGAATATTATTACAATATGTATCTAGTAGTTTCTATTTGTAGAACTAATAGTAATTTCAATAGTTCAAGATGTACTTACTTTTATAATATATTTTGTATAAAAAGGAGTGTAACGATATTTTATGGTTGAGCTTCATATATCCTCATCAAAATATTACATATCTATACTCCCTTGGACTTGCGATTTCTAAAAAGGATTTCGGTTTTAGTATCGAAAAGGATACCTACGAGGGTTTCCGTGAGTCAGATAAGTGTCAATCTTAATTTGCTCGGTCCTAAAACGCTTACACATCCTCTTATATTCAAATTGAAGTAAATACTAATCATTGAAGTCGACTAAAAGATTTGGGATGTTACATTGTTAATGGAGATCTATATCAGTCAAGTAATAATCATATGGGTCGTCTACTTGGTTACCTTTTTCATTTTAAATTATCAATATAGTTTGTATAATTTGTGTTCCATATCATTTGTTTGTGAACACACGACTTTGAACAAAAAATTGAGGACTTGTGGTATATTTTATACGTAACTAATATGAGAAAACAATCATTTAATTTCATAAATAATTTTTTATATTAGTTATAATATCAACTTTTATTATAATCATATGTATGATTTAATTTTTATCCAAAAAGAAAGACAAGAATCCTTGAATTAGACAATGATACAATGGTATCCGTGAGATAGGGGAACTCATTCAATAAAAAATGTACTTTTCATTTGATTCATTCATTCACTTCCACGTGTAAGTGAAAGCGAACCTTAGATCAAGCAGAGTGGACTAAACTACAATCATTCCAAACCTTCAGTGCCCTATTCAAAATTACTCTCTTGTTTTTCTTGAAAATTGGCAATTTAACTACATTGTTTGTGATGTCCATGTGGCACGATTTTCCTATGTCATTAACAAGACCAAGACAACACTCGTTGCTAACTATTTGATTTCCAACAAATACACCAAAATATACTTGTTGACTACAATTTGGCATCAATTTGGTTACACATTTACTTAAATATTTTTCATACGATGACGATGGCCTTTTAAAATAGGCTAAATATATATTTTGGCCCTTTATCTTTGAGGTTGTGGTCACTTTGGCCCTTTATCTTTTTTTTTTCTCATTTTAGACCCTCATGTTTTTTGTGTGTGTCATTTTGGCCCCTGCCGTTATGTTTATGTTTTTTTAGGCAAATTTTTAAGGACGAAAATGAAATCAATTAAAAACATAAGGGCCCAAAATGAAATCAATTAAAACCATAAGGGACTAAAATGAAATCAATTAAAAACATAAGGGACCAAAATGATAACGGCAGGGGCCAAAATGACACACACAAAAAACATGAGGGTCTAAAATGAGAAAAAAAAAAGATAAAGGGCCAAAGTGACCACAACCCCAAAGATAAAGGGCCAAAATATATATTTAGCCTTTAAAATATTGTTTTATGTTCAAGGTCTTGTAGATGTTGTATCTGTGTTAAATGGTGGATAAAGAAAGTCATATTTATAGTATAAATATTACAATCTTAACCTTCAAAAGTATTTAATAGATTGTTCTAACTCTTTTAAAACCGCAAAAGCCAATATATGTTTCTTGTTAATATGTAAAATGATTTTCTTTTCGAAAGATAAGTTTCTAATCAAAATCTCATTTCCTAACCAAAAAACTTGTGAAATGTTTTTCCTTAATGCAATTTCAATTTTCAGAAGTAACACACACATGAAAACTCGCTAAATTCATATATGGTTTTAGATGACTGTAATAGTAAGATTTTCATGGCATAATTTAGGTAAATATTTGTATAAAATTTTCTTTAAACATTTCTCTTAGGAAACAAATTTAATTAGTTGCGCCCATAATCTCAAGCTCATTCTTTTTAGACTCGCAATAGGTCAATTATATTTTGAAAGAGGCAATATAAAAGTTAAGTGGGTCCAAATTGAACTATAAAGTGAAAGATAATATAAACTATATCAAAAGAGAGGTAGTGTGATCAAGCCCAATTGGTCTTTGAATTTGTTGTATAGATGTTTGTTTGTTTTAAAATTGAGTGATTTGTAATGTTCAATGTGACTGAGTGTTGGTTGGGATAGATTGGAAACACTTGGATTGAAGTTAAGGACACAAAGTCAGCATTTTTGCACATAGATAGAAAAAATGGCCGTGTTTGAAAAACTATGGCACCCGTGTTTCTTTCTATGTAACAGTGAATTTTTGGTAACCTTCCAACATGATTTGTTCGTAACTTTTGATCCGATCTCTGATTTATGTGTTCTTGGATGTGTTGTAAACCTAGCTAAAAGATATACGACTATAAAGGAACTTTGAATTGTATTTTTAAACACATTCTAAGAAGTATTCTTGATCTATCCTAACCATCACCCTTGGTGTATAGTGAGTTTGACGTATTTGACGATTTGGTTATGAAAAACTTATGAAATGTCATGGACTATGATGATTATGGTAAAGCAACTGATTGAGGTATATTATGATGGTTGATGTGTTATGTACGACTGACTCGAGAGAGAAATACATATGTACATATACGTAAAAACATGATGAAGGAATAATTGATTAAAGCGACGCACTTGGGGGTGGAGTCATGAGCCCTGGTCCAAGATTCTCATCTAGGAACCTGTAACATCCCCAAAATAATTAAGCTAATTATTTTGAAGTTAACCTACTTAATTTAATTTAGTGCTTAATTAATAATTTTATTAATTGAGTGCTAGATTATATATTAACTGGTGTAAGGTTTTTATGTGAATAGTAATGAATAAGGGTATTTATGGAAGGTTAGAGTTAAGTGAGGGCAGAGAGGTCTTTTCTCCACTCCCTCACTTAAGTGTTATTAATATAAAAGAAAAGAAAAGAAATGAAAGAAAGAAAAGAAAGAGAGAGCCGTAGAAAGAAAGAAGAAAAGAAAGAAAAGACTGGAGAGAAAAGAAAGAGAGAGGCGCTGGTGAGAAGAGAGGAGAGGGTGAGAAATTTTCATGTTTTGTCTTCCATCTTTTCTCCATTAGAATCACATCACCTTCCTCTTCATTTTGATACTAAGATCAAACCCTATAACCCACTATTCCTCTTTTCACCATTTTTATGCTTCAAGGTTTAAATGGTGTTTTAGCTCACCAAGAACACAACCCACTACTCTTCTTCTTGATATGTTTGAATTTGTCATCATTGGGTGGAGTAGGACTCAATATTTTAGGGTTTTGATAGATGAGTTAGGGTTTGAGGTCAAAATTGGGGTTTATGTGTAGAGCTCTCTTGGAGGTTGAAGATGATGAATAGTGCTTTTAGGAAGCAAGTTTGGGCTTGTGAGAGGAACTTGAAGTCCTGGGGGTAAATTGTTGGTGCCTAGGTGATTCGATAGTCAAAGTGAGGTTTCTCGCGCGTTATGTATTCGAGTCGACCGACACGCGAGGTGAGTTCTTCGAGTTATGTGAGGTTTTGTTAATTTGATGGTTATGTGTTAAAATTTATGAAAGTTATGATTGATTGAATTGGTTTTCCAATTTAAGGTTTAAGTGATTGATATGTTAAGTTAATGTTTCGGTTCGATGTGGGTGATTTTATAGCGTTTTGTCGAAAAACCATTAAACCGAACAATTAACTGAGTTTGAGGATAATTGATGAGTTATGTTATGATTATTGGGAAGTATAATTATGTTTGATGAATTTGATGTTTGAGGTTTGATGATTGATTGTTATGGTTTGATGTTGAATGTGATTGAATGAAGATGTTTTTGAAGTGTTATTTTGACTGTTATTAAGTTAGGAATTGAGCGGAACGCGTATCAGAATTGATCGGAATAGCAAAATAAGTGAAATCGGGTGTAACACCCCGATATTTTTATCGAGTAAAAATACCCAAGTGCACCATTCCTAAAACATCAGAGATAATATTTCCTGCTCAGACACTGAATACCACTATAAATTTTCGCTGAATATAAACCAACAGTCTTATATACAAACAAGATGATACGGTTCTCTGACCATAAACCATCAGCAGCTATAGTGTTCAGTATCATACAAGAAAGCGGAAGAAAGATATAACACTAAAAACATAATGTTTTAATACATAGATAACAAGGGAAAACATAAACTTAAGCATAAAGCTAAGTCTTCAGCCACCGTCCGAGTGCCACCTACTCGTGTCTCCTCAATTTCCACTTTCCCTGCTTCTCTGTAAAACAACAACATATAAACAGTGAGATACAATCTCAGTGAGTTCTACCGAGACCCCTACTAGCGCTCTCGGTCCAGTTTTAAAACATTGTTACTCAACACGGCAACGACTGCGTGAACGCTAACCCCCGATGAACCGCATTATTTTACACATAGCATTCCACCGACTGCCCCAAGACTAATCCTGGCGAATATGCTATAACTCAGTGCGTCACCAACTGCCCCAAGACTAATCCCCGCGAACCACACTACAAAACAACAGTAACGTACCACCGAATGCCCCAAGACTAATCCCGGCGAACCCCTTACCAATAATAGTTTCACTATTAACCTCGGAGCCTAGGGTAGGGGATCATGACTGCCCCTCCTAGTATGTCAACATGGGTCGTCACCCAAACTCGATATAATATATATATCTATAATCATATGAACTCAAGGTTCATTTACCTCAAACAAATAATTGAACATAACACCCGCATCGGGCCGTTTCCCATAGTCGATATAATATATATATCATGAATCGTAGGCCGGTTTAGACGAATAAATAATAATCATCCCGCGTCAGTTACCGTACCACGTAGGACTCATAGTCCGTTTTATTATTAATAAAACATATCCGCACACGTGTACTATTGTTCGGCTTTTCGAAACGATTTCAACTTCAAAAACAGTTCATTTTACCTTTTTTAATTATATATTTAGTTAGGCCTCGGAATAAGCTTTAAAACGCATCTTAGAACACCTCAATCGGGTTCCCGGATCAAAAGTTATCGCGAAAATAAAATCAGTGAATAGTTGCTGAAAATTTGCACTGTGCGCTTGGACGCACGGGTCGTGCGCTTGGGGCGCTTTGGACAGTTTTGGTTCTGTCTCTCGTGCGCTTGGGCTCATGGCCGAGCGCTTGGGGCGCTTTGGACAGTTTTTGTTCTGTCTCTCGTGCGCTTGGGCGCATGGCCGAGCGCTTGGGGCGCTTTTACCTGCTGTAAGTGAATTTGTTGTGGCGGTTTTGCGCGAACACCACTATTCCGCTCAATTCCGATTCTCGTTCCGATCGAAAACAGATTTGACAACCAATACAATAGACCCAATACAAACCACACAATCAATCAATCCAATCAAAAACTCAATCTAAACGAATTTTACCAAAATACGACATATTCCGAAATAACGGTTTTTGACCCAAAAGTTCTCGAACGATTCCCGTTCCGAACGAAAACAGCCCAAGCAATCACAACAACATATAAGCATTCAACATTTCACAATCAATCAAATCATCAAAACTCAACCTAAACGAATTCTTATCCAAAAGTGATATTTTTCGAAATAACGGTTTTTGACTCAAAACTCTCGAAATCAATCGACGCAACAATTCATACCAAAACGGGATAAACCTAAACGTGAGTAAAACTCACCCTCGAAGTGAGAGCCGATATCGAGCCGAAATCACCGAGATACCAAAAATCCTCAATCGAACCCTAGGATCTCCAATCCGCTCCAAACTTCGTATTTAGCTTCAATCCGCTTACAATCGTTGTTGGGCTTGCTGCTAGACACGATTCAACCATCAAAATCAACTCAAACTCGAATCACTATTCATCATCCCTCTCAAATCCGAAATCAAGAGAAAGGGGAAAAATAAGGGTGTGAGCTTACCTAGCTTGAGGAAATGGAAGGAGAAACAAGGATGATGAAGAGGATGGAACTTTGGGATGATTGGTGATGATCTTCTTCTCCTTCCTCCTTCTTCTATCCTTCTCCCTTTTTCTCTCCTTTTCTCCTCTTCTCTGCTTCCTTCCTTCGCTTCTTCCTTTCTTTCTTTTCTTTTCTTTTCTCTTTTTTCTTCCTTCTATTTATATTAAGTGGTAATGTGGTCAAATGACCACATTGCCCTTAATCTCCAATTTCGATTCTAAATCGTCCTTGACCTGTATTATCCTGTTAACGATCCGATGACAACCAATAATTAATTTTAGCACTCAATAAATTTACCAGTTAAGTACTAAATTAATTTAATTGGGTTATCACCTAAATAATTCTACTAATTATTTTGAGGATGTTACAGTCTCCCCAACATGAAAGAATTTTGTCCTCAAAATTTGGTTAAGTCTTCCATCCGACTAACCGAGGATCGACATTCTCAGAAAGGTCTTAAGTTGCTAGAACACAATCTTTAATTAACGAAATGAGTGTGGAAAATCTCCCCAAGTTGGCACGTCAATCTCTAAGCTTGTTCCACTACTACCCTAGAACGCTTCTAAGGTTATAGTCCGAACTCTCTTGTTATGAATCAACACGAGAAACTCCTCTTTCGCCTAAATGGGTTCGACACCGCGTTTGAAAACACTTCCGAAGCTTCATTCCACTTATCCTCGTTTACACCCCAACTTTGATTAATCTAAATCAAAGGGTCTAATACAAGACGCTTGATAGAAATATGTGTTGAAAATGAGATCCACAACTGGTACTCCTCGGTAGAAGTAAAAACAAACATGATTTCCTCGAAGGGTGTAAACACGTTCTCCGCAAATTTTCTAAAAATCCATAACAGTTCCCGTACACATTGAAAAATGTGACAGAAAGTCACTGAAATTCCTTGACTCGCTTCCAAGTTTTCGAGGTAAAACTTTTTCAAAAAGATGAGATTTGGGTTTTATCAAAAACTTTGACCTTAAACGTAAAAATAAACTGTGCGAACATCAATTAAATTTGAACGTAACGAAAATCACCTCAGTTGTTCTCAAAACAACTATCAAACAGAACTCAGAGCTCCTTTCCCTCTATTGCAACTTCCTCACGACGTATTTACCAACGACGCACCTGATTCCTTTCTGAATTAGTCAATAGCGTCGAGAGTTTCCCCTCAACCTAAGTAATCCTCCTAGGATTTTTCCTCAATCAAATTTTTATTAGCCTCTTGATTCGTTCCCAAAATTAACTGTAGCATACGGGTTTTCACAAAAATGATTTTTCAAAACTACCGTACCGCACGCCAAGCTTCATTTCGGAAATTTCAGTCACTTGCAAGCAGATCGATCAGTTAACCCTTTGGTGGTCATTCGCAATGTGAAAAACAGTCAACAGTCACCTCACTTTCATATTCGTATTCATGTTCGACTCGTCAAACGGAATCTCATAAGACAATCTCATTGTTAACCTTCACCAAGGAGAGGTTAACAAACTAATAGCTCGCCACCCAAGTGAAAACTTATGGATGTACCCCAAATTAGATCTAAAAGACTCTAATAATTCCATTTCTTGCGTCATTAACTCTGCCATGTGAATGGATTCCCTACTCAGCGCATCCGTTACAACATTGGCCTCTCTTGAATGCTACTTCAACACGAATTTATAATCCTTCAGGAATTCAACACACTTCTCTGTCTGCTATTCAGTTCTTTCTGATCAAACAGATACTTTAAACTTTTGTGATCACTAAAGACTTTGAAACGAGACCCACTTAGGTAATGTCTCCAAATCGTCAGTGCGTACACAATAGCTTCCAACTCCCAAATTATGAGTCGGATAATTCCCTTCACGAGTCTTCAATTGCCTGGATGCACAAGCTACCACTTGTTCATTCTGCATGAGAACACATCCTTAATCCTTCCTAGAAGCATCGCTGTAAATTTGGAATTCCATAGACGAATCCGGAAGAATTAGGATTGGATCAGAAGTCAACTGAATCTTCAACTCTTGAGAACATTCTTCACAATTGACATCCCACGTAAACAGTTGACCCTTTCGAGTTAACCGAGTAAGTGGAAGAACTAATTGTGAGAACCCTTGAATAAACCTCCTGTAGTAACCAGCTAGACCCAAGAAACTTCTTATTTCAGTGACTGATGTTGGTCGTTCCCAATTCAACACCGCTTCTACTTTACTGGGATCCACCGCAACTCCCGATTGGGAAATCACGTGTCCAAAAAACTTCACTTCCGGCATCCAGAAGTCACACTTCGGCGGCTTGGCATACAATTTCTTCTCTCGGAGTACGCTCAGAACAATGCGGAGATGTTGGACATGCTCCTCAATGGTCTTAGAGTACACCAAGATATCATCAATGAAAACAACTACAAATTGATCCAGGTACGTGTGGAAAACTCGGTTCATGTATCCAAGAATACCGCTGGAGCATTAGTCAAACCGAAGGGCATCACTACGAACTCGTAATGTCCATACCTAGTACGGAAAGCTGTCTTCGGAATATCTAAGGCTCTAACTTTTATAGGATGATAACCCGACCCTAGGTCAATTTTAGAAAACACAGCAACACCTCGAAGTTGATCCAGTAATTCGTGTATCCTTGGCAAAGGATATTTGTTCTTGATCGTCACTTTGTTGAGTTGTCGATAATCAATACACAATCTCCTACTTCCATCTTTGTTCTTGACAAGCAACACCGGAGCACCCCATGGAGAAGCGCTCGGTCGAATGAACCTCTTCGAGATCGACTTTTCAAGTTGATACTTCAATTCCTTTAATTCTAAAGGAGAGATCCGATAAGGAGCAACAGATATTGATCCTGTGCCAGGAACCAATTCTATAGAAAACTCCACTTCACGCTCTGGAGGTACAGAAGAAACTTCATCCTGAAAAACCTCCAGAAAAACATTCACAACTCGAACGTTCGCCAAATCTAAACTAGTTCAGTGGCGCAGATAACATAATAACATAAGCTTCTGCACCTTGAAATAAGGATTGACCGGCTAAGGTTAAGTAGATAACCGTTTCAGAATTTGTCCTTGACAATTCAACTGTTTTTGAAGCGAAGCTGGTAGATAATTAACACGGTCGATTGTAACCTGATTTGCAGTCATCCCATTCGCACCCAAGACGTCGTCCATACTTCTCATAGGCAACAATAAATTCTACAATGGAATTCCTGCCTCTTATGACAAGTAGTCAATTTGACTTAAATATTAGGTCTGGATACGACCTTCAGCAGCAGTTAAAATAGTTATCGGCTCGGATAGCGGAGATTCACTAGTCCCAACCGATCCACACATGATTGTGCTGTAAAACAATGGGTTGCACCCGAATCGTATAATATACTGACGGAATTATAGAAAACTGATCCCATACCCCTCAGTAACTTGTCAGCAGGTGTAACTGTCTGAGCATCCAAAGTGTTGATGCATCCTTGCCTTGGAGCTGCTTGTAACTCCTTGGAACTCTTCCTTGCAGGGCACTTATTTGTATAGTGACCTTCTTCATTACAATAATAGCACCGATTGATCTGTGCTGACGATCACCCTGGTGATGTCTTCCATAGTTAGAACATCTTCTGACCTTTGAAGAATCAGAAAATTGCACTTGTTTTTCCTTTGATGAAATTATCTTAGGACTTTGCATTCGGAGTTGATAATTCAACTACCTTCCTTCTTTTCCCATACTCCCTATGAGATCATCCTCGGCGACATAGGCTGATTGCACTAAGGCAACATAATTGGTAATAGTATAAGAACTGAGACCATAAATCATAAAAGCACTTATGCCCTTCTTATATATCTGCATTCTCCATTCGTCATTCGGAGCTTACTTTACCACTTGGTAAAACTGAGACAACTTCTCAAACTTAACGATGTATTCCTCCACCTTCATGTCACCTTTCTTGAGGATGCACCGGTTGGAGACTCCGGTCCTAGTTGAGGATTGCGTCTTGATCATCCTGCCATAATTCTGCTTATGATGCACTAAGTATTAAGTTGATCAGGCTCAATGTCTCTTAGCATCACAAGTATAATTACAACAAGGACTAACAAGGAATCGACTCAACCCTAAACTAAGTCCGACTAGGTCGAACTGCTCTGATACCAACTGTAACACCCCGATATTTTTATCGAGTAAAAATACCCAAGTGCACCATTCCTAAAACATCGGAGATAATATTTCCTGCTCAGACACTGAATACCACTATAAATTTTCGCTGAATATAAACCAACAGTCTTATATACAAACAAGACGATACGGTTCTCTGACCATAAACCATCAGCAGCTATAGTGTTCAGTATCATACAAGAAAGCGGAAGAAAGATATAACACTAAAAACATAATGTTTTAATACATAGATAACAAGGGAAAACATAAACTTAAGCATAAAGCTAAGTCTTCAGCCACCGTCCGAGTGCCACCTACTCGTGTCTCCTCAATTTCCACTTTCCCTGCTTCTCTGTAAAACAACAACATATAAACAGTGAGATACAATCTCAGTGAGTTCTACCGAGACCCCTACTAGCGCTCTCGGTCCAGTTTTAAAACATTGTTACTCAACACGGCATCGACTGCACGAACGCTAACTCCCGATGAACCGCATTATTTTACACATAGCATTCCACCGACAGCCCCAAGACTAATCCCGGCGAATCTGCTATAACTCAGTGCGTCACCGACTGCCCCAAGACTAATCCCGGCGAACCACACTACAAAACAACAGTAACGTACCACCGACTGCCCCAAGACTAATCCCGGCGAACGTTACTCAATACTCTTTGACACACCACCGACTGCCCCAAGACTAATCCCGGCGAACCCCTTACCAATAATAGTTTCACTATTGGCCTCGGAGCCTAGGGTAGGGGATCATGACTGCCCCTCCTAGTATGTCAACTTGGGTCATCACCCAAACACGATATAATATATATATCTATAATCATATGAACTCAAGGTTCATTTACCTCAAACAAATAATTGAACATAACACCCGCATCGGGCCGTTTCCCATAGTCGATATAAAATATATATCGTGAATCGTAGACCGGTTTAGACGAATAAATAAAAATCATCCCGTGTCAGTTACCGTACCACGTAGGACTCATAGTCCGTTTTATTATTAATAAAACATATCCGCACACGTGTACTATTGTTCGGCTTTTCGAAATGATTTCAACTTCAAAACAGTCCATTTTACCTTTTTAAATTGTATATTTAGTTAGGCCTCGGAATAAGCTTTAAAACGCATCTTAGAACACCTCAATCGGGTTCCCGGATCAAAAGTTATCGCGAAAATAAAATCAGTGAATAGTTGCTGAATATTTGCACTGTGCGCTTGGACGCACGGGTCGTGCGCTTGGGGCGTTTTGGACAGTTTTGGTTCTGTCTCTCGTGCGCTTGGGCGCATGGCCGAGCGCTTGGGGCGCTTTGGACCGTTTTTGTTCTATCTCTCGTGCGCTTGGGCGCATGGCCGAGTGCTTGGGGTGCTTTTACCTGCTGTAAGTGAATTTGTTGTGGCGGTTTTGCGCGAACACCGCTATTCCGCTCAATTCCGATTCTTGTTCCAATCGAAAACAGATTTGACAACCAATACAATAGACCCAATACAAACCACACAATCAATCAATCCAATCAAAAACTCAATCTAAACGAATTTTACCAAAATACGACATATTCCGAAATAACGGTTTTTGTCCCAAAAGTTCTCGAACGATTCTCGTTCCGACCGAAAACAGCCCAAGCAATCAACAACATATAAGCATTCAACATTTCACAATCAATCAAATCATCAAAACTCAACCTAAACGAATTCTTATCCAAAAGTGATATTTTTCGAAGTAACGGTTTTTGACTCAAAACTCTCGAAATCAATCGACGCAACAATTTATACCAAAACGAGATAAACCTAAACGTGAGTAAAACTCACCCTCGAAGCGAGAGCCAAGAAATATAGGGTTGCATATGAGCATATAGAACTTGCATATTATGCATCTAGGCAATAAGTCAGGGGGAGCATCATGATAGGGGGAGCATCATATATATATTATCTGTTTGAAATAACCTCCTACCTTGAGATGAGTTAATGTTTTGTCATCATCAAAAAGGGGGAGAATGTGGATACCTGTGTTGCATGTTATCTAATATTGCAGGATTAGTTTTGATGATGAAAAAGACAAAGCCAAGTTGATGGCCAAAGGAATGAGGTGTCAAAGTCAATAAAAGTGACTAAACGTCAAAGTCACAATCCATGACAAGCAAGCCAAGAACTGAAGATTCAAGTTTAAGGGTAGTCCTTAAATATAAGGGTAGTCCTTAAGGTTTGGGTGTGTCTTAGGAAAAAGTGTAAGCTCTTTCAAAGGTCAGCTCATATATCAAAGTCTCACACACTCACAAAGTTTTTTAAAGTTGCATGCATATTTACGTAAACATTTCTATCACCTTTAAAATAACAAAATCGATTTCCTCATGCATAAACAAATATCAAAATCGATTTTCAGGTAAATTAGAAAAGGTAGAAATCGATTTTCAGGTCATGTACTTTCAGTACATAAATCGATTTCTGAGCCAAACAATTTTTAAGGGAAGAATCGATTCCCAATCTTTTGCACTTAAACTGAGAATCGATTCCCACTTGTCTCAGGCAAGCTGAAAATCGATTCATACATATTTTCACTAAGTATAGAATCGATTCCTAGCTTTCCATGGTACTCAAGAATCGATTTCCCATATTTTCCAAACAAAGATAAATCGATTCCTCACCTAAATAAATCGATTCCTAGATCAAATACATTTCAACAAAGAATCGATTCCTACACTATTTTCAACGTAAAAACAATTTCCTCATAGCCTATAAATAGGCAGTGCTTCACGATTCATTTTACACAGAACACACACCACACAACACAACCCATTTGTACGAATCAGAAAAACTTTTGAGAAAACTCTTCACGCTTTTATTTTTGCTCGTCACGCACCGTTGGTCTGTCTGAGCTGATCTGTTGCTAAGAGTTAGTTGGGGTTGCATTCTTCAAGTTGTAATATCTGCCTTCATTAGAGGTATTTCTGCATTTACAATTATTTATTATTTAATTGTTGTGTTTTGTTCTAGGGAGTGGGGTATCTCTCTAGGGTAGCTGCATGTACTAGGAAGTGAGGTATCTTTCTAGGGCAGTTGATTGTAACCGGGGTGGGGTATCTCTTGTTATTGTTATATTAGATTTGAGGGCTCTCTATAGGTGGGGTATCCTAGGAGGAGAGTGCCTGAGTCTGTAAAGGTTTTCCAAGGCACCTGTAAGCCTTGTTGTTTTGGTTAGTGGAAAATCTCACAAGGGTGTGAGGACTGGACGTAGGTCACTAGGAGGTGACCGAACCAGGATAAATCTCTGCGTGCTTTACTGCTTTCCTGCTTTACTATTATATCGCTTTACTGCTTTACATTCTAATTCCTTCGCTTCCACTTAACCTGCGCAAAAATTGATCTAAGTCATTGAAAAGGGGAAAAACGTTTTCGAAAGATCTGAAAAGTTTTAAATCTCAATTCACCCCCCCTCTTGAGACTGAAGCCACTTGGTAACAAGCCGATATCGAGCCGAAATCACCGAGACACCAAAAATCCCCATTCGAACCCTAGGATCTCCAGTCCGCTCCAAACTTCGTATTTAGCTTCAATCCGCTTACAATCGTTGTTGGGCTTGCTGCTAGACACGATTCAACCATCAAAATCAACTCAAACTCGAATCACTATTCATCATCCCTCTCAAATCCGAAATCAAGAGAAAGGGGAAAAATAAGGGTGTGAGCTTACCTAGCTTGAGGAAATGGAAGGAGAAACAAGGATGATGATGAGGATGGAACTTTGGGATGATTGGTGATGATCTTCTTCTCCTTCCTCCTTCTTCTCTCCTTCTCCCTTTTTCTCTCCTTTTCTCCTCTTCTCTGCTTCCTTCCTTCGCTTCTTCCTTTCTTTCTTTTCTTTTCTTTTCTTTTCTTTTTTTTCTTCCTTCTATTTATATTAAGTGTTAATGTGGTCAAATGACCACATTGCCCTTAATCTCCAATTTCGATTCTAAATCGTCCTTGACCCGTATTATCCGGTTAACAATCCGATGACAACCAATAATTAATTTTAGCACTCAATAAATTTACCAGTTAAGTACTAAATTAATTTAATTGGGTTATCACCCAAATAATTCTACTAATTATTTTGAGGATGTTACATCGGGACAAACCTAAATTCTGCAGGGGATGCACGACCCGTGCATATGGGAGCACGGACCGTGCGCAGTGCTCTGTCTCAAATTTTGAAAAATGTCTCAGGCTGTTCTCTTTGATTCTGAACCTTCCCTAATCCTTTTCTTAACCCGTCCCAATGATCATTGACCAAAGATATGTGGATTTCCAAGTTGTTTCAAGTTATGTTATTAAATGTTATGTTAGGGTTTTAAGTGCAAAAAACCGAAGTAAAACATAACGAGTTATTTATGTTACATCGAATACAACGAATAAGGTAATGATATGTTTTGAATGCAAAACGAGTAAAGGTTGTATCGAGTGTGAAAACACGCAATGAATTAAAGAACGGACTTTGTGTCATAGTAAATGTTAAAGAATACGACCTTGTGTCGAGTTACGGACCTAGTGTCCGAGTTAAGAATAAAAGATCACGACTTCGTGTCGAGTAACGGACCTAGTGTCCGAGTTGAGGTTAATAAAGCGAATTCGTGTCGACAAACGGACTTAATGTCCAAGAGGTTAATAAAAGATATTGAGGGGGATGGCGATCCCTAGTTGAGAAGCATACCTAGCCGAGGGGAGTCATGAATCCAAAGATAGGGCCCTAGCATTATTCGTATAGCTATATGGATTGGGGTTTCCGCGGGTATTGGACATTCTAGAGTGTCTAGCATTATATCTCGGATTCTGCTAAGCCAAAGAAAAGATTAAAAGACAGGTATGAGCAATAATGGCTCATAACATAGGTATGGGCAATAATGGCTCATAAGACAGGTATGAACAATAAGGTTCATAAGTTGAGGTTGTTCCACAAATAAGACAGGTATGAGCGAGAACGGATCATAAGAAAAGAAAAAGGAAAACACCGAGAGAGGATATGCGAGGGGTGCGAAAGAAATCACTGAGATTTGTAAATCTCACAGGTATTATTGTGGTGTTTTCAGATGTGTAGGGAAAGCAAAGCAAATTGAGGAGAAGCGGCATACGCAGTAGCTGCTTAGTTAGAGGGAAGATCACGTGGTGATTTTCATGATGTATATTGCTTTTCCCTTCATATGTATTGTTTAAGTTAAATCCTTGAATTGTGTCAAGGTTATGTATTAGGTATTATGTTATAGCCGTGTCTTGTAATTTGGACCGCAGTTATGTATATGTTATCGGATATGTACTTTCAAGTACTTATTTCGGTCTTAGTTTTGAAAAAGTGTTAATTGGTCCATTATTATGAGTAGGTTATACTCTGATGTTTAAGTTTAAATTAATACCTTTTTGATCACTGTGAGGTGAAATTTAAGGTCTTACAGAACCCGTCTAATATGCCGGGTTAGGGGTTCCCGCTTGTAGGGATTGTAGCATTTGGAACATATGTTAGACTTTGGGAACGCGTCGTGGGTAATAGGTAGTGTAAGTAGGAAGGGAGGTCATGTCCCAAGCTTACTGCTCGTCTTAAGCCCTTCTGAATTGTTGGGTAACAGGTCTCCGCTGGAGGTTGGGTAACATTTATATTATGTAAGACTACGCCATCACTTAGAGTGCATTAAAGGCTAAGAATATAGTAAACGATGCCTTAAGAGGTATTAGTGAGTTGCGTGTTGGGAAATCACCGAGATTTCTTTGAAATCTCACCCTTTATGTGTTTTGTGGTTTTCAGATAAGTAAGGAGGTCGGGCTATGCATAGAAAAGATATATCAGTGTTGAAGAAAATGTCTCAGCTTATGATTTTGATTGTAAAATGATACCCTTATTTTCATGAAATTGGTCTTTTTGTAAAGTTATTCTATTGTACTTAAACATACTCAAAGTCATGGAAGGATCAATGAATTTTCTTTTAAATTACAGTATGTATCTAGTAGTTTCTTTTTGATGAACTAATAATATTGTCAATAGTTCAGAATGTACTTACATTTATAATGTATTTTGTATAAAAAGGAGTGTAAAGGTATTTTATGGTTGAGCTTCATATATCCTCATCTAAAAATTATATACCTATACTCCGTTGGACTTCACGACTCTTGCAATTTCCTAAAAAGGGTTTCAGTTTTAGTATGGAAATGGATACTTATGAGGGTTTCCGTGAGTTAGATAAGTGTCGATGTTAATTCACTCGGTCCTAAAATGCTTACACGTCCTCTGATATTCAAATTGAAGTAAATACTAATCGTTGAAGTCGACTAAAAGATTTGAGATATTACATTTTCATTTGAAATCTATATCAATCAGGTAACGATCATATTGGTCTTCTACTTGGTTACTTTTTTCCTTTTAAATTATCAATTTAGTTTGTATAATTTGTGTTCCATATCAATTATTTGTGAACACACAACTTTGAACAAAAAATTAAGGACTTGTGGTATATTTTATACGTAATTACTATGAGAAAACAATTCTTTAACTTCATAAGTAATTTTTTATATTAGTTATAATATCAACTTTAATTATAATCATATGTATGATTTAATTTTTATCCAAAAAGAAAGGCATGAATCCTTGAATCAGAGAATGATACTATGGTATCCGTGAGATAGGAAGAACTCATTAAATAAAAAACGTACATTTCAATTGATTCATTCATTCATTCACTTCAACGAGTCGGTGAAAGCCAAACTTAGATCAAGCAGAGTGGACTAAACTACAATCATTCCAAACCTTCAGTGCCCTATTGAAAATTACTGTCTTGTTTTTCTTGAAAATTGGCAATTTAACCGCATTGTTTGTGATGTCCATGTGGCATGATTTTCCTACGTCTTTCACAAGACCTAGACAACACTTGTTGCTAACTGTCTGATTTCCAACAAATACACCAAAATATACTTGTTGACCACAATTTGGCGTCAATTTGGTTACACATTTACTTAAATATTTCTCATACGATGACGATGACCTTGGAGCAAAATTCAACTCACTAGAAGGACCTTGAGATGGTGGCTGAAGTGTTTCAGATCCAACTGACGTTTTCAATAACAAAATAAAGCTGATGAAAAATGTCACAACTATATAAAATTTGTTGAATGATGCCATGGTTTTTGAAAAGATTGTTTTATGTTCAAGGTCTTATAGATGTTGTATCTGAGTTAAATGGTGGAAAAAGAAAGTCGTATTTATAGTATAAATATTACAATCTTAACGTTCAAAAGTATTTAATAGATTTTTCTAACTCTTTTAAAACCGCAAAAGCAAATATATGTTTCTTGTTAATATGTAAAATGATTTTCTGTAACACTCTAAAACTTTAGATATCATACTATTAATTATTTTTCAATTTGTTAGCTTCCTTACTCTTCAAAAGTTATGGAGTGTGTATAGACGAGCAAGGAAGTGATACTTTTCTGATAGGGCCTATTTTCATGCACTCTGGCATTAATGATCACTAGTGGAAAAAAGGCTTTTTATAACTGCTATTTATATCGGTTAAAAACGGACTGATATTAAAAGTGACGCAGTGGCAGTTCTGTAATTAAAATTACAATTTTTATATCGGTTGACACAGGAACCGATATAGAAAGTGAAAAAATCATCTTTCATATCGGTTTCATTGCATAACCGTTATAAAAAGTTGGGCTTCCATAACGGGTCAAAACACCACCCATTATAGAAACTAAAATTTTTTTTTTCACATACGCTCGCTCTCTCGATACTCTCATTTTGTTCGCTCTCTCCCTTATCTCTTCCACGCGTTCCACGCAACCTCTTCTCAGTACTCTCATTTCTCTCGCTCCTCCTCTTCTTCAACTCACAACCACCTCTTCTCAGTACTCTCATTTCTCTCGCTGACCACCACGCAACCTCGTTTTCATCTTCCCAATCGATTCGGATTCACCATATACATGCGTTGTTTCTCTCTCAATCTTCATCACATCATATCATTTCTCTGCTCTGTCGCTGTTCGCCTGTTCCTCAAACCTTCATCATCATCTTAACCGAATGTCATGGATGGAAGCTTCAACAGCCGTTGACGGTGGAAGACGACAGCCATAGACGGTGGAAGACGACAGCCATAGACGGTGGTTATTGGTAAGGATCCTTATTTCTCTGTTAGAGTTTTGTTATTTTGTCATTATTTCATTATCTTGGCTCAGGGTTACGGTTTCTCTTCATTCATCCATAGACGGTTTCTTTGTCGCTGACTTAGGGTTTTCGTTTTTGAGTTTGGGGTTGTTCTGCTTACGATTTCTCATTAGGTTAGGGTTTTGCTTCTATATTGTGTTCCTTTTTTTGGTTTTTGATTTGGGGTTTTTTTAATTAGGGTTTTGTTCTTTTACTTGCAAAATGTTTGTTTTATTTTTGGTATTTGTATGTTAAGGTTAGAGTTAGAGTTTCTGGGTAAGTGATTTTGGGGTTTGTTTTACTTGCAGAATGTATGTTAATTAGGGGTTCTTTTACTTGCATGAATGTAATGAGTTCTATCATTATTATCTTACATTATTATCATGCATTATGCATATGCATATGCAAATCAATTACTTGAGAAGGAGCACTCTGGCTGTCGTGCCTTGCTTAGAGATGATAAGGTACTTGACTACTTTGCACTGCTTTTCTGTTAGATGATTTTCTCAGTTTAAGATGACTTTCTCAGTTTAAACCCTGTTTAGGTTTTCCTTTGTTCAAAATCAATATTCAAAAGTCAGAAACTCCTTCGTTTCAGTCATCTTGCTAGTTGCTTTGAATACCATTCCATTGAGTTTGGGTTGCAAACCCTGTAGTTACTCATCCAATCCAGGATTAACTCTGGATGGCGAGCCTTGGTAAATTTTTAGCCATATCCTTGATATGAGCCCTTCTAAAAATAGATTTGTAGAATATGAGAATATCCCTACTAGTGGAACCTTGTAAATGTATCAAATTTTTAAAAGTAATTGTCTGACATTCTTACCCAAATGACACTAAATCATTTAACATTTTACCTATCCACATTTGGTTTACTAAGTTGAATTTCTTGATTTTGTTCTATGCCTAGGTGGACGATCTCTCTAGGATGTATAGACTTTACCATAAAATACCTAAGGGTTTGGATCCTGTTGCCAATGTGTTCAAGCAGGTTGGTTTCTTTAATTATTGCATTATGCTATGTGACCAGATAAAGCCTATTTGTTACTATTGATTTGAGTGGTTTAGAACATATTTATACATGCAGTGAACCAGAAGGAGGCCAATGCATTAGGAAATCAGACTCTGGAAACAAAACAGACTGGCAAACCATCATTGTAATATTTCTTACATATTTTTTTAAGCTCTATAAAATACATGATCTTAGATTACTGTCTTTATTGTTGGCTAACATGTGACAATGAATGTTGGCAGAGTTTTGTAATTGGAATACTAGCAATTGTTTTAGCAACATTTACTACAGGCATAGATTCCAAATGTTTTCAGGTTAGTTATTAAAGGAGTAAAATCAAGTTTCAATTTCAATTTTAATAGTTCTGAATTCTGATCAACAATGCTTGCAGTTCAGGAAGGGTGATCCACCAGCAGAAGAAGATGATGTACCATATGGTTATGGCTTCTTTCATTTTGTTTTTGCCACAGGAGCTACGTACTTTGCAATGCTATTGGTTGGATGGAATAGTCATCATTCTATGAAAAAGTATGGTTACATGTTATGTGCATATTACCTTGATTTTTTGCAAAAAAGAAAGGGAAAAGACATATATATATATATATATATATATATATATATATATATATATATATATATGATCATATACAAATCTAGATACTAATAAATATGTTTCTTAATAGCATTCTGGATCACTACTAGTATCTTATTAGTTTTCATCAATGCCACTTGCAAAATGTTGTCATTCATAGATTTTGAGGAAATGAAGTGTAATAATAAATATATTTTTCTGCAGATGGACAATTTATGTGGGATGGACTAGTGCTTGGGTCAGAATAGTAAATGAATGGTTGGCAGTTTGTGTTTATTGTAAGTATTTGTTTTCCTTTATCATAATTATTATTAGACTAAATTGTAGGCATTGGACAGTTTGGATCTTGAATTTAATGAAATTTCAAAATCATCTATGAAATTAAAAAGTCTCTAATCACATTAGCCTTTTGTAGAAATTTCAGAGACTAAACTGATTGACTTAAAAGGACTAATGTGTGTGAATGAAGATTTTTCAATTTTAGGAATCATTTCGAGAATTTCGTTTACTTTAGAGCCAGATTGTCTGATTTCTATAATTGTATGAACTAAATTGATGATTGACTCTTAATCATAATTTTTTTATATTTTGACAGTATGGATGCTGGTAGCTCCAATTATATGGAAATACACACATGGTGAATCAACATGAGAACTTCCTTTCTATACCAACATTATATAAAACATGAGTGAGTGATAAAAAAAGCAATATATGGATTCTTTTATTTTAAGAAAAAGAAAATTTTGAGAAACTGGCAAGATCTAGTTTCAGTTCAATCTTGTGTTTGTTTTCTTTGGCAAATTGACTATTTTCCTTTGCATCTTTCTGTATCACTGATCTGATTGGCTGACTATGTTGTTGTGTAGATTGATACCTGCAATGGATTCTACAGTGAAAACTTCACTCCCAACAAGAACTACAAACCTAAACTGTGGACTGAGAATTGGACTGGCTGGTAAGTCATATACACAATGCTAACTTTAAGGCTGAAAATGTTTTATTTTGGGGTCCTATATTTATGTTTTTTGCTGTGTTTCTTGGTTTGTAGGTACACTGATTTTGGTAGTGCTATCCCACTTAGACCAGCAGAAGATATAGCATTCTCAGTTGCCAGATTCATACAGAATCGTGGCTCATTTGTAAACTACTATATGGTATGTTTAATGTTGATACACTCTGCATATATATGATTTATCCATTGCGAATAAGTATATGGGGGTGTTGTCAAACAGCGGTGTTATAGTCTGTGATTGACGATATGCTCATTAGTACTGTCATTTAGCGGGTATTGAGCAAACCGCTATTTTCTGCAATCCACGATTGACAACCCTGCTTCTTAGTTCTTGTCTTGTGTATTATACAAATTACAAATTCATGTTCTAGAAATTTCGATTTGAGTCTGATATCTCATATTTGAGTGCAGTACCATGGAGGAACTAATTTTGGTCGTACTTCTAGTGGACTCTTCATTGCCACAAGCTATGACTATGATGCTCCCATCGACGAATTCGGTATGCAGTAGCAGTAGTAATGTTTAAATTGTTTACATGCTTTGAATGAAGATAATTATACATATTTTAAGCTTTTCAAAACATAAAGAAAAATAGGATAGTTCTTTAGGCATCACATGGCTAAAGCTAGATAAATTTTCACATTAGCCTAAAGTTTCTTCAGATTATTTGTGGTATCCGACATAGTAAGAATCTTTCAACTTTTCTAACTTATTGAAAACCTTAAGTAATTGAAATGTTAATCTCTTGAATGTTGATAGTTACTAATTCTACTCTCTCTTCATCTAATCATCCTTTTTCAGTGTCAACATTAGTCCTAATGAAGGTTTTATAAAGAATGGCCAGTCTCCTGTTCTTACAGTAATGTCAGCAGGCCATGTTCTCCATGTTTTTGTTAATGGTCAATTTTCAGGTGAGCTTGCCATTTTTGCTTAGCAGTTTTTTCAATGTTGGTGCTTCAGAGATGTCATGAGTGGTTCAGATTATTCTATATCCTACGATCACTTTGACTGATATACTGGTGATGGAATTAGTTGATTCCTCATCCTAAAAGCCACTGTTTTTTAATCATATCCAATGTAACATATTCATCTCATTTATGAATGCAGGAACTGTGTATGGGGGATTGGGGAATCCTAAATTAACATTTAGTGACAATGTGAAGTTGAAGGTTGGCAATAACAAGATTTCTTTACTTAGTGTTTCCGTTGGCCTCGCGGTTAGTACTCTCTTTTCTGATGTCTTTGTTTATATGTCACATTTTTAGTTTGCTCGTAACTATATATCATTTATATATTTTTCTGTTTTCAATTAATAACAGAATGTTGGCACCCACTTCGAGACATGGAATGTTGGGGTGTTAGGCCCAGTAACACTGAAGGGTCTAAATGAGGGGACAAGAGACTTGTCTAAGCAGAAATGGTCTTACAAGGTTTGTTATCTAGTATACTTCATTACTTAGTAGCAACATTGAAAGGCTTAATGAAAATAATGGGTGTATATTTTATAACCTAAAAAAAATCAGCAAACAACTTGATAAAACTGAAATGAAAACTGAAAAATGAGATATTAAGAGCATGTTTGAAATCCCTTTTTAGGCATTAATCAGAAAGAAGTGTGATTTTGTTGTTGTTTGTTGTTGTTGTCGGTTCTGCCTTTGATTCCTCCTTCTGTGTTGTTCTTGATATTGATTTTGAGAATAACACTAACCCCAAAAATCTCATATCTGTTTTGGTTAATCTGATAATATGGTGAGCTGTAGTATCTGGCACCTCCAGAGAGATGGTTTGATCATTGATGGTGTTGTTGGGGAGGGATTGAAACTTCTATTTCCTTTTCATTCTTTTTGATCTTCAGCTCAGATGCTTATCTTATATTAAGATAGTCAAATACTAACTTTAATTTTTTTTAATACAGATGAAAGGCTTAATGACATTGTTGGAAGTGCATATTATGTTGCTCCTGAAGTTCTCCATAGATCTTACACCACAGAGACTGATGTGTGGAGTATATGTGTGATAGCATATTACTGACTTTCTTTCCTCTGTAATAACACCTTGTTCTGTTACTTAGATTCCCCTCTGTAATTACTTCTGTCATAGTAATTGTTTGTTACTATTCATAAGTATATGGCTAATGACTGTCATGTTTTTTCTTAGATGAATCGATTAATCCACATAAGTATATCCTAAGTTTTCTCTAGCTTGGATGAATCGATTAATCTAAACAAAGCTACAAAGCTATAAAGTCTTCCCTACAGGAAGACAACCTCACTTTTTTTTTTTAAAAAAAAGAGACTTTTCATATCGGTTCCCAAAGAAAACCGATATGAAAAGTCTATTTTTTTAAAAAAAAAAAGACTTTTCATATCGGTTTTCTATGGGAACCGATATGAAAAGTCTATTTTTTTTTAAAAAAAGATACTTTTCATATCGGTTCTAGGGGCGACCGATATAAAAACAACTTTTCATAACGGTTCAGGAACCGATATGAAATGTCCCTACTTTCTATATCTCCTTTTTCGGTATCGGTTCGGGAACCGATATGAAATGTCAATTTTAACCGATATAAAAAGCCTTTTTTCCATTAGTGGATGATTTGAGATTATTTATAATTTTATTAATCATTTAGGAGTATGACTTCAAGTGACAAATGAACCTGGATATTTTCTTCTCAAATGAACCTTTAAGAAGTAGGGAATTATAGGGGAAGTAGATAGGAATAACGACTATAGGGAAGACTGAAAAAAATAGTAAGATAAGTAAAATAGTGTGGTGAGCTGATCTAGTAACAAAATAGTGGATGAGGCATGGATAGGTATTTATGGCTATCTGAAAAATTTCAAGCAGAATTTTCAGTTTTAAACCCTTACCAAGAGGTTTCTATGTTACAATATATAGTTTAGTCAAGTTTGATAGTAGGAGTTGAGTAACTAAAATATTGTTTCGACGTGTAAGTATTATGTCATAGAGTTGATGCATAAGTGTAAGAATTTTTGCAGGAAGAGTTTGTAGTAATATATTTGTAAGCTATCTCATCGACCTTTTTGATCAAGACTATATCATTTACTTAGTCTTAGGGATATGTTTTGATTATTAGAGATCGAGTTGTGAAATTGGATAAAACTTTTATATGTTAGATTGACTTGGATAATATTTGATATTAAATTTTGAGTTTTGTTTAGGTACCTGATCGATATTAAAAGTTGTCTTAAGCGAATCTATATGGATAATATTTCGGAGGTCCAAATTTAAAATGATATTATGGAGGATGAAATCTTGTAACTTATTGTTGAAGAGACTATGGATTGTTATAATCTATTGGGTGGTTAGAGTTAGGTGAAGATAACTAGTTGGAGCCATTTTTGGTACAAGAGTCTTTTAAAAGGTTAAGGTTATTGGAGAAAGATTATTCGCTGCACAAAATAGGCAAAAGGCTTATTTGTACCGTCGTTGTTGGGAATTAAAGTTTATGAAAGGTGACCATGTACGTTTGCAAATTTCCCCAATGAAGGGAATTGTGGGGTTGGAAAGAAAGGAAAGCTTAGTCGTTACGTGGGTCCATCAAAGATTCTTCAGCGAGTTGGTGTTGTGGTTTACTAAGTAACTCTTCAATCTCATATGCTTCAAACACAATCGATTCGAGAAGACTAGGATTTATTTTATGAAGACGATCCTATAGCAATTGTAGATCGACAAGTCAAGAAACTCTGTAACAAGGAGATTGTTTTTGTTAAGGTGATTTGGAGGAACAATTTGTGCGAGAAGGCTACCTAGGAGCCAGAGGATGTTATGCGATCGAAACATCCACATTTATCTGAAGCTTTAGGTAAGCATATCGGACCTCGGGGCCGAATTCTTTTAGGAGGGAAGAAATGTAACACTCTAAAACTTTTATGTATGAACTAAGACTCAAAATAATTAAATTACTAAAGGACATAGGACATAAATTAATATACTTTCCTAATATCTAAAATGAGTATCTAGATATAAGCGAGTAGAGTTCTAAGTTAGCCATATCAATTAAACTTGTAATATATGTATTATGATATAAATTATTTAGAGTAAATGGAAAATATCCAATTTTTTTTTTAAAAAAAGAAATGATAAAGAAAAGAGAAAGTATCATTAAAATAATGCCTAAGAGGGGGGCAGAAAGTATAAACAAAGGTATGCCTAAGGGGAAAGAAGGGAGGCAATCACGCATATGAAGCAAGATCGGCAGGAACAACGATGGGAAGTTTCGTACATGGTGAATGGGTGATTGCAGCAAGCTTTTGTGGTTGAAGTATGCTCTAATTTCTTGGTTGAGCAAGAGAGTCAGATACCCATACAATAGCCTTCTTTCACCTACATCCCACCAACAAAGCGGTGTCCGACATTTCCTCCCGTACAATGCCTCATACGGATCCATTCCAATGTTGGATTGATAACTGTTATTGTAGGCGAACTCCACTAATGGAAGATGATTCTCCCATTTGCCACCACTATCAAGCACACATGCCCATAGCATGTCCTCTAGGGTCTGAATAGTCCTTTCTGTCTGGCCATCTGTCTGAGGATGATAAGCTGTACTCATGAAAACTTTGGTTCCGAAGGCCGCGTTCAAAGCTCTCCAAATTTTTGAAGCAAACTTTGGATCACGGTCGGAAATAATACTGGTTGGAATCCCATGATGTTTTACTATATGCTTGAGGTACTCGTCGGCTAGCTTGGAAACTGTATTGTAAGAACGAACCGGAATGAAATGAGCTGACTTGGTCAAACAATCTACAACCACCCATATAGAATCATTACCAGCTTGGAACCGGGAAGCCCCGTCACGAAATCCATAGAAATACTTTCCCATTTCCATTGAGGTATATTCAACGTTTGTAACTTGTCTGCGGGCTTTTGGTGCTCTATCTTAACTCTTTGACAAGTTAAGCATCGAGACACGAATTCTGCAATCTCCGTTTTCATTCCAGGCCACCAATACAGTTGCTTCAAATCCCGATACATCTTGGTAGACCCAGCATGTATGGAGTACTGACTCTTGCGAGCCTCCTCTAACACTGGCCTCTTAATCTCATCATCACCTGGCACACAGATTCTTCTATTGAAACAAATAACACCATAACTGTCTTCGGTGAAACCAGGTAACTCTTTCCGAGCTTGAAGCTCACATCAACTTCTTGTGCTAAGCGAATGGAATTCCTCAATGAACTAGAAATCTGAATATGGCTCAACAGCAATTTGTTCCTCTTGGACATTACCTTCAAATTGAGATCTCTGAAAGACTCCAAAAGAGCCATTTCATGAATCATCAGTGTAGCAGTGTGTAATGACTCTCTGCTTAAAGCATCAGACACTACATTAACTTTCCCTGGATGATATTTCAATTCGAAATCATAATCCTTCACAAATTCTACCCATCTCCGTTGCCTGTTATTTAACTCCTTCTGATCAAACAGATATTTTAAGCTCTTGTGATGACTAAAGACTTCAAAACGAGAACCATACCGGTAATGTCTCCAAATCTTCAGTGTGTACACAACAGCAGCTAACTCCAAATCATGGGTAGGATAATTCTCCTCATGGGTCTTCAATTGTCTTGAGGCATACACAACCACTTGTTGATTCTGCATCAAAACACATCCCACACCTTTCTTTGAAGCGTCACTGAAAATTTGAAACCCCAGGGTCGGGTTCGGAATAATGAGGATCAGAGCAGATGTCAACTGGTCCTTTAACTCCAAAAAGCTTTCCTCACAATCAGAGTCCCACAAAAACGGTTGGTCCTTGCGAGTCAATTGGGTGAGCTGAAGTACCAACTGTGAGAATCCCTGGATAATCCTTCTGTAGTATCCTGCTAATCCTAAGAAACTCCTTACTTCAGTAACAGTGGATGGTCGTTCCCAAACACTACTTCGACCTTACTAGGGTCCACTGCTACATCATTCTGAGAGATTACATGCCCTAGAAATTTAACTTCGGACATCCAAAAATCACATTTTGTCGGCTTAGCATACAGCTGTTTCTCTCGGAGCACATTAAGAACTATTCGAAGATGTTGCACATGATCCTCAATTGTCTTAGAGTACACCAAGATATCGTCAATGAATACCACAACAAACTGATCCAGATACTGGTTGAAGACTCGGTTCATATAATCCATGAATACTGCCGGAGCATTGGTTAGCCCGAATGGCATCACTACAAACTCGTAGTGCCTATACCTAGCACGAAAAGTTGTTTTCGAAACATCCAATACTCGCACCTTGATTTGATGATAACCTGACCTCAAGTCAATCTTTGAAAACACTGCTGCTCCCTAGAGTTGATCTAGCAAATCATCGATCCTTGGCAATGGATACTTGTTCTTGATTGTAACCTTGTTGAGTTGTCAGTAGTCGATGCACAATCTCATGCTACCATCTTTCTTCTTAACTAGCAGAACCGGAGGACCCCATGGTGAAGAACTCGGTCGAATGAATTTCTTGGAAATGAATTCTTGAAGTTGGGACTTAAGCTCTCTTAATTCTAACGGAGACATCCTATAGGGAGCAATAGAAATTGGTCCCGTGCGCGAACCAATTCTATCGAGAATTCTACTTCGCGACCTGGAGGTAAGGATGACACTTCCTCGAGAAAGACATCAAGAAACTCATTAACAACTTGACCAGAAGTTATGCCTAAACCTGTTTCAGAAGTGGATGATAACATCATGACATAGGCCTCTGCTACTTGAAACAGACATTGACTTGCAGAAGTAAAAGAGATTGCGACTTCAGGGTTGGTTGTAGGTAGTGTAGGCAACTCGACCGATTCGGAAGCAAAGCTAATTGTTCTATTGAAGCAATACATAGTGACATGATTGGCGGACAACCAACTCATACCCAAAACGATGTCCATACCCTTCACTGGCAAACACACAAAGTCTACGACAAATGTCCTATCCCCTATAATAAGCAAACAATTTGCACATAGGGTCTGAGTCTGAACACCCCCCTCAGCAGCCGTGAAAATAGTAATCGGTTGAGGTAGTAGTGTTAAAGCTAGGCCCAACCGTTCATCACATGCTTGTGCTATGAATGAATGAGTGGCACCGGAATCATATAACATACTTATAGGCTTATAGAAAAGAGATCTCGTACCCCTTAACAAATTATCAGATGGCTTGACTTTTCTGGCATCCAAGGTGTAAACTCTTCCTTGGGTTGGAGCAGTAGATCCTGACTGAGCTTTGTCTTGCCGGACAATTACTAGCATAGTGACCTTCCTCCTTACAATAATAATACTGAGAAGTTCCAATGCGACATTCACCTCTATGAAATCTTCCGCACTAAGAACAAGTCCTGAATTTCTTAGAATCTGACTTCTGAACTTGCTTTCCCTTGTTGAGATTCACTTTTGGTCCCATCTGAGGGTTAGAAGATCCTGCACCCTTCTTACCACAACCAAACTCCCTTTTTCTGGCATACAGATTCCTCAAGTCTCCTTCTACAACATAGGCTTGCTGCACCAGAGCAGCATAACTAGTGCAAGCAAAGGAACCTAAGCTGTGAGCAACATCCTCTCTCAGTCCATGTTTGAACCTCTTAATCTTCCATTGGTCATTCGGTGCATAGGAGGCCAATTCATAAAACTGAGATAACTCCTCAAATTTAGTGACGTATTAAGCTACCGTCATATCATTTTGCTTCAGAGCTGGGAATTCTTCTTCTTTCTCTGTCTTCATGGCTGTGGGAAAAAATTGATTAAGGAACATTCGGCGGAAGTTCTCCCAAGTCACAGGTGTATCCTGATTCACCATTAGTGCATGAGCGTTCCTCCACCAGGTATCTGCTTCACCTTTGAGCATATGGGTAGCCAGTCGGACCTTCTCATCATCATCACTTTGAAGAGTTCTAAAAATCTTCTCAATATCATCTATCCAATGATGGGCTTCCATAGCTTCAAGTCATCCTCTAAACTTGGAAGGATGCATTTTGAAAAATTTGGAATAAGCCTGGTGAGGATCAACTTGTGGTGGTGGTGCCTGAGGCTGCACCAGTGGGGGATTCTGTTGCGCATTGAACATTTGTTGCATCATCATCTGCTGATTATGCATAATTTCTTGATGCATCTGTTGCTGATTGTTCATCATTTGTTGGTTCATTTGTTGTTGAGCTTGCATGGTTTGGAGCATTGGCTGCATCCAATCCGGAATTGGATTTTGGGGAACTTTGGGTCTTGGTCGAGGATTGCGTTTTCGTCGCCCTGCCATAATTTCTCATAAAATGCACCAATCACTTTGGGGGATGTTACAATCTTGTGGGACTATTTTAAGAACTTGAAATTTTAGATTGTTATGACTCTCGGATTTCAAGATTTGATAACTTATTATTTGGTACATATTTGATTTGTGTAACACCCCATGTATTTCATATTTAATGAAATATGAGAATGCACCTAAAAACATACATCAGAGTAATATTTCTTATTAAATACATTGAAAAAACTAAAACTTTGATGACAACCCATCTTGATCTTCTCCTTTTTAACCACCATGAATTCTAAAAGGCTACTCAACAACTATAAACCAAAGTTGATAAGTCATTATTACCTATTGATCAATATCTCAAATAGAAATATAAAGAGCGATACAAAACTTTAACAAAGTACAAGTTATAATATCGTAATACATCATAAAACTAGGGAACTAAGCAACATGTCTAGCGGATTTCCAAAATCCATCATATCATCATCATCATCTAGCACAACTGCTACTCATGCTTCTCTGCTTTTCCTTTTCCCTGTTTCTCTGTAAAAACAACAAAACATAAACAGTGAGATAAAATCTCAGCGAGTCCTTACTCGACTCACGGTGTTTTATTCATTCTTTAAATCGTAGCCCAAGTCTGGATAGCTACGTACATCATGGCATTAGCACAACACCGGTAACCACTACTCGGTGAACCCAATCCGCTAATATCATATTAGCGGCAAACATGCACGGGACCTAGGTTCTGGGCTCATGACTTCCCTCCCCTAGTATGCTAACATCTCGAGGTCGTCAACCCATATTTTCATATTTAACTTGGCTACCAAAGCCTCTAATGGAACACCAAGTCCATCAATTAACATTTGTTTGTGTATTCTCTCTCGGTACACATCATACGGTTTGCGTTTATACATAACCTAATATTACTCGTTTTGTACCATGAAAATAAACGATCCGTGGACTCAAAGTAGTCAATTATCACTAGGATAGGCTAAGAAGGGTGTTAGGGAAGGACTGAACCATTTACCTTGAAGAACATAAAAAAACAGTTTGGGACACTGGCACCCGTGTCAATTGGACACGGGCTATGTCCAAGTTTTTAAAAAAATTTGCAAAATGTAGAGTGGGACACGGGTACTCGTGTCACTTTGACATGGGGCGTGTCCTGAAGATAGTAGCCAAAATTTCAAGATGCAGAGTTGGACACGGGTACCCGTGTCACTTTGACACGGGCTGTGTCCTGATGACAGTGGCCATTTTCTCAATTTTTGAAACTCGATTTTGTGTCATTTTGCTTTCCAAATGGTTCCAATACCGATTCCATAGCATTCCTTACTTAACAACGTTTCATAACAACATCAAAACATGTCCAATCAACCAATCATAACAATCAAAACAAGTTTGACAAAAAATACGATTTTAACGGTTTTTACACGAAAACATTTCTTGATAACGTACCACAAACCGAAACAACAACACAACATATCAATCAAAGCCTAAACGGAGTAAGAACTCACCTTCAAACGGCGAGAATAACGATTGATTCGAAATACAAACTTTTCCCTAAGTTCCCAATTTCAACCCTAATCACTAGGAAAGCTTCCAATCACCAACTCTAGCTTCCATCCTCCTTTAATCTATTATGGGCTTGCTTCTAATCCTATATGTACCTTCAAAAACCATCTTGACCTAAAAATCACAACTCATCTCACTCCTCAATTTCACAAATTCGCAACCCAAAGAAAAAGAGAAGAAGGGGATGAACTTACCTAGTGGTGGAGAAATGAAGATGGAAGTGAAGATGATGATGATTCGAAACTTATGGTTTGGGTGGGGTTTTCCTTCTTCTTCTTCTCCTTCTCCTTCTCCTTCTCCTTCTCCTTCTCCTTACAACTCATCTCACTCCTCAATTTCACAAATTCGCAACCCAAAGAAAAAGAGAAGAAGGGGATGAACTTACCTAGTGGTGGAGAAATGAAGATGGAAGTGAAGATGATGATGATTCGAAACTTATGGTTTGGGTCCTTCTCCTTCTCCTTAAGATGATGATGATTCGAAACTTATGGTTTGGGTCCTTCTCCTTCTCCTTCTCCTTCTTCTTCTTCTTCTTCTTCTTCTTCTTCTTCTTCTTCTTCTTCTTCTTCTTGAAGAAGGGGATGAACTTACCTAGTGGTGGAGAAATGAAGATGGAAGTGAAGATGATGATGATTCGAAACTTATGGTTTGGGTCTTATGGTTTGGGTCCTTCTCCTTCTCCTTCTCCTTCTCCTTCTCCTTCTCCTTCTCCTTCTCCTTATGCTTCTTCTTCTTCTTCTTCTTCTTCTTCTTCTTCTTCTTCTTCTTCTTCTTCTTCTTCTTCTTCTTCTTCTTTCTCTTTTCTCTTCTCTCCCTCGACTTCTCTTCTTTCTTATCTTTCTTTCTTTTAATAGTCACTTAAGTGTGAGTGAGGGTGTGGTGGTGTCAAATGACCATCATTCCCTTACTCTCTTCTCAATTCCCTAATAAACCCCCACATCATTCAATATTTAATTTAGCACTCAATTAATAAAATTATCAATCAAGCACCATAAAAATAATTAAATGGGTTGAACATCAAAATAATTAAATTAATTATTTTGGGGATGTAACAATTTGAGGGTTTGAAAATATATTGTGAAAGAATCTACATGTCTTATTCTTTGTTGATATTTTTGAAAGTATGAGTTGACGACTTTTGGATTTTCAACGGCTTTGGGGGTAGACTTTGTCAGAACTCTGCATGCTAACAGCAGTATGTGTTAGCCTTGGTGCACCATGATTTACTATCAGGCGGGGAGCCTATTATTGGTATTTTGAGGCGGGGAGCCTATTATTGATATTTGGAGGCGGGGAGCCTATTATTTATATTTATCGGTGGGGAGCCTATTTTAGTTCTGTATAAGTATTACCCCTTATTGTCATTATTATTAGTTGGTTTTATACGACTTACTAGATTTCCTGATTAAACTATTTTTTGTGGAGTCGTCTTAAAATTTATATTATTGTGTCCCGCTTGTTATAATCTTCATTATTTGCTCACTAGACTCTCGTAGAGGAGCTCGGCTCAACACGAACCTGGGAATCTGAAACATATAAAAGATACAATGTGAGTCACTACTCAGTGAGCAAATAATGAAGAGCATAACAAGCGGGACACGATAATACCGATCATAAAGTCATTTTCATGAAAATCATTGTTAAATAAGTAAGTAGTATAAAGTCGTAAACGGGGTAATACATATACAGAATTGAAATAGGCTCCTCGCCAAGAAATATCAATAATAGGCTCCCCGCCTCGAAATATCAACAATAAACTCTCCGCCTCGAATTCTCAATAATAGGCTCCCCGCTTAACGATAAATCATGGTGCACCAAGGCTAACACATACTGATGTTAGCATGCAGTGTTCTGACAAAGTTTTACCCCAAATCGTTTCGAAACTCCAATAAAATAAACTCATATCTATACAAATATCTCAATCACAAATATCAAACCAAATGTCCAACAAAATCCATTTATTTAAATTTTGTAGACTGTATGATCATAATACAATGTCCCTCTAAGAAAACAAAGTACTTCTAGTAAGCATAAGCGAAAGATGATGTCAAACAAGTTTAAACGTGAGTGAAAAGAAATATATAGGACTTGTCATAGTCCCCATTATTTACTCACCAACTTCCTAAGCCGCTGAGAGATGCTGAATACCGATACCGCTAAGATGAATTCTTTGAGTCTATATTATGATAAAGCTAAATCAGTATTCTAAATAAAATACATGTATATAAATATATATATATATATATATATATATATATATATATATATATATATATATATATATTATAGAACTAGTTTTCCAAAATCTATTTCTTATACTTATTAATAAGTCTAGTTTTATGTTTTTCTTATACTTTTTAGTATTTAAACTCCAAAAGTTTGTGTTAATTCAAGTTTTAATGACTAACCATATCTAAAATATAACTTAGGGATACCACTCTTCAACTATGAACTTACTCACTTTTCTTTTGGATCCTAGTAAATTCCATTCATAGACATTAAAGCTTCTTAATACCTTACTTTAACTATCCTTACTATTTCTAACTCACCAACAATTTAGTTTCAACCTCTACTCATATAAGAGTAACTACCCTACTATTAAGTATCCCAAATTAACTACACAACTGATATGATTTGGCTAGAATTCTAATTTTCCTAAAATCATACCCTAGCTTCAAAGTTTCTAAACCAAAGAGATGATTATTCTTTACCTCAAGATGTTGCACTTGTATTAGACACGTTCTCTTCTACCTTCGATAACACCTTCTCTTCTACCTTTGAACCTCTGTCTCGTTGGATCCCTTTTTGCTGTCTCTTTACATATTTGCATCAACCCACAAAATCTAATCTTTTGTTTCCCATCCAAAGCAACATATCCTCACCTTGGCAGCATCACATAGCATGTAATCTTGTTTGTGTTTTTCTCAATTCTCGTTTCCCCTTCACTCTCACTCTCACTCCCCTATCACCCCCTGATCGGTATTCTTTCTTTTCTTTTCTAAAGGTCTAGGTGATATCTAACTTTTTATACAGTTCTAGTATACCTTTTGATTATTCTATTATTTAATATTTAACTTAGTGTTAGCTTAAAGGGGAAGTTCAAGCGAGAACTTTATCAGGTTTTGTTGTTTTTTTTCCTTTTTTTTTATAAAACATACTACTATATATAATAATAATACATTATATGATAGGTTTAGTCTATATATATATATATATATATATATATATATATATATATATATATATATATATATATATATATATATATATATATATATAAAGCTACCATCAATTCCCTTAAATTTTCGTTTGATTTTTTTTAGATAAAAGTTGTAAATCTAAATCATATTTTTAAAATTTGAGAGTGTTACATTTCTTCCCTCCTAAAAAAATTCGGTCCCCGAATTTAGAAATGCTTACCGAAAGATATGAATAAATGTGGATATTTTGATCGCATAGTATCCTCTGACTCCCAAGTAGCCTCCTCAGAAGAATGATTCCTCCAGATCACCTTAACCGAACCAATCTCCTTATTACGCAGTTTCCTCACTTGTCGATCTACGATAGCTACAGGCTCCTCTTCATAGGATAGATCCTTGTCTACTTGAATCGATTGTGGTTGGAGCACATGAGATGGATCAGGTAAATATTTTCTCAACATAGACACGTGAAAAACTGGATGAATGAATCCGAATTCGGGTGGAAGAGCTAATCGATAAACCACTGTACCCACTCGCTGAAGAATTTCAAATGGACCCACATAACGTGGACTAAGCGATCCGTTCCTACCAAACCTCATTACTCCGTTCATTGGGGAAACTCGCAAAATTACATGATCACCTACCATGAACTCTAACTCCCGACGACGGCTGTCCACATAGGCCTTTTGCCTACTCTAGGTGGCTAATAACCGTTCTCGAATCACCATAACCTTTTCCACAGACTCTTGTACCAAATATGGCCCCAACAACTTAGCTTCAGCTAACTCAAACCATCCAATAGGTTACCTACATCGTCTCACATATAACGATTCAAAAGGTGCCATTTGATAGAAATAGGAATCCCATGCAATCTAACAATCTCATCTACGTATATCTGAGCATATCGAGATGCATCAAAAGTTGTCTTGACCGGAAGAAAATGCGCTAACTTAGTTAAACGGTCGACTATCACCCAAATGGAATCATAACCTTTAGATGAACGGGGAAGTCCAGTAACAAAATCGATCGTAATTCTTTCCCACTTCCATTCCGGTATCTCTATTTACTGGTGTACCTGCTGGTCTTTGGTGTTCTGCTTTTACCTGCTGACAACTAAGCATCGAGACACAAAGTCTGTGACATCTCTCTTCATCCCACTCCACCAATATAATTGCTTCAAATCTTGACACATTTTAGTTGCTCCTGGATGAACTGTATAGGTAGAATGGTGAGCCTCTTCAAGAAGAGTCTTCCGTAGATCTTTAACATTTGGCACACACAACCTTTTACCGAACCACAAAACTCCATCTGATCCAATTGAAAAGTTTGACACTTCCTTAGTTTTTACCTCTCTCATGATCTTCTGTAAGGATGGATCTTCCCCTTGAGATCGCTTGATTATATCTACCGTTGTAGATTTAAGTTGAGCATTTGCTACAAATGAGTTTGTCTCATTAATTCCAAATGTTACACCCTTAGCTTCCAATTGATGAATGTAACACTCTCAAAATTTAAAAATATGATATTCAGATTTCGAACTTTTAGAAAATATATGTATGCATTAAAGTTTATCATTTAATTTATTAATTAAAAAGAAATTAAATTCTTCATTTTTTTTACCATATAAAATTATATTTGTTAGGTCATATTACATTTTATACAGACATCGGGAGAAGTGAAACCTTTTAATGTTCGAGATCGATGCCTTGTACTATTATATATTTATATATTGGTTATTAGAATAAGAAGCAAAAAGGGGAACAGATACTAGATTGAGGCATCATATTATTATATATTATTTACTTGTTGATAAAATAAGGAAATTATAAGACAAACTAGAAGCTTCCAACACCAGCTGAAAGTTTAGAAAATAAGAATAAACAAATCAAGAGGTGAAGGAAAAGTCATTAGAGTACCAATGTGAAAGAATATGATTGCGGTGCTGCGTAGTGTTGTGAATCTGTGAGCGATCAAAGAAAACACGGAAAAGAGGAAAGGGATCATCGACGCATGAGGTACCTGCGGATGAGGTACTTAAAGTGAAAGGGAATTGGTGCTCTATCTCTTTGAGAAACTGGAAGCAGAGGGTGAAAGTGATGCTTTCAGATTTTTAGGAGACTCATATCTATGATAGTAGACAAACTAGATTTAATGCATGAATGTAGATAGGTTGGGGTTATATGTTAGTAAGTTAGATGTAATAGAGCTAGTTTAAGTAACGTGGTAAAAAGCTTTATTAAAGTGTATAAATGAAATTTTCTAGATCTAAGGGAAATAGAGAGATTTCATAGTTAAGGATTAACATATTTTAGATGTGGGTAGTCCTTTAAACTTGAGTTAGCGAAGTATAGGAGGAGTTTAAAATATTGAAATATATAATAAAAAGAAATACAAACTAGACTAGTTATCCAAATTTTAATAAGTAGGAGTTGGCAATTGGTTATGTTTTATCCACATTATCTAAAATACTAATTTAACTTTATTGTAATCTAGATTCTGAGAATTCATCTTAGCGGTATCGTTCTTCAACTCTTCTCTAAGCGGCTTAAGAAGTTGGTGAGTAGATAATGGGGACTATAACAAGTCCTACTTTATTTCTTTAAACTTCTTTTATGCTTATTTGATTAAAGATGCTTTATTTTACTCTTGATCAAAATATCACTTGGAATGATTTGTTGTTTTTCATGTTAGAGGGACATGGTAACAGGATTTTATGGTTTGGTGATTTAAATGTGAGGATCTTGTTGGATTATTTTAACAACATGAAATTTTAGATTGTTATGACTCTCAGATTTCACAAAATGACTTATTATTTGGTACATATTTGAATTGATGCTTTGAAAATTATATTGTGAAAGTATCTATATGTCCTATTCTTTCTTGACATTTTTGTAAGTATGAGTTGATGACTTTTGGATTTTCAACGGCTTTGGGGTATACTTTGTGAGAACTCTACAAGCAAAGGCTGACTTTGACGATTCATATGTAGAACATTAGATAACATATTAATTACATGGCATATTCATTTTTCTGAATTGTAGTTACTATATAGAAAACTATTTTTTAAATTATCATAGTCGTTCCTTAGGTGAGTTAGGAACTATCACGGGAAAAAGATACAACTGAGTTCAGTGGGAATTTTGATGTTTGGAGGGATCTTGGGGGTAGAATTGGATGTGATGAAAATATTATCTTACGTGAATCTTTGATAGACTTCGTCCCTTATTATGCTCACAAAACCGGTATGTAGAATAATCTAATATAGATATTGGGTTGATGATTGAAATTGTGATTTCTAAGAGGAATATTTGTACATAGGGAGATTGATTTTAAGAGTGGTCAGTTTTTCGATGCAATTAGTAAGTAGATGAATTCTGGTATTTGATATTTGATCATTTCAAACATGTTGCGGACAAACTCAGATGAAGGTATACCTTAGTTAGGAACTATTCAGAAATTATAATGAATCCTAAAAGTATCGAGAGCATATCTTGTGTTTTAGTGGTGGATCTGGATCATACATGTAATTTTTGGAATTCTAGGACTTGATCAAAACTATTCATGAATGATTAGTGGAGGTTTTTAAGTATGGTTTAATTCATATTGGGGAGCGTAGATTTAAAAGTGATTATTTATCTTACTACGGACTAACACTACTAGAAAAACAGCTTTTAGCGTCGGCCAAAAGCCCACGCTAAAAGGCCAAAAACGGATGTTAATAGTGAATTAGCGTCGTCGGAGTAGCGTCCATGTCGTGTCGACGCTAAAATGCTCGAAGCTAAATCGTAGCGTCCCATAAATTTAGGCCGACGCTAAATTAGAGTCGGCCAAGCCCACGCTAATTCTGACGCTAATGTCAAGGCCGACGCTATAGTCAACTTTTTGGAAGTCAACTTTTTAAAGGGTAGGGTCGGATCGGCCGACGCTAAAGTCAACATCAGGATAGTCAACTAAAAGTGTAGAGTGGGTTTAGGCCGACACTAATCAATTTTTTTAAAAAATAAAAATAAACCTACTTTTCATTTCTACACCTACTCCTATGAGCAATGCCAAATATGTTACGGAAGAAAACCAATATTAGAGAAATTTCAAATTATAATTAATCGTAGGAGATAGTAAAAAGGCCGATATTGTAGTGTCTTTCAGAATATATTACAAGCTTTTACTGATATCAGATTCGTTGTCATCAACAACTAACTAAGCAATGGACAACACCAAATCCGCGCATAACTTAACAGGTGCGATCATATCAGCACTAATGCACCGGATCCCATCAGAACTCCGCAGATAAGCGTGCTTGGGCGAGAGTACTACAGGGATGGGTGACCTCCTGGGAAGTCCTCTGTTGCACCTCTTTTTTAAATTTTTTGCGTCAATTTTCTTTGAAAGAGTAAAATAACGGGTTCATACATTTTCTCGACTAGACATGCTATTTTTGTCCTCCTTTAATTTTTTGGGATTTTTTGGGCCAATAATCGGAGCAAACCGAGTAAGTTGACCCAAAACCGATTTTTTTCTACTAGCGTCTGAAAAGGGAATGTGTACTATTACTGCGCATAACATAACAGGTGCGATCATACCAGCACTAATGCACCGGATCCCATCAAAACTCCGCAGTTAAGCGTGCTTGGGCGAGAGTGGTACTGGGATGGGTGACCTCCTGGGAAGTCCTCGTGTTGCACCTCTTTTTTTAACTTTTTGTCTCAATTTTCTTTGAAAGAGTAAAATAACGGTTTCATACATTTTCTCGACTAGACATGCTATTTTTGTCCTCCTTGAATTTTTTCAGATTTTTTGGGCCAAAAATCGGAGCAAAACAAGTAAGTTGACCCAAAACCGATTTTTCTTTACTAGCGTCCAAAAAAGGGAATGTGTACTATTACTGCGCATAACATAACAGGTGCGATCATACCAGCACTAATGCACCGGTTCCCATCAGAACCCCGCAGTGAAGCGTGCTTGGTTGAGAGTACTACAGGGATGGGTGACCTCCTGGGAAGTCCTCGTGTTGCACCTCTTTTTTTAATTTTTTGCGTCAATTTTCTTAGAAAGAGTAAAATAACGGTTTCATACATTTTCTCGACTAGACAAGCTATTTTTGTCCTCCTTGAATATTTTCGGATTTTTTGGGCCAAGAATCGGAGCAAACAGAGTAGGTTGACCCAAAACCGATTTTTTTCTACTAGCGTCCGAAAAGGGCATGTGTACTATTACTCCGCATAACATAACAGGTGCGATCATACCAGCACTAATGCACTGGATCCCATCAGAACTCCGCAGTTAAGCGTGCTTGGGTTAAGAGTAGTACTGGGATGGGTGACCTCCTGGGAAGTCCTCGTGTTGCACCTCTTTTTTTAATTTTTTGCGTCAATTTTCTTAGAAAGAGTAAAATAACGGTTTCATACATTTTCTCGACTAGACATGCTATTTTTGTTCTCCTTGAATATTTTCGGATTTTTTGGGTCAAGAATCGGAGCAAACGGAGTAGGTTGACCCAAAACCGATTTGTTTTCAAGTAGCGCTCGAAAAAGGCATGTATACTATTACCGCACATAACTTAACAGGTGCGATCATACCAGCACTAATGCACCGGATCCCATCAAAACTCCGCAGCTAAGCGTGCTTGGGCAAGAGTAGTACTGGGATGGGTGACCTCCTGGGAAGTCCTCGTGTTGCACCTCTTTTTTTAGTTTGTTGCGCCAATTTTGTTAGAAAGAGTGAAATAACGGTTTCATACATTTTTATGACTAGACATGCTATTTTTGTCCACCTTGAATTTTTTCGGATTTTTTGGGCCAAGAAGAGGAGCAAACCAAGTAAGTTGACCCAAAACCGATTTTTTTCTACTAGCGCCCGAAAAAGGCATGTATACTCTTACCGCGCATAACTTAACAGGTGCGATCATACCAGCACTAATGCACCCGATCCCATCAGAACTCCGCAGTTAGGCGTGCTTGGGTTAAAAGTAGTACTGGGATGGGTGACCTCCTGGGAAGTCCTCGTGTTGCACCTCTTTTTTTAATTTTTTGCGTCAATTTTCTTTGAAAGAGTAAAATAACGGTTTCATACATTTTCTCGACTAGACATGCTATTTTTTTCCTCCTTGAATTTTTGGGATTTTTTTGGCCAAGAATCGGAGCAAACCGAGTAAGTTGACCCAAAACCGTTTTTTTTCTACTAGCGTCCGAAAAGGGCATGTGTACTATTACTGCGCATAACATAACAGGTGCGATCATACCAGCACTAATGCATCATATCCAATCAGAACTCCGCAGTTAAGCGTGCTTGGGCGAGAGTAGTACTGGGATGGGTGACCTCTTGGAAAGTCCTCGTGTTGCACCTCTTTTTTTAATTTTTTGCGTCAATTTTCTTAGAAAGAGTAAAATAACGGTTTCATAAATTTTCTCGACTAGACATGCTATTTTTGTCCTCCTTGAATTTTTTCGGATTTTTTGGGCCAAGAATCGGAGCAAACCAAGTAAGTTGATCCAAAATCGATTTTTCTCTACTGGTGGCCGAAAAAGGCATGTATACTATTAACGCGCATAACTTAACAGGTGCGATCCTACCAGCACTAATGCACCGGATCCCATCAGAACTCCGCAGTTAAGCGTGCTTGGGCGAGAGTAGTACTGGGAAGCGTGACCTCCTGGGAAGTCCTCGTGTTGCACCTCTTTTTTTAATTTTTTGCATCAATTTTTTTAGAAAGAGTAAAATAACGGTTTCATACATTTTCTCGACTAGACATGCTATTTTTGTCCTCCTTGAATTTTTTCGGATTTTTTGGGCCAAGAATCGGAGCAAACCAAGTAAGTTGATCCAAAACCGATTTTTCTCTACTAGTGGCCGAAAAAGGCATGTATACTATTACCGCGCATAACTTAACAGGTGCGATCATATCAGCACTAATGCACTCCCATCGGAACACCGCAGTTAAGCGTGCTTGGGTGAGAGTACTACAGGGATGGGTGACCTCCTGGGAAGTCCTCGTGTTGCACCTCTTTTTTTAATTTTTTGCGTCAATTTTCTTAGAAAGAGTAAAATAACGGTTTCATACATTTTCTCGACTAGACATGCTATTTTTGTCCTCCTTGAATTTTTTGGGATTTTTTGGACCAAGAGTCGGAGCAAACCGAGTAAGTTGACCCAAAACCGATTTTTTTTCTACTAGCGTCTGAATAGGGCATGTGTACTATTACTGCGCATAACATAACAGGTGCGATCATACCAGCACTAATGCACCGGATCCCATCAAAACTTCGCAGTTAAGGGTGCTTGGGCGAGAGTAGTACTGGGATGGGTGACCTCCTGGGAAGTCCTCGTGTTGAACCTCTTTTTTTTAATTTTTTGCCTCAATTTTCTTAGAAAGAGTAAAATAACGGTTTCATACATTTTCTCGACTAGACATGCTATTTTTGTCCTCCTTGAATTTTTTCAGATTTTTTGGGCCAAAAATCGGAGCAAAACAAGTAAGTTGACCCAAAACCGATTTTTCTCTACTAGCGTCCAAAAAGGCATGTATACTATTACCGGGCAGAACTTAATAGGTGCGATCATACCAGCACTAATGCACCGGATCCCATCAGAACTCCACAGTTAAGCGTGCCACAGTTAAGCGTGCTTGGGCGAGAGTAGTACTGGTATGCGTGACCTCCTGAGAAGTCCTCGTGTTGCACCTCTTTTTTTAGTTTTATGCGTCAATTTTCTTAGAAAGAGTAAAATAACGGTTTCATACATTTTCTCGACTAGACATGCTTTTTTTGTCCTCCTTGAATTTTTTTGGATTTTTTGGACCAAGAATCGGAGCAAAGCGAGTAAGTTGACCCAAAACCGATATTTCTCTACTAGCTCCCGAAAAAGGCATGTATACTATTACCGCGCATAACTTAACAGGTGCGATCATAACAACACTAATGCACCAGATCCAATCAGAACTCCGCAGTTAAGCGTGCTTGGGCGAGAGTTGTACTTGGATGTGTGACCTCCTAGGAAGTCCTCGTGTTGCACCTCTTTTTTTAATTTTTTTCGTCAATTTTCTTAGAAAGAGTAAAATAACGGTTTTGTACAAATTCTCAACTAGACATGCTATTTTTGTCCTCCTTGAATTTTTCGGATTTTTTGGGCCAAGAATCGGAGCAAACCAAGTAAGTTGACCCAAGACCGATTTTTTTCTACTAGCGCCCGAATAAGGCATTTATACTATTATCGCGCATAACTTAACAGGTGCGATCATACCAGCACTAATGCTTAGGATCCCATCAGAATTCCGCAGCTAAGCGTGCTTGGGCAATAGTAGTACTGGGAGGGGTGACCTCCTGGGAAGTCCTCGTGTTGCACCTCTTTTTTTAGTTTTTTGCACCAATTTTGTTAGAAAGAGTAAAATAAAGGTTTCATACATTTTCTCGACTAGCCATGCTATTTTTGTCCTCCTTGAATATTTTCGGATTTTATGGGCCAAGAAACGGAGCAAAGCGAGTAAGTTGACCTAAAATGGATTTTTCTCTACTAGCTCCTGAAAAAGGCATGTATACTATTACCGCGCATAACTTAACAGGTGCGATCATACCAGCACTAATGCACCGGATCCCATCAGAACTCCGCAGTCAAGCGTGCTTGGGCAAGAGTAGTACTGGGATGGGTGACCTCCTGGGAAGTCCTCGTGTTGCACCTCTTTTTTTAATTTTTTGCGTCAATTTTCTTAGAAAGAGTAAAATAACGGTTTCATACATTTTCTCGACTAGACATGCTATTTTTGTCCTCCTTGAATTTTTTCGGATTTTTGGGCCAAGAATCGGAGCAAAGCGATTAAGTTGACCCAAAACCGATTTTCTCTACTAGCTCCCGAAAAAGGCATGTATACTATTATCGCGCATAACTTAACAGGTGCGATCATACCAGCACTAATGCACCAGATCCCATCAGAACTCCACAGTTAAGCGTGCTTGGGCGAGAGTAGTACTGGGATGCGTGACCTCCTGGGAAGTCCCCGTGTTGCACCTCTTTTTTAATTTTTTGCATAAGATAAGTGTCGATTTTAATTCATTCGGTCCTAAAACGCTTACACGTCCTCTGATATTCAAATTGAAGTAAATACTAATTGTTGAAGTCGACTAAAAGATTTGGGATGTTACATTTTCATTTGAAATCTATATTAGTCAAGTAATAATCATATTGGTCTTGTACTTGGTTACCTTTTTCCATTTAAATTATCAATTTAGATTGTATAATTTGTGTTCCATTTGTTTGTAAACACGCGATTTTTGGATTTTCCCTATTTCAAAGGATATTCTGTCGAATTTTACTTAGAAATATAGAAAAATTTTAGGTTTTGATATGATGAATGTTCTTTAGGTTGAGTTAATTTTGTTGAGGCTTGCCAGATTAGGGTAGTAGTCTGTGCGCCGGTCAAGGTCCAAATTGAGTCGTGACATTTTAGTATCGAAAAGGATACTTATGAGGGTTTCTATGAGTAAGATAAGTGTCGATTTTAATTCGTTCGGTCCTAAAACACTTACACGTCCTCTGATATTCAAATTGAAGTAAATACTAATTGTTGAAGTCGACTAAAAGATTTGGGATGTTACATTTTCATTTGAAATCTATATCAGTCAAGTAAAAATCAAATTGGTTTTCTACTTGGTTACCTTTTTCCTTTTAAATTATCAATTTAGATTGTATTATTTGTGTTCCATACCATTTGTTTGTAAACACATGATTTTGAACAAAAAATTAAGGACTTGTGGTATATTTTATACGTAACTAATATGAGAAAACAAATATTTAATTTCATAAATTATTTGTTATCCAAAAAGAAAGACACGAATCCTTGAATTAGACAATGATACTATGGTATCCGTGAGATAGGAAGAACTCATTCAGTAAAAAAAGTACTTTTTATTAGATTCATTCATTCACTTCCATGTGTTAGTTAAAGCCAACTTTTGATCAAGCAGAGTGAACTAAACTACAATCATTCCAAACCTTCAGTGCCCTATTCAAAATTACTCTCTTGTTTTTCTTGAAAATTGGCAATTTAACTGCATTGTTTGTGATGTCCATGTGGCACGATTTTCCTACGTCATTCACAAGACCTAGACAACACTCGTTGCTAACTGTTTGATTTCCAACAAATACACCAAAATCTACTTGTTGACCACAATTTGGCATCAATTTGGTTACACATTTACTTAAATATTTTTCATACGATGACGATGGCCTTGGAGCATAATTCAACTCACTAGAAGGACCTTGAGATGGTGGCTGAAGAGTTTCAGAACCAACAGACGTTTTCAATAACAAAGTAAAGCTAATGAAAAAGGTCACAACTATATAAAATTTGTTGAATGATGCCATGGTCTTTTAAAATATTGTTTTATGTTCGAGGACTTGTAGATGTTGTATCTGAGTTAAATGCTGGATAAAGAAAGTCATATTTAAAGTATAAATATTACAATCTTAACATTCAAAAGTATTTAACAGATTCTTCTAACTGTTTTAAAACCGCAAAAGCCAATATATGTTTCTTGTTAATATGTAAAATGATTTTCTTATCGAAAGATAAGTTTCTTATCAAAATCTCATTTCCTAACCAAAAAACTTGTGAAATGTTTTTTCCTAATGCAATTTCAATTTTCAGAAGTAACACACACATGAAAACTCACTAAATTCATATATGATTTTAAATAACATTAATAGGAAGATTTTCATGGCATAATTTAAGTAAATATTTGTATAAAATTTTCTTTAGACCTTTATTTGGGAAAACAATTTAATTAGTTGCGCCCATAATCTCTTGCTCATTCTTTTTTGACTCACAATAGGTCAATTATATTTTGAAAGAGACTATATAAAAGTTAAGTGGGTCCAAATTGAACTATAAAGTGAAAGATAATATAAACTATATCAAAAGACAAGTTGTGTGATCAAGCTCAATTGGTGTTTGAATTTGGTGTATAAATGTTTGTTTGTTTTGAAATTGAATGATTTTTAATGATCAATGTGATTGAGTGTTGGTTGGGATAGATTGTGTAACACCCCAGTATTTCTATCTACTAAAAATACCCAAGTGCACATTAGTAACACATCAGAGATATATTTCCTGCTTAGACACTGAATATCACTATAAATTTTTCGCTGAATAAAACCCAAACAGTCTTATTTACAACAAGACAATATGGTTCTCAGACCATTGTAGCGACCGAAAAATCCGGAGGAGGGATTCTTCGAAGTTCTTGAATGAAGCCGCCACCAAAGTTTTAGTTTAAGGGCAAACATTGGAAAATCCCTATTGAGTGGATGAAGGGGTCTTGCGGACCAGATTTAGGCTCGGGAGTCGTTTATGCGTAGGGAAGGTATTAGCACCCTACGACATCCTTCCTAAGGAAGGTTACCTTTTAACTAAATGTGTAAGCGTTTATTAATTCAAAAATAATGTTTTTATCCTAATAATAATAATAATAATAATAATAATAATAACAATAATAATAATAATAACAATAATAATAATAATAAAGACTCGATAAACAGTTAGTTGTTTTTGTACTTTTTTGAGAAAAAGGAGAGAAGTGAATTAAAAGAAGAAAAAAAAAAGGTTTTTTATTAATGCAATTGACAGAGATCGGCCGCCCTCTGCTCCTACGTATCTCCTGGTAGAGAATCAAATCACACGTAGTTCTTGGTAGAAAATGTTTGTTTGTTTTGGTATTTTTTATTTATGAAAGAAAAAAAAACGATTTTGATGGAATAAAAAGGTAAAGCATTGTAAGTTGTAAAACAGAAATGATGTTGGTGCAATTAGATGAAGGGGTGTTGTATTAGAAAACCAAAGGGGGTGCGCATATGAGTATCAATTTTTAGAAAACCATCAGAGTATCAATTTTTGTTTCTTAAAAACACATATAACAAAAAAAACATGGAGCCAAGCCCACATAAAAACGAAATGAAGGGAACCCTAGTTTTGTTCCCTCATTTCAGCGGCGCTAACAAAATCTGAGAGAGAGTGAGATGATAAAAGTGACACACCGTTTTTGATGTGGAATAGATCCTTGTCTAGGGTGACTGAAAGATTTTTTTTTTTTGAGCAAATAAATTACTCTGATTATTTTGTCCTAGAGTATACTTTGAGAAAAATGGAAGCAACCAATCACTGATCAGAATAGGCCTTTGGATTGTAATATGGCCAGTGGTTAATGATTCATGAAGGAAATGATTACTTTGCTCCTGAGAGTGTTCGGGGTTGGTTGAAACAAAGAATCTTTTATGCGCTTCATGGTAGAATGAGCCTGTTTTAGGGTTGTAGCGTCTTTGAGGGTTTATGGAGGATAGGACGCTTAGGCCAAATGAAGTGTTTGTGGGTTTATTTCAGACAATGATCTTTTATATGCTCGATGGCGTGAAGTATCAGCTCACAATTTCAACCGCTTTGGTCTTTTTCTTTGAGGATTTCTTTTTCAATCATCTTTTTTGAATTTCACTTTCTTTTTTGTGATCTTTTTTTCTCTTTCTTTTTTTTGAGTTGAGTGAGCTGATAAAAGTGATACACCATTTTTGATGTGGAATTGATCCCTGTCTAGGGTGACTGAGAGATTTTTGATATTTGGCTCGAAGTGGGTGGCAAAGGGTTTTCTCTTTTTAGGATGTGGGAAAGTTGCCAAGCTTCACTTTAAAACATGATTGCTTATTTTCTCAAAATTGTAACTATAGGACAAAACTTCATTTTAACATATTTGCTTTTCTTTATTTATTATTTTTTTTATGCCCTAAATTTTGCTTAGGCTGCTCTCGCGAGTTTTCAACCTAACGGGCTTTTCCTTTTTGGATTTCTTTTTTTGTTTTTTTTTACTCAAAGGACTTGCACGAGTGTTTAGAATGCTAGCAGAAAATCTTAGTGATCATTACTCTGCCCCAGTATGGAGCGTACAAAGTGTTATTCGTGAAATTTCGTCACTGGGGGAAAGCGAATGAAATATTCTTGTGGGGACTGGGCCTTTTATGGATGGTTGGGTCTGGTTTTGGAAGTGGCGGAAAGACGGGGGTAGTATAACTGACTCAAACAACGGTAAACACACATGTCAGGTTAGTTTATTTTGCAAATGCTTCATGGAGAGTTAACACCGCTTAAGATAGAACAATTTTAATTGTCAAAACCACACAAATTAACAAAATAGACATTTAAGCTTCTTGTCACGGGTGTGAGATATATGTTGGCTAATGCCTTGGGTGGGGTGTGCAGTGGCCAAGGGTCAAGCCTATGATATGGTCAATATTGTAGTGACCATGATGGTGAATGAGTTATTGGTGAATTCCGTTGAATGGTTAAGTGGGTAGGCGGTTTCCATAAATGTGGTGGGTATGAGTAGGATGCATATGGAGTGAAGGGTGAAGAACTTAATGTTGGTGGATCAAGTTAGAGTATGACAACATTTTCCAAGGAAGAGGAATCAATTAAAATATATTTTCAAGAAGGCATCGTCTCTCATCAAACAGTGTGTCAAAAAAATCTTATGAGTTTCGTTTTTTTTTTGGAAAAAATTATTTGAATAAAACAGAGTGCATGAACATATGGATGTTGTTGTACACAGACAAGGATGCAGGTAAATGAAATGCGTAATCATACCTTAAGAAAGTGTGTGATTTTTATTTTTATTTTTTTACTTATTATCTTTTTTTTTAAAAGAATTTTCAACTAGAGTGAGAGGCTAACAAAACAACAACAACAAAAAACTATTGAATGATGAACAATGCAAGAATAGAAGAAAATGAAGCAAATCCTAATTTGTTTTAATGCATGTGAGAGGATTAATGACTTTTGTTTTTGTTCTTGTTTTTGAGATGCATGAGAATGAGCGACTTTTGTTTTTGTTTCTTCATGATGCATGAAGAGGAGTAATGAAATAATGAATGAATGCAATTTTTTTTATAATATCAAGGTGATATTATTTTCTCATTTTTGGCGTGTGGCTTATGCAAGATGAAAAATAAAAAATATGATATTTTGTTATTTTCTAGATGATGAGATGCATGTTGGTACCTTGATAATGAAAACGATGACCGTATTCTATTATGAATGCATGATAATTTTTTTTATTTTCTAGTTGAAAGAGTAACTATGCTCACGCAACAAGAATAATCAAGTTAAACGCACCTTGTGTCCTAATGCATGAAGGAACACATGGTGAAAAATGACGAAAATGCAAATGCGAATGCATGAAATGCGTGCATGAATGATCACTTGGAAATGTCAGTTATTCTAAATGATTTTTGGAGACAATGCGGCACGTGACCGATGCAGAGCCTCTTTCATGTATCAGAATGAAATGCTAAATACGTATCTATGAATGATGCGAAAATGATGACGTAATTTTTGAAATGATGCGTGTTGAAACGGTATATAAACGATGTGTGGATGAAATGGCGTATGGATGATTTAATGAAACAACAGTTTTTTTTTTTTTTTTTTGGGATGAGTGAAAATGTGTGTGAATGCTATGTTTTTTCATGCATTTCATGATGTTGCAAATGATGAAATGCCTATATTATTTGATGATGGAAATGCATGCTAAATGAGATATTCAATCACAATTTTTTAATTGTGATCATGTTTTTTATTCTTTTCTTTTTCGCGAAAAGAAAGAAAAGTGCAATGTGTGAATGAACGAATAATGTTGCCTGATGCAGATGCGAGGAATGTGAATGAATGATCGCTTGAAAAGATTGACTATCCGAAATGATTTTTCGGACGCAATGCAATATGATGATGAATAATGCAAGAAAGCGGCATCATTTTATTATTTTTCTTTTATTTTGCATGTCAGATGACTAATGCATTTTTATTTTTCTATGCATGAAGAGGATTAACGAATATAGTATATTTTTGAGTATGCAAGATGATGAAAGTTGGACAACTATGTAGCGTCTTTATTTTTTTGGAGGATGATATGCATGTTAGTACCATGAGAACGAGATGTATATGAAAACAAGTTACTCGTTCTATGGTGATTTTTTAGCAAAATATAATGCCCATGATGACAGATATGTATGAAAAATGCGAATGCATGAAGAAATAAATGTTTGATTCTAATGCAATTATTTTCGTTTTCCGAGAGGTAGTGCAACATGTATGCAGACTCCTATTTTTTGATTTATTGGATGACAAATGATACAATTATAATGAAATGATTTTTTTTGTTTTATTTGGGAAATGACACACGAATATGGAATTGTTGCATTTAAACTAGGATGACTACATGAGGGAAATGATGTATGAATGTTATGGTTTTTTTTAAAATGTAATTCAAGACTTTATGAATGATGTGGTACCTACACTGTGTGATCATGACTTTGAATGATTATGAATGAATGTCGGTGCCTATGATGCTATTGCCTTATTTTGTGTGCGAGGAAACAAAATGCATGACACTCGCAGCGACTTTTTTTTTAATGCGTGGAAAAGAGTAATGAACATAGCCTTTACATAATATGGGGGTAATATTCTTTTGGTGTACGGATATGTAAGATGAATGCAGTTTTGAAAAAAATGATACCTTTGTGATGCATGATAGTGCAATAACAATGAAATGCTTATGGAAGAGTGATTTTAGTATGAATGAATGGTGATTTTTTTGTGTTTCCTTTGAACATATGGACGTTTGTTGTACATGAGCAACAATGGAGATGAATGAAATGCGTGATGGTTTATCCCTTTTTTTTTTATGCTTCAACTAAAATAAAAAGCTAACAAAATGCTATTGGGTGATGAATGATGCAATAATGAGGAAATTTATAATTTTTGTTTTGACGCATGTTGAAGGACTGATGCATTTGAGATGGATAGGAATAAATGACTTTTGTCCTTGTTTTTTATGATGCATGAAGATGATGCATTTAAAGATAAATTTTATAATAGCAATGCGATGTATGAGTATGAGAGATGATGCAACTAAGATAAAATGATGCATGTATGGAGAAATTGCGCATTTGGACTATGATGACAACATGAGCGAGATGTTATTGAGTGTCTCATGCAATTTGTAATAATGATGTAGCAAATGACAAGATGCCTACACTATTTGATGATTTTTTCGATATTTATGAATTATGAATATATGATGAATGGTACGGTAGGGAAATGGCAATGTGATGCATATGATGAAAAAAATGATCATATTTTATGATGATTTTTTTTGTACGATGAATGAAAGGAATGATGTCGTCTCGTATGCATGCAAATGAAGGAAGCATGAAATTTTTTTTGAGTGATTTTAATTTTGGAGAAAAACTAACCAGATTGATAGAGAGGGTAAGTATAGTGCCCCTGTGTCCTAGGTGGGTCATGTCTAAATTGGGATTTTCAACATGATCTAGGGTCACTTATGTGATCAATCTCTCAGGTGGCTCTATTCACTTCCTCACAATGGTCCCCAGAGCTAAAATCCCCTTCGTGACATGAACCACAACGATAGCGAGCTACCTGGTGTGGGATACCATGAAAGAGCGTACTCTGGTTGAGACTTTCATGAGAGTCAGACAGATAAAATCCAGAATGACTGTCGCTAATAATCTCCACTCGTCCTAGGTTATTTGCAGACCCGGGTATAGGGCCCCACTCAAAAGTGTGTGCAAAAGTGTAAGTGAGGTGTGTGATGAGGGCAAAATACCTAAACTAACCAAGCTGGAAAAGATATACAACAATAATAACAAAAGATTCGTCTACCCTAAGGTTCAATAATATAACAAAATGCTAATAAATAAATAAAAAACATAAGGGAAAAAACAAAATATAAAATTAACAAATACTCACACATCTAGTTAATTTGGCTTGACTCTCTTAATTGTCCCCAGTGAAGTCGCCAGCTGTAGCGACCGAAAAATCCGGAGGAGGGATTCTTCGAAGTTCTTGAATGAAGCCGCCACCAAAGTTTTAGTTTAAGGGCAAACATTGGAAAATCCCTATTGAGTGGATGAAGGGGTCTTGCGGACCAGATTTAGGCTCGGGAGTCGTTTATGCGTAGGGAAGGTATTAGCACCCTACGACATCCTTCCTAAGGAAGGTTACCTTTTAACTAAATGTGTAAGCGTTTATTAATTCAAAAATAATGTTTTTACCCTAATAATAATAATAATAATAATAATAATAATACTAAGAATAATAATAATAATAATAATAACAATAATAATAATAATAAAGACTCGATAAACAGTTAGTTGTTTTTGTACTTTTTTGAGAAAAAGGAGAGAAGTGAATTAAAAGAAGAAAAAAAAAAGGTTTTTTATTAATGCAATTGACAGAGGTCGGCCGCCCTCTGCTCCTACGTATCTCCTGGTAGAGAATCAAATCACACGTAGTTCTTGGTAGAAAATATTTGTGTGTTGGTGTTTTTTATTTATTAGAAAATGAAAATGATTTTGATTCAGCAAAAGGGGCAGAACATTGTAAGTTGTAAAATAGAAATGAGGGAGGTGCAATTAGTTGTGGAGTGTAGTATTATTAAAAGATGGGTGCAACTAGTAGTGCAGCCCAGTTCACATTTTTGGGTTAAAAAACCGGCCTGCGAATTGGGCTCATCCAGGGGGGTACTGAATGATTAAACGCAGGGGTGTAATTAGCTGAGAGGTGTTATATAATGAATAAAAATGGCAGTTAGCGAGCCCAGTCCGTTTTCCATGAACTGGGCTGCATTTTAACAGGTTGGGCTCGCTTGGGGGTTAACTTACGAAAAAGGGGTATGATTAGTAAAGGAGGGTTTTATTAGAAAACATGGGTGCGAATAGCATTCTGTTTCTTTTTTTTTTATGAAATCAACATCAGAACCCAAGCCCCAAGCCCATCATAACACAAAACTCTAATTTCACCATAACCCTAATTTTCATTCTCCAACAGCGCCGCACACGATCCTTCTTGGAGAGAGAGAATGCGAAACTTGCAAAATCAGTGAGAGAGAAAGTGAGGTTTTAGGGGGAGAGAAAGAAAGAGAACGAAGAAGGAGAAGGGAAAAAGAAAAGGTAGGACGCAAAGGGAAAGCGAGAGGGATGGTGGTGCTGGTTACGGTACGACGGTGAGGGAGAGGGCGGTGTATGGTGGCCAGAGAACAACGAGGGGTGGGGAAGATGGATCAACGAAGTCTACCGGAGGGGAACCGCCACGGAGGGTATCGTGGTGGTGTCGGCGACGACGAACGAAAATGGAGGGGGTGCTCACGACGGTGAGAGAGAAGGAAGACGGGGAACGGTGATGACCGGCCGTTTCGTGACCGGCGACGGTGGGGGGTGCGTTGTTGTTGTTAATATGGTTGCTGTGGTGTTTGGTTCGCGAATGGTTTGTTTTAGTGGGAGAGGTGGAGTGCGACGGTGTGGGTTGGTTTAACGGTGGGGATGATGGTGAGGACGGTTTTTTTGGTGGTGGTTGCGAAGTGCGGGCGTGGCCGTTGTTGTTGTCGCGATGGTCGTCCGAAGTGGGGTCGATAGCTGTTGATGGTGGTTTTGGTGCGAAAGTGGTGGTGGTTAATGGTGACGGTTTTTGTGGTTTTGAGGTTTTGCGAACAGAGAGAGAAAAGGGGGGTGCGTAGTGGATGGTGGTTTTTGCGGCGGTTTTCGTGGTGGCTATGGTGGCTGTTGGGTGGTGGTTTGCGAAGGTGGTTGGGTTGTTGCGGTGGTGGCTATTTGGTTGCATGGTGGCTGGCGGTGGTGGTTACGGTGGTGACAGCCAGATTTTGGTTGTTTTTTTTCTCTTTTTTTTATTTGAATCGTACTCTGTTTTGCTGTTTCCCCCTCCCCTTTGTTTCTGGTTTGATTTCTTTTTTATAGAGTCTCTCAGCACAGAGACAAATTTTGCTGTTATCCTTTTGCAGGGATGGTATTGGAGCAGAGCTGTAGAAGACAAGGCAGCAAAGGAGGTGCTGCCCAAAGCTGCTTGGTTGCTGCTGATTTGGAAAAAAAACGAGGGAGCCAGGAGAAGGAACACTTGCTTCATTCTTTAAATGTAAAAATAGCTGTCATGCACAAGTTTACTTTTATTTATTTTGTTTTTGTACTTTTCGTTTGCTTCTTGTCCATATTGTAAGCACATATGACATTTTAATTATTTATGTAATAAAAGACAATTCTGATTATTCAATTAGAATTCATCATTCTTATTTTATTTTTTTTATCTTTGGTTAAGAGAGAGAGACAAAACTATTATTAACGAGCGCCAAAACAAACACGCGTGCACAACGGGACGTGAACGCGCATCTGCAAGTGAGAATACGCAACTCGTGCACCAAAATAAACACTCGTACACAACGAGATGCGAACACGCGTCCGCAACGAGGACAAAAATGCGAACATTATTAAAAATCACATGCGTGCACAATGAGAAGTAACACGCCTATACACGACTGGGAACGACACACATAAACGACAAAAACAATATTTTGGATATTCTAGTAAGTTTTAAATTAGCCGGACAAATTTAGGGTACGACAGCTGCCCCTCTTTATTTATATTTTACTAGGAAATATGAAGGGTTTCCAAATTTCTCGAGTAAAATAGAAATGAAGATAAAAAGACACTAATTTTGTCAAGACTATTTTTTAGAAATTATTGAAAGATAATGGGTTGACATAGAATAAAAGTACATAAGGATCACCGGGATCTGAAGGAGCACTGGGGCTCTGATGGTCTAATTCGCAGTCGATGCTTGGCGCATTGATTGGAGTTAAACTGAAGGACCGACGAGGTCTGAAGGGCATGCCTAAGCCTGATGGACCAATGGGTCTGATGGAGCGCAAACTAGCAACGGTGCTAGTAAAACGGTCTGCTTGGGGGGTGGCCTTTTTCGAGCGGCCATGGGTGGCAAGGTCAGGTCATTGACCTGATTTGCGCACCTCGAAGGACGTGCACTGTGTATTTTAGGCGGACACAGCTAGTCTGAAGGGCCTGGGGCCGGATGATCCGTCGGTTGCTCGATAACGCGACGTGCGATCTGGATTGAAGGACCATTGATGGTCTGAAGGAGCGCTTGGGCTCTGAGGGACCGCTGGGGGTCTGGAGGAGTACTGAGATTCTGGGTTGTGGTATGAGACCAGCGCCTGGAGCACTGACTTCGAGGGAACAAACTATTGGGATTGGTACGTGGCGTACCTTCCTTGGACATACCTAATGAATGCATTCACCTGAGACGGGAAAAGCTATCTATAATTGGCATGTCTAAAATGCAATGAATGATGTATGCGTGCAATATAGGTATGTGAAATGGTAGGTATCCGATGGGATGAATGAAGTGTGGCAGATGATGCGAGTTGAAGTTGATGGAACATGGAGGTTGACAACCAATGTATGTGAGTGCAGATAAGATATGAATGTGATTGTGCTGATGATGAATGTAATGGAATGAGCAATTTTTCTCCTTTTGTTTGTTTTTTTTTTTTTTTTGCTTTTCTCTTTTTCCCTTGGTATATGCAAAGTGTGAATGAGATGCTAATGTAATGCTTTGACGTGAATGTCATGCATGGTACAAAGATATGATTAGTAATGTAAAAAAAAATTCTTTTTTGGGGGCAACGATGAGACCGGCACTTGGACATCTATCGAAGCGAACCATGTCATGTGTGTAATGTGATGAACGTGCAATGATTGGTATCTGGGGGATGATGAATGAAATGGGTATACCATGGGTGTTGAACCTGATGGAATGAGAAAGTTGACAACGGTGTGTGAGATGTGAATGTGACTGTAGTGATTACTTTTTGGTGTGATGATGAATGTAATGGATGGATTTTTCTTTTTCTTATTTATTTTTCTTCTTTTCTTCATGCATGCAATGCGAATGTGAATATGATGCGAATGTAATTCTTTGATGCAAATGCTATGGTGAATAAAGGAAGCACAGGAATGCATAGCAAATGATATGATTGGTGATGTAGAAAGCTTTTTGGTAACGATGAGACCGGCACTTGGCACGTCTATCGAAGCAAAAAAGTGTTATAGGTATGCAATGTGATGAATGTGCAATGCGAAAGTAAGTGGAATACAAAAGGCCCGTGAATGATGGATGTTGAAGTTGGTCGGAAACAGAAATTGATAAGCTGGGTATGATGGAATGATTTATGCTTCGGTGGGGGTAACGGGTGCAATGTGGATGATTTTTGCCTTTTTGGTTTTCTCTTTTTTTTCATGCATAAATGAATGAATGAATGAATGAATGAATGAATGAATGTGCACACGTAATGCTTAGATGAAGGGTTGTGGTAGCCGCATGACTTGATGTTGTATGATGCAATGATTGGATGTTTGTTGGGATGTGGGTGATTTTTTTTTTTTTGTCTTTTCGCTTTATTGCCTTTTTGGTATTTGATGAATGCATGAAATGAGAATGTGAATGTGATGGATACGTAATATTTTGATGCAAACGCTATGGTGCCTAAATACATGGTGCATTATAGACAGACTTTTGGTAATGATGCGACCGACATTTGGCATTTTTATTGAAGCGATACATGTTATGCGTGGCTATGCATGCCCGCATACGCAATGTGTAATACACAAGAAGCAAAATTTTGTAGGCGAAACAAGTGGAATGTGAATGCATGTACAATACTTGTATGAAAGAGTTGTGATGGGTATGACCAGATGCATGGTTTAATTCTAGAATAATGAGGACATGTATAATGCATGATTTGTTGGTAACAACATTTTTTGTTTTTGTAAGGATGCAAAAATGTTTGATGTGAAACGAAACTTTTGATGTTGGAAACAGAGAGCTGAACATTTTGAATTGATCGTTCCTTGGAAGAAAGATTTTTGATGGCTTGGACTTGAACTCTGGTAAGCTCAAGATTGCCATCTTGAAAAGTGTGGCTCGCAGCAATGTATTAGTGTCATTTCTAGAGATCGAGATGTGTATTTGCAGATGGGTTCTCATTTGGTTATGATGACCCATGATGGCTAAGCTTTCAAGTCTAAGATGTTAACTTAGAGGGATTGTCATTATTGTGTGTCTCTCCCTTTGAAGCATTTGCTTAATAAATATGAAAAAAAGTGTGAATGCAAATGAATGTGTCAGTTAACTTAGGGTTCAAGAAATGCAGGGTATAGTCAAGTGTGACACATGAGTGGAGTGGAGGATGATGTTTATTGGCTCAAACTTATGAGAGATAAGCTTTCCCCAAGGTAAAAATGTTTGACTGCCCCAATTTTGACTTCAAATAGTGGGGAGTGAAACAGTCTGCCTTTGTCTAGGGAGGACAATGACAACTAAGGATGTAGACGGGTTGAGGGATTGGGAACTATGCAGGTATTGGGGTGACACGTGGCTAGGAATGAATGGAATGGGAGGCAGAAGGATTCTTTCGGGCCGAGGGATATGATGCCCCGATCTACAAGAGGACAAGGTTGCCCCAATCCATGAAAGGTGAAGATTGCCCCATCTCGAGTGGGATTGTGACAGGGTGTAAAGTTAGAATAATGGTTTGGAAATTGGTCTGGTATGGCTACATGAGTGTAGTATATGAACGGGATGAAAGATGAGGGTGTTTTGGGGATGCTAAAAAAATCTCCCTGAGTTTGAGTGGAATGGAGGGTGGGGTATTGCCCCATTTTGATATGATAAGTCAAGTAACTGTCTTAGTAGAGATTTGTGGTTTTCCTTGGGAAGGATTCCACAAGCTAAGACAGTCACGAGTTTTTGGTTCGATGAAAATTCACTTTGTTGATGATCACTGTTATCTTCTCTTGCTGAACTTCGAGCGTGCAAGCCCTTTTAAGTTTTTATTTATTTTTATTTATTTTTGTGTAATAATATTTTTCTCTTGTTGTTTTTTTTTTTGAGCAAATAAATTACTCTAATTATTTTGTCCTAGAGTATACTTTGAGAAAAATGGAAGCAACCAATCACTGATCAGAATAGGCCTTTGGATTGTAATATGGCCAGTGGTTAATGATTCATGAAGGAAATGATTACTTTGCTCCTGAGAGTGTTCGGGGTTGGTTGAAACAAAGAATCTTTTATGCGCTTCATGGTAGAATGAGCCTGTTTTAGGGTTGTAGCGTCTTTGAGGGTTTATGGAGGATAGGACGCTTAGGCCAAATGAAGTGTTTGTGGGTTTATTTCAGACAATGATCTTTTATATGCTCGATGGTGTGAAGTATCAGCTCACAATTTCAACCGCTTTGGTCTTTTTCTTTGAGGATTTCTTTTTCAATCATCTTTTTTGAATTTCACTTTCTTTTTTGTGATCTTTTTTTCTCTTTCTTTTTTTTGAGTTGAGTGAGCTGATAAAAGTGATACACCATTTTTGATGTGGAATTGATCCCTGTCTAGGGTGACTGAGAGATTTTTGATATTTGGCTCGAAGTGGGTGGCAAAGGGTTTTTTCTTTTTAGGATGTGGGAAAGTTGCCAAGCTTCACTTTAAAACATGATTGCTTATTTTCTCAAAATTGTAACTATAGGACAAAACTTCATTTTAACATATTTGCTTTTCTTTATTTATTATTTTTTTTATGCCCTAAATTTTGCTTAGGCTGCTCTCGCGAGTTTTCAACCTAACGGGCTTTTCCTTTTTGGATTTCTTTTTTTGTTTTTTTTTTTACTCAAAGGACTTGCACGAGTGTTTAGAATGCTAGCAGAAAATCTTAGTGATCATTACTCTGCCCCAGTATGGAGCGTACAAAGTGTTATTCGTGAAATTTCGTCACTGGGGGAAAGCGAATGAAATATTCTTGTGGGGACTGGGCCTTTTATGGATGGTTGGGTCTGGTTTTGGAAGTGGCGGAAAGACGGGGGTAGTATAACTGACTCAAACAACGGTAAACACACATGTCAGGTTAGTTTATTTTGCAAATGCTTCATGGAGAGTTAACACCGCTTAAGATAGAACAATTTTAATTGTCAAAACCACACAAATTAACAAAATAGACATTTAAGCTTCTTGTCACGGGTGTGAGATATATGTTGGCTAATGCCTTGGGTGGGGTGTGCAGTGGCCAAGGGTCAAGCCTATGATATGGTCAATATTGTAGTGACCATGATGGTGAATGAGTTATTGGTGAATTCCGTTGAATGGTTAAGTGGGTAGGCGGTTTCCATAAATGTGGTGGGTATGAGTAGGATGCATATGGAGTGAAGGGTGAAGAACTTAATGTTGGTGGATCAAGTTAGAGTATGACAACATTTTCCAAGGAAGAGGAATCAATTAAAATATATTTTCAAGAAGGCATCGTCTCTCATCAAACAGTGTGTCAAAAAAATCTTATGAGTTTCGTTTTTTTTTTGGAAAAAATTATTTGAATAAAACAGAGTGCATGAACATATGGATGTTGTTGTACACAGACAAGGATGCAGGTAAATGAAATGCGTAATCATACCTTAAGAAAGTGTGTGATTTTTATTTTTATTTTTTTACTTATTATCTTTTTTTTTTAAAAGAATTTTCAACTAGAGTGAGAGGCTAACAAAACAACAACAACAAAAAACTATTGAATGATGAACAATGCAAAAATAGAAGAAAATGAAGCAAATCCTAATTTGTTTTAATGCATGTGAGAGGATTAATGACTTTTGTTTTTGTTCTTGTTTTTGAGATGCATGAGAATGAGCGACTTTTGTTTTTGTTTCTTCATGATGCATGAAGAGGAGTAATGAAATAATGAATGAATGCAATTTTTTTTATAATATCAAGGTGATATTATTTTCTCATTTTTGGCGTGTGGCTTATGCAAGATGAAAAATAAAAAATATGATATTTTGTTATTTTCTAGATGATGAGATGCATGTTGGTACCATGATAATGAAAACGATGACCGTATTCTATTATGAATGCATGATAATTTTTTTTATTTTCTAGTTGAAAGACTAACTATGCTCACGCAACAAGAATAATCAAGTTAAACGCACCTTGTGTCCTAATGCATGAAGGAACACATGGTGAAAAATGACGAAAATGGAAATGCGAATGCATGAAATGCGTGCATGAATGATCACTTGGAAATGTCAGTTATTCTAAATGATTTTTGGAGACAATGCGGCACGTGACCGATGCAGAGCCTCTTTCATGTATCAGAATGAAATGCTAAATACGTATCTATGAATGATGCGAAAATGATGACGTAATTTTTGAAATGATGCGTGTTGAAACGGTATATAAACGATGTGTGGATGAAATGGCGTATGGATGATTTAATGAAACAACAGTTTTTTTTTTTTTTGGGATGAGTGAAAATGTGTGTGAATGCTATGTTTTTTCATGCATTTCATGATGTTGCAAATGATGAAATGCCTATATTATTTGATGATGGAAATGCATGCTAAATGAGATATTCAATCACAATTTTTTAATTGTGATCATGTTTTTTATTCTATTCTTTTTCGCGAAAAGAAAGAAAAGTGCAATGTGTGAATGAACGAATAATGTTGCCTGATGCAGATGCGAGGAATGTGAATGAATGATCGCTTGAAAAGATTGACTATCCGAAATGATTTTTCGGACGCAATGCAATATGATGATGAATAATGCAAGAAAGCGGCATCATATTATTATTTTTCTTTTATTTTGCATGTCAGATGACTAATGCATTTTTATTTTTCTATGCATGAAGAGGAGTAACGAATATAGTATATTTTTGAGTATGCAAGATGATGAAAGTTGGACAACTATGTAGCGTCTTTATTTTTTTGAGGGATGATATGCATGTTAGTACCATGAGAACGAGATGTATATGAAAACAAGTTACTCGTTCTATGGTGATTTTTTAGCAAAATATAATGCCCATGATGACAGATATGTATGAAAAATGCGAATGCATGAAGAAATAAATGTTTGATTCTAATGCAATTATTTTCGTTTTCCGAGAGGTAGTGCAACATGTATGCAGACTCCTATTTTTTGATTTATTGGATGACAAATGATACAATTATAATGAAATGATTTTTTTTGTTTTATTTGGGAAATGACACACGAATATGGAATTGTTGCATTTAAACTAGGATGACTACATGAGGGAAATGATGTATGAATGTTATGGTTTTTTTTAAAATGTAATTCAAGACTTTATGAATGATGTGGTACCTACACTGTGTGATCATGACTTTGAATGATTATGAATGAATGTCGGTGCCTATGATGCTATTGCCTTATTTTGTGTGCGAGGAAACAAAATGCATGACACTCGCAGCGACTTTTTTTTTAATGCGTGGAAAAGAGTAATGAACATAGCCTTTACATAATATGGGGGTAATATTCTTTTGCTGTATGGATATGTAAGATGAATGCAGTTTTGAAAAAAATGATACCTTTGTGATGCATGATAGTGCAATAACAATGAAATGCTTATGGAAGAGTGATTTTAGTATGAATGAATGGTGATTTTTTTGTGTTTCCTTTGAACATATGGACGTTTGTTGTACATGAGCAACAATGGAGATGAATGAAATGCGTGATGGTTTATCCCTTTTTTTTATGCTTCAACTAAAATAAAAAGCTAACAAAATGCTATTGGGTGATGAATGATGCAATAATGAGGAAATTTATAATTTTTGTTTTGACGCATGTTGAAGGACTGATGCATTTGATATGGATAGGAATAAATGACTTTTGTCCTTGTTTTTTATGATGCATGAAGATGATGCATTTAAAGATAAATTTTATAATAGCAATGCGATGTATGAGTATGAGAGATGATGCAACTAAGATAAAATGATGCATGTATGGAGAAATTGCGCATTTGGACTATGATGACAACATGAGCGAGATGTTATTGAATGTCTCATGCAATTTGTAATAATGATGTAGCAAATGACAAGATGCCTACACTATTTGATGATTTTTTCGATATTTATGAATTATGAATATATGATGAATGGTACGGTAGGGAAATGGCAATGTGATGCATATGATGAAAAAAATGATCATATTTTATGATGATTTTTTTTGTACGATGAATGAAAGGAATGATGTCGTCTCGTATGCATGCAAATGAAGGAAGCATGAAATTTTTTTTGAGTGATTTTAATTTTGGAGAAAAACTAACCAGATTGATAGAGAGGGTAAGTATAGTGCCCCTGTGTCCTAGGTGGGTCATGTCTAAATTGGGATTTTCAACATGATCTAGGGTCACTTATGTGATCAATCTCTCAGGTGGCTCTATTCACTTCCTCACAAAGGTCCCCAGAGCTAAAATCCCCTTCATGACATGAACCACAACGATAGCGAGCTACCTGGTGTGGGATACCATGAAAGAGCGTACTCTTGTTGAGACTTTCATGAGAGTCAGACAGATAAAATCCAGAATGACTGTCGCTAATAATCTCCACTCGTCCTAGGTTATTTGCAGACCCGGGTATAGGGCCCCACTCAAAAGTGTGTGCAAAAGTGTAAGTGAGGTGTGTGATGAGGGCAAAATACCTAAACTAACCAAGCTGGAAAAGATATACAACAATAATAACAAAAGATTCGTCTACCCTAAGGTTCAATAATATAACAAAATGCTAATAAATAAATAAAAAACATAAGGGCAAAAACAAAATATAAAATTAACAAATACTCACACATTTAGTTAATTTGGCTTGACTCTCTTAATTGTCCCCAGTGAAGTCGCCAGCTGTAGCGACCGAAAAATCCGGAGGAGGGATTCTTCGAAGTTCTTGAATGAAGCCGCCACCAAAGTTTTAGTTTAAGGGCAAACATTGGAAAATCCCTATTGAGTGGATGAAGGGGTCTTGCGGACCAGATTTAGGCTCGGGAGTCGTTTATGCGTAGGGAAGGTATTAGCACCCTACGACATCCTTCCTAAGGAAGGTTACCTTTTAACTAAATGTGTAAGCGTTTATTAATTCAAAAATAATGTTTTTACCCTAATAATAATAATAATAATAATAATAATAATAACAATAATAATAATAATAATAACAATAATAATAATAATAAAGACTCGATAAACAATTAGTTGTTTTTGTACTTTTTGAGAAAAAGGAGAGAAGTAAATTAAAAGAAGAAAAAAAAAAGGTTTTTTATTAATGCAATTGACAGAGGTCGGCCGCCCTCTGCTCCTACGTATCTCCTGGTAGAGAATCAAATCACACGTAGTTCTTGGTAGAAAATATTTGTGTGTTGGTGTTTTTTATTTATTAGAAAATGAAAGTGATTTTGATTCATCAAAAGGGGCAGAACATTGTAAGTTGTAAAATAGAAATGAGGGAGGTGCAATTAGTTGTGGAGTGTAGTATTATTAAAAGATGGGTGCAACTAGTAGTGCAGCCCAGTTCACATTTTTGGGTTCAAAAACCGGCCTGCGAATTGGGCTCATCCAGGGGGGTACTGAATGATTAAACGCAGGGGTGTAATTAGCTGAGAGGTGTTATATAATGAATAAAAATGGCAGTTAGCGAGCCCAGTCCGTTTTCCATGAACTGGGCTGCATTTTAACAGGTTGGGCTCGCTTGGGGGTTAACTTACGAAAAAGGGGTATGATTAGTAAAGGAGGGTTTTATTAGAAAACATGGGTGCGAATAGCATTCTGTTTCTTTTTTTTTTATGAAATCAACATCAGGACCCAAGCCCATCATAACACAAAACTCTAATTTCACCATAACCCAAATTTTCATTCTCCAACAGCGCCGCACACGATCCTTCTTGGAGAGAGAGAATGCGAAACTTGCAAAATCAGTGAGAGAGAAAGTGAGGTTTCATGGGGAGAGAAAGAAAGAGAACGAAGAAGGAGAAGGGAAAAAGAAAAGGTAGGACGCAAAGGGAAAGCGAGAGGGATGGTGGTGCTGGTTACGGTACGACGGTGAGGGAGAGGGCGGTGTATGGTGGCCAGAGAACAACGAGGGGTGGGGAAGATGGATCGACGAAGTCTACCGGAGGGGAACCGCCACGGAGGGTATCGTGGTGGTGTCAGCGACGACGAACGAAAATGGAGGGGGTGCTCACGACGGTGAGAGAGAAGGAAGACGGGGAACGGTGATGACCGGCCGTTTCGTGACCGGCGACGGTGGGGGGTGCGTTGTTGTTGTTAATATGGTTGCTGTGGTGTTTGGTTCGAATGGTTTGTTTTAGTGGGAGAGGTGGAGTGCGACGGTGTGGGTTGGTTTAACGGTGGGGATGACGGTGAGGACGGTTTTTTTGGTGGTGGTTGCGAAGTGCGGGCGTGGCCGTTGTTGTTGTCGCGATGGTCGTCCGAAGTGGGGTCGATAGCTGTTGATGGTGGTTTTGGTGCGAAAGTGGTGGCGGTTAATGGTGACGGTTTTTGTGGTTTTGAGGTTTTGCGAACAGAGAGAGAAAAGGGGGGTGCGTAATGGATGGTGGTTTTTGCGGCGGTTTTCGTGGTGGCTGTTGGGTGGTGGTTTGCGAAGGTGGTTGGGTTGTTGCAGTGGTGGCTATTTGGTTGCATGGTGGCTGACGGTGGTGGTTACGGTGGTGACAGCCAGATTTTGGTTGTTTTTTTTCTCTTTTTTTTATTTGAATCGTACTCTGTTTTGCTGTTTCCCCCTCCCCTTTGTTTCTGGTTTGATTTCTTTTTTATAGAGTCTCTCAGCACACTGAGACAAATTTTGCTGTTATCCTTTTGCAGGGATGGTATTGGAGCAGAGCTGTAGGAGACAAGGCAGCAAAGGAGGTGCTGCCCAAAGCTGCTTGGTTGCTGCTGATTTGGAAAAAAAACAAGGGAGCCAGGAGAAGGAACACTTGCTTCATTCTTTAAATGTAAAAATAGCTGTCATGCGCAAGTTTACTTTTATTTATTTTGTTTTTGTACTTTTCGTTTGCTTCTTGTCCATATTGTAAGCACATATGACATTTTAATTATTTATGTAATAAAAGACAATTCTGATTATTCAGCTAGAATTCATCATTCTTATTTTATTTTTTTTATCTTTGGTTAAGAGAGAGAGACAAAACTATTATTAACGAGCGCCAAAACAAACACGCGTGCACAACGGGACGCGAACGCGCATCTGCAAGTGAGAATACGCAACTCATGCACCAAAATAAACACTCGTACACAACGAGATGCGAACACGCGTCCGCAACGAGGACAAAAATGCGTACATTATTAAAAATCACATGCGTGCACAATGAGAAGTAACACGCCTATACACGACTGGGAACGACACACATAAACGACAAAAACAATATTTTGGATATTCCAATAAGTTTTAAATTAGCCGGACAAAATTAGGGTACGACAACCATATACCATCAGCATTTATAGCATTCAGTATCATACAAGAAAGCGGAAGAAAGATATACACTAAATACATAATGTTTTAGTATACAGACAACAAAAGGGAAATAAGCTTAAACATAAAGCTAGGCTATCAGCAACCAGTCCGAGCCTAACCTACTCGTGCCTCTTGGATTTCCGCTGCCCCTGTGTCTCTGTAAAACAACATTTAAACAGTGAGATACAATCTCAGTGAGTTCTACCGAAACCCCTACTAACACTCTCGGTTCAGTTATTAGTTCTTTTATAACTTAACACGACACCGACTGCAAAACATTGCTACTCTCGGTATGTCGTAAAATAAACAAGGTACGGCACCGACTGCGGAACATCGCTAACCCCGGTGTATCGTACAACAAACAAAGTACGGCACCGACTGCAGAACATTGCTAACCCCGGTGTATAGTACAATAATCTTTAACATAACACCGACTGCGGAACATCGCTAACCCCGGTGAACCCCCTACCAATAGTACATTCTCCCATTGGCATGGAGCCTAGGGAAGGGGATCATGACTGCCCCGCCTAGTATGTTACACATGGGTCGTCACCCAACTCGATATACTATATACGTATATCTACAATACTATGAACCCACGGTCCATCAAATCAGACAATCAATGAAACACTTTAATCCACATTTTATAAAATCCACGTTCACACTCGCACTCTAGTTGACCATTTTTCGACACAATTTTCAATATCAAAAACAGTTTATTTAGCCTTAAAAATAGAATATTCAGTTAGGCCTCTGAACAAGCTTTCAAACGCATCTTAGAACACCTCAATCGGGTTCCCGGATCAAAAGTTATCGCGAAAACAAAAACAGTGAATAGTTGCTGAAAATCTGCAAAGCGTCGCGACGCGAACTGCTACCGTCGCGACGCGAAAAGTGACAGAAACTTTTTGCGTGACAAAACTGGGCCAGGTCGCGACGCGATGGGAACGGGTTGCGACGCGACCCTCTGCAGAAAAGTGCAGCTTTTCAGTTTTCTTGCGAAATTCGCTATTCCGCTCAATTCCGATTCTCGTTCCGACTGAAAACAGATTTAACAACCAGCTAAACAAACCCAACCAATACCACACAATCAATCAATCCAATCAAAAACTCAATCAAAACGGATTTTATCAAAAACGACATATTTTCCCATTAACGGTTTTTAAGTCAAAATCTTTCGAAATCAAATCACCAAAAATTCCGTTTCAACACGACATAACTCGAGACTCGCTCCGATCGATTCCTAACCCGAAACAGACAATATCAAGTAATATTCCAGACCAGCGATAGCGATAAAACGATCAGTCAATTAATTCGAAAAACAAAAATCCTAAACGTGAGTAGAACTCACCCTTGAAGCGTGAACCACGATCGAGCCGAAATCACCGAGTAACCACACGAACATTCCCCGCATAAACTTTCCGTTCCGACGACGCTCCAATCCGCTTCCAAAGCTTTCCACTCGATCACGAAACCTCTTTTTGACCGAAATACCGAATTCCTCGAAATCTTCCCCGAACACTATTCATCTTCTTCTTCAACCTCAAGCCACTATTCACAAAAACCCAATTTTTGAACCCTAACCTTTAATTCTTCAAAAACCCCAAATCGGACTTCAATATTCGCGTAATCCACCTTGAGCTCGCTCCTCACCACCATTCTAGGCTTTCCTTTGAGCTTGAACCACAAAACCTCCATTTTTCTCCAAATTTCGAAAATGGTGAATTTTTGTAGAGTGAGTTGATGATGATGATGATGTTGGTACCAAATCGAAGAGGAAGTAACGCTGAACGTTTTTCGTGTTGGAAGGAAGTCGTTTTGATGAGCCGAAGTCCCCCCTTTTTCCTCTTCTTCCTCCATGCCCCTTTCCTCTTCTTTCTCTTTTCTCTCTTTTCTCTTCTCTGTATCTCTCGCTTCCTTCTCTCTTTTCTTTCTTTCTTTTTAATTCTTTCTTTTCTCCTCACTCACATATACGCATATATATATATATATATATATATATATATATATATATATATATATTTATTAATATATAAGTGGTAACGTGGTCTAATTACCGTATTGATCTAAATCTCTCATTTCGATTCCGAAACTTCCTTGACCCGTATTATCCGGTTAACGATCCGATGACAACCAATAAATAATTTTAGCACTCGATAAATTTACCCGTTAAGTACTAAATTAATTTAATTGGGTTAACACCCAAATAATTCTACTAATTATTTTGCAGATGTTACATTCTCCCCAACTTGAAAGAATTTTGTCCTCAAAATTTCGTCAAGTCTTACGATTGACTAACCGAGAACAGACATTCTCAGAAGGTCCATATTTGCTGGAAAATATTCTTGAATTAATGAAATGAGTGTAGAAAATCTTCCCAAGTTGGCATATCAATCTCCAAGTATGATCCACTACTACCTTGATACAAACTCTCTTGTTACGAATCAACGTGAGAAATTCCTCTTTAGCCTACATTGGCTTGGCAGCGCTTTGAAAACACTTCCGAAGCTTCATTCCAATTATTCTCGTTTACTCCCCAACTTTGATTAATCTAAATCAAATGGTTTAATACAAGACACTTGATAGAATATATGTTGAATATGAAATCCACAAACCGGTACTGCTCGGTAGAGATAAGTACAAACATGATTTTCTCGAAGGGTGTAAACACATTCTCAACAATTATTATAAAATCCATAACAGTTTTCGTACACATTGAGAAATGTGACGGAAAGTCATCTGTGAAACTTCTTGACTCGCCCCCAAGGCTTCGAGACAACACTTTTCAAAAAGATGAAATGATGATTTTACAATAAGCTTTGACCTTAGACGTAGAAATAAACCGTGGGGACAACAAATAATTTGAACGTAATGAAAATCACCTCTGTTGTTCTCAAAACAACTATCAAACAGAACTCAGAGCTCTTTTTCCTCTATTGCAACTTCATCACGAGGTTTTTACTAACGACGCACCCGATCCCTTTCCAAATTAGTCCATAGCGTTGAGAACTTCTCCTTAACCTAAGAAACCCTCCTAGGATTTTCTTCCTCAATAAGATTTTATTAACCTCTTGATTCGTTCCCAAAACTAACTTTAGCATGCGGGTTTTCACAAAAATGATTTTTTTCAAAACTACCGTACCGCACGCCAAGCTTCATTTTAGAAATTTCAGTCACTTACTAGCAGATCCATCAATTAATCCTTTGGTGGTTAATCGCAATGTGAAAAACAGTTAACAGTCACCTCACTTTCATATTCGTATCCACGTTTGACTTGTCAAACGGAATCACATAATACTATCTGATCGTTAACATTCGCAAGCGAAAGGTTAACACCAAAATCTTGCCACTAAAGTGGGAACTTATGAATGTACCCCAACTTAGATCTAAAAGACTCTAACAATCCCATTTCTTGCATCATTAACCCTGCCATGTGAATGGATCCCCTACTCAGCGCATCTGTTACAACATTGGCCTCTCTCGAATATTACATCAACACAAGTTCATAATCCTCAAGAAACTCAATACACTCCTCTGCCTGCTTTTCAGTTCTCTCTGATCAAACAGATACTTTAAACTTTCGTGATCATTAAAGATTTCGAAACGAGACCCTTACAGGTAATATCTCAAAATCTTCGGAGCATACACAATAGCTGCCAACTCCAAATCATGAGTTGGATAATTCTCCTCATGAATCTTCAATTGCCTAAACGCATAAGCTACCTCTTGTTGATTCTGCACAAGAACACATCCTAAACCCTTCCCAGAAGCATCGCTGTAAATTTGGAATTGCAAAGATGGATCTGGAAGAATATGGATTGGAGCAGAAGTCAACCAAACCTTCAAATCTTGAAAACATTCTTCACAATCGGCATCCCGCGTAAAAGGTTGACCCTTACGAGTTAACCGAGTAAGTGGAAGAACCAGTTGTGAGAATCCTTCGATAAAATTCCTGTAGTAACCGGCTATACTTAGAAAACTTCTGATTTCAGTGGCTGACGTTGGTCGTTCCCAATTCAACACCGCTTCCTTCTTACTGGGATCTACAGAACCCCTTACTTGAGAAATCACATATCCCAAGGACTTTACCTCTGACACCCAAAAATCACACTCCGAAGGTTTCAAGTACGACTTATTTTCTTGGAGTACTTTCAGAACAATGCGGAGATGTTGGACATGCTCATCAATGGTCTTCGAGCACATCAAGATACCATCAATGAAAACGACTACAAATTGATCTAGGTAATTGAGAAAAACTCGGTTCAGGCAATCCATTAATACCGCTGGAGCTTTAATCAAACCGAAGGGCATCACTACAAACTCATAATGTCCATACCTAGTACGGAAGGCTATCTTCGGAATATCTAAGGCTCTAACTTTTATTTGATGATATCCTGACCTCAGATCGATTTTAGAAAACACTGCAGCACCTCAAATTGCTCAAGCAAATCGTCTATCCTTGGTAAGAGATATTTATTCTTGATCGTCACTTGTTGAGTAGTCGATAATCAATGCACAATCTCATGCTACCATCTTTCCTTTTGACTAACCACACCAGAGCACTCCTTAGAGAAGCACTCGGTCGAACGAATTTCTTTAACATCGACTCTTCAAGTTGAGACTCCATTTCCTTTAATTCTGAAGAAACATTCAATAAGCAACAATAGATATTGATCCCGTGCCAGGAACCAATTCTACAATAAACTCTACCTCTCGCTCTGGAGGTTCGGAAGAAACTTCATCGTGAAAACATCCAGAAAGTCATTCACAACCTGAATGTTCGCCAAATCTAAATTAGTTTCAGTGGATGCAGATAACATACTAACATGCGCTTCCGCACCTTGGAATGAAGATTGACCGTCTAGGGTGAACTAGGTAACCGCTTCAAAATTTGTCCCAGACAATTCAACTGATTCTGAAGCGAAGCTGATAGTGAGTAACACAGTCGATGGCAACATGATTTGCAGTCATCCCATTCATACCCAAAATGGTGTTCACACTTCTCGTAGGCAAACAATAAATTCTACAACGAAATTTCTGCCTCCTATGACAAGTAGACAATTCTAAACAAAGATTAGGTCTGGACACGACCCTTAGCAGCAGTTAAGATGGCTATCGACTCGAATAGCGGAGATTCGCTAGTCCCAACCGATTCACACATGATTGAGCTATAAAACAATGGGTTGCACCCGAATCGTATAATATACTGACGGAGTTATTAGAAACTGATCTCATACTCCTCAGTAGATTGTCTGCAGTCGTAACTGCCTAAACATCCAGAATGTTGACTCGTCCTTGCCTTAGAGCTGCTTGTAACCCTTGGAACTCTTCCTTGCTGGGCACTCTTTACCATAGTGACCCTCTACATTACTATAATAGCACCGATTAGATCTTCGCTTGCAATTACCACTGTGAGGCTTTCCACAGTTAGAATATCTTCTGACCCTTAAAGAATCAAAGAATTGCATCTGCTTTTTCTTTGATGAAATTATCTTAGGACTCTGCATTCGGAGTTGATAATTCAACTACCTTCCTTCCCTTCCCATACTTCCTATGAGGTCATCCTCGGCGACATGGGCTGACTGCACTAAGGCAACAAAATTGGTAATAGTATAAGAACTGAGACCATAAGTCATGAAAGCACTAAGGCCCTTCTTATACATCTGCATTCTCCGTTCGTCATTCGAAACATACCTTACCATTCGGTAAAACTGAGACAACTTCTCGAACTTAGCGGTGTATTCTTCCACCGTCATGCCACATTTCCTGAGGATGCACAGGTTGGAGACTCCGGTCTTGGTCGAGAACTGCGTCTTGATCATCCTACCATAATTCCGCTTATGATGCACTAAGTATTAAGTTGATCAGGCTCAATGTCTCTTAGCATCACAAATGTAATTACAACCAGGACTAACAAGGAATCGACTCAACCCTAAACTAAGTCCGACTAGGTCGAACTGCTCTGATACCAACTGTAACACCCCAGTATTTCTATCTACTAAAAATACCCAAGTGCACATTAGTAACACATCAGAGATATATTTCCTGCTTAGACACTGAATATCACTATAAATATTTCGCTGAATAAAACCCAAACAGTCTTATTTACAACAAGACAATATGCTTCTCAGACCATATACCATCAGCATTTATAGCATTCAGTATCATACAAGAAAGCGGAAGAAAGATATACACTAAATACATAATGTTTTAGTATACAGACAACAAAAGGGAAATAAGCTTAAACATAAAGCTAGGCTATCAGCAACCAGTCCGAGCCTAACCTACTCGTGCCTCTTGGATTTCCGCTGCCCCTGTGTCTCTGTAAAACAACAACATTTAATAAGTGAGATACAATCTCAGTGAGTTCCACCGAAACCCCTACTAACACTCTCGGTTCATTTATTAGTTCTTTGATAACTTAACACGACACCGACTGCAAAACATTGCTACTCTCGGTATGTCGTAAAATAAACAAGGTACGGCACCGACTGCGGAACATCGCTAACCCCGGTGTATCGTACAACAAACAAAGTATGGCACCGACTGCAGAACATTGCTAACCCCGGTGTATCGTACAATAATCTTTAACATAACACCGACTGCGGAACATCGCTAACCCCGGTGAACCCCCTACCAATAGTACATTCTCCCATTGGCATGGAGCGTAGGGAAGGGGATCATGACTGCCCCGCCTAGTATGTTACACATGGGTCGTCACCCAACTCGTTATACTATATACGTATATCTACAATACTATGAACCCACGGTCCATCAAATCAGACAATCAATGAAACACTTTAATCCACATTTTATAAAATCCACGTTCACACTCGCACTCTAGTTGACCATTTTTCGACACAATTTTCAATATCAAAAACAGTTTATTTAGCCTTAAAAATAGAATATTCAGTTAGGCCTCCGAACAAGCTTTCAAACGCATCTTAGAACACCTCAATCAGGTTCCCGGATCAAAAGTTATCGCGAAAACAAAAACAGCGAATAGTTGCTGAAAATCTGCAAAGCGTCGCGACGCGAACTGCTTCAAAACCAATACCACACAATCAATCAATCCAATCAAAAACTCAATCAAAACGGATTTTATCAAAAACGACATATTTTCCCATTAACGGTTTTTAAGTCAAAATCTTTCGAAATCAAATCACCAAAAATTCCGTTTCAACACGACATAACTCGAGACTCGCTCCGATCGATTCCTAACCCGAAACAGACAATATCAAGTAATATTCCAGACCAGCGATAGCGATAAAACGATCAGTCAATTAATTCGAAAAACAAAAATCCTAAACGTGAGTAGAACTCACCCTTGAAGCGTGAACCACGATCGAGCCGAAATCACCGAGTAACCACACGAACATTCCCCGCATAAACTTTCCGTTCCGACGACGCTCCAATCCGCTTCCAAAGCTTTTCACTCGATCACGAAACCTCTTTTTGACCGAAATACCGAATTTCTCGAAATCTTCCCCGAACACTATTCATCTTCTTCTTCAACCTCAAGCCACTATTCACAAAAACCCAATTTTTGAACCCTAACCTTTAATTCTTCAAAAACCCCAAATCGGACTTCAATATTCGCGTAATCCACCTTGAGCTCGCTCCTCACCACCATTCTAGGCTTTCCTTTGAGCTTGAACCACAAAACCTTCATTTTTCTCCAAATTTCGAAAATGGTGAATTTTTGTAGAGTGAGTTGATGATGATGATGTTGGTACCAAATCGAAGAGGAAGTAACGCTGAACGTTTTTCGTGTTGGAAGGAAGTCGTTTTGATGAGCCGAAGTCCCCCATTTTTCCTCTTCTTCCTCCATGCCCCTTTCCTCTTCTTTCTCTTTTCTCTCTTTTCTCTTCTCTGTATCTCTCGCTTCCTTCTCTCTTTTCTTTCTTTCTTTTTAATTCTTTCTTTTCTCCTCACTCACATATACGCATACATATATATATATATATTAATATATAAGTGGTAACGTGGTCTAACGATCCGATGACAACCAATAAATAATTTTAGCACTCGATAAATTTACCCGTTAAGTACTAAATTAATTTAATTGGGTTAACACCCAAATAATTCTACTAATTATTTTGCGGATGTTACAGATTGGAAACACTTGGATTGAAGTGAAAGACACAAAGTCAGCATTTTTGCACATAGATAGAAAAAATGGCCGTGTTTGAAAAACATTGGCACCGTGTTTCTTTATATGTAACAGTGAATTTTTGGTAACCTTCCAACTTGTTTCATTCGTAACTTTTGATCTGAATCTCTGATTTATGTGTTCTTGGATGCATTGGAAAGATAACGAAAAGATATACAACTATAAATAAACTATGAACTATATTTCAAAACACATTCTAAGAAGTCTTCTTGATCTATCCTAACCATCACCCTTGGTGTATAGTGAGTTTTATCTATTTGACGATTTGGTTATCAAAAACTTATGAAATGTCATGGACTATGATGATTATGGTAAAGCAATGGATTGAGGTATATTATGATGGTGGATGTGTTGTGTATGGCTGACTCGAGAGAGAAATACATATGTACATATACGCAAAAACATGATGAAGGAATAACTGAACAAAGCGACGCACTTGGGGGAGGAGTTATGATCCCTGGTCCAAGACTCTTATGTAGGAACCCATATATTATGTTAGGTTAGGGTTTCCCGCTCGTAGGGATGGTAGCATTTGGAATATATGTAAGACTGATCTCTTTGGGAAGGCGTCAAGGGTAATAGGTAGTGCAAGTAGGAAGGGAGGTCATGGTCCCAAGCTTACTGCTCGTCTTATGCCCTTCTGAACTGTTGGGTGACTGGTCTCCGCCGGAGTTTGGGTAGCATTTATATTTTGTAAGACTACGCCATCACTTCGAGTGCATTAAAGGCTAAGAGTATGGTTAACAACGCCTTAAGAGGTATTAGTGAGGTGCGTGTTGGGAACTCACTGAGATTTCTTTGAAATCTCACCCTTTATGTGTTTTGTGGTTTTCAGATAAGCAAGCAGGTCGGGCTATGCATAGAAAAGATATTTCAGTTTTGAATAAAATGTCTCAGCTTATGAGTTTGATTGTAAAATGATACCCTTATTTTCATGAAATTGGTCTTTTTGTGAAGTTATTCTATTGTACTTAAACATACTCAAAGTCATGGAAGGATCAATGAATTTTCTTTTGAAAGAATATTATTACAATATGTAATTATGTATCTAGTAGTTTCAATTTGATGAACTAATAGTCTTTTGAATAGTTCAGGATGTACTTACTTTTATAATATATTTTGTTTAAAAAGGAGTGTAAAGATATTTTATGGTTGAGCTTCATATATCCTCATCTAAATTTTATATATCTATACTCCCTTGGACTTGCGATTTCTAAAAAGGATTTCGGTTTTAGTATCGAAAAGGAAACTTATGAGGGTATCCGTGAGTCAGATAAGTGTCGATTTTAATTTGCTCGGTCCTAAAACGCTTACACGTCCTCTTATATTCAAATTGAAGTAAATACTAATCATTGAAGTCGACTAAAAGATTTGGGATGTTACATTTTTAATGGAGATCTATATCAGTCAAGTAATAATCATATGGGTCGTCTACTTGGTTACCTTTTTCCTTTTAAATTATCAATATAGTTTGTATAATTTGTGTTCCATATCATTTGTTGATGAACTAATAGTCTTTTGAATAGTTCACGATGTACTTACTTTTATAATATATTTTGTATAAAAAGGAGTGTAAAGATATTTTATGGTTAAGCTTCATATATCCTCATCTAAATATTATATATCTATACTCCCTTGGACTTGCGATTTCTAAAAAGGATTTCGGTTTTAGTATCGAAAAGGATACTTATGAGGGTTTCCGTGAGTCAGATAAGTGTCGATTTTAATTTGCTCGGTCCTAAAACGCTTACACGTCCTCTTATATTCAAATTGAAGTAAATACTAATCATTGAAGTCGACTAAAAGATTTGGGATGTTACATTTTTAATGGAGATCTATATCAGTCAAGTAATAATCATATGGGTCGTCAACTTGGTTACCTTTTTCCTTTTAAATTATCAATATAGTTTGTATAATTTGTGTTCCATATCATTTGTTTTTGAACACACGACTTTGAACAAAAAACTGAGGACTTGTGGTATAGTTTATACGTAACTAATATGAGAAAACAATTATTTAATTTCATAAATAATTTTTTATATTAGTTATAATATCAACTTTTATTATAATCATATGTATGATTTAATTTTTATCCAAAAAGAAAGACAAGAATCCTTGAATTAGACAATGATACAATGGTATTCGTGAGATAGGGGAACTCATTCAATAAAAAATGAACTTTTCATTTGATTCATTCATTCAGTTCCACGTGTAAGTGAAAGCCAACCTTAGATCAATCAGAGTGGACTAAACTACAATCATTCCAAACCTTCAGTGCCCTACTCAAAATTACTCTCTTGTTTTTCTTGAAAATTGGCAATTTAACGGCATTGTTTGTGATGTCCATGTGGCACGATTTTCCTACGTCATTCACAAGACCAAGACAACACTCGTTGCTAACTATTTGATTTCCAACAAATACACCAAAATATACTTGTTGACCACAATTTGGCATCAATTTGGTTACACATTTACTTAAATATTTTTCATACGATGACGATGGCCTTGGAGCATAATTCAACTCACTAGAAGGACCTTGAGATGGTGGCTGAAGAGTTTCAGAACCAACAGACGTTTTCAATAACAAAGTAAAGCTAATGAAAAAGGTCACAACTATATAAAATTTGTTGAATGATGCCATGGTCTTTTAAAATATTGGTTTATGTTCGAGGACTTGTAGATGTTGTATCTGAGTTAAATGCTGGATAAAGAAAGTCATATTTAAAGTATAAATATTACAATCTTAACGTTCAAAAGTATTTAATAGATTGTTCTAACTATTTTAAAACCGCAAAAGCCAATATATGTTTCTTGTTAATATGTAAAATGATTTTCTTATCGAAAGATAAGTTTCTTATCAAAATCTCATTTCCTAACCAAAAAACTTTTGAAATGTTTTTCCCTAATGCAATTTCAATTTTCAGAAGTAACACACACATGAAAACTCACAAAATTCATATATGGTTTTAAATAACATTAATAGGAAGATTTTCATGGCATAATTTAAGTAAATATTTGTATAAAATTTTCATTAGACCTTTTTTTGGGAAAACAATTTAATTAGTTGCGCCCATAATCTCTTGCTCATTCTTTTTTGACTCACAATAGGTCAATTATATTTTGAAAGAGACTATATAAAAGTTAAGTGGGTCCAAATTGAACTATAAAGTGAAAGATAATATAAACTATATCCAAAGACAAGTTGTGTGATCAAGCTCAATTGGTGTTTGAATTTGGTGTATAAATGTTTGTTTGTTTTGAAATTGAATGATTTTTAATGATCAATGTGATTGAGTGTTGGTTGGGATAGATTGGAAACACTTGGATTGAAGTTAAAGACACAAGGTCAGCATTTTTGCACATAGATAGAAAAAATGGCCGTGTTTGAAAAACACTGGCACCCGTGCTTCTTTATATGTAACAGTGAATTTTTGGTAACCTTCCAACTTGTTTCATTCGTAACTTTTGATCTGAATCTCTGATTTATGTGTTCTTGGATGCGTTGGAAAGATAACGAAAAGATATACAACTATAAATAAACTATGAACTGTATTTCTAAACACATTCTAAGAAGTCTTCTTGATCTATCCTAAACATCACCCTTGGTGTATAGTGAGTTTTATCTATTTGACGATTTGGTTATCAAAAACTTATGAAATGTCATGGACTATGATGATTATGGTAAAGCAATGGATTGAGATATATTATGATGGTGGATGTGTTGTGTATGGCTGACTCGAGAGAGAAATACATATGTACATATGCGCAAAATCATGATGAAGGAATAATTGAACGAAGCGACGCACTTGGGGGAGGAGTCATGATCCCTGGTCCAAGACTCTTATGTAGGAACCCATATATTAGGTCAGATTAGGGTTTCCCGCTCGTAGGGATGGTAGCATTTGGATTATATGTAAGACTGATCTCTTTGGGAAGGCGTCAAGGGTAATAGGTAGTGCAAGTAGGAAGGGAGGTCATGGTCCCAAGCTTACTGCTCGTCTTATGCCCTTCTGAACTGTTGGGTGACTGGTCTCCGCCGGAGTTTGGGTAGAATTTATATTATTTAAGACTACGCCATCACTTCGAGTGCATTAAAGGCTAAGAGTATGGTAAACAACGCCTTAAGAGGTATTAGTGAGGTGCGTGTTGGGAACTCACTGAGATTTCTTTGAAATCTCACCCTATATGTGTTTTGTGGTTTTCAGATAAGCAAGCAGGTCGGGCTATGCATAGAAAAGATATTTTAGTTTTGAATAAAATGTCTCAGCTTATGAGTTTGATTAAATGATACCCTTATTTTCATGAAATTGGTCTTTTTGTGAAGTTATTCTATTGTACTTAAGCATACTCAAAGTCATGGAAGGATCAATGAATTTTCTTTTGAAAGAATATTATTACAATATGTATCTAGTAGTTTCTATTTGATGAACTAATAGTCTTTTCAATAGTTCAGGATGTACTTACTTTTATAATATATTTTGTATAAAAAGGAGTGTAAAGATATTTTATGGTTGAGCTTCATATATGCTCATCCAAATATTATATATCTATACTCCCTTGGACTTGCGATTTCTAAAAAGGATTTCGGTTTTAGTATCGAAAAAGATACTTATGAGGGTTTCCGTGAGTTAGATAAGTGTCGATTTTAATTTGCTCGGTCCTAAAACGCTTACACGTCCTCTTATATTCAAATTGAAGTAAATACTAATCATTGAAGTCGACTAAAAGATTAGGGATGTTACATTTTTAATGGAGATCTATATCAGTCAAGTAATAATCATATGGGTCGTCTACTTGGTTACTTTTTTCCTTTTAAATTATCAATATAGTTTGTATAATTTGTGTTCCATATCATTTGTTTGTGAACACACGACTTTGAACAAAAAATTGAGGACTTGTGGTATATTTTATACGTAACTAATATGAGAAAACAATTATTTAATTTCATAAATAATTCTTTATATTAGTTATAATATCAACTTTTATTTTAATCATATGTATTATTTAATTTTTATCCAAAAAGAAAGACAAGAATCCTTGAATTAGACAATGATACAATGGTATCCGTGAGATAGGGGAACTAATTCAATAAAAAATGTACTTTTCATTTGATTCATTCATTCACTTCCACGTGTAAGTGAAAGCCAACCTTAGATCAATCAGAGTGGACTAAACTACAATCATTCCAAACCTTCAGTGCCCTACTCAAAATTACTCTCTTGTTTTTCTTGAAAATTGGCAATTTAACTGCATTGTTTGTGATGTCCATGTGGCACGATTTTCCTACGTCATTCACAAGACCAAGACAACACTCGTTGCAAACTATTTGATTTCCAACAAATACACCAAAATATACTTGTTGACCACAATTTGGCATCAATTTGGTTACACATTTACTTAAATATTTTTCATACGATGACGATGGCCTTGGAGCATAATTCAACTCACTAGAAGGACCTTGAGATGGTGGCTGAAGAGTTTCAGAACCAACAGACGTTTTCAATAACAAAGTAAAGCTAATGAAAAAGGTCACAACTATATAAAATTTGTTGAATGATGCCATGGTCTTTTAAAATATTGTTTTATGTTCGAGGACTTGTAGATGTTGTATCTGAGTTAAATGTGTAACATCCCTAATTTTTAAAGACTCGTACTATGATGCCTAAGACCGAGTAATTATGTGTGGGAATAATTGGTCGTGTCTCGGGGATTAATAGTCGAGGAAAAGTCCAAAGAAATCCTACTCTACATTTAATTGTGGCTTAGTCATGATTTAAATGAGCAATTCGGCTGAAAGGTAAAATCGTCATTTCGCCTCGTATCGAAGACGTATCATCCAACGATTTAAATAGTGGGTCCGAGTCATAGTAGGATCATGAGGATGTTACTAAAAGTCCTAAGTCATGTGAATTGGTGAGTACTTAATGGATTCTAAAATGAGAATTATAGAACCAAGGACATTTTGGGCATTTCACTCCCATTTAAACCCCCTCAGCCATTTAATTGCTGACTTCACCCATTCCCTCACACTTTCAACAACTTTCAGAAAAACTGAAAACTGAAATAGAATAGAAGAAAGGAGAGGGGGAGGTCGCGAACTAGGGGGGAAGGTAGAGGGAAAATTCTCAATCTCAATTGCATGTGAGTGATTCAACATTCATCCCACTCCATTTTCTATTCTGAGTTCAATGGAACCATTTTCAGAAACTGACTCCCTCCCTATCTCTCAATCCCTTTTTCTGAAGCTCCAATGATGAAGATGGAGGAAATCTGAAGTTGTTATGGTTGCATGTTCAGTTTGACAGTAGGGAGTTGGAGTTTTATGCTTTCGTTTCGAATTTGGAAGTGGTTCAATCCTTTGAGGTCATGCTTCAGTCTCAGTCTTGAAGGGGTTGCTGTTTGGAAGCTCAATTCGAAGTAACAAGTGATGGAAGTTGGTGATGACTAGAGTTCATCGGAATTTCTGGGCAAAAACAGTATTAGTACCCTTCATTGTTTTCATCGTATCTCACTGTACACTACTCCGATGATCGTGATTCTTGTTTCTCTGGAAAGTAGACTAAAAGCTCTTCATTTTGTGCACAAGAACCGTATGATTTCATTGAGAAATGAAGGAGATATCATGTCCCCAAGTTACGGTTTTAGAATCAAGCACTATCCTGGACCAGTCACCTTGTCTAGGTGATATCTCATAAACCACTGGATGCATGCGTGTGAATCCTTGACCACTTGAAAGTAGACGAAATTACCTTCACAATGAGCACTGGTTTGCATAGTTTTGGTCACGGATTGACCAAGTTATGCTTATTGCAAAATTGGATCCTGATGCTGGGAAATGGAAATTGGAAGCTAGTATGCCCGTTCGTCAAAATTGAGTTCGATTCATCATAAGTCTCGAGGGTCGTCAACTCAAGTACCGGATGAGTGCTCAGTAGCAAGAATTTGATCGTGTTACTGGTGATGCATGTGGGACCCATCGAGTTCAGATGCGGAGGCACTAGGAGCGTGTACGTGACTACGAGGAATTGTGCGAGTGGTTATGGTTCGGTCGTCCGTGTTCCGGCGTGATTTCTCGCTAGATCGTCAACCGGGTGAGTTCTACTCACGGATAGGGATATTTTTCGTGTCTTGAAAATATATCGGGTTGAGTCATAAGGCAATTATCAATTTTCGAAAGATTTTGGAACCGAAAACCGTTTTTGAGCAATATCGCGTTTTTACGGTTTTTATCGAAATATTGAGCAATTTATGAATTGTGTATTTTAAGCGCTTTCACTGGAATATGGTCTGGTATGTTGTTTATTAAATTCGTTTTCAGGTTGGAGAATGATCGGAATTCGATTTGGGCGAGGAATGGAAAGCGGAATGAGAAACTAGGATTCAGTAACAGAACAGGCCGCACGGGTCGTGCGCCCCTGGGCACGGACCGTGCGTCCTCTTCGGGTTGGCTGTGTGATTTTGGTAAATCACGCACGGGTCGTGCGCCCCTGGGCACGGACCGTGCGTGAGCTGCTGTTACCGGACTCCGATTTCTCATTTTGTCGCTCCTTTCGATCCTAAATCACTTCTAATATTCTTCCTAACCAATTTTAAATATATTGCCTTACTGACAACCGTATTTTGAACTTTGTAACATCCCCTATATTTGCTATTTTATTATAGTTATAATATCAATTATTAGTAATTTATTTAGTTGATTGAAATTTTGAATTAAATTGAAAGTGATTTGCTTGATTGGTTAAGTGTGAGAATTGTGTGCCTAATTGAATTAATTGCTTCACAATGAGTTTATTAGAGCTGAAGGAGTCATAGGGAATAAAATGTTATGAAAAGGATAATTTGGTCTTTTTGCCATGTCCCCTTATATGAACCCATCCAGCTGAACAAATGAAGGGAAACACACTTCATTTTCAAAGAGAAAGAAAACAGAAACTGAGGGGAGAGAAAGGGAAGGTGAGGCGTGAGAGGGAGAGGGAAAGAGAAGAGAGGAGAGTTCACCAAAATGTTCATGCATGTTTAATCCCTTGCCACAAAGTGTTAAGCTCATCTCCTTCTTTTCATTGATAACAAATTCGAAATCCTCCCCCTCCTCCACCATAAATCACCATTGGAGGACAAACCAAGCTCCACTTGCCCAAACACCAAATCTGAACCATTGCATGTTGGTTGGGTGAGCATTAGGACCAACCTCAGTCCCTAAACCATGATTTGAACCAACCTAGGAAGCTCTTCAGGATCTGGATTCAGTATACAAGCTTTAGGAGACCTGGGTTTTCAGCTTGGAGTTGTCTAGGTGCAATTGAGCAAGAGAGTTCGTGGCCCTCCGTTCGTTGTGTTCGATAAGTCTCGGAATTGTGTGGTTGTCATCGTGAAAGAGGTGAGTTCTATACTCACTAGGGAAATTATCATGTGTTCTGGTTGAGTCTCGCGTTTTGAAAGAAATTGGCGACAAGCCGCTTTGCGAAAACCCGTTTTAAATACCGAGTTATGTCGTTGTTTGATTGAAATTGTGGTTGATATTTATGGTTGTTATGATGAGTGATATATGGAGTGTTTGGCTGAATGATATTCTGTTATTAAAGGTTGATAAGTTAGGTATCGATCGGGAAAAGATTTGGACACGAAACGGAGTCAAAAACAGTATGAAATGGCCATTTTACAGGACTGTGCATCAGGCACGGATCGTGTGCCCTGGCACACGGATCGTGCGGATCCTTCTGATGCTTTCTGGAAAATTTCCATTTCGCGCATGGATCGTGCGCCATTAAGCACGGGTCGTGCGTATCTGTCTGACCCAGATTTTTTAAAGGTGTCCAAACGCTTCCTAATTGATTCCAAACCTATCCTAATCCCTTCCCAATGTTATGAAATGATAAAATAACCGTAATTCGTTGGAATTGCTTAAGTTTAATGATAACAACCTCATGTCATGATTGAATGATTATTGACGGCCCAATGCGGGTATACGGAACGTGTTATGGATTTGATTGTCGTGCTATGATTGTGATTGATATATTGTGCTGGACTGATTGGATTATTATCAGGATAAGTTAGAAGAGTAAATCCTAGTAAGCCGTGTGAGATCACCTAATAATAAGATCATGTTAGTACAAGACTCAGTTAAGTACAAGTTCACTGTTAAGCATAAGCTCATGGTTTCGTCAAGTTCATTGTTCACTGATCACGGTTCACGGTTTACTGCTCATTGTTCATGGTATATATTATATACATCATTGCTGGGGTGACGACCCTGTTCATGGATTAGCGTACTAGTGGGAGAGGAAGTCATGAGCCTTATCCCCTAGGCCCGTTACATTGTTGTCCCTAAGGTAGTAGAAATGGCCGGGGACTGGGTTTGCCGGAATCTTTAAAATAAGACCGGTGATATGCTAAGAATCATTGTCATTGTGTGTGCCTTGTGTGTCGCTTAGAAGGGCCACGAGTACACGTTGTATGTTCCCCGTAGTCGACTTAAGGGCTACGATTCATGAAATCAAGCATAATTGAACCGAGAGAGTTAGTAAGGGGTCTCGATAGAACTCACTGAGACAAGTTGTGTCACCCAATCCAGTGTTGTTGTTTTTCAGTTAAGCAGGGAAAGTTGAAGACCGTGAGGCACGGCTATGGAGACGCTTGAAGAATTGCTGACGACATTCCTTTTGTCATTTTATGTATCTTTGTATTTCAGTTTCCTTTGTATCTCTGTATATTTGTATTCGGTACCTTAGATATACGATTGTACGACTTATGTCATGAAGTTGTAAATCGCTTCCGCAGACTTTCGGTTTTGAGTATTGAACACTAGTTTGAGTTATGTGAGGACCGACTTTGATTATATTATGTTCAGATATGTAAGTGCGTTTGATGAGTTTCATCGAAGTGTAGAATGTGTTCAATATTTTAAAAGGAAAGTCACTCTGATGTATGCCAGTAGTGCATTTCGGTAGTTTCTACAAGTTAGAAATTATCGGGGTGTTACAAACTTGTTCAACTCATGTTTTTGAAAAGAGCTTCGAAAGCATAATTGATTGAAAAACCGAAACCCTAGTATACGTGTGGGTACACCGTCTGATGGATTGACTGAATATATATATATATATATATATATATATATATATATATATATATATATATATATATATATATGTTTATATATGTCTATTGAATATGATTATAATGCCGGAGGTCTAATTTATGAATTCCTCAAAACGGATTATAGATCGATATGAATATTGTTTATCCAATTACTATGTGAATGATCCTTTGGTGATCGAAAGACATAAATTATCTAATGAACTTTTGTGATTGATCCTTTGGTGATCGAAAAGATATAAATTATCTAACTCTCGAGAATTTGATGCGTATTGTCATATGTATCGCGTTGGGTGACGACCCGACAAGTAGCATACTAGGAAGGGAAGTCATGAGCCCTCACCCTAGGCCCTGTATACGTCTTGGCGTGGTCAATTCGTGGGTTACCGGGATTAGCAAGCGTTGTGCAGCCGGTTTGTGTTAAGGTTAAACACATGGTTCCCGGGATTAGCAATCGTTGTGCAGCCGGATCATGTTAAATTAAATTCACGATTTGCCGGGATTAGCAAGAGTTGTGCAGTCGGCATTTCGATTAATAATTTAAGAACACGAATTGTCGGGATTAGCAATCGTTGTGCAGTCGGCAATTCGATTAATAAATAAGACATTGTTAAGTCATACACATGGTTCCCGGGATTAGCAATCGTTGTGCAGCCGGATCATGTTAAATTAAATTCACGATTTGCCGGGATTAGCAAGAGTTGTGCAGTCGGCATTTCGATTAATAATTTAAGAACACGAATTGCCGGGATTAGCAATCGTTGTGTAGTCGGCAATTCGATTAATAAATAAGACATTGTTAAGTCATACACATGGTTCCCGGGATTAGCAATCGTTGTGCAGCCGGCTCATGTTAAGTTCAATTCACGATTTGCCGGGATTAGCAATTGTTGTGCAGTCGGCATTTCGATGAATGAATAAGACATTGTTATGTCAGCTTTTGATAACTGTTTAATAAATTGAACCGAGTGTTAGTGAGGGGTCACGGTAGGACTCACTGAGATAAGTTGTTTCACCCAATCCATATTTGTTGTTTTTACAGAGAACAGGTTATAAGGACAGCAGGCGGCACAGTTGGTTGTCGGGTTCGATGAGAAGATTGAAGATTGATTCATTTATTATTGTCCTTGTTCTTCTGTAGTTGTCTCGGTATTCGGTCATATGACTCGAGCTTGTATTATTTTATTTTTATAGTTTCCGCTGTTTCTTGTAAAGATGTACATCTGAACAGGAATTTTTATACTCTGATTTATACCAAATTGAATATTTAGGTGTTTCTTTGTCTATGAAATACCAGGGTGTTACATTTGGTATCAGAGCGGTTCGGCCTTGTCGGACGTAGTGACCTTCGGGTCGAGAACATAGGATTGAGTCAGCTAGGGACTTAGACAATTATATGTCAGACCTTTTTAGTATATTATGTGACGTATTGAGTCAGGATCCACTCAATGTTTCATGTAAGTTACTGAAAACTATGACAGATAGTTGCCTCAGCCCCGAAAATGTCCAAAACGCTACACCATAGGATTCTCAGCCTTCTCGTTTCATCAGAGCGCGTAGCAGCAGCAGAGGGCTACATATGGCATCTGGAAACCATGATGGAAATCCGCGATGGTTCGAGGGAACTGTGGGCGGCTGTTCAGTAAATGAATCGAATGCGGCTAGTGAATCGCGGCATGAAACGTCGTAGATCTTATCGAGGAGTAAAAATCAAGCGAAGCCTTGGGCAATAGCAATGTCAGTGTACTGAAAGCTATCAGACTAGTTAACACCCGAAACCCTGACTTTAATTAGTCAGCATATCAGTTTTCGAGATATCGTTTTCATCATAAATCTTACCTTCTGGTGTCAGTCGATCCCAGTTAGGGCAGCAGTCAAGGAAAGTCCTTATCGGTTAATTTTAAGCATAGATTCCAATTCTTCTTCTTCCGAGTCACAATGTGACAGATGATAAAGCTAACGGAGTAAAGATATTCCATTACCAGTAATGACAAGCAGAGTCATAATGTGCTGATCAGGTTAAGTCCCGGTCAGGAATTGTGAATCGAATTCTTCAAAGCAGATCAGTATGTGGAATCGGTAGAAGTGACCTTATTTCAATCCGCTGCCGGAAGCATTCCGATCACGGTCTGTGAGAAATTCTCGTTAGTCTTCCGAATCATTTTGTTCGTAACTTCTGCTCCGGAACTCCGATTTTTATGTTCCGAGCGGTGTTGGAAAGCTAACGGAAATATCTACACCGATGGTGTGCTCGTGTGATTCCCAAAATAACCTTTTGTTTTCAAAATCCCCTGGTGCCACCGCAATTTCAATTTCGTGACTAATCCGAGAATAATTGCTACATTGAAGTTAATCGAGAAACCAAGGATTGCATAGGATGGCACTAGATCGTAACTTTTGAAGAAAACCTTATGTCATTCTAGTAAGATTCCTAATATCGAAATTCGCATCTCCTTAAGATTCGAGTAATCAATATCTATGAAAGATAGGTATCAAAATTCAAAGCCTAGTTGATCTAGAAAGACACCTGTGATTGGATAAGTCGTTGACTTAGACAATCCTGAAAGAACCATATCCTGTATAAGGGCACCGAACTGTAGGTTGAGTTCTAAAGACAGAGTCATAATGGTCGAAAGATACACCCTTGTCATTGGTTTGGGTTAGCTAAAACATCGGTTGTACCGGTGACCTACTGAAATGGAACTCAAATCGTCAATCTTGAATTCGTTAAAATCAACAGTAAGTTGTTGTGGCTTGAATCCGTCGGATGGGTCAAGGCTAGTTTTCTCCATTCTAATAACCTCTGGGTTAGACGCCAATAAAGCAAGTATGTGCTGAACTCAGAATTATCTGCTTGTGGTCCAGCACCCAAAACTTCTCTTGGAAATCCGATGAGTTGGGTGCTTGTAGTTCATCTTCCTTTTACCTACAACACCGGTTTGATGGGGGAATGTGTGATGATGAACCGTATGTCGGTCTGAGACTAAATGATTGGACAGTGAGTGTATCACACATGAGTCCTTGATAGTGAATCCTATAACCTTTGTGTAGTCTCTTGAGACAATTGAGTCGTGCCTACTGTTCATCGCGAAATACAAGCCTTTGTTTTAACCTCGAAGTTTTATCTTGGACTGATTCGAGAAAGGAATTGAAGGGAAATGAATTGAATCGAATAGAATAGCTGCTTGGGAAAATTTTAAAACAAATACCCGCTTTCCCTTTCGGCTCAATGTCCTTCCCGATCCCTTCCTCGAACGAACCCAATTGTTTTGTCGTAACGGATCCGAACTCAAGCACGATAATAGAAGTTTGTGAGATCTTGATCGCACAAATGGCTGGTTCCAACAAAGTAACACTTCTACTCTCACTTTCAAACTCGTAACTTTCATACATCAGAGAATGAGATTCCGCTTTGTTGGAGCGTCGTGCATTGAGTAAGGTCATCTATAAGTTGGGGTGAATTAACCTTTTGGGATAGTCGTATTTTCAACTATCGTCATTAGAAACCCCATTGAAAAGAATTTTCATTCAAATGAAACTATTGTACTTTAAAATTTTGGAACTGATTTAATGAAATAATATATCACCACTATTTTATAGTTTTATTGGTCATGTTACAAGAAAAAGTATTTTTCTACATTCAATTGGACAGGGAGTCAATCTGTTTTATAAAATGATTCTGTCTGCTTCCGCCAAGATTTTTAGTAAAATGAGTCAAGCGCTTATGTGAGCGTAACTCGGGAAGAGAAGAAAACTTTTCTTCTGGATACCGTATGGTTTGATTCCAAAGAAATTCTCTTAAAAGTCATCGTTTCATTCCAATTCAAGCTACGGCTAAGCCGAAACCCTCCGAGTTCCTAACTTTAATAGTGCAGGATGTGTGGATACCATAACTATGAGTTCATGTCCTCAACAGATTGTAGGCATTCCATTGTCCATAAAAATTAGTGTCAGCTTTCAAGAGGTCGGAATAGTTAATTTCTGAAGAAAATCTGTATCTTCATGATGTCTTTCACGTGTGTCAGTTGAGAAAATGTATTCCCGATCCACTTCAGCCGTTGAGCGTTGAAACGATCGATCTTCGACCGGATTTATCATTCCAATCTTATCCTAGTCATATCCTAGGGCGTGGTGTGAAGACATTGAGGTCAAGGACTATTCCGATTGTCGAGGTAGTCTGGGAAGGCTTCTCAGCCGAAGAGACTACTCGGGAATTGGAAGAGGACATGATGAACCGATACCAATATCTTTTGCTTAAGGTTCGTCTTGTCAATTTTGAGGACAAAATTTTTAAAAGTTGGGGTGATTGTATCATCCCTAATTTTTAAAGACTCGTACTATGATGCCTAAGACCGAGTAATTATGTGTGGGAATAATTGGTCGTGTCTCGGGGATTAATAGTCGAGGAAAAGTCCAAAGAAATCCTACTCCACATTTAATTGTGGCTTAGTCATGATTTAAATGAGCAATTCGGCTGAAGGGTAAAATCGTCATTTCGCCTCGTATCGAAGACGTATCATCCAACGATTTAAATATTGGGTCCGAGTCATAGTAGGATCATGAGGGTGTTACTAAAAGTCCTAAGTCATGTGAATTGGTGAGTACTTAATGGATTCTAAAATGAGAATTATAGAACCAAGGACATTTTGGGCATTTCACTCCCATTTAAACCCCCTCAGCCATTTAATTTCTGACTTCACCCATTCCCTCACACTTTCAACAACTTTCAGAAAAACTGAAAACTGAAATAGAATAGAAGAAAGGAGAGGGGGAGGTCGCGAACTAGGGGGGAAGGTAGAGGGAAATTTCTCATTCTCAATTGCATGTGAGTGATTCAACATTCATCCCACTCCATTTTCTATTCTGAGTTCAATGGAACCATTTTCAGAAACTGATTCCCTCCCTATCTCTCAATCCCTTTTTCTGAAGCTCCAATGATGAAGATGGAGGAAATCTGAAGTTGTTATGGTTGCATGTTCAGTTTGACAGTAGGGAGTTGGAGTTTTATGCTTTCATTTCGAATTTGGAAGTGGTCCAATCCTTTGAGGTCATGCTTCAGTCTCAGTCTTGAAGGGGTTGCTGTTTGGAAGCTCAATTCGAAGTAACAAGTGATGGAAGTTGGTGATGACTAGAGTTCATCAGAATTTCTGGGCACTTCATTGTTTTCATCGTATCTCACTCTACACTACTCCAATGATCGTGAAATTAAGGAGAAATTAAGGAGATATCATGTCCCCAAGTTACGGTTTGATAATCAAGCACTATCCTGGACCAGTCACCTTGTCTGGGTGATATCTCCCAAACCACTGGATGCATGCGTTTGAATCCTTGACCATTTGAAAGTAGACGAAATTACCTTCACAATGAGAACCGGTTTGCATAGTTTTGGTCACGGATTGACCAAGTTATGCTTATTGCAAAATTGGATCCTGATGCTGGGAAATGGAAAATGGAAGCTAGTACGCCCGTTCGTCAAAATTGAGTTCGATTCATCATAAGTCTCGAGGGTCGTCAACTCAAGTACCGGATGAGTGCTCAGTAGCAAGAATTTGATCGTGTTACTGGTGATGCATGTGGGACCCTTCGAGTTCAGATGCGGAGGCACTAGGAGCGTGTACGTGACTACGGGGATTGTTCGAGTGGTTACGGTTCGGTCGTCCGTGTTCCGGCGTGATTTCTCGCGAGATCGTCAACCGGGTGAGTTCTACTCACGGATAGGGATATTTTTCGTGTCTTGAAAATATATCGGGTTGAGTCATAAGGCAATTATCAATTTTCGAAAGATTTTGGAACCGAAAACCGTTTTTGAGCAATATCGCGTTTTTACGGTTTTTATCGAAATATTGAGCAATTTATGAATTGTGTATTTTAAGCGCTTTCACTGGAATATGGTCTGGTATGTTGTTTATTAAATCCGTTTTCAGGTTGGAGAATGATCGGAACTCGATTTGGGCGAGGAATGGAAAGCGGAATGAGAAACAAGGATTCAGTAACAGAACAGGCCGCACGGGTCGTGCGCCTCTGGGCACGGACCGTGCGTCCTCTTCGGGTTGGCTGTGTGATTTTGGTAAATCACGCACGGGTCGTGCGCCCCTGGGCACGGACCGTGCGTGAGCTGCTGTTACCGGACTCCGATTTCTCATTTCGTCGCTCCTTTCGATCCCAAATCACTTCTAATCTTCTTCCTAACCAATTTTAAGGATATTGCCTTACTGACAACCGTATTTTGATCAACTAAATGCGAGAACTACAAGAATTACTTGCATTACTGGCTAGACATTTCTGGCGGAATCAGTCAGCCAGTAAGTTTTCTGGTGGAATTATGCGATTTCTGGCGGATTTAGTCTGCTAGTAAGTTTCTGGCGGATTCCATAACATTTCTGTCGAATTTAAACGGCCAGTATATTTACTGGCGGATTGAGTAGGAATTTCTGGCGGAAAATTAATTGAAAAACTAAAATAATTTTATAAATAAATATATCCGCCAGTAATTGCATTTACTGGCGGAAATTTCAGCCAGAAAATACCCTCAAAAGCTGCGCATTGACTGTCAAAAATGGCCAGTAATGCAGTTCTGCCAGTAACACGCAAGTTCCGCCAGTAATGCAGTTCCGCCAGTAACTTGCAAATTCCGCCAGTAATATATCCGCCAGTAATTGCATTTACTGGCAAAAATTTCAGCCAGAAAATACCCTCAAAAGCTGCGCATTGACCGTTAAAAATGGCCAGTAATGATATCCGCCAGTAACACGCAAGTTCCGCCAGTAATATAGACAAGATGGCAGTGAGATGTCGCGTCACAGACCAATTCCGCCAGTAACTGAAATTTCCGCCAGAAAACCGACTGCAGCTAGTCAAATCCGTGGGCTGTCAGCTGCCACAATTCCGCCAGTAATGCACTTAAATCCGCCAGTAATATTCGTGACAGCCGTTGCGTCTTCTCCTTCTTAATCCGCCAGAAACGGCCTTTAATCCGCCAGTAACTGCCACAATGCGTCTTCTCCTTCTTACCTCCATTATAAAATCTGAAGCCTCTCATTTCATTTGTTATTCATTCCACCATTTCTCTCAAATGTGTCTAAATTTTTTTTCATTCATTCACTCCATTTCTCTCCAAGTTCTAAACGAAAGTTTCCAGATTTGTTGAAGGTATGTTTGTAAGAATATATTTCATATTAGGTTGTTTTCGTTAATATTTTGTTTTAAAAGCTGAGTTGTTAATATTTCTGATATATCATATTTGTTAGTTTGCTTAAGTTTGGTTGAAGATTTGCTCAAAAGAAACCGGAATTAGCATCAAGCCAGAATCTTCTCTTCATTACCGGTTAGTTATCAAGTTATTTCTTACTAAATATTTATAGTTGTAAGTTTTTTAAAATCTGTTAATTAAAAACGAATTACTGTGATATATTATAAAATAATATATTGTTGTATTTTTTTAAAATGTGTTTATAATTAAAAAATTAGTTTTTAAAATCTGTTTATAATTATTGTTAAAAAATGAGTTATTTTTTACAATCTGTTTATTGTTGTATATTTTTAAAATCTGTTTATAATTTAAGTAAGATTTAAATAACATATTATAAAAATATATAATATACTGATATTTTATAATATATTTTGAAATTAATTATTATAATGGTATACTGTTTTTTTAGGATATTTTAAAATAAACTTATTATTTACGGATTAAAATAAATATAATATAGTATTTTTTTTCCAAAAAATATAATATACTATTATTATAGTCTTTTATAGTATGACAAAAAAATATAAATGTGTTATAATTATTATTATTAACTAATATACTGTTTTTTTTAATATACTGATATTATAGTGTTATTTTTAATTAATAATTATTTATTAAAAATAAATAAAATAAAATTAGATAAATTCAAATAAAAATTGTTTAAAAGCCGGGGACCTAGGTGGTAATAGTGAAAGAAAAGAAAGAGAAGGGGAAGAAGCGGGGTAGAGTAGTTGGTTTAACTCATCAGGCTCATGATCTGAAGATTGCAGGTTCGAATCCTGCCCCCGCCATGTCTTGATTTCTCAAAGTCTGAACTTGAACCCTAGTTTCCAGAAAGCAGAAGCAAGACGGACCATCTTGAGGGAAGAGGGCAGTTTCCCTGATGGCTATGAATGGGCCAAGATCAGAGCTATAAGCTAAGATATGTAAAATGATATAAAATGTTATTATCTTTTTTTGACAACAATAACAACAACAGCAACAACAACAACAACAACACCAACACCAGCAGCAACAACAACAACAACAACACCTCTGGACCCTCCTACTATGATATCTAGTACTTTTACTAGATATTTTAATTTGCATTTGTAATGACTATTTCTATTTATATTTTGTAATGGATATTTTAATTAGTACTTTATTGCATGAAGTTTATGAAAATTTTATCATTTAGAAAAAATATTTAGTAATTATTTTATTTTTTGAATTAAATAAATGAATTAAAAAATTATTTTTAAAAATTTTAAATAAAAAATGAATTAAATATCAACAAATTTTAAATATAAAAAACCATTTGAAAAATATTTTTTTTAAATAAATATATAATACAGTACTGGCGGATTTGGTTGTTTAGTGGCTGATATTCAGCCAGTAATTACTGGAGGATTTACTGGCTGAAATTCGGCCAGTAATGACTGGCGGATTTACTGGCCGAATTTCAGCCAGTAATTACTGGCTGAAATTCCGCCAGTAAATCCGCCAGTCATTACTGGCCGAATTTCAGCCAGTAATTACTGGCTGAAATTCGGCCAGTAAATCCGCCAGTCATTACTGGCTGAAATTCCGCCAGTAACAATTACATGCAGCCGTTTTTCTGGCTGATTATTGGCGGACTAAATCCGTCAGTAATGTGCAATTTCTGGCCGAATTTCAGCATTACTGGGGGATTGAGTTAGCCAGTAATAACTTAAATTCTTGTAGTGGTTACCGTCTGATGGATTGACTGAATATATATATGTTTATATATGTCAATTGAATATGATTATAATGCCGGAGGTCTAATTTATGAATTCCTCAAAACGGATTATAGATCGATATGGATATTGTTTATCCAATTACTATGTGAATGATCCTTTGGTGATCGAAAGACATAAATTATCTAATGAACTTTTGTGATTGATCCTTTGGTGATCGAAAAGATATAAATTATCTAACTCTCGAGAATTTGATGCGTATTGTCATATGTATCGCATTGGGTGACGACCCGACAAGTAGCATACTAGGAAGGGAAGTCATGAGCCCTCACCCTAGTCCCTTTATACGTCTTGGCGTGGTCAATTCGTGGGTTACCGGGATTAGCAAGCGTTGTGCAGCCGGTTTGTGCTAAGGTTAAACACATGGTTCCCGGGATTAGCAATCGTTGTGCAGCCGGATCATGTTAAATTAAATTCACGATTTGCCGGGATTAGCAAGAGTTGTGCAGTCGGCATTTCAGTTAATAATTTAAGAACACGAATTGCCGGGATTAGCAATCGTTGTGCAGTAGGAAATTCGATTAATAAATAAGACATTGTTAAGTCATACACATGGTTCCTGGGATTAGCAATCGTTGTGCAGCCGGATCATGTTAAATTAAATTCACGATTTGCCGGGATTAGCAAGAGTTGTGCAGTCGGCATTTCGATTAATAATTTAAGAACACGAATTGCCGGGATTAGCAATCGTTGTGCAGTCGGCAATTCGATTAATAAATAAGACATTGTTACTTCATACACATGGTTCCCGGGATTTGCAATCGTTGTGCAGCCGGGTCATGTTGAATTAAATTCACGATTTGCCGGGATTAGCAAGAGTTGTGCAGTCGGCATTTCAGTTAATAATTTAAGAACACGAATTGCCGGGATTAGCAATCGTTGTGCAGTCGGCAATTCGATTAATAAATAAGACATTGTTACGTCATACACATGGTTCCCGGGATTTGCAATCGTTGTGCAGCCGGGTCATGTTGAGTTCAATTCACGATTTGCCGGGATTAGCAATTGTTGTGCAGTCGGATTTCGATGAATGAATAAGACATTGTTATGTCAGCTTTTGATAACGGTTTAATAAATTGAACCGAGTGTTAGTGAGGGGTCACGGTAGGACTCACTGAGACAAGTTGTCTCCACCCAATCCATATTTGTTGTTTTTACAGAGAACAGGTTATAAGGACAGCAGGCGGCACAGTTGGTTGTCGGGTTCGATGAGAAGATTGAAGATTGATTCATTTATTATTGTCCTTGTTCTTCTGTAGTTGTCTCGGTATTCGATCATATGACTCGAGCTTGTATTATTTTATTTTTATAGTTTCCGCTGTTTCTTGTAAAGATGTATATCTGAACAGGAATTTTTATACTCTGATTTATACCAAATTGTATATTTAGGTGTTTCTTTGTATATGAAATACCAGGGTGTTACAAAATGCTGGATAAAGAAAGTCATATTTAAAGTATAAATATTACAGTCTTAACGTTCAAAAGTATTTAATAGATTGTTCTAACTATTTTAAAACCGCAAAAGCCAATATATGTTTCTTGTTAATATGTAAAATGATTTTCTTATCGAAAGATAAGTTTCTAATCAAAATCTCATTTCCTAACCAAAAACCTTGTGAAATGTTTTTCCCTAATGCAATTTCAATTTTCAGAAGTAACACACACATGAAAACTCACTAAATTCATATATGGTTTTAAATAACAATAATAGGAAGATTTTCATGGCATAATTTAAGTAAATATTTATATATCTATACTCCCTTGGACTTGCGATTTCTAAAAAGGATTTCGGTTTTAGTATCGAAAAGGATACCTATGAGGGTTTCCGTGAGTCAGATAAGTGTCAATCTTAATTTGCTCGGTCCTAAAACGCTTACACATCCTCTTATATTCAAATTGAAGTAAATACTAATCATTGAAGTCGACTAAAAGATTTGGGATGTTACATTGTTAATGGAGATCTATATCAGTCAAGTAATAATCATATGGGTCGTCTACTTGGTTACCTTTTTCATTTTAAATTATCAATATAGTTTGTATAATTTGTGTTCCATATCATTTGTTTGTGAACACACGACTTTGAACAAAAAATTGAGGACTTTTGGTATATTTTATACGTAACTAATATGAGAAAACAATCATTTAATTTCATAAATAATTTTTTATATTAGTTATAATATCAACTTTTATTATAATCATATGTATGATTTAATTTTTATCCAAAAAGAAAGACAAGAATCCTTGAATTAGACAATGATACAATGGTATCCGTGAGATAGGGGAACTCATTCAATAAAAAATGTACTTTTCATTTGATTCATTCATTCACTTCCACGTGTAAGTGAAAGCGAACCTTAGATCAAGCAGAGTGGACTAAACTACAATCATTCCAAACCTTCAGTGCCCTATTCAAAATTACTCTCTTGTTTTTCTTGAAAATTGGCAATTTAACTGCATTGTTTGTGATGTCCATGTGGCACGATTTTCCTATGTCATTAACAAGACCAAGACAACACTCGTTGCTAACTATTTGATTTCCAACAAATACACCAAAATATACTTGTTGACCACAATTTGGCATCAATTTGGTTACACATTTACTTAAATATTTTTCATACGATGACGATGGCCTTTTAAAATATTGTTTTATGTTCAAGGTCTTGTAGATGTTGTATCTGTGTTAAATGGTGGATAAAGAAAGTCATATTTATAGTATAAATATTACAATCTTAACCTTCAAAAGTATTTAATAGATTGTTCTAACTCTTTTAAAACCGCAAAAGCCAATATATGTTTCTTGTTAATATGTAAAATGATTTTCTTTTCGAAAGATAAGTTTCTAATCAAAATCTCATTTCCTAACCAAAAAACTTGTGAAATGTTTTTCCTTAATGCAATTTCAATTTTCAGAAGTAACACACACATGAAAACTCGCTAAATTCATATATGGTTTTAGATGACTGTAATAGTAAGATTTTCATGGCATAATTTAGGTAAATATTTGTATAAAATTTTCTTTAAACATTTCTCTTAGGAATCAAATTTAATTAGTTGCGCCCATAATCTCAAGCTCATTCTTTTTAGACTCGCAATAGGTCAATTATATTTTGAAAGAGGCAATATAAAAGTTAAGTGGGTCCAAATTGAACTATAAAGTGAAAGATAATATAAACTATATCAAAAGAGAGGTAGTGTGATCAAGCCCAATTGGTCTTTGAATTTGTTGTATAGATGTTTGTTTGTTTTAAAATTGAGTGATTTGTAATGTTCAATGTGACTGAGTGTTGGTTGGGATAGATTGGAAACACTTGGATTGAAGTTAAGGACACAAAGTCAGCATTTTTGCACATAGATAGAAAAAATGGCCGTGTTTGAAAAACTATGGCACCCGTGTTTCTTTCTATGTAACAGTGAATTTTTGGTAACCTTCCAACATGATTTGTTCGTAACTTTTGATCCGATCTCTGATTTATCTGTTCTTGGATGTGTTGTAAAGCTAGCTAAAAGATATACGACTATAAAGGAACTTTGAATTGTATTTTTAAACACATTCTAAGAAGTATTCTTGATCTATCCTAACCATCACCCTTGGTGTATAGTGAGTTTGACCTATTTGACGATTTGGTTATGAAAAACTTATGAAATGTCATGGACTATGATGATTATGGTAAAGCAACTGATTGAGGTATATTATGATGGTTGATGTGTTATGTACGACTGACTCGAGAGAGAAATACATATGTACATATACGTAAAAACATGATGAAGGAATAATTGATTAAAGCGACGCACTTGGGGGTGGAGTCATGAGCCCTGGTCCAAGATTCTCATCTAGGAACCTGTAACATCCCCAAAATAATTAAGCTAATTATTTTGAAGTTAACCTACTTAATTTAATTTAGTGCTTAATTAATAATTTTATTAATTGAGTGCTAGATTATATATTAACTGGTGTAAGGTTTTTATGTGAATAGTAATGAATAAGGGTATTTATGGAAGGTTAGAGTTAAGTGAGGGCAGAGAGGTCTTTTCTCCACTCCCTCACTTAAGTGTTATTAATATAAAAGAAAAGAAAAGAAATGAAAGAAATAAAAGAAAGAGAGAGCCGTAGAAAGAAAGAAGAAAAGAAAGAAAAGAATGGAGAGAAAAGAAAGAGAGAGGCGCTGGTGAGAAGAGAGGAGAGGGTGAGAAATTTTCATGTTTTGTCTTCCATCTTTTCTCCATTAGAATCACATCACCTTCCTCTTCATTTTGATACTAAGATCAAACCCTATAACCCACTATTCCTCTTTTCACCATTTTTATGCTTCAAGGTTTAAATGGTGTTTTAGCTCACCAAGAACAGAACCCACTACTCTTCTTCTTGATATGTTTGAATTTGTCATCATTGGGTGGAGTAGGACTCAATATTTTAGGGTTTTGATAGATGAGTTAGGGTTTGAGGTCAAAATTGGGGTTTATGTGTAGAGCTCTCTTGGAGGTTGAAGATGATGAATAGTGCTTTTAGGAAGCAAGTTTGGGCTTGTGAGAGGAACTTGAAGTCCTGGGGGTAAATTGTTGGTGCCTAGGTGATTCGATAGTCAAAGTGAGGTTTCTCGCGCGTTATGTATTCGAGTCGACCGACACGCGAGGTGAGTTCTTCGAGTTATGTGAGGTTTTGTTAATTTGATGGTTATGTGTTAAAATTTATGAAAGTCTTCAGCCACCGTCCGAGTGCCACCTACTCGTGTCTCCTCAATTTCCACTTTCCCTGCTTCTCTGTAAAACAACAACATATAAACAGTGAGATACAATCTCAGTGAGTTCTACCGAGACCCCTACTAGCGCTCTCGGTCCAGTTTTAAAACATTGTTACTCAACACGGCATCGACTGCGTGAACGCTAACCCCCGATGAACCGCATTATTTTACACATAGCATTCCACCGACTGCCCCAAGACTAATCCTGGCGAATCTGCTATAACTCAGTGCGTCACCAGCTGCCCCAAGACTAATCCCGGCGAACCACACTACAAAACAACAGTAACGTACCACCGAATGCCCCAAGACTAATCCCGGCGAACCCCTTACCAATAATAGTTTCACTATTAACCTCGGAGTCTAGGGTAGGGGATCATGACTGCCCCTCCTAGTATGTCAACATGGGTCGTCACCCAAACTCGATATAATATATATATATATATATATATATATATCTATAATCATATGAACTCAAGGTTCATTTACCTCAAACAAATAATTGAACATAACACCCGCATCGGGCCGTTTCCCATAGTCGATATAATATATATATCATGAATCGTAGACCGGTTTAGACGAATAAATAATAATCATCCCGCGTCAGTTACCGTACCACGTAGGACTCATAGTCCGTTTTATTATTAATAAAACATATCCGCACACGTGTACTATTGTTCGTCTTTTCAAAACGATTTCAACTTCAAAAACAGTTCATTTTACCTTTTTAAATTATATATTTAGTTAGGCCTCGGAATAAGCTTTAAAACGCATCTTAGAACACCTCAATCGGGTTCCCGGATCAAAAGTTATCGCGAAAATAAAATCAGTGAATAGTTGCTGAAAAGTTGCACTGTGCGCTTGGACGCACGGGTCGTGCGCTTGGACGCACGGGTCGTGCGCTTGGGGCGCTTTGGACAGTTTTGGTTCTGTCTCTCGTGCGCTTGGGCGCATGGCCGAGCGCTTGGGGCGCTTTGGACAGTTTTTGTTCTGTCTCTCGTGCGCTTGGGCGCATGGCCGAGCGCTTGGGGCGCTTTTACCTGCTGTAAGTGAATTTGTTGTGGCGGTTTTGCGCGAACACCACTATTCCGCTCAATTCCGATTCTCGTTCCGATCGAAAACAGATTTGACAACCAATACAATAGACCCAATACAAACCACACAATCAATCAATCCAATCAAAAACTCAATCTAAACGAATTTTACCAAAATACGACATATTCCGAAATAACGGTTTTTGACCCAAAAGTTCTCGAACGATTCTCGTTCCGAACGAAACCAGCCCAAGCAATCACAACAACATATAAGCATTCAACATTTCACAATCAATCAAATCATCAAAACTCAACCTAAACGAATTCTTATCCAAAAGTGATATTTTTCGAAATAACGATTTTTGACTCAAAACTCTCGAAATCAATCGACGCAACAACTCATACCAAAATGGGATAAACCTAAACGTGAGTAAAACGCACCCTCGAAGTGAGAGCCGATATCGAGCCGAAATCACCGAGATACCAAAAATCCTCAATCGAACCCTAGGATCTCCAATCCCCTCCAAATTTCGTATTTATCTTCAATCCGCTTACAGTCGTTGTTGGGCTTGCTGCTAGACACGATTCAACCATCAAAATCAACTCAAACTCGAATCACTATTCATCATCCCTCTCAAATCCGAAATCAAGAGAAAGGGGAAAAATAAGGGTGTGAGCTTACCTAGCTTGAGGAAATGGAAGGAGAAACAAGGATGATGAAGAGGAGGGAACTTTGGGATGATTGGTGATGATCTTCTTCTCCTTCCTCCTTCTTCTATCCTTCTCCCTTTTTCTCTCCTTTTCTCCTCTTCTCTGCTTCCTTCCTTCGCTTCTTCCTTTCTTTCTTTTCTTTTCTTTTCTCTTTTTTCTTCCTTCTATTTATATTAAGTGGTAATGTGGTCAAATGACCACATTGCCCTTAATCTCCAATTTCGATTCTAAATCGTCCTTGACCCGTATTATCCGGTTAACGATCCGATGACAACCAATAATTAATTTTAGCACTCAATAAATTTACCAGTTAAGTACTAAATTAATTTAATTGGGTTATCACCTAAATAATTCTACTAATTATTTTGAGGATGTTACAGTCTCCCCAACATGAAAGAATTTTGTCCTCAAAATTTCGTTAAGTCTTCCATCCGACTAACCGAGGATCGACATTCTCAGAAAGGTCTTAAGTTGCTAGAACACAATCTTTAATTAACGAAATGAGTGTGGAAAATCTCCCCAAGTTGGCACGTCAATCTCTAAGCTTGTTCCACTACTACCCTAGAACGCTTCTAAGGTTATAGTCCGAACTCTCTTGTTATGAATCAACACGAGAAACTCCTCTTTCGCCTAAATGGGTTCGACACCGCGTTTGAAAACACTTCCGAAGCTTCATTCCACTTATCCTCGTTTACACCCCAACTTTGATTAATCTAAATCAAAGGGTCTAATACAAGACGCTTGATAGAAATATGTGTTGAAAATGAGATCCACAACTGGTACTCCTCGGTAGAAGTAAAAACAAACATGATTTCCTCGAAAGGGTGTAAACACGTTCTCCGCAAATTTTCTAAAAATCCATAACAGTTCCCGTACACATTGAAAAATGTGACAGAAAGTCACTGTGAAATTCCTTGACTCGCTTCCAAGTTTTCGAGGTAAAACTTTTTCAAAAAGATGAGATTTGGGTTTTATCAAAAACTTTGACCTTAAACGTAAAAATAAACTGTGCGAACATCAATTAAATTTGAACGTAACGAAAATCACCTCAGTTGTTCTCAAAACAACTATCAAACCGAACTCAGAGTTCCTTTCCCTCTATTGCAACTTCCTCACGACGTATTTACCAACGACGCACCTGATTCCTTTCTGAATTAGTCAATAGCGTCGAGAGTTTCCCCTCAACCTAAGTAATCCTCCTAGGATTTTTCCTTAATCAAATTTTTATTAGCCTCTTGATTCGTTCCCAAAATTAACTGTAGCATACGGGTTTTCACAAAAATGATTTTTCAAAACTACCGTACCGCACGCCAAGCTTCATTTCGGAAATTTCAGTCACTTGCAAGCAGATCGATCAGTTAACCCTTTGGTGGTCATTCGCAATGTGAAAAACAGTCAACAGTCACCTCACTTTCATATTCGTATTCATGTTCGACTCGTCAAACGGAATCTCATAAGACAATCTCATTGTTAACCTTCACCAAGGAGAGGTTAACAAACTAATAGCTCGCCACCCAAGTGAAAACTTATGGATGTACCCCAACTTAGATCTAAAAGACTCTAATAATTGCATTTCTTGCGTCATTAACTCTGCCATGTGAATGGATTCCCTACTCAGCGCATCCGTTACAACATTGGCCTCTCTTGAATGCTACTTCAACACGAATTTATAATCCTTCAGGAATTCAACACACTTCTCTGTCTGCTATTCAGTTCTTTCTGATCAAACAGATACTTTAAACTTTTGTGATCACTAAAGACTTTGAAACGAGACCCACTTAGGTAATGTCTCCAAATCGTCAGTGCGTACACAATAGCTTCCAACTCCCAAATTATGAGTCGGATAATTCCCTTCACGAGTCTTCAATTGCCTGGATGCACAAGCTACCACTTGTTCATTCTGCATGAGAACACATCCTTAATCCTTCCCAGAAGCATCGCTGTAAATTTGGAATTCCATAGACGAATCCGGAAGAATCAGGATTGGATCAGAAGTCAACTGAATCTTCAACTCTTGAGAACATTCTTCAGAATTGACATCCCACGTAAACGGTTGACCCTTTCGAGTTAACCGAGTAAGTGGAAGAACTAATTGTGAGAACCCTTGAATAAACCTCCTGTAGTAACCAGCTAGACCCAAGAAACTTCTTATTTCAGTGACTGATGTTGGTCGTTCCCAATTCAACACCGCTTCTACTTTACTGGGATCCACCGCAACTCCCGATTGGGAAATCACGTGTCCAAAAAACTTCACTTCCGGCATCCAGAAGTCACACTTCGGCGGCTTGGCATACAATTTCTTCTCTCGGAGTACGCTCAGAACAATGCGGAGATGTTGGACATGCTCCTCAATGGTCTTAGAGTACACCAAGATATCATCAATGAAAACAACTACAAATTGATCCAGGTACGTGTAGAAAACTCGGTTCATGTATCCAAGAATACCGCTGGAGCATTAGTCAAACCGAAGGGCATCACTACGAACTCGTAATGTCCATACCTAGTACGGAAAGCTGTCTTCGGAATATCTAAGGCTCTAACTTTTATAGGATGATAACCCGACCCTAGGTCACCCTGGTGATGTCTTCCATAGTTAGAACATCTTCTGACCTTTGAAGAATGAGAAAATTGCACTTGTTTTTCCTTTGATGAAATTATCTTAGGACTTTGCATTCGGAGTTGATAATTCAACTACCTTCCTTCTTTTCCCATACTCCCTATGAGATCATCCTCGGCGACATAGGCTGATTGCACTAAGGCAACATAATTGGTAATAGTATAAGAACTGAGACCATAAATCATAAAAGCACTTATGCCCTTCTTATATTTCTGCATTCTCCATTCGTCATTCGGAGCTTAATTTACCACTTGGTAAAACTGAGACAACTTCTCAAACTTAACGATGTATTCCTCCACCTTCATGTCACCTTTCTTGAGGATGCACCGGTTGGAGACTCCGGTCTTGGTTGAGGATTGCGTCTTGATCATCCTGCCATAATTCTGCTTATGATGCACTAAGTATTAAGTTGATCAGGCTCAATGTCTCTTAGCATCACAAGTATAATTACAACAAGGACTAACAAGGAATCGACTCAACCCTAAACTAAGTCCGACTAGGTCGAACTGCTCTGATACCAACTGTAACACCCCGATATTTTTATCGAGTAAAAATACCCAAGTGCACCATTCCTAAAACATCGGAGATAATATTTCCTGCTCAGACACTGAATACCACTATAAATTTTCGTTGAATATAAACCAACAGTCTTATATACAAACAAGACGATACGGTTCTCTGACCATAAACCATCAGCAGTTATAGTGTTCAGTAACATACAAGAAAGCGGAAGAAAGATATAACACTAAAAACATAATGTTTTAATACATAGATAACAAGGGAAAACATAAACTTAAGCATAAAGCTAAGTCTTCAGCCACCGTCCGAGTGCCACCTACTCGTGTCTCCTCAATTTCCACTTTCCCTGCTTCTCTGTAAAACAACAACATATAAACAGTGAGATACAATCTCAGTGAGTTCTACCGAGACCCCTACTAGCGCTCTCGGTCCAGTTTTAAAACATTGTTACTCAACACGGCATCGACTGCACGAACGCTAACTCCCGATGAACCGCATTATTTTACACATAGCATTCCACCGACTGCCCCAAGACGAATCCCGGCGAATCTGCTATAACTCAGTGCGTCACCGACTGCCCCAAGACTAATCCCGGCGAACCACACTACAAAACAACAGTAACGTACCACCGACTGCCCCAAGACTAATCCCGGCGAACGTTACTCAATACTCTTTGACACACCACCGACTGCCCCAAGACTAATCCCGGCGAACCCCTTACCAATAATAGTTTCACTATTGGCCTCGGAGCCTAGGGTAGGGGATCATGACTGCCCCTCCTAGTATGTCAACATGGGTCATCACCCAAACTCGATATAATATATATATCTATAATCATATGAACTCAAGGTTCATTTACCTCAAACAAATAATTGAACATAACACCCGCATCGGGCCGTTTCCCATAGTCGATATAAAATATATATCGTGAATCGTAGACCGTTTTAGACGAATAAATAAAAATCATCCCGTGTTAGTTACCGTACCACGTAGGACTCATAGTCCGTTTTATTATTAATAAAACATATCCGCACACGTGTACTATTGTTCGGCTTTTCGAAACGATTTCAACTTCAAAACAGTCCATTTTACCTTTTTAAATTGTATATTTAGTTAGGCCTCGGAATAAGCTTTAAAACGCATCTTAGAACACCTCAAACGGGTTCCCGGATCAAAAGTTATCGCGAAAATAAAATCAGTGAATAGTTGCTGAATATTTGCACTGTGCGCTTGGACGCACGGGTCGTGCGCTTGGGGCGTTTTGGACAGTTTTGGTTCTGTCTCTCGTGCGCTTGGGCGCATGGCCGAGCGCTTGGGGCGCTTTGGACCGTTTTTGTTCTGTCTCTCGTGCGCTTGGGCGCATGGCCGAGTGCTTGGGGTGCTTTTACCTGCTGTAAGTGAATTTGTTGTGGCGGTTTTGCGCGAACACCGCTATTCCGCTCAATTCCGATTCTTGTTCCAATCGAAAACAGATTTGACAACCAATACAATAGACCCAATACAAACCACACAATCAATCAATCCAATCAAAAACTCAATCTAAACGAATTTTACCAAAATACGACATATTCCGAAATAACGGTTTTTGACCCAAAAGTTCTCGAACGATTCTCGTTCCGACCGAAAACAGCCCAAGCAATCACAACAACATATAAGCATTCAACATTTCACAATCAATCAAATCATCAAAACTCAACCTAAACGAATTCTTATCCAAAAGTGATATTTTTCGAAGTAACGGTTTTTGACTCAAAACTCTCGAAATCAATCGACGCAACAATTTATACCAAAACGGGATAAACCTAAACGTGAGTAAAACTCACCCTCGAAGCGAGAGACAAGAAATATAGGGTTGCATATGAGCATATAGAACTTGCATATTATGCATCTAGGCAATAAGTCAGGGGGAGCATCATGATAGGGGGAGCATCATATATATATTATCTGGTTGAAATAACCTCCTACCTTGAGATGAGTTAATGTTTTGTCATCATCAAAAAGGGGGAGAATGTGGATACCTGTGTTGCATGTTATCTAATATTGCAGGATTAGTTTTGATGATGAAAAAGACAAAGCCAAGTTGATGGCCAAAGGAATGAGGTGTCAAAGTCAATAAAAGTGACTAAACGTCAAAGTCACAATCCATGACAAGCAAGCCAAGAACTGAAGATTCAAGTTTAAGGGTAGTCCTTAAATATAAGGGTAGTCCTTAAGGTTTGGGTGTGTCTTAGGAAAAAGTGTAAGCTCTTTCAAAGGTCAGCTCATATATCAAAGTCTCACACACTCACAAAGTTTTTTAAAGTTGCATGCATATTTACGTAAACATTTCTATCACCTTTAAAATAACAAAATCGATTTCCTCATGCATAAACAAATATCAAAATCGATTTTCAGGTAAATTAGAAAAGGTAGAAATCGATTTTCAGGTCATGTACTTTCAGTACATAAATCGATTTCTGAGCCAAACAATTTTTAAGGGAAGAATCGATTCCCAATCTTTTGCACTTAAACTGAGAATCGATTCCCACTTGTCTCAGGCAAGCTGAAAATCGATTCATACATATTTTCACTAAGTATAGAATCGATTCCTAGCTTTCCATGGTACTCAAGAATCGATTTCCCATATTTTCCAAACAAAGATAAATCGATTCCTCACCTAAATAAATCGATTCCTAGATCAAATACATTTCAACAAAGAATCGATTCCTACACTATTTTCAACGTAAAAACAATTTCCTCATAGCCTATAAATAGGCAGTGCTTCACGATTCATTTTACACAGAACACACACCACACAACACAACCCATTTGTACGAATCAGAAAAACTTTTGAGAAAACTCTTCACGCTTTTATTTTTGCTCGTCACGCACCGTTGGTCTGTCTGAGCTGATCTGTTGCTAAGAGTTAGTTGGGGTTGCATTCTTCAAGTTGTAATATCTGCCTTCATTAGAGGTATTTCTGCATTTACAATTATTTATTATTTAATTGTTGTGTTTTGTTCTAGGGAGTGGGGTATCTCTCTAGGGTAGCTGCATGTACTAGGAAGTGGGGTATCTTTCTAGGGCAGTTGATTGTAACAGGGGTGGGGTATCTCTTGTTATTGTTATATTAGATTTGAGGGCTCTCTATAGGTGGGGTATCCTAGGAGGAGAGTGCCTGAGTCTGTAAAGGTTTTCCAAGGCACCTGTAAGCCTTGTTGTTTTGGTTAGTGGAAAATCTCACAAGGGTGTGAGGACTGGACGTAGGTCACTAGGAGGTGACCGAACCAGGATAAATCTCTGCGTGCTTTACTGCTTTCCTGCTTTACTATTATATCGCTTTACTGCTTTACATTCTAATTCCTTCGCTTCCACTTAACCTGCGCAAAAATTGATCTAAGTCATTGAAAAGGGGAAAAACGTTTTCGAAAGATCTGAAAAGTTTTAAATCTCAATTCACCCCCCCTCTTGAGACTGAAGCCACTTGGTAACACGCCGATATCGAGCCGAAATCACCGAGACACCAAAAATCCCCATTCGAACCCTAGGATCTCCAGTCCGCTCCAAACTTCGTATTTAGCTTCAATCCGCTTACAATCGTTGTTGGGCTTGCTGCTAGACACGATTCAACCATCAAAATCAACTCAAACTCGAATCACTATTCATCATCCCTCTCAAATCCGAAATCAAGAGAAAGGGGAAAAATAAGGGTGTGAGCTTACCTAGCTTGAGGAAATGGAAGGAGAAACAAGGATGATGATGAGGATGGAACTTTGGGATGATTGGTGATGATCTTCTTCTCCTTCCTCCTTCTTCTCTCCTTCTCCCTTTTTCTCTCCTTTTCTCCTATTCTCTGCTTCCTTCCTTCGCTTCTTCCTTTATTTCTTTTCTTTTCTTTTCTTTTTTTTCTTCGTTCTATTTATATTAAGTGTTAATGTGGTCAAATGACCACATTGCCCTTAATCTCCAATTTCGATTCTAAATCGTCCTTGACCCGTATTATCCGGTTAACAATCCGATGACAACCAATAATTAATTTTAGCACTCAATAAATTTACCAGTTAAGTACTAAATTAATTTAATTGGGTTATCACCCAAATAATTCTACTAATTATTTTGAGGATGTTACATCGGGACAAACCTAAATTCTGCAGGGGATGCACGACCCGTGCATATGGGAGCACGGACCGTGCGCAGTGCTCTGTCTCAAATTTTGAAAAATGTCTCAGGCTGTTCTCTTTGATTCTGAACCTTCCCTAATCCTTTTCTTAACCCGTCCCAATGATCATTGACCAAAGATATGTGGATTTCCAAGTTGTTTCAAGTTATGTTATTAAATGTTACGTTAGGGTTTTAAGTGCAAAAAACCGAAGTAAAACATAACGAGTTATTTATGTTACATCGAATACAACGAATAAGGTAATGATATGTTTTGAATGAAAAACGAGTAAAGGTTGTATCGAGTGTGAAAACATGCAATGAATTAAAGAACGGACTTTGTGTCATAGTAAATGTTAAAGAATACGACCTTGTGTCGAGTTACGGACCTAGTGTCCGAGTTAAGAATAAAAGATCACGACTTCGTGTCGAGTAACGGACCTAGTGTCCGAGTTGAGGTTAATAAAGTGAATTCGTGTCGACAAACGGACTTAATGTCCAAGAGGTTAATAAAAGATATTGAGGGGGATGGCAATCCCTAGTTGAGAAGCATACCTAGCCGAGGGGAGTCATGAATCCAAAGATAGGGCCCTAGCATTATTCGTATAGCTATATGGATTGGGGTTTCCGCAGGTATTGGACATTCTAGAGTGTCTAGCATTATATCTCGGATTCTGCTAAGCCAAAGAAAAGATTAAAAGACAGGTATGAGCAATAATGGCTCATAACATAGGTATGGGCAATAATGGCTCATAAGACAGGTATGAACAATAAGGTTCATAAGTTGAGGTTGTTCCACAAATAAGACAGGTATGAGCGAGAACGGATCATAAGAAAAGAAAAAGGAAAACACCGAGAGAGGATATGCGAGGGGTGCGAAAGAAATCACTGAGATTTGTAAATCTCACAGGTATTATTGTGGTGTTTTCAGATGTGTAGGGAAAGCAAAGCAAATTGAGGAGAAGCGGCATACGCAGTAGCTGCTTAGTTAGAGGGAAGATCACGTGGTGATTTTCATGATGTATATTGCTTTTCCCTTCATATGTATTGTTTAAGTTAAATCCTTGAATTGTGTCAAGGTTATGTATTAGGTATTATGTTATAGCCGTGTCTTGTAATTTGGACCGCAGTTATGTATATGTTATCGGATATGTACTTTCAAGTACTTATTTCGGTCTTAGTTTTGAAAAAGTGTTAATTGGTCCATTATTATGAGTAGGTTATACTCTGATGTTTAAGTTTAAATTAATACCTTTTTGATCACTGTGAGGTGAAATTTAAGGTCTTACAGAACCCGTCTAATATGCCGGGTTAGGGGTTCCCGCTTGTAGGGATTGTAGCATTTGGAACATATGTTAGACTTTGGGAACGCGTCGTGGGTAATAGGTAGTGTAAGTAGGAAGGGAGGTCATGTCCCAAGCTTACTGCTCGTCTTAAGCCCTTCTGAATTGTTGGGTAACAGGTCTCCGCTGGAGGTTGGGTAACATTTATATTATGTAAGACTACGCCATCACTTAGAGTGCATTAAAGGCTAAGAATATAGTAAACGATGCCTTAAGAGGTATTAGTGAGTTGCGTGTTGGGAAATCACCGAGATTTCTTTGAAATCTCACCCTTTATGTGTTTTGTGGTTTTCAGATAAGTAAGGAGGTCGGGCTATGCATAGAAAAGATATATCAGTGTTGAAGAAAATGTCTCAGCTTATGATTTTGATTGTAAAATGATACCCTTATTTTCATGAAATTGGTCTTTTTGTAAAGTTATTCTATTGTACTTAAACATACTCAAAGTCATGGAAGGATCAATGAATTTTCTTTTGAATTACAGTATGTATCTAGTAGTTTCTTTTTGATGAACTAATAATATTGTCAATAGTTCAGAATGTACTTACATTTATAATGTATTTTGTATAAAAAGGAGTGTAAAGGTATTTTATGGTTGAGCTTCATATATCCTCATCTAAAAATTATATACCTATACTCCGTTGGACTTCACGACTCTTGCAATTTCCTAAAAAGGGTTTCAGTTTTAGTATGGAAATGGATACTTATGAGGGTTTCCGTGAGTTAGATAAGTGTCGATGTTAATTCACTCGGTCCTAAAATGCTTACACGTCCTCTGATATTCAAATTGAAGTAAATACTAATCGTTGAAGTCGACTAAAAGATTTGAGATATTACATTTTCAATTGAAATCTATATCAATCAGGTAACGATCATATTGGTCTTCTACTTGGTTACTTTTTTCCTTTTAAATTATCAATTTAGTTTGTATAATTTGTGTTCCATATCAATTATTTGTGAACACACAACTTTGAACAAAAAATTAAGGACTTGTGGTATATTTTATACGTAATTACTATGAGAAAACAATTCTTTAACTTCAAAAGTAATTTTTTATATTAGTTATAATATCAACTTTAATTATAATCATATGTATGATTTAATTTTTATCCAAAAAGAAAGGCATGAATCCTTGAATCAGAGAATGATACTATGGTATCCGTGAGATAGGAAGAACTCATTAAATAAAAAACGTACATTTCAATTGATTCATTCATTCATTCACTTCCACGAGTCGGTGAAAGCCAAACTTAGATCAAGCAGAGTGGACTAAACTACAATGATTCCAAACCTTCAGTGCCCTATTGAAAATTACTGTCTTGTTTTTCTTGAAAATTGGCAATTTAACCGCATTGTTTGTGATGTCCATGTGGCATGATTTTCCTACGTCTTTCACAAGACCTAGACAACACTTGTTGCTAACTGTCTGATTTCCAACAAATACACCAAAATATACTTGTTGACCACAATTTGGCGTCAATTTGGTTACACATTTACTTAAATATTTCTCATACGATGACGATGACCTTGGAGCAAAATAACAAAAGTATATCCTAAGTTTTCACTAGAAGGACCTTGAGATGGTGGCTGAAGTGTTTCAGATCCAACTGACGTTTTCAATAACAAAATAAAGCTGATGAAAAAGGTCACAACTATATAAAATTTGTTGAATGATGCCATGGTTTTTGAAAAGATTGTTTTATGTTCAAGGTCTTATAGATGTTGTATCTGAGTTAAATGGTGGAAAAAGAAAGTCGTATTTATAGTATAAATATTACAATCTTAACGTTCAAAAGTATTTAATAGATTTTTCTAACTCTTTTAAAACCGCAAAAGCAAATATATGTTTCTTGTTAATATGTAAAATGATTTTCTGTAACACTCTAAAACTTTAGATATCATACTATTAATTATTTTTCAATTTGTTAGCTTCCTTACTCTTCAAAAGTTATGGAGTGTGTATAGACGAGCAAGGAAGTGATACTTTTCTGATAGGGCCTATTTTCATGCACTCTGGCATTAATGATCACTAGTGGAAAAAAGGCTTTTTATAACTGCTATTTATATCAGTTAAAAACGGACTGATATTAAAAGTGACGCAGTGGCAGTTCTGTAATTAAAATTACAATTTTTATATCGGTTGACACAGGAACCGATATAGAAAGTGAAAAAATCATCTTTCATATCGGTTCCATTGCATAACCGTTATAAAAAGTTGGGCTTCCATAACGGGTCAAAACACCACCCATTATAGAAACTAAATTTTTTTTTTTCACATATGCTCGCTCTCTCGGTACTCTCATTTTGTTCGCTCTCTCCCTTATCTCTTCCACGCGTTCCACGCAACCTCTTCTCAGTACTCTCATTTCTCTCGCTCCTCCTCTTCTTCAACTCACAACCACCTCTTCTCAGTACTCTCATTTATCTCGCTGACCACCACGCAACCTCGTTTTCATCTTCCCAATCGATTCGGATTCACCATATACAGGCGTTGTTTCTCTCTCAATCTTCATCACATCATATCATTTCTCTGCTCTGTCGCTGTTCGCCTGTTCCTCAAACCTTCATCATCATCTTAACCGAATGTCATGGATGGAAGCTTCAACAGCCGTTGACGGTGGAAGACGACAGCCATAGACGGTGGAAGACGACAGCCATAGACGGTGGTTTTTGGTAAGGATCCTTATTTCTCTGTTAGAGTTTTGTTATTTTGTCATTATTTCATTATCTTGGCTCAGGGTTACGGTTTCTCTTCATTCATCCATAGACGGTTTCTTTGTCGCTGACTTAGGGTTTTCGTTTTTGAGTTTGGGGTTGTTCTGCTTACGATTTCTCATTAGGTTAGGGTTTTGCTTCTATATTGTGTTCCTTTTTTTGGTTTTTGATTTGGGGTTTTTTTAATTAGGGTTTTGTTCTTTTACTTGCAAAATGTTTGTTTTATTTTTGGTATTTGTATGTTAAGGTTAGAGTTAGAGTTTTTGGGTAAGTGATTTTGGGGTTTGTTTTACTTGCAGAATGTATGTTAATTAGGGGTTCTTTTACTTGCATGAATGTATTGAGTTCTATCATTATTATCATACATTATTATCATGCATTATGCATATGCATATGCAAATCAATTACTTGAGAAGGAGCACTCTGGCTGCCGTGCCTTGCTTAGAGATGATAAGGTACTTGACTACTTTGCACTGCTTTTCTGTTAGATGATTTTCTCAGTTTAAGATGACTTTCTCAGTTTAAACCCTGTTTAGGTTTTCCTTTGTTCAAAATCAATATTCAAAAGTCAGAAACTCCTTCGTTTCAGTCATCTTGCTAGTTGCTTTGAATACCATTCCATTGAGTTTGGGTTGCAAACCCTGTAGTTACTCATCCAATCCAGGATTAACTCTGGATGGCGAGCCTTGGTAAATTTTTAGCCATATCCTTGATATGAGCCCTTCTAAAAATAGATTTGTAGAATATGAGAATATCCCTACTAGTGGAACCTTGTAAATGTATCAAATTTTTAAAAGTAATTGTCTGACATTCTTACCCAAATGACACTTAATCATTTAACATTTTACCTATCCACATTTGGTTTACTAAGTTGAATTTCTTGATTTTGTTCTATGCCTAGGTGGACGATCTCTCTAGGATGTATAGACTTTACCATAAAATACCTAAGGGTTTGGATCCTGTTGCCAATGTGTTCAAGCAGGTTGGTTTCTTTAATTATTGCATTATGCTATGTGACCAGATAAAGCCTATTTGTTACTATTGATTTGAGTGGTTTAGAACATATTTATACATGCAGTGAACCAGAAGGAGGCCAATGCATTAGGAAATCAGACTCTGGAAACAAAACAGACTGGCAAACCATCATTGTAATATTTCTTACATATTTTTTTAAGCTCTATAAAATACATGATCTTAGATTACTGTCTTTATTGTTGGCTAACATGTGACAATGAATGTTGGCAGAGTTTTGTAATTGGAATATTAGCAATTGTTTTAGCAACATTTACTACAGGCATAGATTCCAAATGTTTTCAGGTTAGTTATTAAAGGAGTAAAATCAAGTTTCAATTTCAATTTTAATAGTTCTGAATTCTGATCAACAATGCTTGCAGTTCAGGAAGGGTGATCCACCAGCAGAAGAAGATGATGTACCATATGGTTATGGCTTCTTTCATTTTGTTTTTGCCACAGGAGCTATGTACTTTGCAATGCTATTGGTTGGATGGAATAGTCATCATTCTATGAAAAAGTATGGTTACATGTTATGTGCATATTACCTTGATTTTTTGCAAAAAAGAAAGGGAAAAGACATATATATATATGATCATATACAAATCTAGATACTAATAAATATGTTTCTTAATAGCATTCTGGATCACTACTAGTATCTTATTAGTTTTCATCAATGCCACTTGCAAAATGTTGTCATTCATAGATTTTGAGGAAATGAAGTGTAATAATAAATATATTTTTCTGCAGATGGACAATTTATGTGGGATGGACTAGTGCTTGGGTCAGAATAGTAAATGAATGGTTGGCAGTTTGTGTTTATTGTAAGTATTTGTTTTCCTTTATCATAATTATTATTAGACTAAATTGTAGGCATTGGACAGTTTGGATCTTGAATTTAATGAAATTTCAAAATCATCTATGAAATTAAAAAGTCTCTAATCACATTAGCCTTTTGTAGAAAGTTCAGAGACTAAACTGATTGACTTAAAAGGACTAATGTGTGTGAATGAAGAATTTTCAATTTTAGGAATCATTTCGAGAATTTCGTTTACTTTAGAGCCAGATTGTCTGATTTCTATAATTGTATGAACTAAATTGATGATTGACTCTTAATCATAATTTTTTTATATTTTGACAGTATGGATGCTGGTAGCTCCAATTATATGGAAATACACACATGGTGAATCTACATGAGAACTTCCTTTCTATACCAACATTATATAAAACATGAGTGAGTGATAAAAAAAGCAATATATGGATTCTTTTATTTTAAGAAAAAGAAAATTTTGAGAAACTGGCAAGATCTAGTTTCAGTTCAATCTTGTGTTTGTTTTCTTTGGCAAATTGATTATTTTCCTTTGCATCTTTCTGTATCCTTGATCTGATTGGCTGACTATGTTGTTGTGTAGATTGATACCTGCAATGGATTCTACAGTGAAAACTTCACTCCCAACAAGAACTACAAACCTAAACTGTGGACTGAGAATTGGACTGGCTGGTAAGTCATATACACAATGCTAACTTTAAGGCTGAAAATGTTTTATTTTGTGGTCCTATATTTATGTTTTTTGCTGTGTTTCTTGGTTTGTAGGTACACTGATTTTGGTAGTGCTATCCCACTTAGACCAGCAGAAGATATAGCATTCTCAGTTGCCAGATTCATACAGAATCGTGGCTCATTTGTAAACTACTATATGGTATGTTTAATGTTGATACACTCTGCATATATATGATTTATCCATTGCGAATAAGTATATGGGGGTGTTGTCAAATAGCGGTGTTATAGTCTGTGATTGACGATATGCTCATTAGTACTGTCATTTAGCGGGTATTGAGCAAACCGCTATTTTCTGCATTCCACGATTGACAACCCTGTTTCTTAGTTCTTGTCTTGTGTATTATACAAATTACAAATTCATGTTCTAGAAATTTCGATTTGAGTCTGATATCTCATATTTGAGTGCAGTACCATGGAGGAACTAATTTTGGTCGTACTTCTAGTGGACTCTTCATTGCCACAAGCTATGACTATGATGCTCCCATCGACGAATTCGGTATGCAGTAGCAGTAGTAATGTTTAAATTGTTTACATGCTTTGAATGAAGATAATTATACATATTTTAAGCTTTTCAAAACATAAAGAAAAATAGGATAGTTCTTTAGGCATCACATGGCTAAAGCTAGATAAATTTTCACATTAGCCTAAAGTTTCTTCAGATTATTTGTGGTATCCGACATAGTAAGAATCTTTCAACTTTTCTAACTTATTGAAAACCTTAAGTAATTGAAATGTTAATCTCTTGAATGTTGATAGTTACTAATTCTACTCTCTCTTCATCTAATCATCCTTTTTCAGTGTCAACATTAGTCCTAATGAAGGTTTTATAAAGAATGGCCAGTCTCCTGTTCTTACAGTAATGTCAGCAGGCCATGTTCTCCATGTTTTTGTTAATGGTCAATTTTCAGGTGAGCTTGCCATTTTTGCTTAGCAGTTTTTTCAATGTTGGTGCTTCAGAGATGTCATGAGTGGTTCAGATTATTCTATATCCTACGATCACTTTGACTGATATACTGGTGATGGAATTAGTTGATTCCTCATCCTAAAAGCCACTGTTTTTTAATCATATCCAATGTAACATATTCATCTCATTTATGAATGCAGGAACTGTGTATGGGGGATTGGGGAATCCTAAATTAACATTTAGTGACAATGTGAAGTTGAAGGTTGGCAATAACAAGATTTCTTTACTTAGTGTTTCCGTTGGCCTGGCGGTTAGTACTCTCTTTTCTGATGTCTTTGTTTATATGTCACATTTTTAGTTTGCTCGTAACTATATATCATTTATATATTTTTCTGTTTTCAATTAATAACAGAATGTTGGCACCCACTTCGAGACATGGAATGTTGGGGTGTTAGGCCCAGTAACACTGAAGGGTCTAAATGAGGGGACAAGAGACTTGTCTAAGCAGAAATGGTCTTACAAGGTTTGTTATCTAGTATACTTCATTACTTAGTAGCAACATTGAAAGGCTTAATGAAAATAATGGGTGTATATTTTATAACCTAAAAAAAATCAGCAAACAACTTGATAAAACTGAAATGAAAACTGAAAAATGAGATATTAAGAGCATGTTTGAAATCCCTTTTTAGGCATTAATCAGAAAGAAGTGTGATTTTGTTCTTGTTTGTTGTTGTTGTCGGTTCTGCCTTTGATTCCTCCTTCTGTGTTGTTCTTGATATTGATTTTGAGAATAACACTAACCCCAAAAATCTCATATCTGTTTTGGTTAATCTGATAATATGGTGAGCTGTAGTATCTGGCACCTCCAGAGAGATGGTTTGATCATTGATGGTGTTGTTGGGGAGGGATTGAAACTTCTATTTCCTTTTCATTCTTTTTGATCTTCAGCTCAGATGCTTATCTTATATTAAGATAGTCAAATACTAACTTTAATTTTTTTTAATACAGATGAAAGGCTTAATGACATTGTTGGAAGTGCATATTATGTTGCTCCTGAAGTTCTCCATAGATCTTACACCACAGAGACTGATGTGTGGAGTATATGTGTGATAGCATATTACTGACTTTCTTTCCTCTGTAATAACACCTTGTTCTGTTACTTAGATTCCCCTCTGTAATTACTTCTGTCTTAGTAATTGTTTGTTACTATTCATAAGTATATGGCTAATGACTGTCATGTTTTTTCTTAGATGAATCGATTAATCCACATAAGTATATCCTAAGTTTTCTCTAGCTTGGATGAATCGATTAATCTAAACAAAGCTACAAAGCTATAAAGTCTTCCCTACAGGAAGACAACCTCACTTTTTTTTTTTAAAAAAAAGAGACTTTTCATATCGGTTCCCAAAGAAAACCGATATGAAAAGTCTATTTTTTTTAAAAAAAAAAAGACTTTTCATATCGGTTTTCTATGGGAACCAATATGAAAAGTCTATTTTTTTTCTAAAAAAAGATACTTTTCATATCGGTTCTAGGGGCGACCAATATAAAAACAACTTTTCATAACGGTTCAGGAACCGATATGAAATGTCCCTACTTTCTATATCTCCTTTTTCGGCATCGGTTCGGGAACCGATATGAAATGTCAATTTTAACCGATATAAAAAGCCTTTTTTCCATTAGTGGATGATTTGAGATTATTTATAATTTTATTAATCATTTAGGAGTATGACTTCAAGTGACAAATGAACCTGGATATTTTCTTCTCAAATGAACCTTTAAGAAGTAGGGAATTATAGGGGAAGTAGATAGGAATAACGACTATAGGGAAGACTGAAAAAAATAGTAAGATAAGTAAAATAGTGTGGTGAGCTGATCTAGTAACAAAATAGTGGATGAGGCATGGATAGGTATTTATGGCTATCTGAAAAATTTCAAGCAGAATTTTCAGTTTTAAACCCTTACCAAGAGGTTTCTATGTTACAATATATAGTTTAGTCAAGTTTGATAGTAGGAGTTGAGTAACTAAAATATTGTTTCGACGTGTAAGTATTATGTCATAGAGTTGATGCATAAGTGTAAGAATTTTTGCAGGAAGAGTTTGTAGTAATATATTTGTAAGCTATCTCATCGACCTTTTTGATCAAGACTATATCATTTACTTAGTCTTAGGGATATGTTTTGATTATTAGAGATCGAGTTGTGAAATTGGATAAAACTTTTATATGTTAGATTGACTTGGATAATATTTGATATTAAATTTTGAGTTTTGTTTAGGTACCTGATCGATATTAAAAGTTGTCTTACGCGAATCTATATGGATAATATTTCGGAGGTCCAAATTTAAAATGATATTATGGAGGATGAAATCTTGTAACTTATTGTTGAAGAGACTATGGATTGTTATAATCTATTGGGTGGTTAGAGTTAGGTGAAGATAACTAGTTGGAGCCATTTTTGGTACAAGAGTCTTTTAAAAGGTTAAGGTTATTGGAGAAAGATTATTCGCTGCACAAAATAGGCAAAAGGCTTATTTGTACCGTCGTTGTTGGTAATTAAAGTTTATGAAAGGTGACCATGTACGTTTGCAAATTTCCCCAATGAAGGGAATTGTGGGGTTGGAAAGAAAGGAAAGCTTAGTCGTTACGTGGGTCCATCAAAGATTCTTCAGCGAGTTGGTGTTGTGGTTTACTAAGTAACTCTTCAATCTCATATGCTTCAAACACAATCGATTCGAGAAGACTAGGATTTATTTTATGAAGACGATCCTATAGCAATTGTAGATCGACAAGTCAAGAAACTCTGTAACAAGGAGATTGTTTTTGTTAAGGTGATTTGGAGGAACAATTTGTGCGAGAAGGCTACCTAGGAGCCAGAGGATGTTATGCGATCGAAACATCCACATTTATCTGAAGCTTTAGGTAAGCATATCGGACCTCGGGGCCGAATTCTTTTAGGAGGGAAGAAATGTAACACTCTAAAACTTTTATGTATGAACTAAGACTCAAAATAATTAAATTACTAAAGGACATAGGACATAAATTAATATACTTTCCTAATATCTAAAATGAGTATCTAGATATAAGCGAGTAGAGTTCTAAGTTAGCCATATCAATTAAATTGTAATATATGTATTATGATATAAATTATTTAGAGTAAATGGAAAATATCCAATTTTTTTTTTTAAAAAAAGAAATGATAAAGAAAAGAGAAAGTATCATTAAAATAATGCCTAAGAGGGGGGCAGAAAGTATAAACAAAGGTATGCCTAAGGGGAAAGAAGGGAGGCAATCACGCATATGAAGGAAGATCGGCAGGAACAACGATGGGAAGTTTCGTACATGGTGAATGGGTGATTGCAGCAAGCTTTTGTGGTTGAAGTATGCTCTAATTTCTTGGTTGAGCAAGAGAGTCAGATACCCATACAATAGCCTTCTTTCACCTACATCCCACCAACAAAGCGGTGTCCGACATTTCCTCCCGTACAATGCCTCATACGGATCCATTCCAATGTTGGATTGATAACTGTTATTGTAGGCGAACTCCACTAATGGAAGATGATTCTCCCATTTGCCACCACTATCAAGCACACATGCCCATAGCATGTCCTCTAGGGTCTGAATAGTCCTTTCTGTCTGGCCATCTGTCTGAGGATGATAAGCTGTACTCATGAAAACTTTGGTTCCGAAGGCCGCGTTCAAAGCTCTCCAAACTTTTGAAGCAAACTTTGGATCACGGTCGGAAATAATACTGGTTGGAATCCCATGATGTTTTACTATATGCTTGAGGTACTCGTCGGCTAGCTTGGAAACTGTATTGTAAGAACGAACCGGAATGAAATGAGCTGACTTGGTCAAACAATCTACAACCACCCATATAGAATCATTACCAGCTTGGAACTGGGAAGCCCCGTCACGAAATCCATAGAAATACTTTCCCATTTCCATTGAGGTATATTCAACGTTTGTAACTTGTCTGCGGGCTTTTGGTGCTCTATCTTAACTCTTTGACAAGTTAAGCATCGAGACACGAATTCTGCAATCTCCGTTTTCATTCCAGGCCACCAATACAGTTGCTTCAAATCCCGATACATCTTGGTAGACCCAGCATGTATGGAGTACTGACTCTTGCGAGCCTCCTCTAACACTGGCCTCTTAATCTCATCATCACCTGGCACACAGATTCTTCTATTGAAACAAATAACACCATAACTGTCTTCGGTGAAACCAGGTAACTCTTTCCGAGCTTGAAGCTCACATCAACTTCTTGTGCTAAGCGAATGGAATTCCTCAATGAACTAGAAATCTGAATAAGGCTCAACAGCAATTTGTTCCTCTTGGACATTACCTTCAAATTGAGATCTCTGAAAGACTCCAAAAGAGCCATTTCATGAATCATCAGTGTAGCAGTGTGTAATGACTTTCTGCTTAAAGCATCAGACACTACATTAACTTTCCCTGGATGATATTTCAATTCGAAATCATAATCCTTCACAAATTCTACCCATCTCCGTTGCCTGTTATTTAACTCCTTCTGATCAAACAGATATTTTAAGCTCTTGTGATCACTAAAGACTTCAAAACGAGAACCATACCGGTAATGTCTCCAAATCTTCAGTGTGTACACAACAGCAGCTAACTCCAAATCATGGGTAGGATAATTCTCCTCATGGGTCTTCAATTGTCTTGAGGCATACACAACCACTTGTTGATTCTGCATCAAAACACATCCCACACCTTTCTTTGAAGCGTCACTGAAAATTTGAAACCCCAGGGTCGGGTTCGGAATAATGAGGATCAGAGCAGATGTCAACTGGTCCTTTAACTCCAAAAAGCTTTCCTCACAATCAGAGTCCCACAAAAATGGTTGGTCCTTGCGAGTCAATTGGGTGAGCTGAAGTACCAACTGTGAGAATCCCTGGATAATCCTTCTGTAGTATCCTGCTAATCCTAAGAAACTCCTTACTTCAGTAACAGTGGATGGTCGTTCCCAAACACTACTTCGACCTTACTAGGGTCCACTGCTACATCATTCTGAGAGATTACATGCCCTAGAAATTTAACTTCGGACATCCAAAAATCACATTTTGTCGGCTTAGCATACAGCTGTTTCTCTCGGAGCACATTAAGAACTATTCGAAGATGTTGCACATGATCCTCAATTGTCTTAGAGTACACCAAGATATCGTCAATGAATACCACAACAAACTGATCCAGATACTGGTTGAAGACTCGGTTCATATAATCCATGAATACTGCCGGAGCATTGGTTAGCCCGAATGGCATCACTACAAACTCGTAGTGCCTATACCTAGCACGAAAAGTTGTTTTCGAAACATCCAATACTCGCACCTTGATTTGATGATAACCTGACCTCAAGTCAATCTTTGAAAACACTGCTGCTCCCTAGAGTTGATCTAGCAAATCATCGATCCTTGGCAATGGATACTTGTTCTTGATTGTAACCTTGTTGAGTTGTCAGTAGTCGATGCACAATCTCATGCTACCATCTTTCTTCTTAACTAGCAGAACCGGAGAACCCCATGGTGAAGAACTCGGTCGAATGAATTTCTTGGAAATGAATTCTTGAAGTTGGGACTTAAGCTCTCTTAATTCTAACGGAGACATCCTATAGGGAGCAATAGAAATTGGTCCCGTGCGCGAACCAATTCTATCGAGAATTCTACTTCGCGACCTGGAGGTAAGGATGACACTTCCTCGAGAAAGACATCAAGAAACTCATTAACAACTTGACCAGAAGTTATGCCTAAACCTGTTTCAGAAGTGGATGATAACATCATGACATAGGCCTCTGCTACTTGAAACAGACATTGACTTGCAGAAGTAAAAGAGATTGCGACTTCAGGGTTGGTTGTAGGTAGTGTAGGCAACTCGACCGATTCGGAAGCAAAGCTAATTGTTCTATTGAAGCAATACATAATGACATGATTGGCGGACAACCAACTCATACCCAAAACGATGTCCATACCCTTCACTGGCAAACACACAAAGTCTACGACAAATGTCCTATCCCCTATAATAAGCAAACAATTTGCACATAGGGTCTGAGTCTGAACACCCCCCTCAGCAGCCGTGAAAATAGTAATCGGTTGAGGTAGTAGTGTTAAAGCTAGGCCCAACCGTTCATCACATGCTTGTGCTATGAATGAATGAGTGGCACCGGAATCATATAACATACTTATAGGCTTATAGAAAAGAGATCTCGTACCCCTTAACAAATTATCAGATGGCTTGACTTTTCTGGCATCCAAGGTGTAAACTCTTCCTTGGGTTGGAGCAGTAGATCCTGACTGAGCTTTGTCTTGCCGGACAATTACTAGCATAGTGACCTTCCTCCTTACAATAATAATACTGAGAAGTTCCAATGCGACATTCACCTCTATGAAATCTTCCGCACTAAGAACAAGTCCTGAATTTCTTAGAATCTGACTTCTGAACTTGCTTTCCCTTGTTGAGATTCACTTTTGGTCCCATCTGAGGGTTAGAAGATCCTGCACCCTTCTTACCACAACCAAACTCCCTTTTTCTGGCATACAGATTCCTCAAGTCTCCTTCTACAACATAGGCTTGCTGCACCAGAGCAGCATAACTAGTGCAAGCAAAGGAACCTAAGCTGTGAGCAACATCCTCTCTCAGTCCATGTTTGAACCTCTTAATCTTCCATTGGTCATTCGGTGCATAGGAGGCCAATTCATAAAACTGAGATAACTCCTCAAATTTAGTGACGTATTAAGCTACCGTCATATCATTTTGCTTCAGAGCTGGGAATTCTTCTGCTTTCTCTGTCTTCATGGCTGTGGGAAAAAATTGATTAAGGAACATTCGGCGGAAGTTCTCCCAAGTCACAGGTGTATCCTGATTCACCATTAGTGCATGAGCGTTCCTCCACCAGGTATCTGCTTCACCTTTGAGCATATGGGTAGCCAGTCGGACCTTCTCATCATCATCACTTTGAAGAGTTCTAAAAATCTTCTCAATATCATCTATCCAATGATGGGCTTCCATAGCTTCAAGTCATCCTCTAAACTTGGAAGGATGCATTTTGAAAAATTTGGAATAAGCCTGGTGAGGATCAACTTGTGGTGGTGGTGCTTGAGGCTGCACCAGTGGGGGATTCTGTTGCGCATTGAACATTTGTTGCATCATCATCTGCTGATTATGCATAATTTCTTGATGCATCTGTTGCTGATTGTTCATCATTTGTTGGTTCATTTGTTGTTGAGCTTGCATGGTTTGGAGCATTGGCTGCATCCAATCCGGAATTGGATTTTGGGGAACTTTGGGTCTTGGTCGAGGATTGCGTTTTGGTCGCCCTACCATAATTTCTCATAAAATGCACCAATCACTTTGGGGGATGTTACAATCTTGTGGGACTATTTTAAGAACTTGAAATTTTAGATTGTTATGACTCTCGGATTTCAAGATTTGATAACTTATTATTTGGTACATATTTGATTTGTGTAACACCCCATGTATTTCATATTTAATGAAATATGAGAATGCGCCTAAAAACATACATCAGAGTAATATTTCTTATTAAATACATTGAAAAAACTAAAACTTTGATGACAACCCATCTTGATCTTCTCCTTTTTAACCACCATGAATTCTAAAAGGCTACTCAACAACTATAAACCAAAGTTGATAAGTCATTATTACCTATTGATCAATATCTCAAATAGAAATATAAAGAGCGATACAAAACTTTAACAAAGTACAAGTTATAATATCGTAATACATCATAAAACTAGGGAACTAAGCAACATGTCTAGCGGATTTCCAAAATCCATCATATCATCATCATCATCATCTAGCACAACTGCTACTCATGCTTCTCTGCTTTTCCTTTTCCCTGTTTCTCTGTAAAAACAACAAAACATAAACAGTGAGATAAAATCTCAGTGAGTCCTTACTCGACTCACGGTGTTTTATTCATTCTTTAAATCGTAGCCCAAGTCTGGATAGCTACGTACATCATGGCATTAGCACAACACCGGTAACCACTACTCGGTGAACCCAATCCGCTAATATCATATTAGCGGCAAACATGCACGGGACCTAGGTTCTGGGCTCATGACTTCCCTCCCCTAGTATGCTAACATCTCGAGGTCGTCAACCCATATTTTCATATTTAACTTGGCTACCAAAGCCTCTAATGGAACACTAAGTCCATCAATTAACATTTGTTTGTGTATTCTCTCTCGGTACACATCATACGGTTTGCGTTTATACATAACCTAATATTACTCGTTTTGTACCATGAAAATAAACGATCCGTGGACTCAAAGTAGTCAATTATCACTAGGATAGGCTAAGAAGGGTGTTAGGGAAGGACTGAACCATTTACCTTGAAGAACATAAAAAAACAGTTTGGGACACTGGCACCCGTGTCAATTGGACACGGGCTATGTCCAAGTTTTTAAAAAAATTTGCAAAATGTAGAGTGGGACACGGGTACTCGTGTCACTTTGACATGGGGCGTGTCCTGAAGATAGTAGCCAAAATTTCAAGATGCAGAGTTGGACACGGGTACCCGTGTCACTTTGACACGGGCTGTGTCCTGATGACAGTGGCCATTTTCTCAATTTTTGAAACTCGATTTTGTGTCATTTTGCTTTCCAAATGGTTCCAATACCGATTCCATAGCATTCCTTACTTAACAACGTTTCATAACAACATCAAAACATGTCCAATCAACCAATCATAACAATCAAAACAAGTTTGACAACAAATACGATTTTAACGGTTTTTACACGAAAACATTTCTTGATAACGTACCACAAACCGAAACAACAACACAACATATCAATCAAAGCCTAAACGGAGTAAGAACTCACCTTCAAACGGCGAGAATAACGATTGATTCGAAATACAAACTTTTCCCTAAGTTCCCAATTTCAACCCTAATCACTAGGAAAGCTTCCAATCACCAACTCTAGCTTCCATCCTCCTTTAATCTACTATGGGCTTGCTTCTAATCCTATATGTACCTTCAAAAACCATCTTGACCTAAAAATCACAACTCATCTCACTCCTCAATTTCACAAATTCGCAACCCAAAGAAAAAGAGAAGAAGGGGATGAACTTACCTAGTGGTGGAGAAATGAAGATGGAAGTGAAGATGATGATGATTCGAAACTTATGGTTTGGGTGGGGTTTTCCTTCTTCTTCTTCTCCTTCTCCTTCTCCTTCTCCTTCTCCTTACAACTCATCTCACTCCTCAATTTCACAAATTCGCAACCCAAAGAAAAAGAGAAGAAGGGGATGAACTTACCTAGTGGTGGAGAAATGAAGATGGAAGTGAAGATGATGATGATTCGAAACTTATGGTTTGGGTCCTTCTCCTTCTCCTTAAGATGATGATGATTCGAAACTTATGGTTTGGGTCCTTCTCCTTCTCCTTCTCCTTCTCCTTCTCCTTCTTCTTCTTCTTCTTCTTCTTCTTCTTCTTGAAGAAGGGGATGAACTTACCTAGTGGTGGAGAAATGAAGATGGAAGTGAAGATGATGATGATTCGAAACTTATGGTTTGGGTCTTATGGTTTGGGTCCTTCTCCTTCTCCTTCTCCTTCTCCTTCTCCTTCTCCTTCTCCTTCTCCTTCTCCTTCTCCTTCTCCTTCTCCTTCTCCTTCTCCTTCTCCTTCTCCTTCTTCTTCTCCTTCTCCTTCTACTTCTGCTTCTTCTTCTTCTTCTTCTTCTTCTTCTTCTTCTTCTTCTTCTTCTTCTTCTTCTTCTTCTTCTTCTTCTTCTTCTTCTTCTTCTTCTTCTTCTTCTTCTTCTTCTTCTTCTTCTTCTTCTTCTTCTTCTTCTTCTTCTTCTTCTTCTTCTTCTTCTTCTTCTTCTTCTTCTTCTTCTTCTTCTTCTTCTTCTTCTTCTTCTTCTTCTTCTTCTTCTTCTTCTTCTTCTTCTTCTTCTTCTTCTTCTTCTTCTTCTTCTTCTTCTTCTTCTTCTTCTTCTTCTTCTTCTTCTTCTTCTCTCCCTCGACTTCTCTTCTTTCTTATCTTTCTTTCTTTTAATAGTCACTTAAGTGTGAGTGAGGGTGTGGTGGTGTCAAATGACCATCATTCCCTTACTCTCTTCTCAATTCCCTAATAAACCCCCACATCATTCAATATTTAATTTAGCACTCAATTAATAAAATTATCAATCAAGCACCATAAAAATAATTAAATGGGTTGAACATCAAAATAATTAAATTAATTATTTTGGGGATGTAACAATTTGAGGGTTTGAAAATATATTGTGAAAGAATCTACATGTCTTATTCTTTGTTGATATTTTTGAAAGTATGAGTTGACGACTTTTGGATTTTCAACGGCTTTGGGGGTAGACTTTGTCAGAACTCTGCATGCTAACAGCAGTATGTGTTAGCCTTGGTGCACCATGATTTACTATCAGGCGGGGAGCCTATTATTGGTATTTTGAGGCGGGGAGCCTATTATTGATATTTGGAGGCGGGGAGCCTATTATTTATATTTATCGGTGGGGAGCCTATTTTAGTTCTGTATAAGTATTACCCCTTATTGTCATTATTATTAGTTGGTTTTATACGAGTTACTAGATTTCCTGATTAAACTATTTTTTGTGGAGTCGTCTTAAAATTTATATTATTGTGTCCCGCTTGTTATAATCTTCATTATTTGCTCACTAGACTCTCGTAGAGGAGCTCGGCTCAACACGAACCTGGGAATCTGAAACATATAAAAGATACAATGTGAGTCACTACTCAGTGAGCAAATAATGAAGAGCATAACAAGCGGGACACGATAATACCGATCATAAAGTCATTTTCATGAAAATCATTGTTAAATAAGTAAGTAGTATAAAGTCGTAAACGGGGTAATACATATACAGAATTGAAATAGGCTCCTCGCCAAGAAATATCAATAATAGGCTCCCCGCCTCGAAATATCAACAATAAGCTCTCCGCCTCGAATTCTCAATAATAGGCTCCCCGCTTAACGATAAATCATGGTGCACCAAGGCTAACACATACTGATGTTAGCATGCAGTGTTCTGACAAAGTTTTACCCCAAATCGTTTCGAAACTCCAATAAAATAAACTCATATCTATAAAAATATCTCAATCACAAATATCAAACCAAATGTCCAACAAAATCCATTTATTTAAATTTTGTAGACTGTATGATCATAATACAATGTCCCTCTAAGAAAACAAAGTACTTCTAGTAAGCATAAGCGAAAGATGATGTCAAACAAGTTTAAACGTGAGTGAAAAGAAATATATAGGACTTGTCATAGTCCCCATTATTTACTCACCAACTTCCTAAGCCGCTGAGAGATGCCGAATACCGATACCGCTAAGATGAATTCTTTGAGTCTATATTATGATAAAGCTAAATCAGTATTCTAAATAAAATACATGTATATAAATATATATATATATATATATATATATATATTATAGAACTAGTTTTCCAAAATCTATTTCTTATACTTATTAATAAGTCTAGTTTTATGTTTTTCTTATACTTTTTAGTATTTAAACTCCAAAAGTTTGTGTTAATTCAAGTTTTAATGACTAACCATATCTAAAATATAACTTAGGGATACCACTCTTCAACTATGAACTTACTCACTTTTCTTTTGGATCCTAGTAAATTCCATTCATAGACATTAAAGCTTCTTAATACCTTACTTTAACTATCCTTACTATTTCTAACTCACCAACAATTTAGTTTCAACCTCTACTCATATAAGAGTAACTACCCTACTATTAAGTATCCCAAATTAACTACACAACTGATATGATTTGGCTAGAATTCTAATTTTCCTAAAATCATACCCTAGCTTCAAAGTTTCTAAACCAAAGAGATGATTATTCTTTACCTCAAGATGTTGCACTTGTATTAGACACGTTCTCTTCTATCTTCGATAAAGAAACAAAACACCTTCTCTTCTACCTTTGAACCTCTGTCTCGTTGGATCCCTTTTTGCTGTCTCTTTTACATATTTGCATCAACCCACAAAATCTAATCTTTTGTTTCCCATCCAAAGCATAATATCCTCACCTTGGCAGCATCACATAGCATGTATTCTTGTTTGTGTTTTTCTCAATTCTCGTTTCCCCTTCACTCTCACTCCCTGAAGTTTCCTATCACCCCCTGATCGGTATTCTTTCTTTTCTTTTCTTAAGGTCTAGGTGATATCTATATATATAATAATACATTATATGATAGGTTTAGTCTATATATATATATATAAAGCTACCATCAATTCCCTTAAATTTTCGTTTGATTTTTTTTTAGATAAAAGTTGTAAATCTAAATCATATTTTTAAAATTTGAGAGTGTTACATTTCTTCCCTCCTAAAAAAATTCGGTCCCCGAATTTAGAAATGCTTACCGAAAGATATGAATAAATGTGGATATTTTGATCGCATAGTATCCTCTGACTCCCAAGTAGCCTCCTCAGAAGAATGATTCCTCCAGATCACCTTAACCGAACCAATCTCCTTATTACGCAGTTTCCTCACTTGTCGATCTACGATAGCTACTGGCTCCTCTTCATAGGATAGATCCTTGTCTACTTGAATCGATTGTGGTTGGAGCACATGAGATGGATCAGGTAAATATTTTCTCAACATAGACACGTGAAAAACTGGATGAATGAATCCGAATTCGGGTGGAAGAGCTAATCGATAAGCCACTGTACCCACTCGCTGAAGAATTTCAAATGGACCCACATAACGTGGACTAAGCGATCCGTTCCTACCAAACCTCATTACTCCCTTCATTGGGGAAACTCGCAAAATTACATGATCACCTACCATGAACTCTAACTCCCGACGACGGCTGTCCACATAGGCCTTTTGCCTACTCTAGGTGGCTAATAACCGTTCTCGAATCACCATAACCTTTTCCACAGACTCTTGTACCAAATATGGCCCCAACAACTTAGCTTCAGCTAACTCAAACCATCCAATAGGTTACCTACATCGTCTCACATATAACGATTCAAAAGGTGCCATTTGATAGAAATAGGAATCCCATGCAATCTAACAATCTCATCTACGTATATCTGAGCATATCGAGATGCATCAAAAGTTGTCTTGACCGGAAGAAAATGCGCTAACTTAGTTAAACGGTCGACTATCACCCAAATGGAATCATAACCTTTAGATGAACGGGGAAGTCCAGTAACAAAATCGATCGTAATTCTTTCCCACTTCCATTCCGGTATCTCTATTTACTGGTGTACCTGCTGGTCAAGGTTTCAAATTGCGGACCGCAACAGGTGTTGCGGCCGCAATATTGCGGTTGCGGGAGCCGCCGCAACGGCATCCCACCGCAATTGCGATGTGATCCTAAATCACCCATTTTCCCGCAACACAACCGCAACACAACCGCAACGAAACCGCAACGAAACCGCAACAGACCCGTTTTCACCACAACAGCATATAAGTAGTACTCTGTTAACAGTACAATTGAAAAAAGCAAATTTGGTAGTCAAAAGATTCTCTTTATTACCTTTTTACTATTCTCTACTTTACTTTAAAGATTACTTTAGACATTTTGAACAAAAATTGGATCTGGAATGATGTTCCTCTCAAGTCTCATCTGCTTTCCTTTCCTCTGGCTCTAATCTTCAACACTACCACTTCAACAATCAACGGTTCCAGCCCATCTCTCTCTCCCTGTTTCTGTTTCTGGTAATATTTCTCTCTTTGATCTTGTTTTGTTTTCTTCTAATTTCCTTGCTTCTCCACCATGATTTGTTGCCTAAGTTCTATGTAAATTTTTGAAATTCTTCACCTTTGTTATGTGCTGTCTGCTGTTGCCATGGGGTTGTTTGTGGGGTTTGGGTTGTGATTGAGGCAATGAGTGAGTCATGGTGTGTCACGTTTTGGCGTCTTCTTTGTATGTATGTGTTTGGGGTTGAAGCCTGGTGATCCTATTAGACTGGGAGTTAACAAGGAGTTTCGTGGCATGCTTTTCCTTAGTCGTTCTTGGTTTAGTTGAATAGCTTCGTGTTGTTTTCACCCTCTGTTGTTACTATATCATAATAATATATAAGGGCCTTGGTGTCTCTTTTGTGTCTTTATTGTGTATTATGCCGTTTTTATTTTGTCTTACATCATTTGTATCGTTTTAGGTTTGTAATGTACCAAACTCTTGCCTTTATTACTTAATTAATACAACTCCTTTCTTTAACTTTTTAATAAAGTTTTGGTTATTTGATATTTTTTTTATTGATTTTTTGTGATATGAACAAGAATAGATAGCAATAGTTCTTCTCACGTGTAATCTCTAACCCGTGAGAACTCTTGTAGCTTTTGTTTTGTTGAATTTTTATATTCTTTAAATGATTGTGTTCCTAAATGTTTTAATCAGTTTTGTCCACTCACTCTGTATGCAACTTGCCATTCCACAATTCTTACACGTGTAAATTTTCATGGCAACCTGCCATTCCCTTGATCTTACACGATCTATTGGTTTATTTTCCACAATTCTTACATGTGTTGTGTGAGTGTGTATGAGTGGGGTTTGTTTCACTTTGAGATGTGGATAAGTCACTGTGTGTGGGATTTGTGGGTAGTGTGTTGTAATTTGTGTGAGTGGGATGGGTGGTTGAGAATTGAAAGGGGTTTGAAGGGATTGTGGCGTGTGTGTGGGATGATGTATGTGGTTGAGAATTGAAAGGGGATTGAAATACGGCAGTGGGTGGGTTTGAAGGGTTTTGTATTTGGTTGTGTGTGGTAGTGAATAACTGAATACGGCAGTGGGTGGGTTTGTGGGTTGTGTTAATTAGTCAATTAGTCTTATTTGTGTGTGGGATGAGTGGGCTGCGTTGGCCAACAGCCCAACAATTTTTTGGACAATTTGTTTTTTTATCAATTAATACTTATTTGTGTGATTTGTACTTAACTTTAAATGTGATAATATTATAGTAGTAAGTAATTTCTAATTTGTTTGCTTGTTTGTGTTCAGATAATCATTAATTCATGGATGATTTAGGTGAAGAACCATTTCCAACAGCAAGATTAGAGAATGCTCCAAGTGAAGATATTGGATGGCATTTTGGAAAGCCAGTATCTGGAAATCGGAATAACATTAAATGCAAACTTTGTCACAAAGTAATAAAAGGTGGCATTACTAGACTGAAGCAACATCTAGCACACATGAAAGGACAAGTCGCAGGTTGTACTAGAGTGAATACTATGGTGAGGGAAAATATGATGAAACTCTTACTTGATGGGAAAGTAAAGAAAAATGATTCTAAAAAAAGAAAAGAAGAATTTGAAGCACGTCTGAGAGGAGAAAATGAAGAAGACATAGATGATCTTCTTGATGATCAAATAAGACTTGCTACACAAGAAAGCATTAAATCACACCATGCATGGGAACATAGGCAACGATTCAGACGGGAAACAGGAGGGCATGGAAATCTCTATGAAGAAGGTGGAAGCTCGCGTGCGAGTGTTAGTGGAGTTGAAAGGCCAGAAGATATTGCTTTTTCTTTGAGATCTACTGACATTGACCTTATGAGGAGCAAAAGTAGTAAGCAACCAAGAATTGATAAGGGCTTCCTGAAATCAATGAAGAAGAAGCTTGGAGAAGCGGTAAGCAAATTTTTAATTTATGAGCGATTACCTATGAATTTAGCCAAGTCTCCTTGGTTGCACAATTTGATTTATATTGCTTCTGAGGTGGGAAAAGCTCCATGCCCAACTCCTTATGAAGTCTCAGATATATACTTAGAGAATGAATACCAAAGCATGTTGAAATGGGTTGATAGTATGAAAAAAGTTTTTCAACATAGAGGGGTAACAATAATGTGCGATGGTTGGACAGACAGTATCAATCATACTCACATTATGAATTTTTTGGTGTATTGTTATAAAGGAACAATTTTTTGGAAATCCGTTGATGCATCCGGTGTTGATAGTAGAAATACTGACTACTATTTCAAATTATTGGATGATGTTGTGGAAGAAGTGGGTGAAGAATTTGTTGTTCATGTTGTCACTGATAATGAGGCAGCATTAAAAGCAGCCGGGCATAAACTAATGGAGAAGAGACCACATTTGTACTGGTCTTCTTGTGCAGCTCATTGTTTGGATCTTTGCTTGGAGGATATAGGAAAAAAGAAAAATGTAGAAAAGTTGTTGGGTGATGCAAGAATCGTGACAACCTTCATCTATAACCACATATATATTGTCAATCTCATGAAAAAATATACTGGAAATAGAGAAATTATCCGTCCCGCTGTTACCCGGTTTGCAACACAATTCCTACAACTTCAAGCAATTGTGAAGCAAAAACAAGGTTTGGAAAAAATGTTCAAATCTGAAGAGTTTGCGAAAACAAAATTTGCTAAAGACAAGAAAGGACTGGGATATGAAGCAAAGAAAATTGTTTTGAATAAGGAATTTTGGAGTAAGGCTAGAGATATATTGAAAGTGTTTGAGCCTCTTGTCAAAGTTTTGAGGTTGGTCGATGGTGACGAGAAACCAACAATGGGATTTTTATATGAAGCAATTGATCGCGCTAAACAAGCAATTCAACAAAACTCTCGTTATCATTCCACCTATAATGAGATAATTGACAAGCGTTGGAGATACATGCATTCTGATCTTCATTCTGCAGGTATGTCAATTTATTTTATAATTATAACTTCATCATGTAATTTTAAATTTATAACATCATGATAGTATTCTCAATAAATAATTTTTTTAGGCTATTTTCTTAATCCACAATTTCAATATGGAGTTGAGCATGGAGCCGATGTTTATAAAGAAACATTTGAAGGAACAACTAGAGTTATCAGCAGAATAGAAAGAAACATGGAGGATCAAATCAAAGCCATAAACCAAGTTAGTAATGAATATTTATATTTTAATCTTGTAAATAACTTATCATCAAAACATGTTTACGTATTGATATATGTTGTTATGAACTTATGTTACCTAGTTGATGCTATATAAAGAAAAGGGTGAAACATTTGGTACGCCTCTCGCCCAAAACTCTTGGTCTAAGATAAAAACAGGTAAAAAAACTATTTTTTTTTTTGTAAGTGTGTCTGTTTAACTTGATTTCTTAATATGGCTAATAATTGATTTAATTTTGTTTCTCCATTACAAAGTTGAATGGTGGGAGGTCTATGGTTCATGTGCTCCTGAACTTCAACGTGTAGCTATGAAAGTTGTCAGTCAAACAACTTCTGCCACAAATTGTGAGAGGAATTGGAGTACATTTAGTTATATCCACACAAAAGTAAGGAATAGACTCAAGTATAAAAAGTTGCAAAAGCTTGTCTTCGTACACTACAACATGAAGTTGAAAATGAGGTATCAAAAGAGAAATAGTCAAGAAGAAATTGAAGAAAGTTTTAATCCTATTAATCTTGACTACATATTTCAAGAAGATGATCCATTATCTCCATGGATGGAAGAGAGAGAAGATCCATTATTGGATGGAGTGCAAAATTCTGAATGGTTGCCTATAGTGGATACAGATGATGAAGAGGTTATAGTTCTTGATGATAATGATGGAAATAGTGGCGGTTTAAGTCCACCAAGTGATAATAGTGGTGATGGGGGAGGTAATGAAGAAGCCGGAGAAGGTGATGGTGATGGTAGAGGGTATGAAGAAGAAGTTGATGAGCAAACTCAAAATGATCCATATGGGGAATCACCAAATAATAGACGTTATAGGAGCTTGACTGACATGCCTCCTTCTGATAGTTCACTACCTAGTGGAAGAAGAGAAAGCTCAAAGTCTAGAAAAAAAGGAAAAAGAAAACAAAAGGTTTCACTTGAAGATTCTTCCTCTTCTAGTATTGCACAAAGTTTTGGTGACTTTGGGATTGGTGATTCTTCTCAAAGCAGTCAAATATCTTATCCACCTGTTTATCAGTATCCTTCTTTCAACCCATATAACCAATATGCAAGTGATGAAGCTTCATCATACTCCCAACAATCAATGACTTATGAAGATCCTTATCATCAACAATCAAGTAGTGGAGTTTATGGTTATATCTTTGGGCAAGGAGCTACACAAGATGATAGTCAAAGTGAAAGTAGAGGTTATGATCCTCCGCGTCATTCCACCATGTGGTAGCACGTATCATTAAAACCATTTGTGACTTGGTTTGTATTATGTATTATATATTATATACTATGGAGTTCTTACTTCTTTATGCCATGCTTATATTTGATTAATAATAGAATTTAAAAAGTTTATTATCTACATCATGTTCGTTTCGCAACAATTAATGATCTAATGTCTTAAAAACGAATGAAAGTTTATAAAATAACTATAAATAAAAGATATATAAAGAATTGCAATTATTATAGGATTTTTTTAAATTTTTTGTGTGAATATAAAATTATTTCACGCCGCATCGACCGCAATACGTATCGCAGCGACCGCAATGGCCGCAACCGCAACTGCCGCAACCGCAACCGCAACCGCAATTTGAAACCTTGCTGCTGGTCTTTTAATGTTCGAGATCGATGCCTTGTACTATTATATATTTATATATTGGTTATTAGAATAAGAAGCAAAAAGGGGAACAGATACTAGATTGAGGCATCATATTATTATATATTATTTACTTGTTGATAAAATAAGGAAATTATAAGACAAACTAGAAGCTTCCAACACCAGCTGAAAGTTTAGAAAATAAGAATAAACAAATCAAGAGGTGAAGGAAAAGTCATTAGAGTACCAATGTGAAAGAATATGATTGCGGTGCTGCGTAGTGTTGTGAATCTGTGAGCGATCAAAGAAAACACGGAAAAGAGGAAAGGGATCATCGACGCATGAGGTACCTGCGGATGAGGTACTTAAAGTGAAAGGGAATTGGTGCTCTATCTCTTTGAGAAACTGGAAGCAGAGGGTGAAAGTGATGCTTTCAGATTTTTAGGAGACTCATATCTATGATAGTAGACAAACTAGATTTAATGCATGAATGTAGATAGGTTGGGGTTATATGTTAGTAAGTTAGATGTAATAGAGCTAGTTTAAGTAACGTGGTAAAAAGCTTTATTAAAGTGTATAAATGAAATTTTCTAGATCTAAGGGAAATAGAGAGATTTCATAGTTAAGGATTAACATATTTTAGATGTGGGTAGTCCTTTAAACTTGAGTTAGCGAAGTATAGGAGGAGTTTAAAATATTGAAATATATAATAAAAAGAAATACAAACTAGACTAGTTATCCAAATTTTAATAAGTAGGAGTTGGCAATTGGTTATGTTTTATCCACATTATCTAAAATACTAATTTAACTTTATCGTAATCTAGATTCTGAGAATTCATCTTAGCGGTATCGGTCTTCAACTCTTCTCTAAGTGGCTTAGGAAGTTGGTGAGTAGATAATGGGGACTATCACAAGTCCTACTTTATTTCTTTAAACTTATTTTACGATTATTTGACTAAAGATGCTTTATTTTACTCTTGATCAAAATATCACTTGGAATGATTTGTTGTTTTTCATGTTAGAGGGACATGGTAACAGGATTTTATGGTTTGGTGATTTAAATGTGAGGATCTTGTTGGATTATTTTAACAACATGAAATTTTAGATTGTTATGACTCTCAGATTTCACAAAATGACTTATTATTTGGTACATATTTGAATTGATGCTTTGAAAATTATATTGTGAAAGTATCTATATGTCCTATTCTTTCTTGACATTTTTGTAAGTATGAGTTGATGACTTTTGGATTTTCAACGGCTTTGGGGTATACTTTGTGAGAACTCTACAAGCAAAGGCTGACTTTGACGATTCATATGTAGAACATTAGATAACATATTAATTACATGGCATATTCATTTTTCTGAATTGTAGTTACTATATAGAAAACTATTTTTTAAATTATCATAGTCGTTCCTTAGGTGAGTTAGGAACTATCACGGGAAAAAGATACAACTGATCGAGTTCAGTGGGAATTTTGATGTTTGGAGGGATCTTGGGGGTAGAATTGGATGTGATGAAAATATTATCTTACGTGAATCTTTGATAGACTTCGTCTCTTATTATGCTCACAAGACCGGTATGTAGAATAATCTAATATAGATATTGGGTTGATGATTGAAATTGTGATTCCTAAGAGGAATATTTGTACATAGGGAGATTGATTTTAAGAGTGGTTAGTTTTTCGATGCAATTAGTAAGAAGATGAATTCTGGTATTTGATATTTGATCATTTCAAACATGTTGCGGACAAACTTAGATGAAGGTATAGAGTGGGTTTAGGCCGACACTAATCAATTTTTTTTAAAAAAAAATAAATAAACCTACTTTTCATTTCTACACCTACTCCTACGAGCAATGCCAAATATGTTATGGAAGAAAACCAATATTAGAGAAATTTCAAATTATAATTAATCTTAGGAGATAGTAAAAAGGCCGATATTGTAGTGTCTTTCAGAATATATTACAAGCTTTTACTGATATCAAATTCGTTGTCATCAACAACTAACTAAGCAATGGACAACACCAAAAATATAGAGAATTATTCTTAAGAAAAATCTACAATGAAGTACGAACAGAGACAAGCATTACACAAGTTATGTATAGTAAAGAGTCAAAAACTAGTTTGCCAGATTTGACTTATTTTCTGATGAACTCTTCTCCCTTCTGGATGCTTCCTGCTAACTCTCTCTTTGCTTTTTCCAACCCAATCCTGTTAAAGGAAAAGTTTCAATTTTTCAGGTGCTTATTGCTTCCATCAAATAAATCAAATAATTAATAGTTTGATGAACTGTACAATAATACCTCTCATACTCATTGAGTGGACCCAATTGATATATCTCTTCTGCTCCACCGCGACCAAGACGAACCTTGGTTGCAAAGAAATGAAGTTCTGTGACCTGTAGAAGACATGAGCTTGGTACTGTTAAATGAAATATGAAAGGGAAGATAAAGAACATGCACAAGGTAAAGAAGGATATGGAAATGGGACCTGAGAATCAACATAAGCACACTCCACCACCCCGGCTTCTACTTTCAAGCCACGGAAGCATGCATTAGCAAATTTGGTAGCTGCATATACTATTGCGCGCGCTCAATTGGTAGTGGGAGGTGTGTTTAACTTGCACTTATGCCTCAGGTGCAAGGTTCGATTCCCATGGAAGGCAAAAATTCTACAAGAGGGGTAGAGAAGACCGTGAGGTAATAATGCCGGGGTGGCCAATGCGTTGGACCTGGGCTATTACATATACTATTACCGCGCATAACTTAACAGGTGCGATCATACCAGCACTAATGCACCGGATCCCATCAGAACTCCACAGTTAAGCGTGCTTGGGCGAGAGTAGTACTGGGATGCGTGACCTCTTGGGAAGTTCACGTGTTGCACCTCTTTTTTAAATTTTTTGCGTCAATTTTCTTAGAAAGAGTAAAATAACGGTTTCATACATTTTCTCGACTAGACATGCTATTTTTGTCCTCCTTGAATTTTTCGAATTTTTGGGCCAAGAATCGGAGCAAAGCGAGTAAGTTGACCCAAAACCGATTTTTCTCTACTAGCTCCCGAAAAAGGCATGTATACTATTACCGCGCATAACTTAACAGGTGCGATCATACTAGCACTAATGCACCGGATCCCATCAGAACTCCGCAGTTAAGCGTGCTTGGGCGAGAGTAGTACTGGGATGCGCGACCTCTTGGGAAGTCCTCGTGTTGCACCTCTATTTTAATTTTTTTGCGTCAATTTTCTTAGAAAGAGTAAAATAACGGTTTCATACATTTTCTCAACTAGACATGCTATTTTTGTCCTCCTTGAATTTTTTCGGATTTTTTGGGCCAAGAATCGGAGCAAACCAAGTAAGTTGACCCAAAACCGACTTTTTTCTACTAACGCCCGAAAAAGGCAAGTATACTATTACCGCGCATAACTTAACAGGTGCGATCGTACCAGCACTAATGCACCGGATTCCATCAGAACTCCGCAGTTGAGCGTGCTTGGGCAAGAGTAGTACTGGTATGCGTGACCTCCTGGGATGTCCTCGTGTTGCACCTCTTTTTTTAATTTTTTGCGTCAATTTTCTTAGAAAGAGTAAAATAAAGGTTTCATACATTTTCTCAACTAGACATGCTATTTTTGTCCTCCTTGAATTTTTTCGGATTTTTTGGGCCAAGAATCGGAGCAAACCAAGTAAGTTGACCCAAAACCGATTTTTCTCTACTAGCTCCCGAAAAAGGCATGTATACTATTACAGCGCATAACTTAACAGGTGTGATCATACTAGCACTAATGCACCAGATCCCATCAGAACTCCGCAGTTAAGCGTGCTTGGGCGAGAGTAGTACTGGGATGCGTGACCTCCTGGGAAGTCCTCGTGTTGCACCTCTTTTTTTATTTTTTTGCGTCAGTTTTCTTAGAAAGAGTAAAATAACAGTTTCATACATTTTCTCAACTAGACATGCTATTTTTGTCCTCCTTTTATTTTTTCGGATTTTTTGGGCCAAGTATCGGAGCAAACCAAGTAAGTTGACCCAAAACCGACTTTTTTCTACTAGCGCCCGAAAAAGGCAAGTATACTATTACCGCGCATAACTTAACAGGTGCGATCATACCAGCACTAATGCACAGGATCCCTTCAGAACTCAGCAACCAAGCGTGCTTGGGCAAGAGTAGTACTGGGAGGGGTGACCTCCTGGGAAGTCTTCGTGTTGCACCTCTTTTTTTAGTTTTTTGCGCCAATTTTCTTAGAAAGAGTAAAATAACGGTTTCATACATTTTCTCGACTAGACATGCTATTTTTGTTCTTCTTGAATTTTTTCGGATTTTTTGGGCCACGAATCGGAGCAAACCGAGTTAGTTGACCCAAAACCGATTTTTTTTCTACTTGCGCCCAAAAAAGGCATGCCTACTATTCCCGCGCATAACTTAACAGGTGCGATCATACCAGCACTAATGCACCGGATCCCATCAGAACTCCGCAGCTAAGCGTGCTTGGGCAAGAGTAGTACTGGGATGGGTGACCTCCTGGGAAGTCCTCGTGTTGCACCTCATTCGGTCCTAAAACGCTTACATGTCCTCTGATATTCAAATTGAAGTAAATACTAATTGTTGAAGTCGACTAAAAGATTTGGGATGTTTCATTTTCATTTAAAATCTATATATGTCAAGTAATAATCATATTGGTCTTCTTCTGGGTTACCTTTTTCCATTTAAATTATCAATTTAGATTGTACAATTTGTGTGTCGATTTTAAGGACTTCTGGTATATTTTATACGTAACTAATATGAGAAAACAAATATTTAATTTCATAAATTATTTTTTATCCAAAAAGAAAGACACGAATCCTTGAATTAGACAATGATACTATGGTATCCTTGAGATAGGAAGAACTCATTCAGTAAAAAAAGTATTTTTTATTAGATTCATTCATTCACTTCCATGTGTCAGTTAAAGCCAACTTTTGATCAAGCAGAGTGGACTAAACTACAATCATTCCAAACCTTCATTGCCCTATTAAAAATTACTGTCTTGTTTTTCTTGAAAATTGGCAATTTGATCGCATTGTTTGTGATGTCCATGTGGCACGATTTTCCTACGTCATTCACAAGTCCTAGACAACACTCGTTGCTAACTTTTTGATTTCCAACAAATACACCAAAATATACTTGTTGACCACAATTTGGCATCAATTTGGTTACACATTTACTTAAATATTTTTCATACGATGACGATGGCCTTGGAGCATAATTCAACTCACTAGAAGGACCTTGAGATGGTGGCTGAAGAGTTTCAGAACCAACAGACGTTTTCAATAACAAAGTAAAGCTAATGAAAAAGGTCACAACTATATAAAATTTGTTGAATGATGCCATGGTCTTTTAAAAGATTGTTTTATGTTCGAGGACTTGTAGATGTTGTATCTGAGTCAAATGCTGGATAAAGAAAGTCATATTTAAAGTATAAATATTACAATCTTAACGTTCAAAAGTATTTAATAGATTGTTCTAACTGTTTTAAAACCGCAAAAGCCAATATATGTTTCTTGTTAATATGTAAAATGATTTTCTTATCGAAAGATAAGTTTCTTAACAAAATCTCATTTCCTAACCAAAAAACTTGTGAAATGTTTTTTCCTAATGCAATTTCAATTTTCAGAAGTAACACACACATGAAAACTCGCTAAATTCATATATGGTTTTAAATAACATTAATAGGAACCCATATATTATGTCAGGTTAGGGTTTCCCGCTCGTAGGGATGGTAGCATTTGGAATATATGTAAGACTGATCTCTTTGGGAAGGCGTCAAGGGTAATAGGTAGTGCAAGTAGGAAGGGAGGTCATGGTCCCAAGCTTACTGCTCGTCTTATGCCCTTCTGAACTGTTGGGTGACGGGTCTCCGCCGGAGTTTGGGTAGCATTTATATTATGTAAGACTACCCCATCACTTCGAGTGCATTAAAGGCTAAGAGTATGGTAAACGACGCCTTAAGAGGTATTAGTGAGGTGCGTGTTGGGAACTCACTGAGATTTCTTTGAAATCTCACCCTTTATGTGTTTTGTGGTTTTCAGATAAGCAAGCAGGTCGGGCTATGCATAGAAAAGATATTTCAGTTTTGAATAAAATGTCTCAGCTTATGAGTTTGATTGTAAAATGATACCCTTATTTTCATGAAATTGGTCTTTTTGTGAAGTTATTCTATTGTACTTAAACATACTCAATGTCATGGAAGGATCAATGGATTTTCTTTTGAAAGAATATTATTACAATTTGTATCTAGTAGTTTCTATTTGATGAACTAATAGTCTTTTCAATAGTTCGGGATGTACTTACTTTTATAATATATTTTGTATAAAAAGGAGTGTAAAGATATTTTATGGTTGAGCTTCATATATCCTCATCCAAATATTATATATCTATACTCCCTTGGACTTGCGATTTCTAAAAAGGATTTCGGTTTTAGTATCGAAAAGGATACTTATGAGGGTTTCCGTGAGTCAGATAAGTGTCGATTTTAATTTGCTCGGTCCTAAAACGCTTACACGTCTTCTTATATTCAAATTGAAGTAAATACTAATAATTGAAGTCGACTAAAAGATTTGCGATGTTACATTTTTAATGGAGATCTATATCAGTCAAGTAATAATCATATGGGTTGTCTACTTGGTTACCTTTTTACTTTTAAATTATCAATATAGTTTGTATAATTTGTGTTCCATATCATTTGTTTGTGAACACAAGACTTTGAACAAAAAATTGAGGACTTGTGGTATATTTTATACGTAACTAATATGAGAAAACAATTATTTAATTTCATAAATAATTTTTTATATTAGTTATAATATCAACTTTTATTATAATCATATGTATGATTTAATTTTTATCCAAAAAGAAAGACAAGAATCCTTGAATTTGACAATGATACAATGGTATCCGTGAGATAGGGGAACTCATTCAATAAAAAATGTACTTTTCATTTGATTCATTCATTCACTTCCACGTGTAAGTGAAAGCCAACCTTAGATCAAGCAGAGTGGAATAAACTACAATCATTCCAAACCTTCAGTGCCCTATTCAAAATTACTCTCTTGTTTTTCTTGAAAATTGGCAATTTAACTGCATTGTTTGTGATGTCCATGTGGCACGATTTTCCTACGTCATTCACAAGACCTAGACAACACTCGTTGCTAACTGTTTGATTTCCAACAAATACACCAAAATATACTTGTTGACCACAATTTGGCATCAATTTGGTTACACATTTACTTAAATATTTTTCATACGATGACGATGGCCTTGGAGCATAATTTAACTCACTAGAAGGACCTTGAGATGGTGGCTGAAGAGTTTCAGAACCAACAGACGTTTTCAATAACAAAGTAAAGCTAATGAAAAAGGTCACAACTATATAAAATTTGTTGAATGATGCCATGGTCTTTTAAAAGATTGTTTTATGTTCGAGGACTTGTAGATGTTGTATATGAGTTAAATGCTTGATAAAGAAAGTCATATTTAAAGTATAAATATTACAATCTTAACGTTCAAAAGTATTTAATAGATTGTTCTAACTGTTTTAAAACCGCAAAAGCCAATATATGTTTCTTGTTAATATGTAAAATGATTTTCTTATCGAAAGATAAGTTTCTTATCAAAATCTCATTTCCTAACCAAAAAACTTGTGAAATGTTTTTTCCTAATGCAATTTCAATTTTCAGAAGTAACACACACATGAAAACTCACTAAATTCATATATGGTTTTAAATAACATTAATAGGAAGATTTTCCTGGCATAATTTAAGTAAATATTTGTATAAAATTTTCTTTAGACCTTTTTTTGGGAAAACAATTTAATTAGTTGCGCCCATAATCTCCTGCTCATTCTTTTTTGACTCACAATAGGTCAATTATATTTTGAAAGTGACTATATAAAAGTTAAGTGGGTCCAAATTGAACTATAAAGTGAAAGATACTATAAAATATATCAATAGACAAGTTGTGTGATCAAGCTCAATTGGTGTTTGTATTTGGTGTATAAATGTTTGTTTGTTTTGAAATTGAATGATTTTTAATGACCAATGTGATTGAGTGTTGTTGGGATAGATTGGAAACACTTGGATTGAACTTAAAGACACAAAGTCAGCATTTTTGCACATAGATAGAAAAAATGGTCGTGTTTGAAAAACACTGGCACCCGTGTTTCTTTATATGTAACAGTGAATTTTTGGTAACCTTCCAACTTGTTTCATTCGTAATTTTTGATCTGAATATCTGATTTATGTGTTCTTGGATGCGTTGGAAAGATAACGAAAAGATATACAACTATAAATAAACTATGAACTGTATTTCTAAACACATTCTAAGAAGTCTTCCTGATCTATCCTAACCATCACCCTTGGTGTATAGTGAGTTTTATCTATTTGACGATTTGGTTATCAAAAACTTATGAAATGTCATGGACTATGATGATTATGGTAAAGCAATGGATTGAGGTATATTATGATGGTGGATGTGTTGTGTATGGCTGACTCGAGAGAGAAATACATATGTACATATACGCAAAAACATGATGAAGGAATAATTGAACGAAGCGACGCACTTGGGGGAGGAGTCATGATCCCTGGTCCAAGACTCTTATGTAGGAACCCATATATTATGTCAGGTTAGGGTTTCCCGCTCGTAGGGATGGTAGCATTTGGAATATATGTAAGACTGATCTCTTTGGGAAGGCGTCAAGGGTAATAGGTAGTGCAAGTAGGAAGGGAGGTCATGATCCCAATCTTACTGCTCGCCTTATGCCCTTCTGAAATGTTGGGTGACGGGTCTCCGCCGGAGTTTGGGTAGCATTTATATTATGTAAGACTACGCCATCACTTCGAGTGCATTAAAGGCTAAGAGTATGGTAAACAACGCCTTAAGAGGTATTAGTGAGGTGCGTGTTGGGAACTCACTGAGATTTCTTTGAAATCTCACCCTTTATGTGTTTTGTGGTTTTCAGATAAGCAAGCAGGTCGGGCTATGCATAGAAAAGATATTTCAGTCTCAGCTTATGAGTTTGATTGTAAAATGATACCCTTATTTTCATGAAATTGGTCTTTTTGTGAAGTTATTCTATTGTACTTAAACATACTCAATGTCATGGAAGGATCAATGGATTTTCTTTTGAAAGAATATTATTACAATATGTATCTAGTAGTTTCTATTTGATGAACTAAGAGTCTTTTCAATAGTTCAGCATGTACTTACTTTTATAATATATTTTGTATAAAAAGGAGTGTAAAGATATTTTATGGTTGAGCTTCATATATCCTCATCTAAATATTATATATCTATACTCCCTTGGACTTGCGATTTCTTAAAAGGATTTCGGTTTTAGAATCAAAAAGGATACTTGTGAGGGTTTCCGTGAGTCAGATAGGTGTCGATTTTAATTTGCTCGGTCCTAAAACGCTTACACGTCTTCTTATATTCAAATTGAAGTAAATACTAATCATTGAAGTCGACTAAAAGATTTGGGATGTTACATTTTTAATGGAGATCTATATCAGTCAAGTAATAATCCTATGGGTCGTCTACTTGGTTACCTTTTTCCTTTTAAATTATCAATATAGTTTGTATAATTTGTGTTCCATATCATTTGTTTGTGAACACACGACTTTGAACAAAAAATTGAGGACTTGTGGTATATTTTATACGTAACTAATATGAGAAAACAATTATTTAATTTCATAAATAATTTTTTATATTAGTTATAATATCAACTTTTATTATAATCATATGTATGATTTAATTTTTATCCAAAAAGAAAGACAAGAATCCTTGAATTAGACAATGATACAATGGTATCCGTGAGCTAGGGGAACTCATTCAATAAAAAATGTACTTTTCATTTGATTCATTCATTCACTTCCACGTGTAAGTGAAAGCCAACCGTAGATCAAGCAGAGTGGACTGAACTACAATCCTTCCAAACCTTCAGTGCCCTATTCAAAATTACTCTCTTGTTTTTCTTGAAAATTGGCAATTTAACTGCATTGTTTGTGATGTCCATGTGGCACGATTTTCCTACGTCATTCACAAGACCTAGACAACACTCGTTGCTAACTGTTTGATTTCCAACAAATACACCAAAATATACTTGTTGACCACAATTTGGCATCAATTTTGTTACACATTTACTTAAATATTTTTCATACGATGACGAACGCCTTGGAGCATAATTTAACTCACTAGAAGGACCTTGAGATGGTGGCTGAAGAGTTTTAGAACCAACAGACGTTTTCAATAACAAAGTAAAGCTAATGAAAAAGGTCACAACTATATAAAATTTGTTGAATGATGCCATGGTCTTTTAAAAGATTGTTTTATGTTCGAGGACTTGTAGATGTTGTATATGAGTTAAATGCTGGATAAAGAAAGTCATATTTAAAGTATAAATATTACAATCTTAACGTTCAAAAGTATTTAATAGACTGTTCTAACTGTTTTAAAACCGCAAAAGCCAATATATGTTTCTTGTTAATATGTAAAATGATTTTCTTATCGAAAGATAAGTTTCTTATCAAAATCTCATTTCCTAACCAAAAAACTTGTGAAATGTTTTTTCCTAATGCAATTTCAATTTTCAGAAGTAACACACACATGAAAACTCACTAAATTCATATATGGTTTTAAATAACATTAATAGGAAGATTTTCCTGGCATAATTTAAGTAAATATTTGTATAAAATTTTCTTTAGACCTTTTTTTGGGAAAACAATTTAATTAGTTGCGCCCATAATCTCCTGCTCATTCTTTTTTGACTCACAATAGGTCAATTATATTTTGAAAGTGACTATATAAAAGTTAAGTGGGTCCAAATTGAACTATAAAGTGAAAGATACTATAAAATATATCAAAAGACAAGTTGTGTGATCAAGCTCAATTGGTGTTTGAATTTGGTGTATAAATGTTTGTTTGTTTTGAAATTGAATGATTTTTAATGACCAATGTGATTGAGTGTTGTTGGGATAGATTGGAAACACTTGGATTGAACTTAAAGACACAAAGTCAGCATTTTTGCACATAGATAGAAAAAATGGTCGTGTTTGAAAAACACTGGCACCCGTGTTTCTTTATATGTAACAGTGAATTTTTGGTAACCTTCCAACTTGTTTCATTTGTAATTTTTGATCTGAATCTCTGATTTATGTGTTCTTGGATGCGTTGGAAAGATAACGAAAAGATATACAACTATAAATAAACTATGAACTGTATTTCTAAACACATTCTAAGAAGTCTTCCTGATCTATCCTAACCATCACCCTTGGTGTATAGTGAGTTTTATCTATTTGACGATTTGGTTATCAAAAACTTATGAAATGTCATGGACTATGATGATTATGGTAAAGCAATGGATTGAGGTATATTATGATGGTGGATGTGTTGTGTATGGCTGACTCGAGAGAGAAATACATATGTACATATACGCAAAAACATGATGAAGGAATAATTGAACGAAGCGACGCACTTGGGGGAGGAGTCATGATCCCTGGTCCAAGACTCTTATGTAGGAACCCATATATTATGTCAGGTTAGGGTTTCCCGCTCGTAGGGATGGTAGCATTTGGAATATATGTAAGACTGATCTCTTTGGGAAGGCGTCAAGGGTAATAGGTAATGCAAGTAGGAAGGGAGGTCATGATCCCAATCTTACTGCTCGCCTTATGCCCTTCTGAAATGTTGGGTGACGGGTCTCCGCCGGAGTTTGGGTAGCATTTATATTATGTAAGACTACGCCATCACTTCGAGTGCATTAAAGGCTAAGAGTATGGTAAACAACGCCTTAAGAGGTATTAGTGAGGTGCGTGTGGGGAACTCACTGAGATTTCTTTGAAATCTCACCCTTTATGTGTTTTGTGGTTTTCAGATAAGCAAGCAGGTCGGGCTATGCATAGAAAAGATATTTCAGTTTTGAATAAAATGTCTCAGCTTATGAGTTTGATTGTAAAATGATACCCTTATTTTCATGAAATTGGTCTTTTTGTGAAGTTATTCTATTGTACTTAAACATACTCAAAGTCATGGAAGGATCAATGGATTTTCTTTTGAAAGAATATTATTACAATATGTATCTAGTAGTTTCTATTTGATGAACTAAGAGTCTTTTCAATAGTTCAGCATGTACTTACTTTTATAATATAATTTGTATAAAAAGGAGTGTAAAGATATTTTATGGTTGAGCTTCATATATCCTCATCTAAATATTATATATCTATACTCCCTTGGACTTGCGATTTCTTAAAAGGATTTCGGTTTTAGAATCGAAAAGGATACTTGTGAGGGTTTCCGTGAGTCAGATAAGTGTCGATTTTAATTTGCTCGGTCCTAAAACGCTTACACGTCTTCTTATATTCAAATTGAAGTAAATACTAATCATTGAAGTCGACTAAAAGATTTGGGATGTTACATTTTTAATGGAGATCTATATCAGTCAAGTAATAATCATATGGGTCGTCTACTTGGTTACCTTTTTCCTTTTAAATTATCAATATAGTTTGTATAATTTGTGTTCCATATCATTTGTTTGTGAACACACGACTTCGAACAAAAAATTGAGGACTTGTGGTATATTTTATACGTAACTAATATGAGAAAACAATTATTTAATTTCATAAATAATTTTTTATATTTGTTATAATATCAACTTTTATTATAATCATATGTATGATTTAATTTTTATCCAAAAAGAAAGACAAGAATCCTTGAATTAGACAATGATACAATGGTATCCGTGAGCTAGGGGAACTCATTCAATAAAAAATGTACTTTTCATTTGATTCATTCATTCACTTCCACGTGTAAGTGAAAGCCAACCTTAGATCAAGCAGAGTGGACTGAACTACAATCCTTCCAAACCTTCAGTGCCCTATTCAAAATTACTCTCTTGTTTTTCTTGAAAATTGGCAATTTAACTGCATTGTTTGTGATGTCCATGTGGCACGATTTTCCTTCGTCATTCACAAGACCTAGACAACACTCGTTGCTAACTGTTTGATTTCCAACAAATACACCAAAATATACTTGTTGACCACAATTTGGCATCAATTTGGTTACACATTTACTTAAATATTTTTCATACGATGACGATGGCCTTGGAGCATAATTTAACTCACTAAAAGGACCTTGAGATGGTGGCTGAAGAGTTTCAGAACCAACAGACGTTTTCAATAACAAAGTAAAGCTAATGAAAAAGGTCACAACTATATAAAACTTGTTGAATGATGCCATGGTCTTTTAAAAGATTGTTTTATGTTCGAGGACTTGTAGATGTTGTATATGAGTTAAATGCTGGATAAAGAAAGTCATATTTAAAGTTTAAATATTACAATCTTAACGTTCAAAAGTATTTAATAGATTGTTCTAACTGTTTTAAAACCGCAAAAGCCAATATATGTTTCTTGTTAATATGTAAAATGATTTTCTTATCGAAAGATAAGTTTCTTATCAAAATCTCATTTCCTAACCAAAAAACTTGTGAAATGTTTTTTCCTAATGCAATTTCAATTTTCAGAAGTAACACACACATGAAAACTCACTAAATTCATATATGGTTTTAACTAACATTAATAGGAAGATTTTCCTGGCATAATTTAAGTAAATATTTGTATAAAATTTTCTTTAGACCCTTTTTTGGGAAAACAATTTAATTAGTTGCGCCCATAATCTCTTGCTCATTCTTTTTTGACTCACAATAGGTCAATTATATTTTGAAAGTGACTATATAAAAGTTAAGTGGGTCCAAATTGAACTATAAAGTGAAAGATACTATAAAATATATCAAAAGACAAGTTGTGTGATCAAGCTCAATTGGTGTTTGAATTTGGTGTATAAATGTTTGTTTGTTTTGAAATTGAATGATTTTTAATGACCAATGTGATTGAGTGTTGTTGGGATAGATTGGAAACACTTGGAATGAAGTTAAAGACACAAAGTCAGCATTTTTGCACATAGAGAGAAAAAATGGTCGTGTTTGAAAAACACTGGCACCCGTGTTTCTTTATATGTAACAGTGAATTTTTGGTAACCTTCCAACTTGTTTCATTCGTAATTTTTGATCTGAATCTCTGATTTATGTGTTCTTGGATGCGTTGGAAAGATAACGAAAAGATATACAACTATAAATAAACTATGAACTGTATTTCCAAACACATTTTAAGAAGTCTTCTTGATCTATCCTAACCATCACCCTTGGTGTATAGTGAGTTTTATCTATTTGACTATTTGGTTATCAAAAACTTATGAAATGTCATGGACTATGATGATTATGGTAAAGCAATGGATTGAGGTATATTATGATGGTGGATGTGTTGTGTATGGCTGACTCGAGAGAGAAATACATATGTACATATACGCAAAAACATGATGAAGGAATAATTGAACGAAGCGACGCACTTGGGGGAGGAGTCATGATCCCTGGTCCAAGACTCTTATGTAGGAACCCATATATTATGTCAGGTTAGGGTTTCCCGCTCGTAGGGATGGTAGCATTTGGAATATATGTAAGACTGATCTCTTTGGGAAGGCGTCAAGCGTAATAGGTAGTGCAAGTTGGAAGGGAGGTCATGATCCCAATCTTACTGCTCGCCTTATGCCCTTCTGAACTGTTGGGTGGCGGGTCTCCGCCGGAGTTTGGGTAGCATTTATATTATGTAAGACTACGCCATCACTTCGAGTGCATTAAAGGCTAAGAGTATGGTAAACAACGCCTTAAGAGGAATTAGTGAGGTGCGTGTTGGGAACTCACTGAGATTTCTTAGAAATCTCACCCTTTATGTGTTTTGTGGTTTTCAGATAAGCAGGCAAGTCGGGCTATGCGTAGAAAAGATATTTCAGTTTTGGATAAAATGTCTCAGCTTATGAGTTTGATTGTAAAATGATACCCTTATTTTCATGAAATTGGTCTTTTTGTGAAGTTATTCTATTGTACTTAAACATACTCAAAGTCATGGAAGGATCAATGGATTTTCTTTTGAAAGAATATTATTACAATATGTATCTAGTAGTTTCTATTTGATGAACTAAGAGTCTTTTCAATAGTTCAGCATGTACTTACTTTTATAATATATTTTGTATAAAAAGGAGTGTAAAGATATTTTATGGTTGAGCTTCATATATCCTCATCTAAATATTATATATCTATACTCCCTTGGACTTGCGATTTCTTAAAAGGATTTCGGTTTTAGAATCGAAAAGGATACTTGTGAGGGTTTCCGTGAGTCAGATAAGTGTCGATTTTAATTTGCTCGGTCCTAAAACGCTTACACGTCTTCTTATATTCAAATTGAAGTAAATACTAATCATTGAAGTCGACTAAAAGATTTGGGATGTTACATTTTTAATGGAGATCTATATCAGTCAAGTAATAATCATATGGGTCGTCTACTTGGTTACCTTTTTCCTTTTAAATTATCAATATAGTTTGTATAATTTGTGTTCCATATCATTTGTTTGTGAACACACGACTTTGAACAAAAAATTGAGGACTTGTGGTATATTTTATACGTAACTAATATGAGAAAACAATTATTTAATTTCATAAATAATTTTTTATATTAGTTATAATATCAACTTTTATTATAATCATATGTATGATTTAATTTTTATCCAGAAAGAAAGACAAGAATCCTTGAATTAGACAATGATACAATGGTATCCGTGAGCTAGGGGAACTCATTCAATTAAATACGTACTTTTCATTTGATTCATTCATTCACTTCCACGTGTAAGTGAAAGCCAACCTTAGATCAAGCAGAGTGGACTGAACTACAATCCTTCCAAACCTTCAGTGCCCTATTCAAAATTACTCTCTTGTTTTTCTTGAAAATTGGCAATTTAACTGCATTGTTTGTGATGTCCATGTGGCACGATTTTCCTACGTCATTCACAAGACCTAGACAACACTCGTTGCTAACTGTTTGATTTCCAACAAATACACCAAAATATACTTGTTGACCACAATTTGGCATCAATTTGGTTACACATTTACTTAAATATTTTTCATACGATGACGATGGCCTTGGAGCATAATTTAACTCACTAGAAGGACCTTGAGATGGTGGCTGAAGAGTTTCAGAACCAACAGACGTTTTCAATAACAAAGTAAAGCTAATGAAAAAGGTCACAACTATATAAAATTTGTTGAATGATGCCGTGGTCTTTTAAAAGATTGTTTTATGTTCGAGGACTTGTAGATGTTGTATATGAGTTAAATGCTAGATAAAGAAAGTCATATTTAAAGTATAAATATTACAATCTTAACGTTCAAAAGTATTTAATAGATTGTTCTAACTGTTTTAAAACCGCAAAAGCCAATATATGTTTCTTGTTAATATGTAAAATGATTTTCTTATCGAAAGATAAGTTTCTTATCAAAATCTCATTTCCTAACCAAAAAACTTGTGAAATGTTTTTTCCTAATGCAATTTCAATTTTCAGAAGTAACACACACATGAAAACTCACTAAATTCATATATGGTTTTAAATAACATTAATAGGAAGATTTTCCTGGCATAATTTAAGTAAATATTTGTATAAAATTTTCTTTAGACCTTTTTTTGGGAAAACAATTTAATTAGTTGCGCCCATAATCTCCTGCTCATTCTTTTTTGACTCACAATAGGTCAATTATATTTTGAAAGTGACTATATAAAAGTTAAGTGGGCCCAAATTGAACTATAAACTGAAAGATACTATAAAATATATCAAAAGACAAGTTGTGTGATCAAGCTCAATTGGTGTTTGAATTTGGTGTATAAATGTTTGTTTGTTTTGAAATTGAATGATTTTTAATGACCAATGTGATTGAGTGTTGTTGGGATAGATTGGAAACACTTGGATTGAAGTTAAAGACACAAAGTCAGCATTTTTGCACATAGATAGAAAAAATGGTCGTGTTTGAAAAACACTGGCACCCGTGTTTCTTTATATGTAACAGTGAATTTTTGGTAACCTTCCAACTTGTTTCATTCGTAATTTTTGATCTGAATCTCTGATTTATGTGTTCTTGGATGCGTTGGAAAGATAACGAAAAGATATACAACTATAAATAAACTATGAACTGTATTTCTAAACACATTCTAAGAAGTCTTCTTGATCTATCCAAACCATCACCCTTGGTGTATAGTGAGTTTTATCTATTTGACGATTTGGTTATCAAAAACTTATGAAATGTCATGGACAATGATGATTATGGTAAAGCAATGGATTGAGGTATATTATGATGGTGGATGTGTTCTGTATGGCTGACTCGAGAGAGAAATACATATGTACATATACGCAAAAACATGATGAAGGAATAATTGAACGAAGCGACGCACTTGGGGGAGGAGTCATGATCCCTGGTCCAAGACTCTTATGTAGGAACCCATATATTATGTCAGGTTAGGGTTTCCCGCTCGTAGGGACGGTAGCATTTGGAATATATGTAAGACTGATCTCTTTGGGAAGGCGTCAAGGGTAATAGGTAGTGTAAGTAGGAAGGGAGGTCATGATCCCAATCTTACTGCTCGCCTTATGCCCTTCTGAACAGTTGGGTGACGGGTCTCCGCCGGAGTTTGGGTAGCATTTATATTATGTAAGACTACGTCATCACTTCGAGTGCATTAAAGGCTAAGAGTATGGTAAACAACGCCTTAAGAGGTATTAGTGAGGTGCGTGTTGGGAACTCACTCAGATTTCTTTGAAATCTCACCCTTTATGTGTTTTGTTGTTTTCAGATAAGCAAGCAGGTCGGGCTATGCATAGAAAAGATATTTTAGTTTTGAATAAAATGTCTCAGCTTATGAGTTTGATTGTAAAATGATACCCTTATTGTAACACCCCGATATTTATATTGACCAAAAATACCCAGGTGCACATTAGTAACACATCAGAGATATATTTCCTGCTTAGACACTGAATATCACTATAAATTTTTCGCTGAATAAAACCCAAACAGTCTTATTTACAACAAGACAATATGGTTCTCAGACCATATATCATCAGCAATTATGGTATTCAGTATCATACAAGAAAGCAGAAGAAAGATATACATTAAATACATAATGTTTTAGTATACCGACAACAAAAGGGAAATAAGCTTAAACATAAAGCTAGGCTATCAGCATCCAGTCTGAGCTCAACCTACTCGTGCCTCTTGGATATCCGCTGTCCCTGTGTCTCTGTAAAACAACAACATTTAAACAATGAGATACAATCTCAGTGAGTTCTACCGAGACCCCTACTAACACTCTCGGTTCATTTATTAGCGCTTTTATAGATTAACACGACACCGACTGCAAAACATTGCTACTCCCGGTATGTCGCAAAATAAACAAAGTACGGCACCGACTGCAGAACATTGCTAATCCCGGTGTATCGTACAACAAACACAGTGCGGCACCGACTGCAGAACATTGCTAATCCCGGTGTATCGCACAATAAACAAAGTACGGCACCGACTGCAGAACATTGCTAATCCCGGTGTATCGTACAATAATCTTTAACATAACACCGACTGCGGAACATCGCTAATCCCGGTGAACCCCCCTACCAATAGTACATTCTCCTATTGGCATGGAGCCTAGGTTGGGGGAGCATGACTGCCCCGCCTAGTATGTCAAAACATGGGTCGTCACCCAACTCGATATAATATATATATCTACAATCATATGAACATTTAGTTCATTAAATTTTACTTTACCACACAGGACTCATAGTCCATTTGTTATCAATAAAACGTATCCGCACACGTGTACTATTATTCGGTTTTTCGAAACGATTTCAACTTCAAAAGTATATTATAAAACTCTTTTGAAACATACTCAAAATCATGGCGTCATAAGCCTAATATCATTATATAAGGGTTAGGAAAGGATTAGGAGAGGATTGGAATCGAAACGGAATCATTTTGGGCACTTTGAAAATTTTGGACAGAACAAGGCGCACGGGTCGTGCCCCTGGACGCACGGGTCGTGCTCATTTGACAGCATTGCAAAAATGGCCTGTTTTATGAAAAATTGCTTTCCGATTGATCCCGATACTCGTTCCGCTCAATTCCGATTCTCGTTCCGATCGAAAACAGACCAAACAACCAACAAAATAGACCCAACTAAAATCACACAATCAATCAACCCAATCAAAAACTCAATCAAAACGGATTTTATCAAAAACGACATATTTTCCAATTAACGGTTTTAAATCAAAATTTCTCGAATCAAATCACCCAAAAATTCCATTTTAACGCGACGCAACCCGAGACTCGCTCCGAACGATTCCTAATCCGAAACAGACAATATCCAGAAATATTCCAGTCCAGCGAAAGCGGTAAAACAGTTAAATTAATTAATTCGAAACAGAAAATCCTAAACGTGAGTAGAACTCACCCTTGAAGCGTGTGCCGACACCGAGACTTCGCCAAATCACCGAGACTTTCCGCGACACCGCTTTTCTGACCAAACCGCACGAACGTTCCCCGAATCAACTACACGCTCCGGCGACGTCCGCAACCGCTCCCAAAGTTTCCCACTCGACTTCGAGGCATCCTTTTGACCGAATTACCGAATTCCCCGAAATTCTCCACGGACACTATTCATCATCCCTAACCTCCAAAAGTTACTATTCACCAAAAACCCAAATTTGAACCCTAACCTTCAATTCTTCAAAAACTCCAAATCGAACTTCAATATTCGCGTATTCGACCTTGAGCTCGCTCCTCACCACCATTCTAGGCTTTCCTTTGAGCTTGAACCATAAAACCTCCATTTTTCCTCTCAAATTCGAAAATGGCAAAGTGAGAGAGAGTGAGTTGATGATGAAAATCTTGGTACCAAAACGAAGAGGAAGTAGCGCTGAACATTTTTCGTGTTGGACGGAAGTCGTTTTGATGAGCGCAAATCCTCCCCTTTTCCCCTTCTTCTTCCTCACCCTTTCTTCTTTCTTCTCTTTTCTTCTTTCTTTTTCTCTCTGTCTCTCGCTGTTCTTTCCTTCTCTTTCTTTTAATTCCTTTTCTTTTTTCTTTTTAACACACACACACACGTACACATATATATATTTATTTAATATATAATTTGTAACGCGGTCAAATTACCATATTGATCGAAATCTCCTATTTCGATTCCAAAACTTCCTTGGTCCGTATTATCCGGTTAACGACTCGATGACAACAATTAAATAATTTTAGCACTCGATAAATTTACCAGTTAAGTACTAAATTGGTTTAATTGGGTTAACACCCAAATAATTCTATTAATTATTTTGCGGATGTTACATTCTCCCCAACTTAAAAGAATTTTGTCCTCAAAATTTCGTCAAGTCTTTCATCTGACTTACCGAGAGTTGACATTCTCAGAAAGGTCAAAATTTGCTGGAACACAATCTCGAACTAACGAAATGAGCGTAGGAACTCTTCCCTAGTGGGCACATCAATCTCCAAGTATGATCCACTACCACCTTGATACGAACTCTCTGGTCACGCATCTACACGAGAAACTCATCATTCGCCTACATAGGCCCGGCACCGCATTCGAAAACACTTCCGAAGCTTCATTCCTCACTTGCTCCCCAACTTGATTAATCCAAATCAAAGTACTCCTCGGTAGATGTAAAAACAAACACGATTTCCTTGAAAGGTGTAAACACTTTCTCAACAAATCTTCTAATATCCTTAACGGTTCTCGTACATACCGACAATGTGACGAAAAAGTCACTTGTCAAACTTCTTGACTCGCCCCCAAGATTTCGAGATAATACTTCTCGAAGGAAGATGAAGTGAGGATTTACCAGAAACGTTTATCTTAAACGTAGAAATAAACCACGGGGACATCAAGTAAATTGAACGTAATGAAAATCACCTCAGTTGTTCTCCAAACAACTATCAAACAGAACTCAGAGCTCCTTTCCGAATTAGTCAATAGCGTTGAGAGCTTCCCCTCAACCTAAGTAATCCTCCTAGGATTTTCCTCCTCAATCATATTTTATTAGCCTCTTAATTCGTTTCCCCAAATTAACTTTAGCATGCGGGTTTTCACAAAAACGATTTTTCAAAACTATTACACCGCACGCCAAGCTTCACTTCGGAAATTTCAGTCACCTACAAGTAGATCCATCAATTAATCCTTTGATGGTTATTCGCAACGTGACAACAATCAGCAGTTACTTCATTTACATATCCGTATTCACGTTCGACTTGTCAAACGGAATTTCGTAATACTATCTCATCATCGGCCGCACAGATTCTACCGTTGAAACAATTGACTCCATCACTATCCATGGTAAAATCTGGAAATACCTTTTTTGATTGTAGCTTCACATCAACTTCCTATGCTAAGCGTATAGAATCCCTTAGGGAACTAGAGATCCTCATATGGCTCAACACTAACCGGATTCTCCTTGATCTTGAATTCAGATTTAAGTCTCTATCAGACTCTAATAATTCCATCTAATGCATCATAATACTGCCGTGTGTAGCGATTTCCTATTACTCGCATCAGCTACAACATTGGAATTTCCTGGATGATACTTCAACCCGAAGTCATAATCCTTCAGAAATTCTACACACTCCTCTGCCTGCTATTCAGTTCTTTCTGATCAAACAGATACCTTAAACTCTTGTGACCACTAGAGACTTCGAAACGAGACCCATATAGGTAACGTCTCCAAATCTTCAGTGCATACACAATAGCTATTAACTCCAATTCATGAGTCGGATACATCCTCTCATGAGACCTTAATTGCCTGGACGCATAAGCTATCACTGGTTGATTTTGCATCAGAATACATCCTAAACCCTTCCCTGAAGCGTCATCGAAAATTTGAAATTCCAATGACGGATCCGGAAGAATCAGGAATGGAGCAGAAGTCAACCAAACCTTCAATTCTTGAAAACATTCTTCACAATCGGCATCCCACGTAAACGGATGACCCTTACGAGTTAACCGAGTAAGTGGACAACTAACTGTGAGAACCCTTTAACGAACCTCTTACAGTAACCGGCTAGATCCAGAAACTTTTGATCTCTGCGACTGACGTCGGTCACTCCCATTCAACACCGCTTCCTTCTCACTGGGACCTACAGAAACTCCCGACTTGGGGAATCACATGTACCAAAGACTTTACCTCTGACACCCAAAAATCACACTTCGAAGGTTTCAAGTACAACTTATTTTCTCGGAGCACTTTCAGAACAATGCGGAGATGTTGGACATGCTCCTCAATGGTCTTAGAGTACACCAAGATATCATCAATGAAAACCACAACGAACTGATCCAGATAAGCGTGGAACACTCGGTTCATGTAATCCATGAATACCGCTGGAGCATTAGTCAAACCGAAGGGCATCACTACGAACACATAATGTCCATACTTAGTACGGAAAGTTGTCTTCGGAATATCTAAGGCTCTAACTTTTAATTGATGATAACCTGACATCAGATCAATTTTTGAAGACACCACGGCACCTCGAAGTTGATCCAGCAATTCATGTATCCTTGGCAAAGGATATTTGTTCTTGATTGTCACTTTGTTGAGTAGTCGGTAATCAATACACAGTCTCATGCTACCATTTTTCCTTTCGACTAACCACACCAGAGCACTCCTTAGAGAAGCACTCGGTCGAAGGAATTTCCTTAACGTCGACTCTTCAAGTTGAGACTCCATTTCCTTGAATTCTAAAGGAACATTCAATAAGAAACAATAGATATTGATCCCGTAACAGGAACCAATTCTACCGTAAACTCTACCTCTCGCTCAGGAGATTCAGAAGAAACTTCATCGTGAAAACATCCAGAAAGTCATTCACAATCTGAATGTTCGCCAAATCCAAACTAGTTTCAGTGGATGCAGATAACATACTAACATGTCATTCCGCACCTTGGAATGAAAATTGACCGTCTAAGGTGAACTAGGTAACCGCTTCAGAATTTGTCTTAGACAATTCAACTGATTCTGTAGCGAAGCTGTTAGTTGATTAACATAGTCGATTGCAACATGATTTACAGTCATCCAATTCATACCCAAAATGGTGTCCACACTTCTCGTAGGCAAACAATAAATTCTACCACGAAATTTCTGCCTCCTATGACAAGTAGACAATTCTATACCAAGATTATGTCTGGACACGACCCTTAGCAGCAGTTAAGACAGTTATCGGCTCGGATAGCGGAGACAATGCTAATCCAAACCGATCTACACATGCTTGTGCTATAAAACAATGGGTTGCACCCGAATCGTATAATACACTGACGGAGTGATTGAAAACTGATCTCTTACCCCTCAGTAATTTGTCTGCTATTGTAACTGTCTGAGCATCCAGAGTGCTGACTCGTCCTTGCCTTCGAGCTGCTCGTGATTCCTTGGAACTCTTTCTTGCAGGGCACTTTTTACCATAGCGACCCTCTTCATTATAATAATAGCATCGATTAGATCTTTGCTCACATCCACCACTGTGACGCTTTCCACGCTTAGAACATCTTCTGACCTTTGAAGAATCAGAAAATTGCACCTGCTTTTCCTTGGATGAAATTATCTTAGGACTTTGCATTCGGAGTTGATAATTCAACTACCTTCCTTCTTTTCCCATACTCCTTATGAGATCATCCTCGGCGACAAGGGCTGATTGCACTAAGGCAACATAATTGGTAATAGTATAAGAACTGAGACCCTAAGTCATGAAAGCACTTATGCCCCTCTTATACATCTGCATTCTCCATTCGTCATCTGAAGCTTACTTTACCACTTGGTAAGACTGAGACAACTTCTCAAACTTAGCGGTGTATTCTTCCACCGTCATGTCACCTTTTCTGAGGATGCACCGGTTGAAGATTCCGATTGTGGTCGAGGATTGCATCTTGATCATCCAGTCATAATTCCGCTTATGATGCACTAAGTATTAAGTTGATCAGGCTCAATGTCTCTTAGCATCACAAGTGTAATTACAAAAAGGACTAACAAGGAATCGACTCAACCCTAAACTAAGTCCGACTAGGTCGAACTGCTCTGATACCAACTGTAACACCCCGATATTTATATTGACCAAAAATACCCAGGTGCACATTAGTAACACATCAGAGATATATTTCCTGCTTAGACACTGAATATCACTATAAATTTTTCGCTGAATAAAACCCAAACAGTCTTATTTACAACAAGACAATATGGTTCTCAGACCATATATCATCAGCAATTATGGTATTCAGTATCATACAAGAAAGCGGAAGAAAGATATACATTAAATACATAATGTTTTAGTATACAGACAACAAAAGGGAAATAAGCTTAAACATAAAGCTAGGCTATCAGCATCCAGTCTGAGCTCAACCTACCCGTGCCTCTTGGATATCCGCTGTCCCTGTGTCTCTGTAAAACAACAACATTTAAACAATGAGATACAATCTCAGTGAGTTCTACCGAGACCCCTACTAACACTCTCGGTTCATTTATTAGCGCTTTTATAGATTAACACGACACCGACTGCAAAACATTGCTACTCCCGGTATGTCGCAAAATAAACAAAGTACGGCACCGACTGCAGAACATTGCTAATCCCGGTGTATCGTACAACAAACACAGTGCGGCACCGACTGCAGAACATTGCTAATCCCGGTGTATCGCACAATAAACAAAGTACGGCACCGACTGCAGAACATTGCTAATCCCGGTGTATCGTACAATAATCTTTAACATAACACCGACTGCGGAACATCGCTAATCCCGGTGAACCCCCCTACCAATAGTACATTCTCCTATTGGCATGGAGCCTAGGTTGGGGGAGCATGACTGCCCCGCCTAGTATGTCAAAACATGGGTCGTCACCCAACTCGATATAATATATATATCTACAATCATATGAACATTTAGTTCATTAAATTTTACTTTACCACACAGGACTCATAGTCCATTTGTTATCAATAAAACGTATCCGCACACGTGTACTATTATTCGGTTTTTCGAAACGATTTCAACTTCAAAAGTATATTATAAAACTCTTTTGAAACATACTCAAAATCATGGCGTCATAAGCCTAATATCATTATATAAGGGTTAGGAAAGGATTAGGAGAGGATTGGAATCGAAACGGAATCATTTTGGGCACTTTGAAAATTTTGGACAGAACAAGGCGCACGGGTCGTGCCCCTGGACGCACGGGTCGTGCTCATTTGACAGCATTGCAAAAATGGCCTGTTTTATGAAAAATTGCTTTCCGATTGATCCCGATACTCGTTCCGCTCAATTCCGATTCTTGTTCCGATCGAAAACAGACCAAACAACCAACAAAATAGACCCAACTAAAATCACACAATCAATCAACCCAATCAAAAACTCAATCAAAAGGGATTTTATCAAAAACGACATATTTTCCAATTAACGGTTTTAAATCAAAATTTCTCGAATCAAATCACCCAAAAATTCCATTTTAACGCGACGCAACCCGAGACTCGCTCCGAACGATTCCTAATCCGAAACAGACAATATCCAGAAATATTCCAGTCCAGCGAAAGCGGTAAAACAGTTAAATTAATTAATTCGAAACAGAAAATCCTAAACGTGAGTAGAACTCACCCTTGAAGCGTGTGCCGACACCGAGACTTCGCCAAATCACCGAGACTTTCCGCGACACCGCTTTTCTGACCAAACCGCACGAACGTTCCCCGAATCAACTACACGCTCCGGCGACGTCCGCAACCGCTCCCAAAGTTTCCCACTCGACTTCGAGGCATCCTTTTGACCGAATTACCGAATTCCCCGAAATTCTCCACGGACACTATTCATCATCCCTAACCTCCAAAAGTTACTATTCACCAAAAACCCAAATTTGAACCCTAACCTTCAATTCTTCAAAAACTCCAAATCGGACTTCAATATTCGCGTATTCGACCTTGAGCTCGCTCCTCACCACCATTCTAGGCTTTCCTTTGAGCTTGAACCATAAAACCTCCATTTTTCCTCTCAAATTCGAAAATGACAAAGTGAGAGAGAGTGAGTTGATGATGAAAATCTTGGTACCAAAACGAAGAGGAAGTAGCGCTGAACATTTTTCGTGTTGGACGGAAGTCGTTTTGATGAGCGCAAATCCTCCCCTTTTCCCCTTCTTCTTCCTCACCCTTTCTTCTTTCTTCTCTTTTCTTCTTTCTTTTTCTCTCTGTCTCTCGCTGTTCTTTCCTTCTCTTTCTTTTAATTCCTTTTCTTTTTTCTTTTTAACACACACACACACGTACACATATATATATTTATTTAATATATAATTTGTAACGCGGTCAAATTACCATATTGATCGAAATCTCCTATTTCGATTCCAAAACTTCCTTGGTCCGTATTATCCGGTTAACGACTCGATGACAACAATTAAATAATTTTAGCACTCGATAAATTTACCAGTTAAGTACTAAATTGGTTTAATTGGGTTAACACCCAAATAATTCTATTAATTATTTTGCGGATGTTACATTCTCCCCAACTTAAAAGAATTTTGTCCTCAAAATTTCGTCAAGTCTTTCATCTGACTTACCGAGAGTTGACATTCTCAGAAAGGTCAAAATTTGCTGGAACACAATCTCGAACTAACGAAATGAGCGTAGGAACTCTTCCCTAGTGGGCACATCAATCTCCAAGTATGATCCACTACCACCTTGATACGAACTCTCTGGTCACGCATCTACACGAGAAACTCATCATTCGCCTACATAGGCCCGGCACCGCATTCGAAAACACTTCCGAAGCTTCATTCCTCACTTGCTCCCCAACTTGATTAATCCAAATCAAAGTACTCCTCAGTAGATGTAAAAACAAACACGATTTCCTTGAAAGGTGTAAACACTTTCTCAACAAATCTTCTAATATCCTTAACGGTTCTCGTACATACCGACAATGTGACGAAAAAGTCACTTGTCAAACTTCTTGACTCGCCCCCAAGATTTCGAGATAATACTTCTCGAAGGAAGATGAAGTGAGGATTTACCAGAAACGTTTATCTTAAACGTAGAAATAAACCACGGGGACATCAAGTAAATTGAACGTAATGAAAATCACCTCAGTTGTTCTCCAAACAACTATCAAACAGAACTCAGAGCTCCTTTCCGAATTAGTCAATAGCGTTGAGAGCTTCCCCTCAACCTAAGTAATCCTCCTAGGATTTTCCTCCTCAATCATATTTTATTAGCCTCTTAATTCGTTTCCCCAAATTAACTTTAGCATGCGGGTTTTCACAAAAACGATTTTTCAAAACTATTACACCGCACGCCAAGCTTCACTTCGGAAATTTCAGTCACCTACAAGTAGATCCATCAATTAATCCTTTGATGGTTATTCGCAACGTGACAACAATCAGCAGTTACTTCATTTACATATCCGTATTCACGTTCGACTTGTCAAACGGAATTTCGTAATACTATCTCATCATCGGCCGCACAGATTCTACCGTTGAAACAATTGACTCCATCACTATCCATGGTAAAATCTGGAAATACCTTTTTTGATTGTAGCTTCACATCAACTTCCTATGCTAAGCGTATAGAATCCCTTAGGGAACTAGAGATCCTCATATGGCTCAACACTAACCGGATTCTCCTTGATCTTGAATTCAGATTTAAGTCTCTATCAGACTCTAATAATTCCATCTAATGCATCATAATACTGCCGTGTGTAGCGATTTCCTATTACTCGCATCAGCTACAACATTGGAATTTCCTGGATGATACTTCAACCCGAAGTCATAATCCTTCAGAAATTCTACACACTCCTCTGCCTGCTATTCAGTTCTTTCTGATCAAACAGATACCTTAAACTCTTGTGACCACTAGAGACTTCGAAACGAGACCCATATAGGTAACGTCTCCAAATCTTCAGTGCATACACAATAGCTATTAACTCCAATTCATGAGTCGGATACATCCTCTCATGAGACCTTAATTGCCTGGACGCATAAGCTATCACTGGTTGATTTTGCATCAGAATACATCCTAAACCCTTCCCTGAAGCGTCATCGAAAATTTGAAATTCCAATGACGGATCCGGAAGAATCAGGAATGGAGCAGAAGTCAACCAAACCTTCAATTCTTGAAAACATTCTTCACAATCGGCATCCCACGTAAACGGATGACCCTTACGAGTTAACCGAGTAAGTGGACAACTAACTGTGAGAACCCTTTAACGAACCTCTTACAGTAACCGGCTAGATCCAGAAACTTTTGATCTCTGCGACTGACGTCGGTCACTCCCATTCAACACCGCTTCCTTCTCACTGGGACCTACAGAAACTCCCGACTTGGGGAATCACATGTACCAAAGACTTTACCTCTGACACCCAAAAATCACACTTCGAAGGTTTCAAGTACAACTTATTTTCTCGGAGCACTTTCAGAACAATGCGGAGATGTTGGACATGCTCCTCAATGGTCTTAGAGTACACCAAGATATCATCAATGAAAACCACAACGAACTGATCCAGATAAGCGTGGAACACTCGGTTCATGTAATCCATGAATACCGCTGGAGCATTAGTCAAACCGAAGGGCATCACTACGAACACATAATGTCCATACTTAGTACGGAAAGTTGTCTTCGGAATATCTAAGGCTCTAACTTTTAATTGATGATAACCTGACATCAGATCAATTTTTGAAGACACCACGGCACCTCGAAGTTGATCCAGCAATTCATGTATCCTTGGCAAAGGATATTTGTTCTTGATTGTCACTTTGTTGAGTAGTCGGTAATCAATACACAGTCTCATGCTACCATTTTTCCTTTCGACTAACCACACCAGAGCACTCCTTAGAGAAGCACTCGGTCGAAGGAATTTCCTTAACGTCGACTCTTCAAGTTGAGACTCCATTTCCTTGAATTCTAAAGGAACATTCAATAAGAAACAATAGATATTGATCCCGTAACAGGAACCAATTCTACCGTAAACTCTACCTCTCGCTCAGGAGATTCAGAAGAAACTTCATCGTGAAAACATCCAGAAAGTCATTCACAATCTGAATGTTCGCCAAATCCAAACTAGTTTCAGTGGATGCAGATAACATACTAACATGTCATTCCGCACCTTGGAATGAAAATTGACCGTCTAAGGTGAACTAGGTAACCGCTTCAGAATTTGTCTTAGACAATTCAACTGATTCTGCAGCGAAGCTGTTAGTTGATTAACATAGTCGATTGCAACATGATTTACAGTCATCCAATTCATACCCAAAATGGTGTCCACACTTCTCGTAGGCAAACAATAAATTCTACCACGAAATTTCTGCCTCCTATGACAAGTAGACAATTCTATACCAAGATTATGTCTGGACACGACCCTTAGCAGCAGTTAAGACAGTTATCGGCTCGGATAGCGGAGACAATGCTAATCCAAACCGATCTACACATGCTTGTGCTATAAAACAATGGGTTGCACCCGAATCGTATAATACACTGACGGAGTGATTGAAAACTGATCTCTTACCCCTCAGTAATTTGTCTGCTATTGTAACTGTCTGAGCATCCAGAGTGCTGACTCGTCCTTGCCTTCGAGCTGCTCGTGATTCCTTGGAACTCTTTCTTGCAGGGCACTTTTTACCATAGCGACCCTCTTCATTATAATAATAGCATCGATTAGATCTTTGCTCACATCCACCACTGTGACGCTTTCCACGCTTAGAACATCTTCTGACCTTTGAAGAATCAGAAAATTGCACCTGCTTTTCCTTGGATGAAATTATCTTAGGACTTTGCATTCGGAGTTGATAATTCAACTACCTTCCTTCTTTTCCCATACTCCTTATGAGATCATCCTCGGCGACAAGGGCTGATTGCACTAAGGCAACATAATTGGTAATAGTATAAGAACTGAGACCCTAAGTCATGAAAGCACTTATGCCCCTCTTATACATCTGCATTCTCCATTCGTCATCTGAAGCTTACTTTACCACTTGGTAAGACTGAGACAACTTCTCAAACTTAGCGGTGTATTCTTCCACCGTCATGTCACCTTTTCTGAGGATGCACCGGTTGAAGATTCCGATTGTGGTCGAGGATTGCATCTTGATCATCCAGTCATAATTCCGCTTATGATGCACTAAGTATTAAGTTGATCAGGCTCAATGTCTCTTAGCATCACAAGTGTAATTACAAAAAGGACTAACAAGGAATCGACTCAACCCTAAACTAAGTCCGACTAGGTCGAACTGCTCTGATACCAACTGTAACACCCCGATATTTATATTGACCAAAAATACCCAGGTGCACATTAGTAACACATCAGAGATATATTTCCTGCTTAGACACTGAATATCACTATAAATTTTTCGCTGAATAAAACCCAAACAGTCTTATTTACAACAAGACAATATGGTTCTCAGACCATATATCATCAGCAATTATGGTATTCAGTATCATACAAGAAAGCGGAAGAAAGATATACATTAAATACATAATGTTTTAGTATACAGACAACAAAAGGGAAATAAGCTTAAACATAAAGCTAGGCTATCAGCATCCAGTCTGAGCTCAACCTACCCGTGCCTCTTGGATATCCGCTGTCCCTGTGTCTCTGTAAAACAACAACATTTAAACAATGAGATACAATCTCAGTGAGTTCTACCGAGACCCCTACTAACACTCTCGGTTCATTTATTAGCGCTTTTATAGATTAACACGACACCGACTGCAAAACATTGCTACTCCCGGTATGTCGCAAAATAAACAAAGTACGGCACCGACTGCAGAACATTGCTAATCCCGGTGTATCGTACAACAAACACAGTGCGGCACCGACTGCAGAACATTGCTAATCCCGGTGTATCGCACAATAAACAAAGTACGGCACCGACTGCAGAACATTGCTAATCCCGGTGTATCGTACAATAATCTTTAACATAACACCGACTGCGGAACATCGCTAATCCCGGTGAACCCCCCTACCAATAGTACATTCTCCTATTGGCATGGAGCCTAGGTTGGGGGAGCATGACTGCCCCGCCTAGTATGTCAAAACATGGGTCGTCACCCAACTCGATATAATATATATATCTACAATCATATGAACATTTAGTTCATTAAATTTTACTTTACCACACAGGACTCATAGTCCATTTGTTATCAATAAAACGTATCCGCACACGTGTACTATTATTCGGTTTTTCGAAACGATTTCAACTTCAAAAGTATATTATAAAACTCTTTTGAAACATACTCAAAATCATGGCGTCATAAGCCTAATATCATTATATAAGGGTTAGGAAAGGATTAGGAGAGGATTGGAATCGAAACGGAATCATTTTGGGCACTTTGAAAATTTTGGACAGAACAAGGCGCACGGGTCGTGCCCCTGGACGCACGGGTCGTGCTCATTTGACAGCATTGCAAAAATGGCCTGTTTTATGAAAAATTGCTTTCCGATTGATCCCGATACTCGTTCCGCTCAATTCCGATTCTCGTTCCGATCGAAAACAGACCAAACAACCAACAAAATAGACCCAACTAAAATCACACAATCAATCAACCCAATCAAAAACTCAATCAAAACGGATTTTATCAAAAACGACATATTTTCCAATTAACGGTTTTAAATCAAAATTTCTCGAATCAAATCACCCAAAAATTCCATTTTAACGCGACGCAACCCGAGACTCGCTCCGAACGATTCCTAATCCGAAACAGACAATATCCAGAAATATTCCAGTCCAGCGAAAGCGGTAAAACAGTTAAATTAATTAATTCGAAACAGAAAATCCTAAACGTGAGTAGAACTCACCCTTGAAGCGTGTGCCGACACCGAGACTTCGCCAAATCACCGAGACTTTCCGCGACACCGCTTTTCTGACCAAACCGCACGAACGTTCCCCGAATCAACTACACGCTCCGGCGACGTCCGCAACCGCTCCCAAAGTTTCCCACTCGACTTCGAGGCATCCTTTTGACCGAATTACCGAATTCCCCGAAATTCTCCACGGACACTATTCATCATCCCTAACCTCCAAAAGTTACTATTCACCAAAAACCCAAATTTGAACCCTAACCTTCAATTCTTCAAAAACTCCAAATCGGACTTCAATATTCGCGTATTCGACCTTGAGCTCGCTCCTCACCACCATTCTAGGCTTTCCTTTGAGCTTGAACCATAAAACCTCCATTTTTCCTCTCAAATTCGAAAATGGCAAAGTGAGAGAGAGTGAGTTGATGATGAAAATCTTGGTACCAAAACGAAGAGGAAGTAGCGCTGAACATTTTTCGTGTTGGACGGAAGTCGTTTTGATGAGCGCAAATCCTCCCCTTTTCCCCTTCTTCTTCCTCACCCTTTCTTCTTTCTTCTCTTTTCTTCTTTCTTTTTCTCTCTGTCTCTCGCTGTTCTTTCCTTCTCTTTCTTTTAATTCCTTTTCTTTTTTCTTTTTAACACACACACACACGTACACATATATATATTTATTTAATATATAATTTGTAACGCGGTCAAATTACCATATTGATCGAAATCTCCTATTTCGATTCCAAAACTTCCTTGGTCCGTATTATCCGGTTAACGACTCGATGACAACAATTAAATAATTTTAGCACTCGATAAATTTACCAGTTAAGTACTAAATTGGTTTAATTGGGTTAACACCCAAATAATTCTATTAATTATTTTGCGGATGTTACACTTATTTTCATGAAATTGGTCTTTTTGTGAAGTTATTCTATTGTACTTAAACATACTCAAAGTCATGGAAGGATCAATGGATTTTCTTTTGAAAGAATATTATTACAATATGTATCTAGTAGTTTCTATTTGATGAACTAAGAGTCTTTTCAATAGTTCAGCATGTACTTACTTTTATAATATATTTTGTATAAAAAGGAGTGTAAAGTGTAACATCCTCAAAATAATTAATCGAATTAATTGGATGTTAACCCAATTGAATTAATTTGGTGCTTAATTGGTAAAATTATTGAGTGCTAAAATTAATTATTGGCTGTCACAGGATCGTTGACCGAATAATACGGATCAAGGAAGTTTTGGAATCGAAATAAGGAATTAAGATCAATACGGTAATTGGACCACGCTAGCACTTATTTATTAATTAAATAAGTATGTGTGTGTGTGTTAAATGAAAGAATAGAAGAAAGAAAAGAGGAAAGAAAGCGCAGAAGAGAAAGCAGAGGAAGAAAAGAAGAGAAAGAAAGGAGAAAGAAGAAGAGGAAAGAAGAAGAGAAAGGAAGAAGAAGAGGAAACCCCATCACCCCAAATTTCAGCAAAATCACCATCTCCCTCTCCTCTACAAAACCCTATAACTTGGTAAGATTCTCTTCAATTTTTCTCCCTCCTCTTAACCTACGAATTTTTAGGGGTTTTTGGAATTGAATTGTTGAAATCTTGAGTTGTGAGATGAAATTGATAATGGAAACGTGATTAGGAACGAAGCCAAGAGCGGTGGAACGCGTTTGGGAATTCGAAACGAAGAAAGGAGCGGTTCGGTGTTGTTTGGATTCGATTCGGCGATTTCGACACGTCGGTGATTTCGGCTCGGCAACGACTCTCGCTTCAAGGGTGAGTTTTACTCACGTTTAGGTTTATTCCGTTTTGGTATAATTTGTGCGTTGATTGGTTCCGACAAATTTTGAGTCAAAAACCGTTATTCGAAAAATAGCGTTTTGGATAGAAATCCATTTAAATTACGTTTTGGATTGGATTGATTGATTGTGTGATTTGTACTGGATTCATTATACTGGTTGTTGGATCTGTTTTCGATCGGAACTGAAATCGGAATTGAGCGGAATAGCGGATTTCCCGAAAATCGCAAAGTTGCACCAGACAGGCCTCCATCGCGTCGCGACCCGCAGGGCATCGCGTCGCGACCAAATACAGTTTTGTCGCGCAAAATGTTTCTGTCGTTTTTCGCGTCGCGACGGTGGCAGTTCGCGTCGCGACGCTTTGCAGATTTTAAACAGTTTTTCACTGATTTTGTTTTCGCGATAACTTTTGATCCGGGAACCCGATTGAGGTGTTCTAGGATGCGTTGAAAAGCTAATTCAGAGGCCTAACTGAATATTCTAGTTTTGAGGCAAAATAAACTGTTTTCGAAGTTGTAAATTGTGTCGAAAAGAGGTAAATTAGAGTGCGAGTGTGAACTTGGTTTTATAAAAGCATGGGTTAAGTGTTCAACTGGGTATTTGAGGTGATGGACTCCGAGTTCATACGATTGTAGATATATATATATATTATATCGAGTTTGGGTGACGACCCATGTTGACATACTAGGAGGGGCAGTCATGATCCCCTACCCTAGGCTCTGAGGCCAATAGCGGAACTGTTATTGGATAGGGGTTCGCCCGGATTTAGTCTTCGGGCAGTCGGCGGTGTGTCAAAGAGTATTGAGTAACGTCCGACGGGATTTAGTCTTCGGGCAGTCGGTGGTACGTTACTGTTGTTTTGTGGTGTGTTCGCCGGGATTTAGTCTTCGTGCAGTCGGTGACACACTGAGTTATAGCAGATTCGCCGGGATTTAGTCTTGGGGCAGTCGGTGAAATGCTATGTGTAAAATAATGCGGTTCATCGGGAGTTAGCGTTCGCGCAGTCGATGCCGTGTTGAGTTATCAATGTTTTAAAACTGAATCGAGAGTGCTAATAGGGGTCTCGGTAGAACTCACTGAGATTGTATCTCACTGTTTAAATGTTGTTGTTTTACAGATAAACAGGGACAGAAGAAACCTCAGAGGCACGAGTAGGTGGCCCCGGGAGAAGAATGATGACTTAGTTTATGTTTAAGTTTAATTTCCTTCTGTTGCCTATGTATTACAACACTATGACATTAGTGTTTTGTTTATCCTTTCCGCTTTCTTGTATGACTCTGACTACCATAGTGCTGACAGTTTATGGTCTGAGTACCGTGTGGTCTTATCTGTAAATAAGACGGTTATGTTATATTTCAGCAAAAATTTTATAATGGTATTCAGTGTCTAAGCAGGAAATTATTATCTCTGATGTTTATATTTTGGTACGCTTTGGTATTTTTACAAGTTAAATATACCGGGGTGTTACATAAAGATATTTTATGGTTGAGCTTCATATATCCTCATCTAAATATTATATATCTATACTCCCTTGGACTTGCGATTTCTTAAAAGGATTTCGGTTTTAGAATCGAAAAGGATACTTGTGAGGGTTTCCGTGAGTCAGATAGGTGTCGATTTTAATTTGCTCGGTCCTAAAACGCTTACACGTCTTCTTATATTCAAATTGAAGTAAATACTAATCATTGAAGTCGACTAAAAGATTTGGGATGTTACATTTTTAATGGAGATCTATATCAGTCAAGTAATAATCATATGGGTCGTCTACTTGGTTACCTTTTTCCTTTTAAATTATCAATATAGTTTGTATAATTTGTGTTCCATATCATTTGTTTGTGAACACACGACTTTGAACAAAAAATTGAGGACTTGTGGTATATTTTATACGTAACTAATATGAGAAAACAATTATTTAATTTCATAAATAATTTTTTATATTAGTTATAATATCAACTTTTATTATAATCATATGTATGATTTAATTTTTATCCAAAAAGAAAGACAAGAATCCTTGAATTAGACAATGATACAATGGTATCCGTGAGCTAGGGGAACTCATTCAATAAAAAATGTACTTTTCATTTGATTCATTCATTCACTTCCACGTGTAAGTGAAAGCCAACCTTAGATCAAGCAGAGTGGACTGAACTACAATCCTTCCAAACCTTCAGTGCCCTATTCAAAATTACTCTCTTGTTTTTCGTGAAAATTGGCAATTTAACTGCATTGTTTGTGATGTCCATGTGGCACGATTTTCCTACGTCATTCACAAGACCTAGACAACACTCGTTGCTAACTGTTTGATTTCCAACAAATACACCAAAATATACTTGTTGACCACAATTTGGCATCAATTTGGTTACACATTTACTTAAATATTTTTCATACGATGACGATGGCCTTGGCGCATAATTTAACTCACTAGAAGGACCTTGAGATGGTGGCTGAAGAGTTTCAGAACCAATAGACGTTTTCAATAACAAAGTAAAGCTAATGAAAAAGGTCACAACTATATAAAATTTGTTGAATGATGCCATGGTCTTTTAAAAGATTGTTTTATGTTCGAGGACTTGTAGATGTTGTATATGAGTTAAATGCTGGATAAAGAAAGTCATATTTAAAGTATAAATATTACAATCTTAACGTTCAAGAGTATTTAATAGACTGTTCTAACTGTTTTAAAACCGCAAAAGCCAATATATGTTTCTTGTTAATATGTAAAATGATTTTCTTATCGAAAGATAAGTTTCTTATCAAAATCTCATTTCCTAACCAAAAAACTTGTGAAATGTTTTTTCCTAATGCAATTTCAATTTTCAGAAGTAACACACACATGAAAACTCACTAAATTCATATATGGTTTTAAATAACATTAATAGGAAGATTTTCCTGGCATAATTTAAGTAAATATTTGTATAAAATTTTCTTTAGACCTTTTTTTGGGAAAACAATTTAATTAGTTGCGCCCATAATCTCTTGCTCATTCTTTTTTGACTCACAATAGGTCAATTATATTTTGAAAGTGACTATATAAAAGTTAAGTGGGTCCAAATTGAACTATAAAGTGAAAGATACTATAAAATATATCAAAAGACAAGTTGTGTGATCAAGCTCAATTGGTGTTTGAATTTGGTGTATAAATGTTTGTTTGTTTTGAAATTTAATGATTTTTAATGACCAATGTGATTGAGTGTTGTTGGGATAGATTGGAAACACTTGGATTGAAGTTAAAGACACAAAGTCAGCATTTTTGCACATAGATAGAAAAAATGGTCGTGTTTGAAAAACACTGGCACCCGTGTTTCTTTATATGTAACAGTGAATTTTTGGTAACCTTCCAACTTGTTTCATTCGTAATTTTTGATCTGAATCTCTGATTTATGTCTTCTTGGATGCGTTGGAAAGATAACGAAAAGATATACAACTATAAATAAACTATGAACTGTATTTCTAAACACATTCTAAGAAGTCTTCTTGATCTATCCTAACCATCACCCTTGGTGTATAGTGAGTTTTATCTATTTGACGATTTGGTTATCAAAAACTTATGAAATGTCATGGACTATGATGATTATGGTAAAGCAATGGATTGAGGTATATTATGATGGTGGATGTGTTGTGTATGGCTGACTCGAGAGAGAAATACATATGTACATATACGCAAAAACATGAAGGAATAATTGAACGAAGCTACGCACTTGGGGGAGGAGTCATGATCCCTGGTCCAAGACTCTTATGTAGGAACCCATATATTATGTCAGGTTAGGGTTTCCCGCTCGTAGGGATGGTAGCATTTGGAATATATGTAAGACTGATCTCTTTGGGAAGGCGTCAAGGGTAATAGGTAGTGCAAGTAGGAAGGGAGGTCATGATCCCAATCTTACTGCTCGCCTTATGCCCTTCTGAACTGTTGGGTGACGGGTCTCCGCCGGAGTTTGGGTAGCATTTACATTATGTAAGACTACGCCATCACTTCGAGTGCATTAAAGGCTAAGAGTATGGTAAACAACGCCTTAAGAGGTATTAGTGAGGTGCGTGTTGGGAACTCACTGAGATTTCTTTGAAATCTCACCCTTTATGTGTTTTGTGGTTTTCAGATAAGCAAGCAGGTCGGGCTATGCATAGAAAAGATATTTCAGTTTTGAATAAAATGTCTCAGCTTATGAGTTTGATTGTAAAATGATACCCTTATTTTCATGAAATTGGTCTTTTTGTGAAGTTATTCTATTGTACTTAAACATACTCAAAGTCATGGAAGGATCAATGGATTTTCTTTTGAAAGAATATTATTACAATATGTATCTAGTAGTTTCTATTTGATGAACTAAGAGTCTTTTCAATAGTTCAGCATGTACTTACTTTTATAATATATTTTGTATAAAAAGGAGTGTAAAGATATTTTATGGTTGAGCTTCATATATCCTCATCTAAATATTATATATCTATACTCCCTTGGACTTGCAATTTCTTAAAAGGATTTCGGTTTTAGAATCGAAAAGGATACTTGTGAGGGTTTCCGTGAGTCAGATAAGTGTCGATTTTAATTTGCTCGGTCCTAAAACGCTTACACGTCTTCTTATATTCAAATTGAAGTAAATACTAATCATTGAAGTCGACTAAAAGATTTGGGATGTTACATTTTTAATGGAGATCTATATCAGTCAAGTAATAATCATATGGGTCGTCTACTTGGTTACCTTTTTCCTTTTAAATTATCAATATAGTTTGTATAATTTGTGTTCCATATCATTTGTGTGTGAACACACGACTTTGAACAAAAAATTGAGGACTTGTGGTATATTTTATACGTAACTAATATGAGAAAACAATTATTTAATTTCATAAATAATTTTTTATATTAGTTATAATATCAACTTTTATTATAATCATATGTATGATTTAATTTTTATCCAAAAAGAAAGACAAGAATCCTTGAATTAGACAATGATACAATGGTATCCGTGAGCTAGGGGAACACATTCAATAAAAAATGTACTTTTCATTTGATTCATTCATTCACTTCCACGTGTAAGTGAAAGCCAACCTTAGATCAAGCAGAGTGGACTGAACTACAATCCTTCCAAACCTTCAGTGCCCTATTCAAAATTACTCTCTTGTTTTTCTTGAAAATTGGCAATTTAACTGCATTGTTTGTGATGTCCATGTGGCACGATTTTCCTACGTCATTCACAAGACCTAGACAACACTCGTTGCTAACTGTTTGATTTCCAAAAATACACCAAAATATACTTCTTGACCACAATTTGGCATCAATTTGGTTACACATTTACTTAAATATTTTTCATATGATGACGATGGCCTTGGAGCATAATTTAACTCACTAGAAGGACCTTGAGATGGTGGCTGAAGAGTTTCAGAACCAACAGACGTTTTCAATAACAAAGTAAAGCTAATGAAAAAGGTCACAACTATATAAAATTTGTTGAATGATGCCATGGTCTTTTAAAAGATTGTTTTATGTTCGAGGACTTGTAGATGTTGTATATGAGTTAAATGCTGGATAAAGAAAGTCATATTAAAAGTATAAATATTACAATCTTAACGTTCAAAAGTATTTAATAGATTGTTCTAACTGTTTTAAAACCGCAAAAGCCAATATATGTTTCTTGTTAATATGTAAAATGATTTTCTTATCGAAAGATAAGTTTCTTATCAAAATCTCATTTCCTAACCAAAAAACTTGTGAAATGTTTTTTCCTAATGCAATTTCAATTTTCAGAAGTAACACACACATGAAAACTCACTAAACTCATATATGGTTTTAAATAACATTAATAGGAAGATTTTCCTGGCATAATTTAAGTAAATATTTGTATAAAATTTTCTTTAGACCTTTTTTTGGGAAAACAATTTAATTAGTTGCGCCCATAATCTCTTGCTCATTCTTTTTTGACTCACAATAGGTCAATTATATTTTGAAAGTGACTATATAAAAGTTAAGTGGGTCCAAATTGAACTATAAAGTGAAAGATACTATAAAATATATCAAAAGACAAGTTGTGTGATCAAGCTCAATTGGTGTTTGAATTTGGTGTATAAATGTTTGTTTGTTTTGAAATTGAATGATTTTTAATGACCAATGTGATTGAGTGTTGTTGGGATAGATTGGAAACACTTGGATTGAAGTTAAAGACACAAAGTCAGCATTTTTGCACATAGATAGAAAAAATGGTCGTGTTTGAAAAACACTGGCACCCGTGTTTCTTTATATGTAACAGTGAATTTTTGGTAACCTTCCAACTTGTTTCATTCGTAATTTTTGATCTGAATCTCTGATTTATGTGTTCTTGGATGCGTTGGAAAGATAACGAAAAGATATACAACTATAAATAAACTATGAAGTGTATTTCTAAACACATTCTAAGAAGTCTACTTGATCTATCCTAACCATCACCCTTGGTGTATAGTGAGTTTTATCTATTTGACGATTTGGATATCAAAAACTTATGAAATGTCATGGACAATGATGATTATGGTAAAGCAATGGATTGAGGTATATTATGATGGTGGATGTGTTCTGTATGGCTGACTCGAAAGAGAAATACATATGTACATTGTAACACCCCGGTATTTTTATCGAGTAAAAATACCCAAGTGTACCATCATAAAATAATCAGAGATATTTTTTCCTGTTTTAGATATTGAACATAAATAGAAACAACTCATAACTTAGAGTCCAATATCCAAATACCAAGAAATAGCGGAAACGATTTTACAACTTTTACTGATACAAGTTATACAATCGAAAATACAAAAATCTAGAGGGAAAGACAATAACAATGAAAACTAAGTCTTCACCGTCTCCATATGCACACCACCTAGCTGTGCTTCTTCACCCTTTTCTTTTTCCCTTGCTTCTCTGAAAAACAACAACATATAAACAATGAGATACAATCTCAGTGAGTTCTACCGAGACCCCTACTAACACTCGCGGTCCAGTTTTAAAACATCGTTAACTCAACACGGCACCGACTGCGCGAACGCTACTCCCGATGAACCGCATTATTTACACATAGCATTCCACCGATTGCGCGAACGCTACTCCCGGCGAACCTGCTATAACTCAGTACGACACCGACTGCGCGAACGCTACTCCCGGTGACTCGAGTTACATGACCTTTGATACGACACCGACTGCGCGAACGCTACTCCCGGTGACCCGTATCGTTTAACTTTTATGGCAACACCGACTGCGCGAACGCTACTCCCGGTGAACGCAACGCTTAACTTTCAACATAACACCGACTGCGCGAACGCTACTCCCGGCGAACCCCTATCCAATGACAGTTCCGCTATTGGCCTCAGAGCCTAGGGTAGGGGATCATGACTGCCCCTCCTAGTATGTCAACATGGGTCGTCACCCAAACTCGATATAATATATATATCTATAATAATATGAACATTTAGTTCATTTACAATCAGACCAACAATTTAACGTAACACCCGCATCGGGCCGTTTCCCGTAGTCGATATAATATATATATCGTGAATCGTAGACCGGTTTAGACAATAAATAATAATCGTCCCGCGTCAGTTATACCGTATCACGTAGGACTCATAGTCCGCTTTATTATTAATAAAACATATGTTCGCACACGAGTACTATTATTCGGTTTTTCGAAATAGTTTAGAACTTCAAAAACAGTCCATTATGCCATTTAATTTATATAAATAGATAGATCTTTGAATAAGCTTTCCAACGCCCCTGAGAACACCTCAATCGGGTTCCCGGATCAAAAGTTATTGCGAAAACAAAATCAGTGAAAAACTGTTGAAAATCTGCAAAGCGTCGCGACGCGAACTGCGACCGTCGCGACGCGAAAAACGACAGAAACATTTTGCGTGACAAAACTGGGCCAGGTCGCGACGCGATGAGAACGGGACGTGACCCTCTGCAGAAAAGTGCAGGTTTTCCGTTTTCTTGCGAAATTCGCTATTCCGCTCAATTCCGATTCTTGTTCCGATTAAAAACAGATTTGACAACCATAAAAACAGTTCCAATCAAAGTCACACAATCATTCTAGTCAATCAAAAACTCATTCAAAACGGATTTTATCAAAACGCGACATATTTCCCAATTAACGGTTTTTAAGTCAAAATCTTTCGAAGTCAAATCACCGAAAATTCCATTTCAACGCGACACAACTCGAGACTCGCTCCGATCGATTCCTAATCCGAAACAGACAATATCCAGAAATATTCCAGTCCAGCGAAAGCGGTAAAACAGTTAATTAATTAATTCGAAACATAAAATCCTAAACGTGAGTAGAACTCACCCTTGAAGCGTGAACCACGAGCGGCCGAATCCACCGAGTAACCACACGAACATTCCCCGCTCCGGCGACACCCAATCCGCTTCCAAAGCTTCCCACTCGATCACGAAACCGCTTTTTGACCGAAATACCGATTTCCCGAAATTCTCCATGGGCACTATTCATCATCTTCTTCACCTCAAGCCACTATTCACATAAACCTCAAATCTTGATTTTTCAACCTAACTCACCCAATCGATCTTCAATACTCGAGTAATCCACCTCGTGCTCGCTCCTAAACATCGTCCTTAGCTTTCCCTTGAGCTTGAACCACAAAACCTCTATTTTTTCCTCTCAAATCGAAAATGGTAAAATGAGAGAGAGTGAGTTGATGATGAAGATCTTGGTACCAAATCGAAGAGGAAGTAACGCTGAGCATTTTTCGTGTTGGACGGAAGTCGTTTTGATGAACCGAGACCTTCCCTTTTTCCTCTTCTTCCTCCTCCCCCTTTCTTTCTCTTTTCTCTCCTTTCCTTCTTTTCCTTCTCTGTTTCACGCCTCCCCTTTCTTTCATTTCTATCTTAATTTAATTCTTTCCTTTCTTTTTAACACACACACACGGTTACACATATATATATATATTTAATATATAATTGGTAACGTGGTCCAATTACCATATTGATCGAAATCTCCTATTTCGATTCCAAAACTTCCTTGGTCCGTATTATCCGGTTAACGATCCGCTGACAACAATTAAATAATTTTAGCACTCGATAAATTTACCAGTTAAGTACTAAATTGGTTTAATTGGGTTAACACCCAAATAATTCTACTAGTTATTTTGCGGATGTTACATTCTCCCTAACTTGAAAGAATTTTGTCCTCAAAATTTCGCTAAGTCTTTCATTTGACTAACCGAGAATCGACATTCTCAGAAAGGTCTAAATTTGCTGGAACACAATCTTGAATTAACGAAATAAGTGTAAAAAAAATCTTCTCAATCCGGCACATCCATCTTCAAGAATGATCCACTACCACCCTAGAACGCTTCTAAGGCTACAAATCTACACGAGAAACTCATCATTCGCCTACATAGGCTCAGCACCGCGTTCGAAAACACTTCCGAAGCTTCATTCCAATTATCCTTGTTTACTCCCCAACTTTGATTAATCTAAATCAAAGAGTCTAATACGAGACACTTGATAGAAATACGGATTGGAAACTGAGATCCACATACTGGTACTCCACGGTAGTGGTAAAAACAAACACAATTTCCTCGAAAGGTGTAAACACCTTCTCGACAAATCTTCTAATATCCTTAACGGTTCTCGTACATACCGACAATGTGACGAAAAAGTCACTTGCGAAACTTCTTGACTCGCCCCCAAGATTTCGAGATAATACCTCTCGAAGGAAGATGAAATGAGGATTCACCAGAAACGTTTATCTTAGACGTAGCAATAAACCACGGGGACATCAAATAAATTGAACGTAATGAAAATCACCTCAGTTGTTCTCCAAACAACTATCAAACAGAACTCAGAGCTCCTTTTCCTCAATTGCAACTTTCTCACGATGCTTTTACCAACGACGCACCCGATTCCTTTCCGAATTAGTCAATAGCATTGAGAGCTTCCCCTCAACCTAAGTAATCCTTCTAGGATTTTCCTAAATCAGATTCCATTAACCTATTGATTCGTTCCCAAAATTAACTTTAGCATGCGGGTTTTCACAAAAATGATTTTTCAAAACTACCATACCGCACGCCAAACTTCACTTTGGAAGGTTCAGTCACTTATAAGCAGATCCATCAATGAATCCTTTGATGGTTATTCGCAACGTGAAAACAGTCAGCAGTTACCTCATTTACATATTCGTATTCACGTTCAACTTGTCAAACGGAATCTCATAATACTATCTCATTGTTAACCTTCACAAAGGAGAGGTTAACTAACTAATACTTCGCCACTGATACATCTGCTTTATATTCTGTACACCCTGGAATAGAATATAAACTTCGGTATGCTTCCTCTAACACTTGCCTTTTATTGTTCTCATCATCGGCCGCACAGATTCTACCGTTGAAACAACTAACTCCATCACTATCTATGGAAAAATCTGGAAATACCTTTTGTGATTGTAGCTTCACATCAATTTCCTGTGCCAAGCGTATAGAATCCCTTAGGGAACTGGAGATCCCCATATGGCTCAACACTAATCGGTTCCTCGTTGATTTTGAATTCAGATTTAAGTCTCTAAAAGACTCCGATGATTCCCTCTCATGCATCGATAATCTCGGCCATGTGGATGGACTTCCTACTCAGTGCATCAGTTACAACACTGACCTTTGAAGAATCGAAGAATTACACCTGCTTTTCCTTTGATGAAATTATCTTAGGACCTTGCATTCGGAGTTGATAATTCAACTACCTTCTTTCCTTTCCCATATTTCCTATGAGATCATCCTCGGCGACATACGCTGATTGTACCTAGGCAACATAATTGGTAATAGTATAAGAATTGAGACCCTAAGTCATAATAGCACTAAGGCCCTTCTTATACATCTGCATTCTCCATTCGTCATCCGGAGCTTACTTTACCACTTGGTAAAATTGAGACAACTTTTCCAACTTAGCGGTGTATCCTTCCACCGTCATGTCACCTTTTCTGAGGATGCATCGGTTGGAGATTCCGATCTTGGTCGAGGATTGCGTCTTGATCATCCAGTCATAATTCCGCTTATGATGCACTAAGTATTAAGTTGATCAGGCTCAATGTCTCTTAGCATCACAAGTGTAATTACAAAAAGGACTAGCAAGTAATCGACTCAACCCTAAACTAAGTCCGACTAGGTCGAACTGCTCTGATACCAACTGTAACACCCCGGTATTTTTATCGAGTAAAAATACCCAAGTGTACCATCATAAAATAATCAGAGATATTTTTTCCTGTTTTAGATATTGAACATAAATAGAAACAACTCATAACTTAGAGTCCAATATCCAAATACCAAGAAATAGCGGAAACGATTTTACAACTTTTACTGATACAAGTTATACAATCGAAAATACAAAAATCTAGAGGGAAAGACAATAACAATGAAAACTAAGTCTTCACCGTCTCCATATGCACACCACCTAGCTGTGCTTCTTCACCCTTTTCTTTTTCCCTTGCTTCTCTGAAAAACAACAACATATAAACAATGAGATACAATCTCAGTGAGTTCTACCGAGACCCCTACTAACACTCGCGGTCCAGTTTTAAAACATCGTTAACTCAACACGGCACCGACTGCGCGAACGCTACTCCCGATGAACCGCATTATTTACACATAGCATTCCACCGACTGCGCGAACGCTACTCCCGGCGAACCTGCTATAACTCAGTACGACACCGACTGCGCGAACGCTACTCCCGGTGACTCGAGTTACATGACCTTTGATACGACACCGACTGCGCGAACGCTACTCCCGGTGACCCGTATCGTTTAACTTTTATGGCAACACCGACTGCGCGAACGCTACTCCCGGTGAACCATGTTATAAGACCTTTTTACGTACCACCGACTGCGCGAACGCTACTCCCGGTGAACGCAACGCTTAACTTTCAACATAACACCGACTGCGCGAACGCTACTCCCGGCGAACCCCTATCCAATAACAGTTCCGCTATTGGCCTCGGAGCCTAGGGTAGGGGATCATGACTGCCCCTCCTAGTATATCAACATGGGTCGTCACCCAAACTCGATATAATATATATATCTATAATAATATGAACATTTAGTTCATTTACAATCAGACCAACCATTTAACGTAACACCCGCATCGGGCCGTTTCCCGTAGTCGATATAATATATATATCGTGAATCGTAGACCGGTTTAGACAATAAATAATAATCGTCCCGCGTCAGTTATACCGTATCACGTAGGACTCATAGTCCGCTTTATTATTAATAAAACATATGTTCGCACACGAGTACTATTATTCGGTTTTTCGAAATAGTTTAGAACTTCAAAAACAGTCCATTATGCCATTTAATATATATAAATAGATAGATCTTTGAATAAGCTTTCCAACGCCCCTGAGAACACCTCAATCGGGTTCCCGGATCAAAAGTTATTGCGAAAACAAAATCAGTGAAAAACTGTTGAAAATCTGCAAAGCGTCGCGACGCGAACTGCGACCGTCGCGACGCGAAAAACGACAGAAACATTTTGCGTGACAAAACTGGGCCAGGTCGCGACGCGATGAGAACGGGTCGCGACGCGACCCTCTGCAGAAAAGTGCAGGTTTTCCGTTTTCTTGCGAAATTCGCTATTCCGCTCAATTCCGATTCTTGTTCCGATTAAAAACAGATTTGACAACCATAAAAACAGTTCCAATCAAAGTCACACAATCATTCTAGTCAATCAAAAACTCATTCAAAACGGATTTTATCAAAACGCGACATATTTCCCAATTAACGGTTTTTAAGTCAAAATCTTTCGAAGTCAAATCACCGAAAATTCCATTTCAACGTGACACAACTCGAGACTCGCTCCGATCGATTCCTAATCCGAAACAGACAATATCCAGAAATATTCCAGTCCAGTGAAAGCGGTAAAACAGTTAATTAATTAATTCGAAACATAAAATCCTAAACGTGAGTAGAACTCACCCTTGAAGCGTGAACCACGAGCGGCCGAATCCACCGAGTAACCACACGAACATTCCCCGCTCCGGCGACACCCAATCCGCTTCCAAAGCTTCCCACTCGATCACGAAACCGCTTTTTGACCGAAATACCGATTTCCCGAAATTCTCCATGGGCACTATTCATCATCTTCTTCACCTCAAGCCACTATTCACATAAACCTCAAATCTTGATTTTTCAACCTAACTCACCCAATCGATCTTCAATACTCGAGTAATCCACCTCGTGCTCGCTCCTAAACATCGTCCTTAGCTTTCCCTTGAGCTTGAACCACAAAACCTCTATTTTTTCCTCTCAAATCGAAAATGGTAAAATGAGAGAGAGTGAGTTGATGATGAAGATCTTGGTACCAAATCGAAGAGGAAGTATCACTGAGCATTTTTCGTGTTGGACGGAAGTCGTTTTGATGAACCGAGACCTTCCCTTTTTCCTCTTCTTCCTCCTCCCCCTTTCTTTCTCTTTTCTCTCCTTTCCTTCTTTTCCTTCTCTGTTTCACGCCTCCCCTTTCTTTCCTTTCTTTCTTAATTTAATTCTTTCCTTTCTTTTTAACACACACACACGGTTACACATATATATATTTAATATATAATTGGTAACGTGGTCCAATTACCATATTGATCGAAATCTCCTATTTCGATTCCAAAACTTCCTTGGTCCGTATTATCCGGTTAACGATCCGCTGACAACAATTAAATAATTTTAGCACTCGATAAATTTACCAGTTAAGTACTAAATTGGTTTAATTGGGTTAACACCCAAATAATTCTACTAGTTATTTTGCGGATGTTACATACATATACGCAAAAACATGATGAAGGAATAATTGAACGAAGCGACGCACTTGGGGGAGGAGTCATGATCCCTGGTCCAAGACTCTTATGTAGGAACCCATATATTATGTCAGGTTAGGGTTTCCCGCTCGTAGGGATGGTAGCATTTGGAATATATGTAAGACATATCTCTTTGGGAAGGCGTCAAGGGTAATAGGTAGTGCAAGTAGGAAGGGAGGTCATGATCCCAATCTTACTGCTCGTCTTATGCCCTTCTGAACTGTTGGGTGACGGGTCTCCACCGGAGTTTGGGTAGCATTTATATTATGTAAGACTACGCCATCACTTCGAGTGCATTAAAGGCTAAGAGTATGGTAAACAACGCCTTAAGAGGTATTAGTGAGGTGCGTGTTGGGAACTCACTCAGATTTCTTTGAAATCTCACCCTTTATGTGTTTTGTGGTTTTCAGATAAGCAAGCAGGTCGGGCTATGCATAGAAAAGATATTTCAGTTTTGAATAAAATGTCTCGGCTTATGAGTTTGATTGTAAAATGATACCCTTATTTTCATGAAATTGGTCTTTTTGTGAAGTTATTCTATTGTACTTAAACATACTCAAAGTCATGGAAGGATTAATGGATTTTCTTTTGAAAAGAATATTATTACAATATGTATCTAGTAGTTTCTATTTGATGAACTAAGAGTCTTTTCAATAGTTCAGGATGTACTTACTTTTATAATATATTTTGTATAAAAAGGAGTGTAAAGATATTTTATGGTTGAGCTTCATATATCCTCATCTAAATATTATACAAGAGGTTGAGTTAATTAATTAGCATAAATTATTAACTTATGTGATGTTTGAAATTAATAAATAATAGTTGTGCATAATTGCATTAATATGTTAAGTTAGTGAGTCAAGGGATTAGTGTGGTATTAAGAGTATATTAGAGAGTAGGGGTATTTTGGTCCTTCCACCTCATTAAATGAGACTTCAGCTGAACCATAACACCCAAGGGCAGCCTCGTTTTCTCCAACTTCAGAATTTTCAGAAAATAAAACAAGAGAGAAGAAGGAAAGAAGGGGCGCGAGGGAGAGAAGGAGAGGGAGGGAGAAACCCAAAGCTCTAATGCATGTATGATCTGGAACCATCACTCTTCCTCATTTTTCCTCCTCTATCCGTTGATACCATTTTCGTTACCTATCCTTCCCCATCTCAGATTTCGCCATAGCCTCACCTTCAAGCTCCAAGCATAGAAATGGAGATATGACCCTTGCATGTCTTGATTAGAACACATTATTCAGTACCAAGACTCATTTTCTTGCCACAATTGCTGTTGAAGTTGTTTGGGTAGCTAGGATTCGAAATCAACTGCTGTCCAAGCGATTTGGAGTGGTTGAGTTCGTTGTTGGAGCGAGTTCGAAGAGAGTTCGTGGTTTTGGAGCGGTTGAATTCTCGGAGTTCCGGTGTTGCGTGATTTTCATCACGATAGGTGAGTTCTATAACTCGCTTAGGGAATATGTTTGTGTTTCCGAGTCTTCGTTTTTCGAAAACCGTTTTATTGAAAAGATTGTGATTCAAATTATGAAAACCCTTGATCGGTTGTTTGGATGTGCTGGATTGAACTGATATACGTTGCTATAATATACTGTTTCTATGTGTGTGTTTGAGTTTGGGTCTCGATCGGAAGGGAAGTGGGAATCGGAATGGAATGGACTTACTCATGAAAAACCTATTTTCTGGAAATCTGATGGAGACACACGGATCGTGTGCCTCTGAGCACGGGTCGTGCGCCTCCATATGATACAACAGGAACTGGATTTTTAAAACACGAACGGATCGTGCGCCTAGTCGCACGGGTCGTGCGTATGTCTCTGAAACTTTCTAAAATTTCAGTGGATAACGCACGGATCGTGCGCCAAGTCGCACGGGTCGTGCGTATCTTTCTGGAAATCTTCTGCAAACTGTTCAAAAGCGCACGGGTCGTGCGCCTACACGCACGGGTCGTGTGAGACTTTCTGATCTTCAATTTCAAAGTACCTTTTTATCCATTCCAAATGATTCCAATCCTCTTCTCATCCATTCCCCAAGGTTCCACAACAAGGTAAAGGTAACAATAGTATGAGATTGAACACGTTCGATAGAAAGTTTGTGTGTTATGAATAAAATGGAAAACTGCATTAGAGAACGCGAGAGTGCATATGTCAAGAATGATAATAACACACGGTATTTGACTGATACTATACACTGTAATAGACTGATATGGTACATGGTACTTGACTGAAATGACTAACAGCCCATTGCGGGTACACAGACTGTTAATGTATAATAAATACAGGAGGAAAAAGGGTGACGACCCTAAGAGGTTAGCATACTAGGGGAGGGGAAGTCATGAGCCCCAAAACCTAGACTCAAGAATGTTTCCCCCACTAGAAATAGCGGGATGGGTTCACCAAAGTCAAGAGATGCCTATAAAATAGGTAGACTGAGGTGTTATGCTAAAAACATGGAACAAAGATTGCATGCTTCATGTGTCGCTTAGGAGGGCCATGAGCATGAAGGTTACAGGAACTAAATGTATTTCCACGTGGTTGCTTTTTAGGACCACGAGTTCAAAACAAGGCATAATGAACCGCTAGAGTAGTAAGGGGTCTCGATAGGACTCACTGAGATAATGTTTATCTCACCCTTCATATTTGTGGTTTTTACAGAGAAACAGGGGAAAGCAAAGGCGATAAAGCACGGTTAGCTGGTGTGACTCTCTGAGTCGTTGAAGACCTAGTTTCATGTTTTAGACCTTTGTCCCGTTTATTGTTTCTATGTTCCGATTGTATAACTTTCGTTGTTAAGTTGTAAAATCGTTTCCGCTACTTTATGTTTTGAGTATTGAACACTAGGATTATGTACAAGTCTTAAGCTTTGGAACTTAAGCATTTTCAGAAAGTTTATGAGGTTCAGAGAACCATTTGATATGTATTATCGAAAGTTTTTAGATGTGTTCAATATTTCAATAACAGGAAGTTACTCTGATGTATGCCATTTAGTGCATTTCGGTAATTCTATATGTTAGAATTATCGGGGTGTTACATTATGGTATCAGAGCAGTTCGACCTAGTCGGGCTTAGACAGTTAGGGTGGTTTTGTCCCTCGAGTAACTCTGCTATCTTGCTTCTTGTGATACTAAGAGACATTGAGACTGATCAACTTAATACTTGGTGTATCATTTGCAGAATTATGGCAGGAGGATCGAGGAATAACCCACCAGTTGATCCGCATTCTGCATGGATGCTGAACGTGATCGAGAGACAGCAGAAGATGATGGAAGATATGTTGCAGATGCAACAGAATGCTCAAGCTCAGCCCCAGCAAGTCCCTGAGCCTCAAGTTGACCCAAGGAGGGCTTTCTCTGAATTCCTGAAAATGTAGCCGTCCGAGTTCAGAGGAGGACCGGATGTCATGGAAGCCCAGCATTGGCTAGATGATATAGAGAAGATCTTCGTAGCTATGCAAGTCACTGATGATGACAAGCTGAGATTGGCAACTCATATGCTGAAAGGTGAAGCTAACAACTGGTGGACTAATACCAAAGCCATGATGGTAACTATGGATACTCCCCAGACTTGGGAACATTTCAAGCAGGTATTTTTGGAGCAGTTCTTTCCGACAGCCATGAGGTTCGACAAGGAGAACGAATTTCTGACTCTCACTCAAGGAAGTTCAACTGTGGGTCAGTACGCGGCTAAGTTTGAAGAGTTATATCAATTCTTCGGTTTGGCCGGGTATGCTCCCAATGACAAGTGGAAAACTGAAAGGTTCAAGTATGGGCTAAGGGAAGACATTGCTCAGAGTTTGAGTTCTTTTGCCTATACTAACTATGCTGCCATGGTTCAACAAGCACACATAGCTGAGAGTGACTTGAAGAGGTTATATGCAAGCAGGAAAGTATTCCATCAGAATAAGAAGATTGTTGGATCATCCAACAGTCACACTGGTCCCAGGCACAACTCCAACAAAGGGAAGCAGGTCCAGTCGTCGAACTCCTCAAGGTTCAGTACATGTTCCAACTGTGGAAAGTACCATCAGGGTAAATGCCAGATGGGATCCAACAAGTGCTATTTCTGCAAGAAAGACGGTCATTTTGCACGGGACTGCCCAGAGAAAGAGAAGAGTCAAGGAAGTAACCCTGCTGCTACTACAACCCATGGAAGAGTTTACACCTTGGACGCCCAGAAGGTCACACCGTCAGATAATCTACTGAGGGGTATGGGATCTCTTTTTAATAGCTCCGTTAGTATTTTATATGACTCGGGTGCGACCCATTGTTTTACATCTCAAGTTTGTGTCGATCGGTTGGGATTGGCTTTAACTCCTTTGCCTCAACCAATCTCCATTAAGACTGCTGCTGAAGGTAGTATTCAGACCCAAGCGATATGTGAAAATTGTCTTCTATCCATTGGAGACAGGAATATTGTGGTAAACTTCAATTGTTTACCAATGAAGGGCATGGATGTCGTCCTAGGAATGAGTTGGATGACGGCCAACCATGTAACTATAGATTGCTTCCATCGAACTATCGGTTTCGCCTCCGAGTCAGTAGAGCTACAACCGCCCAATTCTGAAGCTGTTATTTCTTTCACTTCGGCCAGTAATTATCTGTTCCAAGGTGCGGAAGCTTACGTCATGATGCTGTCTGCATCCACTGAGACAGTTCAGGATTTATCTTCTGTGCAAGTTGTTAATGAATTTCTTGATGTGTTTCCCGATGAAGTTCCTTCGTTTCCTCCGGATCGTGAGGTGGAATTCTCTATAGAGTTGGTTCCGGGCACTGGACCTATTTCTATAGCCCCGTATAGAATGTCGCCATTAGAGTTGAGGGAATTGAAAGTTCAACTGGAAGAGCTAAATTCCAAGCGGTTCATCCGGCCGAGTGCCTCACCATGGGGTGCTCCAGTGTTGCTCGTCAAGAAGAAGGACGGAAGTATGAGATTGTGTATCGATTATCGCCAGTTGAATAAGGTGACTGTCAAGAACAAGTACCCTCTACCGAGAATTGATGATTTGCTAGATCAGTTGAGGGGAGCTTCTGTGTTTTCAAAGATTGATTTAAGGTCCGGTTACCACCAAATCAGGGTTCGAGCTTTAAACGTCCCGAAGACTGCTTTCCGTACGAGGTATGGACACTATGAATTCGTAGTGATGCCCTTCGGTTTGACCAATGCTCCAACCGTATTCATGGATTATATGAATCGGATTTTTAATCCCTATCTGGATCAGTTTGTGGTAGTGTTCATTGATGATATCTTGCTGTACTCTAAGACAAATGAGGAGCATGTGCAACATCTTCGAATTGTTCCGAACCTACTCCGAGAGAAGAAGTTGAACGCTAAGCCGTCCAAATGTGATTTTGGATACTCGAAGTTAAATTTCTGGGCCATGTGATATCTCAGGCAGGTGTTGCAGTGGATCCCAGTAAGACTGAAGCTGTGGTAGACTGGGAACAACCATCTACGGTTACTGAGGTAAGAAGTTTCTTGGGATTAGCTGGGTATTATCGGAGATACATTCAAGGATTTTCCCAGCTGGTTCTTCCACTCACGCGGTTAACTCGCAAGGGCCAGCCGTTTGTTTGGGACTCAGACTGTGATGATTGTTTCGTGGAATTGAAGAGTCGTTTGACTTCTGCACCTATCCTGATTCTTCCGGATCCGTCAGTAGGATTCCAAATCTATTGCGACGCTTCTGGTAAGGGTTTGGGATGTGTCCTAATGCAGAATCAACAAGTAGTTGCTTATGCCTCCAGACAGTTGAAGCCGCATGAAGAGAATTACCCAACTCATGATTTAGAATTGGCGGCAATTGTGTTTGCGCTAAATATTTGGAGACATTACCTGTATGGGTCTCGTTTCGAAGTCTTTAGTGACCACAAGAGCCTTAAGTATTTGTTTGACCAAAAGGAGCCGAACAACAGACAGAGGAGATGGGTAGAGTTCCTGAAGGATTACGATTTTGAATTAAAGTACCATCCTGGTAAGGCTAATGTTGTGGCCGATGCTTTAAGCCGGAAATCTATCCATACTGCAGAGTTAATGATGCATGAGATGTCCTTGTTGGAATCATTCAGAGACCTTAATTTGAGAGTAAAATCAAGAAGGAACAGGTTGGTGATGAGTCACATTCGGATTTCAAGTCCCTTGAGGAATCTAATTCGCTCAACCCAAGAAGATGATGTGGAACTACAAGCGCAGAAGAGATTGCCGAACTACACCGAAGACGGCGATGGTGTAATTTGTTTTGATGGCAGAATCTGTGTGCCGAATGATGAGGATTTGAAGAGGCAAGTTTTAGAGGAGGCTCATAAGAGTCAGTTCTCAATACATCCTGGGTCTACCAAGATGTATCAAGATTTAAAGCAATTGTACTGGTGGCCGGGTATGAAGGTGGATATTGCAGAGTTCGTGTCTCGATGCTTGACTTGTCAAAAGGTTAAGATAGAGCACCAGAAACCAGGTGGCCAGTTACAACCGTTGAATGTACCTGAATGGAAATGGGAAAGCATATCTATGGATTTTGTCATGGGATTGCCACGGTCCCAAGCCGGAAATGATTCTATTTGGGTAGTGGTGGATCGCCTGACCAAGTCCGCTCATTTTATTCCAGTGCGTTCGACTCACAAGGTTGCTAAGTTAGCAGATGAGTATCTCAAGAATATTGTTAAGTTGCATGGAATCCCTACAAGTATCATCTGTGATCGAGATCCCAAGTTTACATCTCGATTTTGGAGAGCATTGAACATGGCGTTGGGAACAAAGGTGTGTGTTAGCACCGCTTACCATCCTCAGACAGACGGGCAGACTGAGAGGACAATCCAGACGTTAGAGGATATGTTGAGGGCTTGTGTACTCGATAGTGGAGGCAGATGGGAGGATCATCTTCCATTGGTGGAATTTCTCATACAACAACAGTTACCATTCTAGCATCGGAATGGCTCCATATGAGGCATTGTATGGTAGGAAGTGCAGAACACCATTGTGTTGGTGGGATGTAGGTGAACAGAGGTTATTGGGACCGGATTTGGTCCGTGAGACTACGGAGAAGATCCGTCAGATAAGAGAAAGGATGAAAGCCGCGCAGAGTCGACAAAAGAGTTACGCGGATAAGAGAAGAAGGCCGTTAGAATTCAAAGAAGGAGACCATGTCTTTCTGAGACTTTCTCCAACCATCGGAACCTGTATTGCTTTGCGAGCGAAGAAGCTCAGTCCTCGGTATGTCGGACCCTTCCAGATTGTCGAGCGAGTTGGGCCGGTAGGGTATCGCATTGCATTGCCTCCAGAATTGTCCAGATTACATGATGTATTTCATGTATCGCAGTTAAGGAAGTATATTCATGATCCGAATCAACCATTAAGTTATGAAGCGATTGACATCAGACCGGATTTATCTTATCAGCCTACTCCAATCAGGATCATCGAACGTGGCGAGAAGACGCTCCGAACGAGATCAATTCCTATTGTCAAGGTGCTTTGGGACGGTGCGTCACCTGACGAAGCGACATGGGAAGTAGAAGAGAGCATGCGGGAGAAATATCCTTATTTGTTCGAGTAAGGTACGTTTTGTCAATTTTGAGGACAAAATTTTAAAAAGTTGGGGTGATTGTAACATCCCCTAATTAGTTAATTAGATTTAATTAAATTAGCAAAAGGTTGAGTTAATTAATTAGCATAAATTATTAACTTATGTGATGTTTGAAATTAATAAATAATAGTTGTGCATAATTGCATTAATATGTTAAGTTAGTGAGTCATGGGATTAGTGTGGTATTAAGAGTATATTAGAGAGTAGGGGTATTTTGGTCCTTCCACCTCATTAAATGAGACTTCAGCTGAACCATAACACCCAAGGGCAGCCTCATTTTCTCCAACTTCAGAATTTTCAGAAAATAAAACAAGAGAGAAGAAGGAAAGAAGGGGCGCGAGGGAGAGAAGGAGAGGGAGGGAGAAACCCAAAGCTCTAATGCATGTGTGATCTGGAACCATCACTCTTCCTCATTTTTCCTCCTCTATCCGTTGATACCATTTTCGTTACCTATCCTTCCCCATCTCAGATTTCGCCATAGCCTCACCTTCAAGCTCCAAGCATAGAAATGGAGATATGACCCTTGCATGTCTTGATTAGAACACATTATTCAGTACCAAGACTCATTTTCTTGCCACAATTGCTGTTGAAGTTGTTTGGGTAGCTAGGATTCGAAATCAACTGCTGTCCAAGCGATTTGGAGTGGTTGAGTTCGTTGTTGGAGCGAGTTCGAAGAGAGTTCGTGGTTTTGGAGCGGTTGAATTCTCGGAGTTCCGGTGTTGCGTGATTTTCATCACGATAGGTGAGTTCTATAACTCGCTTAGGGAATATGTTTGTGTTTCCGAGTCTTCGCTTTTCGAAAACCGTTTTATTGAAAAGATTGTGATTCAAATTATGAAAACCCTTGATCGGTTGTTTGGATGTGCTGGATTGAACTGATATACGTTGCTATAATATACGGTTTCTATGTGTGTGTTTGAGTTTGGGTCTCGATCGGAAGGGAAGTGGGAATCGGAATGGAATGGACTTACTCATGAAAAACCTATTTTCTGGAAAACTGATGGAGACACACGGATCGTGTGCCTCGGAGCACGGGTCGTGCGCCTCCATCTGATACGACAGGAACTGGATTTTTAAAACACGCACGGATCGTGCGCCTAGTCGCACGGGTCGTGCGTATGTCTCTGAAACTTTCTAAAATTTCAGTGGATAACGCACGGATCGTGCGCCAAGTCGCACGGGTCGTGCGTATCTTTCTGGAAATCTTCTGCAAACTGTTCAAAAGCGCACGGGTCGTGCGCCTACACGCACGGGTCGTGTGAGACTTTCTGATCTTCAATTTCAAAGTACCTTTTTATCCATTCCAAATGATTCCAATCCTCTTCTAATCCATTCCCCAAGGTTCCACAACAAGGTAAAGGTAACAATAGTATGAGATTGAACACGTTCGATAGAAAGTTTGTGTGTTATGAATAAAATGGAAAACTGCACTTAGAGAACGCGAGAGTGCATATGTCAAGAATGATAATAACACACGGTATTTGACTGATACTATACACTGTAATAGACTGATATGGTACATGGTACTTGACTGAAATGACTAACAGCCCATTGCGGGTACACAGACTGTTAATGTATAATAAATACAAGAGGAAAAAGGGTGACGACCCTAAGAGGTTAGCATACTAGGGGAGGGGAAGTCATGAGCCCCAAAACCTAGACTCAAGAATGTTTCCCCCACTAGAAATAGTGGGATGGGTTCACCAAAGTCAAGAGATGCCTATAAAATAGGTAGACTGAGGTGTTATGCTAAAAACATGGAACAAAGATTGCATGCTTCATGTGTCGCTTAGGAGGGCCATGAGCATGAAGGTTACAGGAACTAAATGTATTTCCACGTGGTTTCTTTTTAGGACCACGAGTTCAAAACAAGGCATAATGAACCGCTAGAGTAGTAAGGGGTCTCGATAGGACTCACTGAGATAATGTTTATCTCACCCTTCATATTTGTGGTTTTTACAGAGAAACAGGGGAAAGCAAAGGCGATAAAGCACGGTTAGCTGGTGTGACTCTCTGAGTCGTTGAAGACCTAGTTTCATGTTTTAGACCTTTGTCCCGTTTATTGTTTCTATGTTCCGATTGTATAACTTTCGTTGTTAAGTTGTAAAATCGTTTCCGCTACTTTATGTTTTGAGTATTGAACACTAGGATTATGTACAAGTCTTAAGCTTTGGAACTTAAGCATTTTCAGAAAGTTTATGAGGTTCAGAGAACCATTTGATATGTATTATCGAAAGTTTTTAGATGTGTTCAATATTTCAATAACAGGAAGTTACTCTGATGTATGCCATTTAGTGCATTTCGGTAATTCTATATGTTAGAATTATCGGGGTGTTACAATACTAATCATTGAAGTCGACTAAAAGATTTGGGATGTTACATTTTTAATGGAGATCTATATCAGTCAAGTAATAATCATATGGGTCGTCTACTTGGTTACCTTTTTCCTTTTAAATTATCAATATAGTTTGTATAATTTGTGTTCCTTATCATTTGTTTGTGAACACACGACATTGAACAAAAAACTGAGGACTTGTGGTATATTTTATACGTAACTAATATGAGAAAACAATTATTTAATTTCATAAATAATTTTTTATATTAGTTATAATATCAACTTTTATTATAATCATATGTATGATTTAATTTTTATCCAAAAAGAAAGACAAGAATCCTTGAATTAGACAATGATACAATGGTATCCGTGAGCTAGGGGAACTCATTCAATAAAAAATGTACTTTTCATTTGATTCATTCATTCACTTCCACATGTAAGTGAAAGACAACCTTAGATCAAGCAGAGTGGACTGAACTACAATCCTTCCAAACCTTCAGTGCCCTATTCAAAATTACTCTCTTGTTTTTCTTGAAAATTGGCAATTTAACTGCATTGTTTGTGATGTCCATGTGGCACGATTTTCCTACGTCATTCACAAGACCTAGACAACACTCGTTGCTAACTGTTTGATTTCCAACAAATACACCAATATATACTTGTTGACCACAATTTGGCATCAATTTGGTTACACATTTACTTAAATATTTTTCATACGATGACGATGGCCGTGGAGCATAATTTAACTCACTAGAAGGACCTTGAGATGGTGGCTGAAGAGTTTCAGAACCAACAGACGTTTTCAGTAACAAAGTAAAGCTAATGAAAAAGGTCACAACTATATAAAATTTGTTGAATGATGCCATGGTCTTTTAAAAGATTGTTTTATGTTCGAGGACTTGTAGATGTTGTATATGAGTTAAATGTTGGATAAAGAAAGTCATATTTAAAGTATAAATATTACAATCTTAACGTTCAAAAGTATTTAATAGATTGTTCTAACTGTTTTAAAACCGCAAAAGCCAATATATGTTTCTTGTTAATATGTAAAATGATTTTCTTATCGAAAGATAAGTTTCTTATCAAAATCTCATTTCCTAACCAAAAAACTTGTGAAATGTTTTTTCCTAATGCAATTTCAATTTTCAGAATTAACACACACATGAAAAATCCCTAAATTCATATATGGTTTTAAATACCATTAATAGGAAGATTTTCCTGGCATAATTTAAGTAAATATTTGTATAAAATTTTCTTTAGACCTTTTTTTGGGAAAACAATTTAATTAGTTGCGCCCATAATCTCTTGCTCATTCTTTTTTGACTCACAATAGGTCAATTATATTTTGAAAGTGACTATATAAAAGTTAAGTGGGTCCAAATTGAACTATAAAGTGAAAGATACTATAAAATATATCAAAAGACAAGTTGTGTGATCAAGCTCAATTGGTGTTTGAATTTGGTGTATAAATGTTTGTTTGTTTTGAAATTGAATGATTTTTAATGACCAATGTGATTGAGTGTTGGTTGGGATAGATTGGAAACACTTGAATTGAAGTTAAAGACACAAAGTCAGCATTTTTGCACATAGATAGAAAAAATGGCCGTGTTTGAAAAACACTGGCACCCGTGTTTCTTTATATGTAACAGTGAATTTTTGGTAACCTTCCAACTTGTTTCATTCGTAACTTTTGATCTGAATCTCTGATTTATGTGTTCTTGGATGCGTTGGAAAGATAATGAAAAGACATACAACTATAAATAAACTATGAACTGTATTTCTAAACACATTCTAAGAAGTCTTCTTGATCTATCCTAACCATCACCCTTGGTGTATAGTGAGTTTTATCTATTTGACGATTTGGTTATCAAAAACTTATGAAATGTCATGGAGTATGATGATTATGGTAAAGCAATGGATTGAGATATATTATGATGGTGGATGTGTTGTGTATGGCTGACTCGAGAGAAAAATACATATGTACATATACGCAAAAACATGATGAAGGAATAATTGAACGAAGCGACGCACTTGGGGGAGGAGTCATGATCCCTGGTCCAAGACTCTTATGTAGGAACCCATATATTATGTCAGGTTAGGGTTTCCCGCTCGTAGGGATGGTAGCATTTGGAATATATGTAAGACTGATCTCTTTGGGAAGGCGTCAAGGGTAATAGGTAGTGCAAGTAGGAAGGGAGGTCATGATCCCAATCTTACTGCTCGTCTTATGCACTTCTGAACTGTTGGGTGACGGGTCTCTGCCGGAGTTTGGGTAGCATTTATATTATGTAAGACTACGCCATCACTTCGAGTGCATTAAAGGCTAAGAGTATGGTAAACAACGCCTTAAGAGGTATTAGTGAGGTGCGTGTTGGGAACTCACTCAGATTTCTTTGAAATCTCACCCTGTATGTGTTTTGTGGTTTTCAGATTAAGCAAGCAGGTCGGGCTATGCATAGAAAAGATATTTCAGTTTTGAATAAAATGTCTCAGCTTATGAGTTTGATTGTAAAATGATACCCTTATTTTCATGAAATTGGTCTTTTTGTGAAGTTATTCTATTGTACTTAAACATACTCAAAGTCATGGAAGGATCAATGGATTTTCTTTTGAAAGAATATTATTACAATATGTATCTAGTAGTTTCTATTTGATGAACCAAGAGTCTTTTCAATAGTTCAGGATGTACTTACTTTTATAATATATTTTGTATAAAAAGGAGTGTAAAGATATTTTATGGTTGAGCTTCATATATCCTCATCTAAATATTATATATCTATACTCCCTTGGACTTGCGATTTCTAAAAAGGATTTCGGTTTTAGTATCGAAAAGGATACTTATGAGGGTTTCCGTGAGTCAGATAAGTGTCGATTTTAATTTGCTCAGTCCTAAAACGCTTACACGTCTTCTTATATTCAAATTGAAGTAAATACTAATCATTGAAGTCGACTAAAAGATTTGGGATGTTACATTTTTAATGGAGATATATATCAGTCAAGTAATAATCATATGGGTCGTCTACTTGGTTACCTTTTTCCTTTTAAATTATCAATATAGTTTGTATAATTTTTGTTCCATATCATTTTTTTGTGAACACACGACTTTGAACAAAAAATTGAGGACTTGTGGTATATTTTATACGTAACTAATATGAGAAAACAATTATTTAATTTCATAAATAATTTTTTATATTAGTTATAATAACAACTTTTATTATAATCATATGTATGATTTAATTTTTATCCAAAAAGAAAGACAAGAATCCTTGAATTAGACAATGATACAATGGTATCCGTGAGATAGGGGAACTCATTCAATAAAAAATGTACTTTTCATTTGATTCATTCATTCACTTCCACGTGTAAGTGAAAGCCAACCATAGATCAAGCAGAGTGGACTAAACTACAATCATTCCAAACCTTCAGTGCCCTATTCAAAATTACTCTCTTGTTTTTCTTAAAAATTGGCAATTTAACTACATTGTTTGTGATGTCCATGTGGCACGATTTTCCTACGTCATTCACAAGACCTAGACAACACTCGTTGCTAACTGTTTGATTTCCAACAAATACACCAAAATATACTTGTTGACCACAATTTGGCATCAATTTGGTTACACATTTACTTAAATATTTTTCAAACGATGACGATGGCCTTGGAGCATAATTCAACTAACTAGAAGGACCTTGAGATGGTGGCTGAAGAGTTTTAGAACCAACAGACGTTTTCAATAACAAAGTAAAGCTAATGAAAAAGGTTACAACTATATAAAATTTGTTGAATGATGCCATGGTCTTTTAAAAGATTGTTTTATGTTCGAGGACTTGTAGATGTTGTATATGAGTTAAATGCTGGATAAAGAAAGTCGTATTTAAAGTATAAATATTACAATCTTAACGTTCAAAAGTATTTAATAGATTGTTCTAACTGTTTTAAAACCGCAAAAGCCAATATATGTTTCTTGTTAATATGTAAAATGATTTTCTTATCGAAAGATAAGTTTCTTATCCAAATCTCATTTCCTAACCAAAAAACTTGTGAAATGTTTTTCCCTAATGCAATTTCAATTTTCAGAAGTAACACACACATGAAAACTCACTAAATTCATATATGGTTTTAAATAACATTAATAGGAAGATTTTCCTGGCATAATTTAAGTAAATATTTGTATAAAATTTTCTTTAGACCTTTTTCTGGGAAAACAATTTAATTAGTTGCGCCCATATAATCTCTTGCTCATTCTTTTTTGACTCACAATAGGTCAATTATATTTTGAAAGTGACTATATAAAAGTTAAGTGGGTCCAAATTGAATTATAAAGTGAAAGATACTATAAAATATATCAAAAGACAAGTTGTGTGATCAAGCTCAATTGGTGTTTGAATTTGGTGTATAAATGTTTGTTTGTTTTGAAATTGAATGATTTTTAATGACCAATGTGATTGAGTGTTGGTTGGGATAGATCGGAAACACTTGGATTGAAGTTAAAGACACAAAGTCAGCATTTTTGCACATAGATAGAAAAAATGGCCGTGTTTGAAAAACACTGGCACCCGTGCTTCTTTATATGTAACAGTGAACTTTTGGTAACATTCCAACTTGTTTCATTCGTAACTTTTGATCTGAATCTCTGATTTATGTGTTCTTGGATGCGTTGGAAAGATAACGAAAAGATATACAACTATAAGTAAACTATGAACTGTATTTCTAAACAAATTCTAAAAAGTCTTCTTGATCTGTCCTAACCATCACCCTTGGTGTATAGTGAGTTTTATCTATTTGACGATTTGGTTATCAAAAACTTATGAAATGTCATGGACTATGATGATTATGGTAAAGCAATGGATTGAGGTATATTATGATGGTGGATGTGTTGTCTATGGCTGACTCGAGCGAGAAATACATATGTACATATACGCAAAAACATGATGAAGTTATAATTGAACGAAGCAACGCACTTGGGGGAGGAGTCATGATCCCTGGTCCAAGACTCTTATGTAGGAACCCATATATTATATCAGGTTAGGGTTTCCCGCTCGTAGGGATGGTAGCATTTGGAATATATGTAAGACTGATCTCTTTGGGAAGGCGTCAAGGGTAATAGGTAGTGCAAGTAGGAAGGGAGGTCATGATCCCAATCTTACTGCTCGTCTTATGCCCTTCTGAACTGTTGGGTGACGGGTCTCCGCCGGAGTTTGGGTAGCATTTATATTATGTAAGACTACGCCATCACTTCGAGTGCATTAAAGGCTAAGAGTATGGTAAACAACGCCTTAAGAGGTATTAGTGAGGTGCGTGTTGGGAACTCACTAAGATTTCTTTGAAATCTCACCCTTTATGTGTTTTGTGGTTTTCAGATAAGCAAGCAGGTCGGGCTATGCATAGAAAAGATATTTCAGTTTTGAATAAAATGTCTCAGCTTATGAGTTTGATTGTAAAATGATACCCTTATTTTCATGAAATTGGTCTTTTTGTGAAGTTATTCTATTGTACTTAAACATACTCAAAGTCATGGAAGGATCAATGGATTTTCTTTTGAAAGAATATTATTACAATATGTATCTAGTAGTTTCTATTTGATGAACCAAGAGTCTTTTCAATAGTTCAGGATGTACTTACTTTTATAATATATTTTGTATAAAAAGGAGTGTAAAGATATTTTATGGTTGAGCTTCATATATCCTCATCTAAATATTATATATCTATACTCCCTTGGACTTGCGATTTCTAAAACGGATTTCGGTTTTAGTATCGAAAAGGAAACTTATGAGGGTTTCCGTGAGTCAGATAAGTGTCGATTTTAATTTCCTCGGTCCTAAAACGCTTACACGTCTTCTTATATTCAAGTTGAAGTAAATACTAATCATTGAAGTCGACTAAAAGGTTTGGGATGTTACATTTTTAATGGAGATCTATATCAGTCAAGTAATAATCATATGGGTTGTCTACTTGGTTACCTTTTTCCTTTTAAATTATCAATATAGTTTGTATAATTTGTGTTCCATATCATTTTTTTGTGAACACACGACTTTGAACAAAAAATTGAGCACTTGTGGTATATTTTATACGTTACTAATAAGAGAAAACAATTATTTAATTTCATAAATAATTTTTTATATTAGTTATAATATCAACTTTTATTATAATCTTATGTATGATTTAATTTTTATCCAAAAAGAAACACAAGACTCCTTGAATTAGACAATGATACAATGGTATCCGTGAGATAGGGGAACTCATTCAATAAAAAATGTACTTTTCATTTGATTCATTCATTCACTTCCACGTGTAAGTGAAAGCCAACCTTAGATCAAGCAGAGTGGACTAAACTACAATCATTCCAAACCTTCAGTGCCTTATTCAAAACTACTCTCTTGTTTTTCTTGAAAATTGGCAATTTAACTGCATTGTTTGTGATGTCCATGTGGCACAATTTTCCTACGTCATTCACAAGACCTAGACAACACTCGTTGCTAACTGTTTGATTTCCAACAAATACACCAAAATATACTTGTTGACCACAATTTGGCATCAATTTGGTTACACATTTACTTAAATATTTTTCAAACGATGACGATGGCCTTGGAGCATAATTCAACTAACTAGAAGGACCTTGAGATGGTGGCTGAAGAGTTTTAGAACCAACAGACGTTTTCAATAACAAAGTAAAGCTAATGAAAAAGGTTACAACTATATAAAATTTGTTGAATGATGCCATGGTCTTTTAAAAGATTGTTTTATGTTCGAGGACTTGTAGATGTTGTATATGAGTTAAATGCTGGATAAAGAAAGTCGTATTTAAAGTATAAATATTACAATCTTAACGTTCAAAAGTATTTAATAGATTGTTCTAACTGTTTTAAAACCGCAAAAGCCAATATATGTTTCTTGTTAATATGTAAAATGATTTTCTTATCGAAAGATAAGTTTCTTATCAAAATCTCATTTCCTAACCAAAAAACTTGTGAAATGTTTTTCCCTAATGCAATTTCAATTTTCAGAAGTAACACACACATGAAAACTCACTAAATTCATATATGGTTTTAAATAACATTAATAGGAAGATTTTCCTGGCATAATTTAAGTAAATATTTGTATAAAATTTTCTTTAGACCTTTTTTTGGGAAAACAATTTAATTAGTTGCGCCCATATAATCTCTTGCTCATTCTTTTTTGACTCACAATAGGTCAATTATATTTTGAAAGTGACTATATAAAAGTTAAGTGGGTCCAAATTGAATTATAAAGTGAAAGATACTATAAAATATATCAAAAGACAAGGTGTGTGATCAAGCTCAATTGGTGTTTGAATTTGGTGTATAAATGTTTGTTTGTTTTGAAATTGAATGATTTTTAATGACCAATGTGATTGAGTGTTGGTTGGGATAGATCGGAAACACTTGGATTGAAGTTAAAGACACAAAGTCAGCATTTTTGCACATAGATAGAAAAAATGGCCGTGTTTGAAAAACACTGGCACCCGTGGTTCTTTATATGTAACAGTGAACTTTTGGTAACATTCCAACTTGTTTCATTCGTAACTTTTGATCTGAATCTCTGATTTATGTGTTCTTGGATGCGTTGGAAAGATAACGAAAAGATATACAACTATAAGTAAACTATGAACTGTATTTCTAAACAAATTCTAAAAAGTCTTCTTGATCTGTCCTAACCATCACCCTTGGTGTATAGTGAGTTTTATCTATTTGACGATTTGGTTATCAAAAACTTATGAAATGTCATGGACTATGATGATTATGGTAAAGCAATGGATTGAGGTATATTATGATGGTGGATGTGTTGTGTATGGCTGACTCGAGCGAGAAATACATATGTACATATACGCAAAAACATGATGAAGTTATAATTGAACGAAGCAACGCACTTGGGGGAGGAGTCATGATCCCTGGTCCAAGACTCTTATGTAGGAACCCTTCTATTATGTCAGGTTAGGGTTTCCCGCTCGTAGGGATGGTAGCATTTGGAATATATGTAAGCCTGATCTCTTTGGGAAGGCGTCACGGGTAATAGGTAGTGCAAGTAGGAAGGGAGGTCATGATCCCAATCTTACTGCTCGTCTTATGCCCTTCTGAACTGTTGGGTGACGGGTCTCCGCCGGAGTTTGGGTAGCATTTATATTATGTAAGACTACGCCATCACTTCGAGTGCATTAAAGGCTAAGAGTATGGTAAACGACGTCTTAAGAGGTATTAGTGAGGTGCGTGTTGGGAACTCACTGAGATTTCTTTGAAATCTCACCCTTTATGTGTTTTGTGGTTTTCAGATAAGCAAGCAGGTCGGGCTATGCATAGAAAAGATATTTCAGTTTTGAATAAAATGTCTCAGCTTATGAGTTTGATTGTAAAATGATACCCATATTTTCATGAAATTGGTCTTTTTGTGAAGTTATTCTATTGTACTTAAACATACTCAAAGTCATGGAAGGATCAATGGATTTGCTTTTGAAAGAATATTATCTTGATAAGTCTATTTTTACAATCTTTTTAATAGTTATTTTATTAAGTCTTTTTAGTATTTTAATTATATTTTTGAGCTATTTTACTGCAAATGTTTACTTTTTATTTTCAGGTATTATTTGAAGCAAAAGCGAAAATATGAGCTAAAATGAAGAAACTTAGAAAACATTTGAGGAGGAACAATTTTTAAGACAGCAACAACAAAACTAGTGCAAGACAGGGCACACAGGGCGCCAAAACAGCAAAACTGGCGCAAGACAGGCACACAGGGAGCCAAGGGCGCCAAGCAGCACACGCACGACCCAGGGTGTACCACGCACGACCCGTGCGTGTCTCCAACTGAAGATGGCCCATTTTGGCAGAGCTGGGCGCACGACCCATGCTTGCCAGCAACGCAATACATCTGTTGCCAGCACAAGGCGCACGACCCTGGCACCATAGGCGCACGACCCTGGTGCAAAACTGGCGCAGAGCAGCCAAAACTGACTGACCAGGGCGCACGACCCAGGCACAGGGGCGCACGACCCTGGCACCAGACAAGTCAATTTTGGCTGCACCCACTTGCTGATGGCTTTCCCTTGCCACTTGATTTGCCACTTTTTTTATGACCATTTTACCCCTCCTCTCAAGTGCCATAGACCTAATATTTTCCTATAAATAGAGGCTTGATCCTCACTTGTACCAAAGCTTGAATTTTGTTAGAAAATCAATGACAAAGGCTCTCTAAAGATTCATGACTTCAATTTAGTCTTCATGGTTTTATGATTCTTGTTTATTTACTTTATTGCCCCTTTAATTTCTCGCTGTTTACTTTCTCGCTCTTTACTTTTTCGCTCTTTACTTTCTCGCCCTTTTATTTTTCAAGTCATTTACTTTCATCGCTATTTAATTTCTCGCTCTTTACTTTCTCGCTCTTTACTTTTTCGCTCTTTACTTTCTCGCTCTTTTATTTTCCTTGCTATTTACTTTCTTGCCCTTTTATTTTCCAAGTCATTTACTTTCATTGCTATTTAATTTCTCGCCCTTTAATTTCTCGCTCTTTACTTTCTCGCTCTTTACTTTTTCTTGCTATTTACTTTCTTGCCCTTTTATTTTCCAAGTCATTTACTTTCATTGCTATTTAATTTCTCGCTCTTTACTTTCTCGCTCTTTACTTTTTCGCTCCTTTACTTTCCCGCTCTTTTATTTTCCTTGTTATTTACTTTTTTGCCCTTTTACTTTCCAAGTCATTTACAATTCCTTGCTATTTACTTTCTTGCACTTTTATTTTCTTGTCATTTACAATTCTGCTATTTATAATTTTGCAATTTACCGCTTTCTTTTATTTCTCGCTATTTAACTTTATGTTTTCTTCTCCTATTTCTTTTAAATCTTTTTCTACAATGATCATCATTGAGTAGACTTTCTTAGTCTTGGGGTTTTTGGAAACGACCAAATGATGGGTTCCTACTAATTAATTCCCGAGACTATTCTCCACCTTAATCGCTTTGTATTTCTAAATCTAATTTCATCGCATTTCATTATTATTTTAAAACACCACACGATGTACCGAAAGGGGAAGTGTGGTTGTTGGATCTATGAAATTAGACAATAAAATCAACACACGAAAATAGTTTTGGTATTATTGAGACACAAAAAGGTCTTTGCTTAATGGGTTCTACTAATAATCAACCATGAAAATAGGCTTGATAATTAGTTTAGAACACGCGTTTGTATTCCGAAAGGAAACTCTTGCTACAGCCGTCACCTTGTCTTAAGAAATATATCGTTCTTTAAAGTTGGAAAATAGTCGATAGGATTTATAACGGAAACTTTATCATTTCGATGTTGCTAAAACCCCAAGTCTCTTTTTTTTTTCATCAAAACATCAGCAAAAAACATTCATTCTTTCTAAAAAGACTTTCTCTTCAGTTAATCAAACTTTGGAAAATTAAATTAGTAATCACCTAGTCTCTCCCTTGTGGATCGATAACTCTTTTATTACGCGATACGACTCGTGCACTTGCGAGGCTATCATATCTCAATATGTATCTAGTAGTTTCTATTTGATGAACTAATAGTAATTTCAATAGTTCAGGATGTACTTACTTTTATAATATATTTTGTATAAAAAGGAGTGTAAAGATATTTTATGGTTGAGCTTCGTATATCCTCATCTAAATATTATATATCTATACTCCCTTGGACTTGCGATTTCTAAAAAGGATTTCAGTTTTAGTATCGAAAAGGATACCTATGAGGGTTTCCGTGAGTCAGATAAGTGTCGATTTTAATTTGCTCGGTCCTAAAACGCTTACACGTCCTCTTATATTCAAATTGAAGTAAATACTAATCATTGAAGTCGACTAAAAGATTTGGGATGTTACATTTTTAATGGAGATCTATATCAGTCAAGTAATAATCATATGGGTCGTCTACTTGGTTACCTTTTTCCTTTTAAATTGTCAATATAGTTTGTATAATTTGTGTTCCATATCATTTGTTTGTGAACACACGACTTCGAACAAAAAATTGAGGACTTGTGGTATATTTTATACGTAACTAATATGAGAAAACAATTATTTAACATCATAAATAAGTTTTTATATTAGTTATAATATCAACTTTTATTGTAATCATATGCATGATTTAATTTTTATCCAAAAAGAAAGACAAGAATCCTTGAATTAGACAATGATACAATGGTATCCGTGAGATAGGGGAACTCATTCAATAAAAAATGTACTTTTCATTTGATTCATTCATTCACTTCCACGTGTAAGTGAAAGCCAACCTTAGATCAAGTAGAGTGAACTAAACTACAATCATTCCAAACCTTCAGTGCCCTGTTCAAAATTACTCTCTTGTTTTTCTTGAAAATTGGCAATTTAACTGCATTGTTTGTGATGTCCATGTGGCACGATTTTCCTACGTCATGAACAAGACCAAGACAACACTCGTTGCTAACTATTTGATTTCCAACAAATACACCAAAATATACTTGTTGACCACAATTTGGCATCAATTTGGTTACACATTTACTTAAATATTTTTCATACGATGACGATGGCCTTGGAGCATAATTCAACTCACTAGAAGGACCTTGAGATGGTGGCTGAAGAGTTTCAGAACCAACAGACGTTTTCAGTAACAAAGTAAAGCTAATGAAAAAGGTCACAACTATATAAAATTTGTTGAATGATGCCATGGTCTTTTAAAATATTGTTTTATGTTCGAGGACTTGTAGATGTTGTATCTGAGTTAAACGTTGGATAAAGAAAGTCATATTTAAAGTATAAATATTACAATCTTAACGTTCAAAAGTATTTAATAGATTGTTCTAACTGTTTTAAAACCGCAAAAGCCAATATATGTTTCTTGTTACTATGTAAAATGATTTTCTTATCGAAAGATAAGTTTCTTATCAAAATCTCATTTCCTAACCAAAAAACTTGTGAAATGTTTTATCCTAATGCAATTTCGAATTTCAGAAGTAACACACACATGAAAACTCACTAAATTCATATATGGTTTTAAATAACATTAATAGGAAGATTTTCATGGCATAATTTAACTAAATATTTGTATCAAATTTTCTTTAGACCTTTTTTTGGGAAGACAATTTAATTAGTTGCGCCCATAATCTCTTGCTCATTCTTTTTTGACTCACAATAGGTCAATTATATTTTGAAAGAGACTATATAAAGTTAAGTGGGTCCAAATTGAACTATAAAGTGAAAGATAATATAAACTATATCAAAAGACAAGTTGTGTGATCAAGCTCAATTGGTGTCTAAATTTGGTGTATAAATGTTTGTTTGTTTTGAAATTGACTGATTTTTAATGATTGAGTGTTGGTTGGGATAGATTGGAAACACTTGGATTGAAGTTAAAGACACAAAGTCAGCATTTTTGCACATAGATAGAAAAAATGGCCGTGTTTGAAAAACACTGGCACCCGTGTTTCTTTATATGTAACAGTGAATTTTTGGTAACCTTCCAACTTGTTTCATTCGTAAGTTTTGATCCGAATCTCTGATTTATGTGTTCTTGGATGCGTTGGAAAGATAACGAAAAGATATACAACTATAAATAAACTATGAACTGTATTTCTAAACACATTCTAAGAAGTCTTCTTGATCTATCCTAACCATCACCCTTGGTGTATAGTGAGTTTTATCTATTTGACGATTTGGTTATAAAAAACTTATGAAATGTCATGGACTATGATGATTATGGTAAAGCAATGGATTGAGGTATATTATGATGGTGGATGTGTTGTGTATGGCTGACTCGAGAGAGAAATACATATGTACATATATGCAAAAACATGATGAAGGAATAATTGAATGAAGCGACGCACTTGGGGGAGTAGTCATGATCCCTGGTCCAAGACTCTTATGTAGGAACTCATATATTATGTCAGGTTAGGGTATCCCACTCGTAGGGATGGGAGTATTTGGAATATATGTAAGACTGATCTCTTTGGGAAGGCGTCAAGGGTAATAGGTAGTGCAAGTAGGAAGGGAGGTCATGGTCCCAAGCTTACTGTTCGTCTTATGCCCTTCTGAACTGTTGGGTGACGAGTCTCCGCCTGAGTTTGGGTAGCATTTATATTATGTTAAACTACGCCATCACATCGATTTCATTAAAGGCTAAGAGTATGGTAAACGACCCCTTAAGAGGTATTAGTGAGAAGCGTGTTGGGAACTCACTGAGATTTCTTTGAAATCTCACCCTTTATGTGTTTTGTGGTTTTCAGATAAGCAAGCAGGTCGAGCTATGCATAGAAAAGATATTTCAGTTTTGAATAAAATGTCTCAGCTTATGAGTTTGATTGTAAAATGATACCCTTATTTTCATGAAATTGGTCTTTTTGTGAAGTTATTCTATTGTACTTAAACATACTCAAAGTCATGGAAGGATCAATGGATTTGCTTTTGAAAGAATATTATTACAATATGTATCTAGTAGTTTCTATTTGATGAACTAATAGTAATTTCAGTAGTTCAGGATGTACTTACTTTTATAATATATTTTGTATAAAACGGAGTGTAAAGATATTTTATGGTTGAGCTTCATATATCCTCATCTAAATATTATATATCTATACTCCCTTGGACTTGCGATTTCTAAAAAGGATTTCGGTATTAGTATCGAAAAGGATACCTATGAGGGTTTCCGTGAGTCAGATAAGTGTCGATTTTAATTTTGCTCGGTCCTAAAATGCTTAGACGTCCTCTTATATTCAAATTGAAGTAAATAGTAATCATTGAAGTCGACTAAAAGATTTGGGATGTTACATTTTTAATGGAGATCTATATCAGTCAAGTAATAATCATATGGGTCGTCTACTTGGTTACCTTTTTACTTTTAAATTATCAATATAGTTTGTATAATTTGTGTTCCATATCATTTGTTTGTGAACACACGACTTTGAACAAAAAATTGAGGACTTGTGGTATATTTTATACGTAACTAATATGAGAAAACAATTATTTAATTTCATAAATAATTTTTTATATTAGTTATAATATCAACTTTTATTATAATCATATGTATGATTTAATTTTTATCTAAAAAGAAAGACAAGAAGACAATGATACAATGGTATCCGTGAGATAGGGGAACTCATTCAATAAAAAATGTACTTTTCATTTGATTCATTCATTCACTTCCACGTGTAAGTGAAAGCCAACCTTAGATCAAGCAGAGTGGACTAAACTACAATCATTCCAAACCTTCAGTGCCCTATTCAAAGTTACTCTCTTGTTTTTCTTGAAAATTGGCAATTTAACTGCATTGTTTGTGATGTCCATGTGGCACGATTTTCCTACGTCATTCACAAGACCAAGACAACACTCGTTGCTAACTATTTGATTTCCAACAAATACACCAAAATATACTTGTTGACCACAATTTGGCATCAATTTGGTTACACATTTACTTAAATATTTTTCATACGATGACGATGGCCTTGGAACATATAATTCAACTCACTAGAAGGACCTTGAGATGGTGGCTGAAGAGTTTCAGAACCAACAGACGTTTTCAATAACAAAGTAACGCAATTCATATATGGTTTTAATTAACACACACATGAAAACTCACTAAATTCATATATGGTTTTAATTAACATTATCTGGAAGATTTTCTTGGCATTATTTAAGTAAATATTTGTATAAAATTTTCTTTAGACCTTTTTTTGGGAAAACAATTTAATTAGTTGCGCCCATAATCTCTTGCTCATTCTTTTTTGACTCACAATAGGTCAATTATCTTTTGAAAGAGACTATATGAAAGTTAAGTGGGTCCAAATTGAACTATAAAGTGAAAGATAATATAAACTATATCAAAAGACAAGTTGTGTGATCAAGCTCAATTGGTGTTTGAATTTGGTGTATAAATGTTTGTTTGTTTTGAAATTGAATGATATTTAATGATCAATATGATTGAGTGTTGGTTGGGATAGATTGGAAACACTTGGATTGAAGTTAAAGACACAAAGTCAGCATTTTTGCACATAGATAGAAAAATTGGCCGTGTTTGAAAAACACTGGCACCCGTGTGTCTTTATATGTAACAGTGAATTTTTGGTAACCTTCCAACATGTTTTATTCGTAACTTTTGATCCGATCTCTGATTTATGTGTTCTTGGATGTGTTGTAAAGCTAACTAAAAGATATACGACTATAAAGGAACTTTGAATTGTATTTTTAAACACATTCTAAGAAGTATTCTTGATCTATCCTAACCATTACCCTTGGTGTATAGTGAGTTTGACCTATTTGACGATTTGGTTATGAAAAACTTATGAAATGTCATGGACTGTGATAATTTTGGTAAAGCAGCTGATTCAGGTATATTATAATGGTTGATGTGTTGTGTACGACTGACTCGAGAGAGAAATACATATGTATATATACGTAAAAACATGATGAAGGAATAATTGAATAAAGCGACGCACTTGGGGGTGGAGTCATGAACCCTGGTCCAAGATTCTCATCTAGGAACCTGTAACATCCCCAAAATAATTAAGCTAATTATTTTGAAGTTAACCTACTTAATTTAATTTAGTGCTTAATTAATAATTTTATTAATTGAGTGCTAGATTATATATTAACTGGTGTAAGGTTTTTATGTGAATAGTAATGAATAAGGGTATTTATGGAAGGTTAGAGTTAAGTGAGGGTAGAGAGGTCTTTTCTCCACTCCCTCGCTTAAGTGTTACTAATATAAAATAAAAGAAAAGAAATGAAATGAAAGAAAGAAAAGAAAGAGAGAGCCGTAGAAAGAAAGAAGAAAAGAAAGAAAAGAATGGAGAGAAAAGTAAGAGAGAGGCGCTGGTGAGAAGAGAGGAGAGGGTGAGAAATTTTCATGTTTTGTCTTTGATCTTTTCTCCATTAGAATCACATCACCTTCCTCTTCATTTTGATACTAAGATCAAACCCTATAACCCACTATTCCTCTTTTCACCATTTTTATGCTTCAAGGTTTAAATGGAGTTTTAGCTCACCAAGAACACAACCCACTACTCTTCTTCTTGATATGTTTGAATTTGTCATCATTGGGTGGAGTAGGACTCAAGATTTTAGGGTTTTGATAGATGAGTTAGGGTTTGAGGTCAAAATTGGGGTTTATGTGTAGAGCTCTCTTGGAGGTTGAAGATGATGAATAGTGCTTTTAGGAAGCATCACTACAACAAATTTGCTATATACCCACGGATACCTTTAGTGACGCATACTATATCTGTTGGTATAGGTGTCCTATACCCACACGCGTGTAATAATAAACCGTGGGTATAGATATTCTATATCAAACCGTGGTATAGGTGACCTATCTCATTCACGCATCTTGTCAATTTTTTTTTTATCAAAACATCAAACTACTTCTTCACGCAAATGTTTCCTCTTCCTCTTCCAACGACACCACATGCTTCTCCAAATTCCCCATTTTAATTAGCAAAAACCCACTACAAAGTTCACACCTTTCTCCAAATACCCAAACCAAAAAAAAGCGCAAGGGAGAGAGAACTAGACGAGAGAGAGATGCGGACTTGAGAAAGAAACAGAATGAGAGAGACGTAGAGGAGGAGCACGAGAGAGGAACGACGGCGGAGGGAGAACTGCGAGTGAGATGTCAGGAGGGCGGTGGTTATGGTCCTCGCGATGGTGGTGGCGTTCCCAGTGGTTCGCCGGAGTGTGGTGGAGGTTCTCCCTCTATTTCCTTTTGCTTTCTTGGTTTCTTTACTTTTCTTCCTTCCCCTCTTTCAAATTTTTTTACTGTGCTTCAATCGATTCCTCTTTCTCTACCTTTACAGTTGAAGGTTATATAATTTGATTTTGTATCTCTTGATTTTCTTCTTAGTGGTTACCACTCAGATGCTGTTTGATAAAATGCCCCAATGCCACACTAGGACATTTTGCTTATTCTAATTAAATATTTTCAGGGAAATAGCTCGAATGCTGGCAAATGATTACAAGAAGCGTGTGATGATTGTTGACACCTCCAATGAGATTGGGGGTGATGGTGATATACCTCACGCTGGAATAGGCAGTGCACGTCGCATGCAAGTTCCTAACTCTGATATTCAACATAAGGTATTAGCTGCATTTGCACCAGCTTCACCTTTTGTTTATTCACGTGAAGAGTGTAGACTATTACAACAAAATCAGAGAGCTACACACCTGTAGACTTCTTCCTGATGTTGCAACTTTTTTGTCCTAATGTGGTGTGGCTAAAACTGGAAAGTGAGGGATATGATTTGCATTCATTGTGGTAGTAAATTAGTATTGTAAAAACTTAGGTGTCATTCTTTGTTGGTATTAGGTTTGGTGTGTGTCATTATATATCTATCCCTTGTTTTTTCTCTTTTCTTCCAATTCCAAATGAAATGTTACTATGATGTGTTTTTAAGTTTTAACTAGTTTAAATCAATTATGATCTTAAAGATATTTATTGTTTTTTTATATGGATGTATTGTTTGAATATAATTTATACCATGAAGGAATGTGTTTGATATAATTTGGGAAAAGATGGCAGTGTCTCCTCTAATATGACTTTGGAATGTGTGGAGAAGATATGTAGAAGTACTGGTAAGAAGGGTAGATTGAGAGAGACTAGAGAAAACTATAAGTCAAACCTTTCCAAGAATTTTAATTTAAATGATTTGTCATTACACGTGATTCATGATAGGATATTATGGTGTCATTTAATATGTGTAGCCATCTCACCTAGCCGGAAAAACTTTTGGGTAGAGATTTTGTTGTTGTTGATACTATCTTAAACTTTTACAGTCTCAAACTCTAGGTATCTACACTCTCTGGCTGATTCTGTGTTTAAACTATAATTTTGAGATTGTCAACTTGGGTAAACTTTTGATACTTCCATTTGGGCATATAACAATTTAACACAAGGTAATTTTAGCCTGGACAAGTAATAGGTGGAAGTTCAATTTAGTCTGCGAACTTGATTGGATACTGTTCCAGAATTAATTCTGATTTAAAAATTTGGCCATCTTTACACTGATTACCGTAATTACTTTAAGGCCAACATTCCTAAGCATAAAACTCATTCTTTTAGTAGTAACTCTTTCAAAGTCACTTTTCCCTATTATGTTCCACCCATAGTTTATTTGCACCAATGTCGTGAATCTGCGCTAAGCTTTCCAAACCTTGACATATTCAGATAAATTAATAAAGTATATTCTGTTGATGGGAAGCAACCAAACAGCAGAATGATTAACCAACCAAAATTTAATCTGATTAGTGTTCCTATGTTTATTGTATTACTCAGGTATTGATAGAGGCAGTTGAAAACCACATGCCACAAGTGATTGTAATTGATGAAATTGGTACCAAACTTGAAGCTATGGCTGCAAGTACAATTGCACAACGTGGGATCCAGCTTGTTGCCACTGCTCATGGAATCACAATTGAGAATCTAATAATGAATCCTTCCTTAGAGATGCTTGTTGGAGGAATACAGGTGAGGTATACTTACAACTTACACAAGATGCCAAGTTTATTTTGGTATGTCACATTTCATTTGGATTTTGTATTTGACATTTCTTTGATCTGATGCGGCTATAACCTTAAGGGGCTTTTGTTGACTGCTAAGTGTTCCGTATTGGAGGTCCTAGATGTGTATCTTTTTGTGAATAAATCTGTCACAGTATTGCAGTAACTAGTTGAATAAATCTGTCACAGTTTTTCCTAGGGATAACCATGAAGAACCTTATTGGTTTCTTTTACTTACGAAGATCCTTTTGTGCATCCCCATTGATTTGTCATATTAGTATTTTTACAAATCTTAGGAAAAACTGATGATGTCAAGAAATTACATGTAATTTGATTGATTTTTTCAGGTATGCTTATGGAAGAATTGCCGTAGCATGCAAGTTCACATATAAGAAAGAAACTCTGGGAAGTACTCTAGGTATTCCCTACTTTCTTATCTATAAAAGTTATATTTTAGCAATTCCAAAATTTTCCGCCAGGGATATCTTCCTCCTTATCTTTTGTGGTGTAGTTATGGAGAAGATGTGAGTGTCATTATACAAGCTGCAAAATAGGTATGTTATATTTTAGTCCTATAGTTCTTATCTTATGAATGAAGTATGGGAAAATCGATGAAGTCGGGTTTATAAGTTTTATACTCTTTTTCAACAGGTTTCAAATGCTTCAAGTCTCCCTGACTAAATGAATTTCAAGAAAAGACACTATTGAAGATAATGACAAAGATTAGAAGCTAATTTTTTGTTGATGGAGTAAGCTTAGAAATTAAGTGGATGGGCTCTTATTTCTTTGTAACTTTTGAGATTGTTATAAGATTTTCTATGTTTTTTAAATGTCAATATGATACTCTTAATTCAACATTTTTATCTATTTTGTAATTTGACATGCTTGTAAGTTAGTTTTCAATATGATTAGAGTTTTATTTTATTTTATTGTTTCATATATATATATATATATATATATATATATATTTTATATTTAGTTTTTAATTGGTTTAATGACAAGAGGTGTCACTAAAACCTACAAATGTTGTTAATAAATTCTTTACCAACGAAATGAAAGAGTGGGTATAGCAAATTAGGAGGCATCAATAAAACCTATACCGATGGAGATTCAGCCGTGGGTATAGCAAAATTAAGAGTGTTGTTAAAACCTATACCAACAGAAAAGTAACCGTGGGTATAGCTCTAAGGTTTTGTCCAACGGTAAAAAAACTGTCACTATAGGCTATAGCAACGACATTTTTCCGTGGGTATAGCCAAATAAAGACGACGAAAAAATTGTCCGTCGGTATAGGTTTTTGGTGCTATACCCACGGTTTTGAACCCTTTACCCACGGATTTTTGCCGTCGCTATATGTCAGTTTTCTTGTAGTGCATGTTTGGGCTTGTGAGAGGAACTTGAAGTCCAGGGGGAAAATTGTTGGTGCCTAGGTGATTCGATAGTCAAAGTGAGGTTTCTCGCGCGTTATGTATTCGAGTCGACCGACACGCGAGGTGAGTTCTTCGAGTTATGTGAGGTTTTGTTAAATTGATGGTTATGTGTTAAAATTTATGAAAGTTATGATTGATTGAATTGGTTTTCCAATTTAAGGTTTAAGTGATTGATATGTTAAGTTAATGTTTCGGTTCGATGTGGGTGATTTTATAGTGTTTTGTCGAAAAACCATTAAACCGAACAATTAACTGAGTTTGAGGAAAATTGATGAGTTATGTTATGATTATTGGGAAGTATAGTTATGTTTGATGAATTTGATGTTTGAGGTTTGATGATTGATTGTTATGGTTAGATGTTGAATGTGATTGAATGAAGATGTTTTTGAAGTGTTATTTTGACTGTTGTTAAGTTAGGAATTGAGCGGAACGCGTATTAGAATTGATCGGAATAGCAAAATAAATGAAATCGGGACAAACCTAAATTCTGCAGGGGACGCACGACTGTGCGCAGTGCTCTGTCTCAAATTTTGAAAAATGTCTCAGGCTGTTCCCTTTGATTCTGAACCTTCCCTATTCCTTTTCTTAACCCGTCCCAATGATCATTGACCAAATATATGTGGATTTCCAAGTTGTTTCAAGTTATGTTATGAAATGTTATGTTAGGGTTTTAAGTGCAAAAAACCGAAGTAAAACATAACGAGTTATTTATGTTACACCGAATACAACGAATAAGGTAATGATATGTTTTGAATGCAAAACGAGTAAAGGTTGTATCGAGTGGGAAAACATGCAATGAATTAAAGAACGGACTTCGTGTCATAGTAAATGTTAAAGAATACGACCTTGTGTCGAGTTACAGACCTAGTGTCCGAGTTAAGAATAAAAGATCACGACTTCGTGTGGAGTAACGAACCTAGTGTCCGAGTTGAGGTTAATAAAGCGACTTCGTGTCGACAAACGGACTTAATGTCCAAGAGGTTAATAAAAGATATTGAGGGGGATGACGATTCCGAGTTGAGGAGCATACCTAGCCGAGGGGAGTCATGAATCCAAAGATAGGGCCCTAGCATTATTCGTATAGCTTTATGGATTGGGGTTTCCGCAGGTATTGGACATTCTAGAGTGTCTAGCATTATATCTCAGATTGTGCTAAGCCAAAGAAAAGATTAAAAGACAGGTATGAGCAATAATGGCTCATAAGATAGGTATGAGCAATAATGGCTCATAAGACAGGTATGAACAATAAGGTTCATAAGTTGAGGTTGTTCCACAAATAAGACAGGTATGAGCGAGAACGGATCATAAGAAAAGAAAAAGGAAAACACCGAGAGAGGATATGTGAGGGGTGCGAAAGAAATCACTGAGATTTGTAAATCTCACAGGTATTATTGTGGTGTTTTCAGATGTGCAGGGAAAGCAGAGCAAATTGAGGAGAAGCGGCATACGCAGTAGCTGCTTAGTTAGAGGGAAGATCACGTGGTGATTTTCATGATGTATATTGCTTTTCCCTTCATATGTATTATTTAAGTTAAATCCTTGAATTGTATCAAGGTTATGTATTAGGTATTATGTTATAGGCGTGTCTTGTAATTTGGACCGCAATTATGTATATGTTATCGGATATGTTCTTTCAAGTACTTATTTCGGTCTTAGTTTTGAAAAAGTGTTAGTTGGTCCGTTATTATGAGTAGGTTATACTCTGATGTTTAAGTTTAAACTAATACCTTTTTGATCACTGTGAGGTGAAATTTAAGGTGTTACAGAACCCATCTAATATGTCGGGTTAGGGATTCCCGCTTGTAGGGATTGTAGCATTTGGAACATATGTAAGACTGCATCTCTGTGGGAAAGCGTCGTGGGTAATAGGTAGTGTAAGTAGGAAGGGAGGTCATGACCCAAGCTTGCTGCTCGTCTTATGCCCTTCCGAATTGTTGGGTGACAGGTCTCCGCTGGAGGTTGGGTAACATTTATATTATGTAAGACTACGCCATCACTTAGAGTGCATTAAAGGCTAAGAATATAGTAAACGATGCCATAAGAGGTATTAGTGAGTTGCGTGTTGGGAAATCACTGAGATTTCATTGAAATCTAACCCTTTATGTGTTCTGTGGTTTTCAGATAAGCAAGGAGGCCGGCCTATGCATAGAAAAGATATATCAGTGTTGAAGAAAATGTCTCAGCTTATGATTTTGATTGTAAAATGATACCCTTATTTTCATGAAATTGGTCTTTTTGTAAAGTTATTCTATTGTACTTAAACATACTCAAAGTCATGGAAGGATCAATAAATTATCTTTTGAATTACAGTATGTATCTAGTAGTTTCTTTTTGGTGAACTAATAATATTGTCAATAGTTCAGGATGTACATTTATAATGTATTTTGTATAAAAAGGAGTGTAAAGGTATTTGATGGTTGAGCTTCATATATCCTCATCTAAAAATTATATACCTATACTCCGTTGGACTTCATGACTCTTGCAATTTCCTAAAAAGGATTTCGGTTTTAGTATGGAAATTGATACTTATGAGGGTTTCCGTGAGTTAGATAAGTGTCGATGTTAATTCACTCGGTCCTAAAATGCTTACACGTCCTCTGATATTCAAATTGAAGTAAATACTAATCGTTGAAGTCGACTAAAAGATTTGAGATATTACATTTTCATTTGAAATCTATATCAATCAGGTAACAATCATATTGGTGTTCTACTTGGTTACTTTTTTCCTTTTAAATTATCAATTTAGTTTGTATAATTTGTGTTCCATATCAATTATTTGTGAACACACAACTTTGAACAAAAAATTAAGGACTTGTGGTATATTTTATACGTAATTACTATGAGAAAACAATTATTTAACTTCATAAGTAATTTTTTATATTAGTTATAATATCATCTTTAATTATAATCATATGTATGATTTAACTTTTATCCAAAAAGAAAGACATGAATCCTTGAATCAGAGATTGATACTATGGTATCCGTGAGATAGGACGAACTCATTCAATAAAAAACGTACATTTCAAATGATTCATTCATTCACTTCCACAAGTCGGTGAAAGCCAAACTTAGATCAAGCAGAGTGGACTAAACTACAATCATTCCAAACCTTCAGTGCCCTATTGAAAATTACTTTGTTGTTTTTCTTGAAAATTGGCAATTTAACCGCATTGTTTGTGATGTCCATGTGGCACGATTTTCCTACGTCATTCACAAGACCTAGACAACACTTGTTGCTAACTGTCTGATTTCCAACAAATACACCAAAATATACTTGTTGACCACAATTTGGCGTCAATTCGGTTACACATTTATTTAAATATTTCTCATACGATGACGATGACCTTGGAGCAAAATTCAACTCACTAGAAGGACCTTGAGATGGTGGCTGAAGTGTTTCAGATCCAACTGACATTTTCAATAACAAAATAAAGCTGATGAAATAGGTCACAACTATATAAAATTTGTTGAATGATGCCATGGTCTTTTAAAAGATTGTTTTATGTTCAAGGTCTTATAGATGTTGTATCTGAGTTAAATGGTGGAAAAAGAAAGTCGTATTTATAGTATAAATATTACAATCTTAACGTTCAAAAGTATTTAACAGATTGTTCTAACTCTTTTAAAACCGCAAAAGCAAATATATGTTTCTTGTTAATATGTAAAATGATTTTCTGTAACACTCTAAAACTTTAGATATCATACTATTAATTATTTTTCAGTTTGTTAGCTTCCTTACTCTTCAAAAGTTATGGAGTGTGTATAGACGAGCAAGGAAGTGATACTTTTCTGATAGGGCCTATTTTCATGCACTCTGGCATTAATGATGATTTGAGATTATTTATAATTTTATTAATCATTTAGGAGTATGACTTCAAGTGACAAATGAACCTGGATATTTTCTTCTCAAAGTCAATAATCTTTTCCTTTAAGAAGTAGGGAATTATAGGGGAAGTAGATAGGAATAACGACTATAGGGAAGACTGAAAAAAATAGTAAGATAAGTAAAATAGTGTGGTGAGCTGATCTAGTAACAAAATAGTGGAAGAGGCATGGATAAGTATTTATGGCTATCAAAATAGTGTGGTGAGCAGAATTTTCAGTTTTAAACTCTTACCAAGAGGTTTCTATGTTACAATATATAGTTTAGTCAAGTTTGATAGTAGGAGTTGAGTAACTAAAATATTGTTTCGACGTGTAAGTATTATGTCATAGAGTTGATGCATAAATGTAAGAATTTTTGCGGGAAGAGTTTGTAGTAATATATTTGTAAGCTATCTCATCGACCTTTTTGATCAAGACTATATCATTTACTTAGTCTTAGGGATATGTTTTGATTATTAGAGATCGAGTTGTGAAATTGGATAAAACTTTTATATGTTAGATGGACTTGGATAATATTTGATATTAAATTTTGAGTTTTGTTTAGGTACCTGATCGATATTAAAATTTGTCTTACGCGAATCTATATGGATAATATTTCGGAGGTCCAAATTTAAAATGATATTATGGAGGATGAAATCTTGTAACTTATTGTTGAAGAGACTATGGATTGTTATAATCTACTAGCGCCGTGACCCGTGCGATGCACGGGGCCAAAGCTTTAGGGTCTACTGAAGCATTATAAGACCAAAACTAGATTAATAGTAATTGAAGTCATATTTTAACAACTAAGTTATGTTTAGCCAATAAGAGAAAACTATAAGGTAGAACATATTTGTTGCGAAATTAATTTTCATTTTCACTAATCTGATTACGGAGGAATCAATTTCCGCTATTTGAACAGTTAAAATTTCTAGTGAACCATAAAGTACCCTTAAAATATAAAATTACGAATGTTGTATCGAATGAAAAGAAAGTAGTTACTGAGAGAAATGAAATTGCTCCATTAAAATATAGACAACAAATGATAATCAAGTAAGTCATTATCACATTACATAAAAGTTCTTTTTTTCAACAAACAGGTTACTAAGGAACAAACTCTGCATATTTGAACAGTTAATTTTTTCCAACCGCTTAAGAACCCCAAAACACACTGTTTTGCATTAATATTTCCTTTGAACAACTAATTTTTTTCAGACTCTAAATTACCTTAAAACAGAGTGGCTAGTATCACACTTTACATAATTTATCAGGAAATTAATCTCCATTTTTCACCAATCTGATTATTAGGGAACAAACTTCATCTATTTATAGATCTAATTTTTTTTCTTAAATTTAAATGTATTCTTAAAAAATGAAAATATAAAAAATAAGAAGAAAAAAAAGGGGGGGAGGGGGGTAGGAGGTAGGGGGGGAGGGGGGGTGGGGGGGGAGGGGGGTATGTAGCACCCCATTTCTACCCGGTAAAATAATACGAAAAATCAGAGTTTATAAAAATTTACAACAAATGAATGGAGTGCCACACTTTCTTCTTAACAACAACAAACATGATTAATTCGCCTGTGAAAACAGATACATAACACTTTACTTTTGGATGAACCAATAAATAACCTTTTAGTCTTTAAAAATAAGTCACCTTCATTACTACGCAGCGGATTCGCAACAAAAGTCAATTCAAGAGAATCGCGGCGTCTTTAACCAACTTAAGACAGCTCAAAAACAGCAAAATCCTTGATAATAACGACTTTAAGTTTCAACAATAAAATGATCATAACAAAATAATAAGGAAAACACGTGTTCATCCCGCCCGAGTGTTATGTATCAGAGCGACGACACCGACTCGATCAAACGAAGGTAAGCAGCCTTCATTCCTGATTACCTACACGTTACCAACAGGAGGGTAACATTCAAACAGAAGGGGTGAGATATCAAACCATATAATAGGACATATGAAAAACAGTATATTAGAATCAGAGGATATGAATTCACCACTTCACAGCCAACAATCAACTTCGATTAATCACAAGTCATCAACATAGTCACTTAAGGGTGCAATATGAATGCGACTCGATACTATGCATATGCATGTGATACCATCGGAGCAGAACTCCCAACGTAAAAATCTGCCAATAAATAGAGGCATCAACAAGGCATAAGCCTTCAACATAATTTGCTAGTCCAGGCCAACGTGTTTTGAGCATAGCTCCAACATGAAAATGCTGTGTATGCGACGCGATGTGAATGCACAAACAATCAACAAAGATTATACAGCAACACAACAACAACGGAATTCGACATTGGCCATAGGCCTACAACATAATATCTTGCCAGTAAATAGAGGCAATCCAACTAGATACACGTCGCCAACTTCACACAATGGTGATCACAACTAGGTGCAACATCATCAACAAATCAACAACTGAGCCAACAATTTAGCAACTTAACAAGTCAGCAGTTACACAACTCAACCAACAGTTAACAACTCAACAAATTAACGATTAACAATTTAACGACTTAACCAACAATTAGCCAACTGTGAGCCTAATGACCCTAAAGCGCCCAACAATCCACAAGACGGCGCCCAAATGCGCCCAGCAACCGAACGAGGCAGCCACACAATGCGCCCATGGCGCCCAGCAAGCAACAGGCAACAAGCAACAGGCAGCCAAACATGGCGCCCATGGCGCCCAGTGCGCCCAGCAACCAATAGACAACAAGCAATAGGCAGCCAGACATGGCGCCCAGTGCGCCCAGCAACCAACAGACAACAAGCAACAGGCAGCCAGACATGGCGCCCATGGCGCCCAGTGCGCCCAGCAACCAACAGACAACAAGCAACAGGCAGCCAGACATGGCGCCCATGGCGCCCAGTGCGCCAGCAACAACAACATGGGCAGCCACATACGGCGCCCATGGCGCCCAGTGCGCCAGGAACAACAACAGGGCTGCCAGACATGGCGCCCATGGCACCCAGTGCGCCAGCAACAACAACAACAAGGCAGCCACATACGGCGCCCATGGCGCCCAGTGCGCCAGCAACAACAACAGGGGAGCCACATACGGCGCCCATGGCGCCCAGTGCGCCAGCAACCAAACAGGGCAGCCACACATGGCGCCCGGCAAACAGCAGGGGCAGCCACACATGGCGCCCAGTGACCCAAATTTTGTGCAACATTGGGTTCAAAAACCCCTAAATCGATTTCAATCATCAACAGATATATTCAAACAACAACAATAGATTTCAAGGATTAAATAAACATATAGGATCCCTTATTTTCCCACATAAAGCCCTACATGTACCCTATCATAGAGTTAGAACCCCACCCTTACCTGGGTTTTGAAGATTTCGCGGTCACCTCCCTTCTTGGATGCAAGAATGCGCAGCCCCCACTCTATTTCTCACCAAGATGCGCAGCCCCCTTCTCTCCTTGTTTCTAGGTTTTTTCTGATTCTTATTTTTCTTTCAGCTTATGACAACTTAACCTAAATCTAATTCTTACTTACTTATACTTCTCATTATTTTTCTGATTAGTCTCATGGGCCACTCTTCACACCCCCTTATATTACTAATTCTAACATAAACAAAAGCCCACATAAAATAATATATTATTATTACTCTAATATTATTTTCCACACTTAATTAACCTATTAATTAAATAAAAGTCAACGTAGCAACTATACTAATAATTCCCAACTTCAACAAGTCTCACACTTAATTATTGAATAAATTAATTAAATAATTAATTAAATATTTGGGGCGTTACAACTCTCTCCCACTTAGAATATTTTCGTCCTCGAAAATTTACCTGATTCGAACAACTCGGGATTCTCTGCCCCTGCCAAAGCGAACACTCTTCCACTAGCTCGTTCCTTCTTCGGTTTGACACTGATTACTAATGTGTCCTCCTTCGCCACAGTTCAAGCAAATCATCTCCTTATGCTCGCACTCAGATATTTCATGCCCGGTTTTTCCACAACGGAAACACCTCTTCGTCTCAGTTTTGCACACGTTACTCTTATGACCAGCTTTGCCACATTTGAAGCACACAATACCAGCAGGAGCATCTCCCCCACTAGTTCCCTTACCATCAGCGACTTTCGGTTTGCCTTTACTAGCAGGAGCATCATACGGCTTACCACGATTCTGATGCTTGTTCCTCTTCTCATTAATAATCTTGTAATGAGCATTATTATCCTCTTCATAGATCCTGCAGCTATCAATTAAATCAGAAAAGACACGGATTTTCTGATACCCAATTGCCTTCTTGATCTCGGGCCGCAACCCGTTTTCAAACTTGATGCACTTCGAGAACTCAGCAGTCGCTTCACTATAGTGCGGATAGAACTTGGCTAACTCCACGAACTTAGCAGCATACTCGGCATCTGACAGGCTTCCTTGCTTCAGCTCAAGGAATTCAATTTCCTTCTTACCCCGAACATCTTCAGGATAATAATTCCTCGTAAACTCCCTACGAAACACAACCCAATAGATCTCTTCACCTGCAGCTTCCAATCTCTGACTAGTCTCTAGCCACCAGTCATCGGCCTCTTCCGCCAACATATAAGTACCATAACGAACTTTCTGCGCTGGAGTGCAGTCCATCACACGGAAAATCCTCTCTATCTCCTTCAGCCAAGCCAACGCTCCATCAGGATTATACTTGCCTTTGAAGGTAGGCGGATTCTCCCTCTGAAAAGTCACCAAACTACGAGACCCAGCATTTTCGCCAACGTTCGGCTGATTCTCAAAAGCCTGCGCCATAGCCGCCAAGGCAGCAGCGATAGCAGCATCATTCCTTCCAGCCATCTTAACTTATTACTACAACACAAACAAAAGTTAGAACTAAATGACAATACTCGATCGTCAAATGACACAACAACAAGACAACTTGGTCGGACGCACCAAAACAGCTCTGATACCACTAGTGTAACACCCCATTTCTACCTGGTAAAATAATACGAAAAATCAGAGTTTATAAAAATTTCCAACAAATGAATGGAGTGCCACACTTTCTTCTTAACAACAACAAACATGATTAATTCGCCTGTGAAAACAGATACATAACACTTTACTTTTGGATGAACCAATAAATAACCTTTTAGTCTTTAAAAATAAGTCACCTTCTTTACGACGCAGCGGATTCACAACAAAAGTCAAATCAAGATAATCGCGGCGTCTCTAACCAACTTAAGACAGCTCAAAAACAGCAAAATCCTTGATAATAACGACTTTAAGTTTCAACAATAAAATTATCATAACAAAATAATAAGGAAAACACGTGTTCATCCCCCCGAGTGTTACGTATCAGAGCGACGACACCGACTCGATCAAACGAAGGTAAGCAGCCTTCATTCGTGATTACCTGCACGTTACCAACAGGAGGGTAACATTCAAACAGAAGGGGTGAGATATCAAACCATATAATAGGACATATGAAAAACAGTATATTAGAATCAGAGGATATGAACTCACCACTTCACAGCCAACAATCAACTTCGATCAATCACAAGTCATCAACATAGTCACTTAAGGGTGCAATATGAATGCGACTCGATACTATGCATATGCATGTGGTACCATCGGAGCAGAACTCCCAACGTAAAAATCTGCCAATAAATAGAGGCATCAACAAGCCATAAGCTTTCAACATAATTTTCCTGTCCAGGCCAACGTGTTTTCAGCATGGCTCCAACATGAAAATGCTATGTATGCGACGCGATGTGAATGCACAAACAATCAACAATGATTACAAAGCAACACAACAACAACGGAATTTGACATTGGCCATAGGCCTACAACATAATATCTTGCCAATAAATAGAGGCAATCCAACTAGATACACGTCGCCAACTTCACACAATGGTGATCACAACTAGGTGCAACATCATCAACAAATCAACAACTGAGCCAACAATTTAGCAACTTAACAAGTCAACAGTTACACAACTCAACCAACAGTTAACAACTCAACAAATTAATGATTAACAATTTAACGACTTAACCAACAATTAGCCAACCGTGGGCCTAATGCGCCTAAAGCGCCCTACAATCCACAAGACGGCGCCCAAATGCGCCCAGCAACCGAACGAGGCAGCCACACATGGCGCCCATGGCGCCCAGTGCGCCCAGCAACCAACAGGCAACAAGCAACAGGCAGCCAAACATGGCGCCCATGGCGCCCAGTGCGCCCAGCAACCCACAGACAACAAGCAACAGGCAGCCAGACATGGCGCCCATGGCGCCCAGTGCGCCCAGCAACCAACAGACAACAAGCAACAGGCTGCCAGACATGGCGCCAATGGCGCCCAGTGCGCCCAGCAACCAACAGACAACAAGCAACAGGCAGCCAGACATGGCGCCCATGGCGCCCAATGCGCCAGCAACAACAACAGGGCAGCCACATACGGCGCCATTGGCGCCCAGTGCGCCAGCAACAACAACGGGGCAGCCAGACATCGCTCCCATGGCGCCCAGTGCGCCAGCAACAACAGCAAGGCAGCCACATACGGCGCCCATGGCGCCCAGTGCACCAGTAACAACAACAGAGCAGCCACATACGGCGCCCATGGCGCCCAGTGCGCCAGCAACCAAACAGGGCAGCCACACATGGCGCCCATGGCGCCCATGGCGCCCAGCAAACCACAGGGGCAGCCACACATGGCGCCCAGTGACCCAAATTTTGTGCAACATTGGGTTCAAAAACCCCTAAATCGATTTCAATCATCAACAGATATATTCAAACAACAACAATAGATTTCAAGGATTAAACAAACATATATGATCCCTTATTTTCCCACATAAAGCCCTTCATGTACCCTATCATAGAGTTAGAACCCCACCCTTACCGGGGATTTGAAGATTTCGCAGTCACCTCCCTTCTTGGATGCAAGAATGCGCAGCCCCCTCTCTATTTCTCACCAAGATGTGCAGCCCCCTTCTCTCCTTGTTTCTAGGTTTTCTCTGATTCTTATTTTTCTTTCAGCTTATGACTACTTAACCTAATTCTAATTCTTACTTACTTCTACTTCTCTTTATTTTTCTGATTAGTCTCATGGGCCACTCTTCACACCCCCTTATATTACAATTCTAACATAAACATAAGCCCACATAAAGTAATATATTATTATTACTCTAATATTATTTTCCACACTTAATTAACCTATTAATTAAATAAAAGTCAACGTAGCAACTATACTAATAATTCCCAACTTCAACAATTCTCACACTTAATTATTGAATAAATTAATTAAATAATTAATTAAATATTTGGGGCGTTACAGGGTAGTGGGGAGAGGGGAGTTTGGCGCCAAGGGGGAGGGAAAGTGGGAAGTTTGGAGCCAAAATTAGGTGTAGGGCCCACTTGGCGACTACCCTTGGATTTATATTCTTAGATTGGGTGGTTAGAGTTAGGTGAAGATAACTAGTTGGAGCCATTTTTGGTACAAGAGTCTTTTAAAAGGTTAAGGTTATTGGAGAATGATTATTCGCTGCACAAAATAGGCAAAAGGCTTATTTGTACCGTCGTTGTTGGGAATTAAAGTTTATGAAAGGTGACCATGTACGTTTGCAAATTTCCCCAACGAAGGGAATTGTGGGGTTGGAAAGAAAGGAAAGCTTAGTCGTTACGTGGGTCCATCAAAGATTCTTCAGCGAGTTGGTGTTGTGGTTTACTAAGTAACTCTTCAATCTCATATGCTTCAAACACAATCGATTCGAGTAGACCAGGATTTATTTTATGAAGACGATCCTATAGCAATTGTAGATCGACAAGTCAAGAAACTCTGTAATAAGGAGATTGTTTTTGTTAAGCTGATTTGGAGGAACAATTTGTGCGAGAAGGCTACCTAGGAGCCAGAGGATGTTATGCGATCGAAATATCCACATTTATTTGAAGCTTTAGGTAAGCATATCGGACCTCGGGGCCGAATTCTTTTAGGAGGGAAGAAATGTAACACTCTAAAACTTTTATGTATGAACTAAGACTCAAAATAATTAAATTACTAAAGGACATAGGACATAAATATACTTTCCTAATATCTAAAATGTGTATCTAGATATAAGCGAGTAGAGTTCTAAGTTAGCCATATCAATTAAATTGTAATATATGTATTATGATATAAATTATTTAGAGTAAATGGAAAATATCCAATTTTTCTTTAAAAAAAGAAATGATAAAGAAAAGAGAAAGTATCATTAAAATAATGCCTAGGGGGGGGGGGGGGGGGGTAGAAAGAATAAACAAAGGTATGCCTAAGGGGAAAGAAGTGAGGCAATCACGCATATGAAGGAAGATCGGCAGGAACAAGGATGGAAAGTTTCGTACATGGTGAATGGGTGATTGCATCAACCTTTTGTGGTTGAAGTATGCTCTAATTTCTTGGTTGAGCAAGAGAGTCAGATACCCATAGTAAAAAGGAAAGAAGGTTAAGAGGGTGAAGGATAGTTAAGCTAAAGAGTAGAATAACGTGATTCACACAAATACAACCGATTTTGGGTAAGAAGCTCATCTATTTGGTTAGAGAAATTGTATGTTAATTAGGGTTTGATTGTAAGCAATTTAGAAATTTAGATAAGTTATAAATGGAAGTTGGAAGGTTTAAACTTCTGGTAAAATGTTTGAGATAGTAGGAAAACTAGATATCTCTATATATTATATATAAGTAGGTTAGTTTAGATTGCTTGATATATTAAGAATATAGAATTTATGTGGAGGTAGAGGTTGATAAATAAACCAAGTTAGTGAGTTAGAAATAGTAGAATTAGTTTAAATAAGGTAGTAAGAAATTTTATAGTGTATAATTTAAATTCATTAGTACCAAAGGAAAATAGAGATAGTGCATAGTTGAAGACAACATGTATAAGTTAAATTTTAGATACGGTTAGTTCTGAAAACTTGAGTTAGCGAAATTAGGAGGAGTTTAAAATTTTAAAAAGTATAATAAAAAGAAATACAAATTAGACGAGCTATTAAATTTTAATAAATAGGAGTTGGCTATTGGTTCTGTTTTATCCATATGATCTAAAATACTAATTTAACTTTATAGTAATCTAGATTCCGAGAATTCATATTAGCGGTGTCGGGCTTCAACTCTTCTCTCAGCGGCTTAGGATGTTGGTGAGTAAATAATGGGGACTATAACAAGTCCTAATTTATTTCTTTAAACTTATTTTATGCTTATTTGATTAAAGATGCTTTATTTTACTCTTGATCAAAAGATAACTTGAAATGATTTGTTTTTTTTTTTTTCATGTTAGAGGAACATGATAATATGATTTTAGGGTTTGGTGATTTAAATGTGAATATCTTTGTAACATCCTTAAATTTAGACGTCATAAACTTAGAATGTTAACCTTCTCAATATAATTCAGAGTCGCGAACCTACTTAAGGGATTCGAACATAAAATTTCTCGATGGAAGAAACCATCAAAACTTACTCCAAAGGGTATACCAAAATGAGTACTTAAGGACATAACTGAATACAGTTAAACCTGAGTGATTACTTAAAACTTGTTCAAATCCAAAAGTACGGTTTGCAAAACATAACAACTTCAATTATACAATCAACACGGGAATGCCGTAATATTACATATTACAAAACTAGGGTAGACTAAGCAAATGTAAATTTGATCCCGAAGGATCCTTCAAAACTCCTGTAGCCCAGTTCAGCAGCTATTCTTTTGTCTATTTGCTTGGTCGTGCCCTGCTTTTCTGTGCAAACACCGCAATATATACTGTAAAACCTTAAACTCAATATAGTGATCAAAAAGGCATTAATATAATAGCATAACTCAGAGTATAACCTGCTCATACAATTGGACCAAAGGAAAACTAGAGCGGAATAAAACCACCTTCTTGACTTTGAGATAAAATTTTCTATAACTCTGAAATAAGTACTTTAAATGTATATAACTGTTATATAATACATGACTACGGTCCAACTACGATACACGGTTATATACACTACATGACGTTGACTAAAGTTCAAGGATTTAAATCCCAAAATGCATGAGAAAGAAAGATAGGCAATATACATAAGGATCTTCTAGTAACTAGGTAGCTCAAGCACCCTCTACTTCTCATCCTGCTTTCCTTTGCCCTGTGAATCTGAAAACATCACATAAAAATAATGAGATTACAAATCTCAACGAGTTCTTTCGTACCCCCCCCCTCCCAAATCCTCTCTCGGTGTTTTCCTTGTCTGTGAATTATCCTTGTCTATGTTTTATCCTGTCTGTGGCTTAGCATAATCCGAGAAATAATGCTAGTTATTCTATACCCAATTTCAATGGAAACCCCAATTCGTATAGCTATACCGAATAATGCTAGGGCCCTAGCTTCAGGTTCATGACTCCCCTCCACTAGGTATGCTACCTGAATCTCGGGATCGTCATCTCCATGGTATCTTTTATTATCTCGGACATTAAGTCTGTTACTCGACACAAGGTCGTGGTCTTTCATTTTATCACTTGGACCTAGACACTTAGGTCTATCACTTGATACTTGGTTATAGTCTCTCTCGATACAAAACTATTCGGTTTGCATTTATACATAACTTAATATTACTCGTTTTGTACCATGAAAATAAACGATTCGTGGACTCAAAGTATTCAATTATCATTAGTAAAGGTTAAGAAGGGTGTTAGGGAAGGATTGAACCATTTACCTTGAAAAATATGTAAAAAATCAGTTTGGGACACGGGCCGTGTTCAAGTTTTTAAAAAAATTTGCAAGATGCAGAGTTGGACACGGGTACCCGTGTCATTTTTACAGTGGCCGTGTCTTGATGACAGTAGCCATTTTCTCATTTTTCAAAACTCGGTTTTGTGTCATTTCGCTCTCCAAATGGTTCCAATACTGAGCCCATAACATTCCTAATTAAACAATAGTCCAAAACAACATTAAAACATGTCCAATCAACAACAATCAACCAATCTTATCAAACAAAAACAAGTTTGACATCAAATATGATTTTAACGGTTTTTACACGAAAACATTTCTCGATAATGTACAACAAACCGAAACAACAGTTCAACATGACAATTTCATCAATTAAAGTCTAAACTGAGTAAGAACTCACATTCAAACGGCGAGAACAACGATTAAACCGAAATATGAAATTTCCCAAAACTCCCCAAATCGAAACCCTAAGTCACCAACTAGCTTCCAACGCCAAATCGAATTTCAATACAACTCACCTCAATCTCTCTAACTCATGAGATTCGCAACCCCAAAGCAAGAGAAAAGAGGGGATGAGCTTACCTAGCTATGGAGGATGAAAATGGAAGGAAAGATGATGATGATCTCAAGTTTAGGGTTTGGGTTTCTTCTTTCTTCCTTTCTTTTCTTCTTTTTTCTCTTCTTCTCTCAACCTCTAACTCTCTCTTCTCACTTTCTTTATTTCTTTTTCCTTTTAAAAACAATCATAAGTGAGGGTTGGGGGGTGAAATGACTTCTATGATCTCACTCAACTCTAATATCCTAAAAATACCCTTTTCTATCTATTATTCACTTAAAAACCCAACACCAATTAATAATTAATCTAGCACTCAATTAACAAAATTTATCAATCAAGCACTAAATTAAATTAATTGGGTCAAACATCAAAATAATTAAATTCATTATTTTGGGGTTGTTACATTACACCCCAACTTGAAAAAAGTTTGTCCTCAAAAATTTATCAAGGCTTACCTCAAGAGAAAAGATACGGATAGTGAGTCCGCATATCATCCTCAAGTTCCCATATTTTTTCTTCGGGTGAGAATCCCTTCCAAACAACCTTAACAATCGGGATCGTTCTGGCTCGAAGTGTCTTTTCACCACGTTCTATGATTTGACTTGGATATGGTTGGAAAGTAAGATTGGGTCAAAGATCAACCTTTTCGAAACTTAAAGGTTGATTAGGATCCGATACATACTTTCTCAGCTGGGATACATGAACCACATCATGAAGGTTTGACAATGATGGTTGTAACACCCTGGTATTTTTATTTGTTAAAAACACCCAAGTGCACATTAAACATACATCAGAGATATTATTTCCTGTTCAGACACTGAATACCATTATAAATTTTTCGCTGAATAAAACAAAATAGTCTTATATACAAACAAGACCATAACCTGTCAGCAACTATGGTAGTCAGAGTCATACAAGAAAGCGGAATGAAAGATAACATAATACTAATGCCATAGTATTGTGATACACAGACAACAGAAGGGAAATAAACTTAAACGTAAAACTAAGTCATCATCCATCACTCGGGGCCACCTACTCGTGCCTCTGAGGTTTCTTCTGTCCCTGTTTATCTGTAAAACAACAACATTTAAACAGTGAGATACAATCTCAGTGAGTTCTACCGAGACCCCTACTAACTCTCTCGGTTCAATTGATAATCCTTTTTAAAACCAACACGACACCGACTGCAATAAAGTGCTAACCCCGGCGAACGTGAACAAACAAAGTGCGGCACCGACTGCAATAAAGTGCTAACCCCGGTGTATCGCACAGTACGACACCGACTGCAATAAAGTGCTAACCCCGGTGTGCGTACAACAAACTCATGACATAACACCGACTGCAAATCCAGTGCTAATCCCGGTGAACCCCCTTACCAATAGTACATTCTCCTATTGGCACGGAGCCTAGGTTGGGGGAGCATGACTGCCCCGCCTAGTATGTCGAAACATGGGTCGTCACCCAACTCGATATACATATAAACATATATATCTACAGTACTATGAACCCACGGTCCATCAAATCAGACAATCCATGACACACTTTAATCCACAATTTTATAAAATCCAAGTTCACACTCGCACTCTAGTTGACCGCTTTTTGACACAATTTTCAATATCAAAAACAGTTCATTTTGCCTTAAAACTAGAATATTCAGTTAGGCCTCTGAATAAGCTTTCCAACGCACTTTAGAACACCTCAATCGGGTTCCCGGATCAAAAGATATCGCGAAACGAAAAACAGCGTCTGGTTGCTGAAAATTCTGCCAACTGGCGCGCGAATGGCGCGTGGCGCGCAAACGGCGCGCGAGTTGACAGCCAACTTCTGCCCAGTAGCGCGCGAGTCACGCGCGGTGCGCCAATGGCGCGTGGAGTGGCAGAACAGGGGGCCTGTGGCCTGTCGAGTGCAGAATTTTGCGATTTTCGCGAATTCCGCTATTCCGCTCAATTCCGATTTTTGTTCCGATCGAAAACAGATTTTACAACCAGTAAAATGAATCCAATACAAACCACACAATCAATCAATCCAATCAAAACTCAATCAAAACGGATTTTTCCAAAATACGACATATTCCGAAATAACGGTTTTTGACCCAAAATTTCTCGAACGATTCTCGTTTCGAGCGAAAACAGATTTGACGACTATAAAAACAGTCTCAATCAAAGTCACACAATCAAACAAATCAATCAAAAACTCATTGTAATCGAATTGTATCAAAACGCGACATATTTTCAAATAACGGTTTTCAACCCAAAATCTCTCAAACTCGATCATCAAATAATATTCCAGTCCAGCGAAAGCGGTAAAACAGTTAATTAATTAATTCGAAACATAAAATCCTAAGCGTGAGTAAAACTCACCTTTGAAGCGAGAGTCGTTGTCGAGTCGAAATCACCGAGACACGAAAAATCCCCAATCGAACCCTAGAGTTTCCAATCCGCTCCAAACTTCGAATTTAGCTTCAATCCGCTCTCAACCGTTGTTGGGCTTGCTGCTAGACATGATTCAACCATGAAGATCAACTCAAACTTGGTTCACTATTCATCATCCCTCTTAAATTCGAATTCAAGAGAAGAGGGAGGAAATAAGGGTATGAGCTTACCTATGGAAGGAGAAACAAGGATGATGATGAGGATGAAGCTTTGGGAAGATGGGTGATGATCTTCTTCTCCTTCCTTTCTCTTTTCCTTTCTTCTTCTTCTTTCTCTCTTTTCTTCTCTTTTCTTCTTCTTTTCTTCCTCTGTTTCTCTTCTCTTCCCAGCGCTTCTTTCTCTCTTTTCTTTTATTAAACACACACACACATATACTTATTTAATTAGTAAATAAGTAGTAGCGTGGTCCAATTACCATATTGACTCAAATTCCTTATTTCGATTCCAAAACTTCCTTGGTCCGTATTATTCGGTCAACGACCCTGTGACAGCCAATAATTAATTTTAGCACTCAATAATTTTACCAATTAAGTACCAAATTAATTCAATTGGGTTTACTTCCAAATAATCTCGATTAATTATTTTGGGGATGTTACATTCTCCCCAACTTGAAAGAATTTTGTCCTCAAAATTAGACACAGCATACCTCAAGAGAACAAATACGGATACCGAGTCCGCATATCGTCCTCCAACTCCCAAGTAGCTTCCTCGGCAGAAAAACCATCCCAAACCACCTTGACAATGGGAATTGACTTTGTCCGTAGCGTCCTCTCGCCACGTTCCATGATGTAATTCGGATTAGGTTGGAAGGACAAGTCCGGTCGAAGATCAAGCGTTTCAAAATCTAACGGTTGACTTGGATCGGGAATGTACTTCCGCAGCTGAGACACATGGAATACATCATGCAGATTTGACAATGGTGGAGGCAAAGCAATACGGTATGCAAGAGGCCCTATTCGCTCGATTATCTGAAAAGGTCCAATATACCGAGGACTGAGTTTCTTCACCCGTAATGCCCTACCTGTGCCAATTGTTGGTGATAATCTCAAAAACACATGATCGCCCGACTCAAATTCCAACGGCCTTCTTCTTTTATCAGCATAGCTCTTTTGCCTACTTTGAGCGGCTTTCATTCTTCCCCTGATCTGGCGGATCTTTTCAGTAGTGTCTTGAATCACCTCGGGTCCTAACAATCGGTTCTCACCTACTTCCCACCAACACAATGGAGTCCTGCATTTCCTACCATACAAGGCTTCATAAGGTGCCATTCCGATACTGGAATGATAACTATTGTTATATGAGAATTCCACCAATGGAAGATGATCCTCCCATTTCTTTCCGTTATCAAGTACCGAAGCTCTAAGCATATCCTCTAATGTCTGGATAGTTCTCTCGGTCTGCCCGTCTGTCTGCGGGTGATAAGCGGTACTAAGAAGTACTTTAGTTCCCAATGCTTCATTCAGAGCTTTCCAAAATCGAGAAGTGAATTTCGGATCTCGATCCGACACTATACTGGTAGGAACCCCATGTAACCTTACTATGTTCTTCAAATACACCTCGGCTAACTTGGATACTTTACTGCTCGAACGGACTGGAATAAAATGAGCTGATTTGGTTAACCGATCCACAACTACCCAAATGGAGTCGTTACCGGCTTGAGACCTTGGCAATGCCATTACAAAATCCATAGAAATGTCTTCCCATTTCCACACTGGCACGTCTAGTGACCGTAGCAGACCAGCAGGCTTCTGATGTTCTATCTTAACTTTTTGACAAGTTAAGCATTGTGATACGAATTCAGCAATTTCTAACTTCATTCCCGGCCACCAATACATTTGTTTTAAATCTCTATACATCTTGGTGGATCCAGGATGTACAGAAAATAAACTTCGGTGTGCTTCTTCAAGCACTTGCTTTTTAATATCTTCATTATTAGGCACACAGATCCTACCGTTGAAACAAATAACTCCATCACTATCTTCGGTAAAGTCTGGCATCACTTTCTGTGATTGTAGTTTCATATCAACTTCCTGTGCTAAGCGAATAGAATCCCTTATGGAACTAGAGATCCTCATGTGGCTCAACACCAACCGGTTCCTTTTTGGCTTTGAATCCACATTTAAGTCCCGGAAAGACTCCAACAATTCCATTTCATGCATCATCAACCCTGCTATATGAATGGATTTCCTACTTAGTGCATCAGCCACAACATTAGCTTTTCCCGGATGATACTTCAGTTCGAAGTCATAATCCTTCAGAAACTCCACCCATCTTCTCTGCCTGTTATTCAACTCCTTCTGGTCAAACAAATATTTCAAGCTTTTATGATCACTAAAGACTTCGAAACGAGACCCATACAGGTAATGTCTCCAAATCTTCAGTGCGTACACAATAGCTGCCAATTCCAAATCATGAGTCGGATAATTCTCTTCATGAGTCTTCAACTGTCTGGAGGCATAAGCTACAACTTGTTGGTCCTGCATGAGAACACACCCCAAGCCCTTCCCAGAAGCATCGCTGTAAATTTGAAAACCCAAAGACGGATCTGGAAGAATTAGGATTGGAGCAGAAGTCAATCTAACCTTCAACTCTTGAAAACATTCCTCACAATCGGTACTCCATATAAACGGTTGGGCCTTGCGAGTCAACCGAGTAAGTGGAAGAACCAATTGTGAAAAACCTTGGATAAACCTCCTGTAGTAACCGGCTAGACCCAAGAAACTTCTTATTTCGGTGACAGAGGTTGGTCGTTCCCAGTTCAACACCGCTTCTACTTTACTGGGATCCACAGCAACTCCCGATTGGGAAATCACGTGTCCCAAAAACTTCACTTCCGGCATCCAGAAGTCACACTTCGACGGTTTGGCATACAATTTCTTTTCTCGGAGTACGTTCAGAACAATGCGGAGATGTTGAACATGGTCCTCAATGGTCTTAGAGTACACCAAGATATCATCAATAAAAACTACTACAAACTGATCGAGATAAGTATGGAATACTCGGTTCATGTAATCCATGAATACCGCTGGAGCATTAGTCAAACCGAAGGGCATCACTACGAACTCGTAATGTCCATATCTCGTACGGAAAGCTGTCTTCGGAATATCTAAGGCTCGTACCTTTATTTGATGATAACCCGACCTTAGATCAATTTTTGAAAATACCACGGCACCCCGAAGTTGGTCGAGCAAGTCGTCTATCCTTGGCAATGGATATTTATTCTTGATCGTCACTTTGTTGAGTTGTCGATAATCTATGCACAATCTCATGCTACCATCCTTCTTTTTGACTAACAACACCGGAGCACCCCATGGAGAAGCACTCGGTCGGATAAACCTCTTCGATATTAATTCCTCAAGTTGAGACTTCAGTTCCTTCAACTCTAAAGGAGACATTCTATAAGGAGCAATAGAGATTGATCCTGTACCAGGAATCAATTCTATTGAGAATTCTACCTCTCGGTCAGGAGGTAAGGATGAAACTTCCTCTGGAAAGATATCTAGAAATTCATTTACCACTTGTACAGATGACAAATCTAAACCCGTTTCAGTAGATGCAGACAACATAATAAGAATAGCTTCCGCACCTTGGAATAATGACTGGCTTGCTTCGGTGTAAGAGATCGTCGCTTCAGTATCTGCCTGTGTCAATCCTACGGATTCGGAGGCGAAGCTAATAGTTCGATCAGCACAGTTGATGGTTACATGATTTTCAGCCATCCAATTCATACCCATAACAATGTCCATGCTTCTCATAGGCAAGCAAATAAATTTCACAACAAACTGTCTGTCGCCTATGACAAGTAGGCAATTTTCACATAATGATTGGGTCTGGACACGACCCTTGGCAGCAGTTAAAATAGTTATCGGTTCGGATAGCTCAGACAATGCTAATCCCAACCGATCCACACATGCTTGTGAGATAAAACAGTGAGTTGCACCAGAATCATATAAAATATTGACTGAATTATTAAAAAGAGATCCCGTACCCCTCAGAAGATTATCAGAAGGAGTGATGGTTCGAGCATCTAATGTGTTGATTCGCCCCTGACCAGGAGCATTTGGTGCTCTTTGCGGATTCTTCCTTGTTGGGCACTTATTTGCATAGTGCCCCTCTTCATTGCAAACATAGCACCGATCGGACCTTGGCGGACACTCTCCGCGGTGATGTCTTCCACAAAGTCTGCAATTCCTGAATTGTGCAGAGTCAGACGATTGCACCTGCTTCCCTTTGTACTTACCTCCTTTCCCCGAGTCATGCCTGGGACCCATCTGAGAACTAGATGATCCTGTGTTCCTCTTGCTCTGATGGAATGCCTTTCTGCTTGCATACAACCTTAACAAATCACTTTCGGCGATATAAGCTTGTTGTACCATGGCTGCATAGTTGGTTCTCGGAAAAGAACTAAGACTTTGAGCAATATCTTCTCTCAACCCATATTTGTACCTGTCAGTTTTCCATTGGTCACTTGGGGCATATCCAGCTAAACCGAAGAATTGATACAACTCTTCAAATTTAGCCGTGTATTGGCCCACGGTCAAGCCTCCTTGTGTAAAAGTCAAAAACTCATTTTCCTTATCCAACCTCATAGCCGTGGGGAAGAATTGTTCCAAAAATGATGTTCGGAAATTGTCCCAAGTCTGGGGAGTTCCCATTGTCTCCATCATGGCCCTAGCATTTGTCCACCAGTTATTGGCCTCTCCCTTCAACATATGGGATGCCAACCTCAACTTGTCTTCATCGGTCACTTGCATTGTTACAAAGATCTTTTCAATGTCATCCAGCCAATGTTGTGCTCTCATGACATCTGGCCCACCTCTAAACTCGGAGGGTTTCATTTTCAGGAACTCTGTGAAAATTCTCCTTGGGTTCACTTGTGGCTCTGGGGCTTGATGCTGCTGAGCATTTTGCTGTAAGATTTGTTGCTGCTGATGCATAAGCATCATGTCTTGCATCATTTTCTGCTGGTTCTCAATTACATTCTGCATCCACTCAAAATTTGGATCAACAGGAGGAGGGACGCCTCTACCTCTTCTAGCCATGATTCTGCGAAATATGCACAAAGTATTAAGTTGATCAAGCTCAATGTCTAATAGCATACTAAGAAAATCACAACTGGAAAGAGTAAAGACCCTAACAGCTAAGTCCGACTAGGTCGAACCGCTCTGATACCAACTGTAACACCCTGGTATTTTTATTTGTTAAAAACACCCAAGTGCACATTAAACATACATCAGAGATATTATTTCCTGTTCAGACACTGAATACCATTATAAATTTTTCGCTGAATAAAACAAAATAGTCTTATATACAAACAAGACCATAACCTGTCAGCAACTATGGTAGTCAGAGTCATACAAGAAAGCGGAATGAAAGATAACATAATACTAATGCCATAGTATTGTGATACACAGACAACAGAAGGGAAATAAACTTAAACGTAAAACTAAGTCATCATCCATCACTCGGGGCCACCTACTCGTGCCTCTGAGGTTTCTTCTGTCCCTGTTTATCTGTAAAACAACAACATTTAAACAGTGAGATACAATCTCAGTGAGTTCTACCGAGACCCCTACTAACTCTCTCGGTTCAATTGATAATCCTTTTTAAAACCAACACGACACCGACTGCAATAAAGTGCTAACCCCGGCGAACGTGAACAAACAAAGTGCGGCACCGACTGCAATAAAGTGCTAACCCCGGTGTATCGCACAGTACGACACCGACTGCAATAAAGTGCTAACCCCGGTGTGCGTACAACAAACTCATGACATAACACCGACTGCAAATCCAGTGCTAATCCCGGTGAACCCCCTTACCAATAGTACATTCTCCTATTGGCACGGAGCCTAGGTTGGGGGAGCATGACTGCCCCGCCTAGTATGTCGAAACATGGGTCGTCACCCAACTCGATATACATATAAACATATATATCTACAGTACTATGAACCCACGGTCCATCAAATCAGACAATCCATGACACACTTTAATCCACAATTTTATAAAATCCAAGTTCACACTCGCACTCTAGTTGACCGCTTTTTGACACAATTTTCAATATCAAAAACAGTTCATTTTGCCTTAAAACTAGAATATTCAGTTAGGCCTCTGAATAAGCTTTCCAACGCACTTTAGAACACCTCAATCGGGTTCCCGGATCAAAAGATATCGCGAAACGAAAAACAGCGTCTGGTTGCTGAAAATTCTGCCAACTGGCGCGCGAATGGCGCGTGGCGCGCAAACGGCGCGCGAGTTGACAGCCAACTTCTGCCCAGTAGCGCGCGAGTCACGCGCGGTGCGCCAATGGCGCGTGGAGTGGCAGAACAGGGGGCCTGTGGCCTGTCGAGTGCAGAATTTTGCGATTTTCGCGAATTCCGCTATTCCGCTCAATTCCGATTTTTGTTCCGATCGAAAACAGATTTTACAACCAGTAAAATGAATCCAATACAAACCACACAATCAATCAATCCAATCAAAACTCAATCAAAACGGATTTTTCCAAAATACGACATATTCCGAAATAACGGTTTTTGACCCAAAATTTCTCGAACGATTCTCGTTTCGAGCGAAAACAGATTTGACGACTATAAAAACAGTCTCAATCAAAGTCACACAATCAAACAAATCAATCAAAAACTCATTGTAATCGAATTGTATCAAAACGCGACATATTTTCAAATAACGGTTTTCAACCCAAAATCTCTCAAACTCGATCATCAAATAATATTCCAGTCCAGCGAAAGCGGTAAAACAGTTAATTAATTAATTCGAAACATAAAATCCTAAGCGTGAGTAAAACTCACCTTTGAAGCGAGAGTCGTTGTCGAGTCGAAATCACCGAGACACGAAAAATCCCCAATCGAACCCTAGAGTTTCCAATCCGCTCCAAACTTCGAATTTAGCTTCAATCCGCTCTCAACCGTTGTTGGGCTTGCTGCTAGACATGATTCAACCATGAAGATCAACTCAAACTTGGTTCACTATTCATCATCCCTCTTAAATTCGAATTCAAGAGAAGAGGGAGGAAATAAGGGTATGAGCTTACCTATGGAAGGAGAAACAAGGATGATGATGAGGATGAAGCTTTGGGAAGATGGGTGATGATCTTCTTCTCCTTCCTTTCTCTTTTCCTTTCTTCTTCTTCTTTCTCTCTTTTCTTCTCTTTTCTTCTTCTTTTCTTCCTCTGTTTCTCTTCTCTTCCCAGCGCTTCTTTCTCTCTTTTCTTTTATTAAACACACACACACATATACTTATTTAATTAGTAAATAAGTAGTAGCGTGGTCCAATTACCATATTGACTCAAATTCCTTATTTCGATTCCAAAACTTCCTTGGTCCGTATTATTCGGTCAACGACCCTGTGACAGCCAATAATTAATTTTAGCACTCAATAATTTTACCAATTAAGTACCAAATTAATTCAATTGGGTTTACTTCCAAATAATCTCGATTAATTATTTTGGGGATGTTACAATGGTGGCAAGGCAATACGATACGCCGCTGGCCCAATTCTTTCTATGATTTCAAAAGGCCCAATGTATCGAGGATTAAGATTCTTGGTTCGTAGTGCCCGACCAATACCAGTAGTAGGAGTAACCTTGAGAAAAACATGATTTCCTTCTTCAAATTCTAACGGTCTTCTCCGTTTGTCGGCGTAACTCTTTTGACGACTCTGAGCTGCCTTCATTCTCTCCTTAATTTGGTGGATCTTTTCCATAGTTTCCTGAACAAATCTGATTCCACTAGCCGTCTTTCACCTACATCCCACCAACAAAGCGGTGTCCGACATTTCCTTCCGTACAATGCCTCATACGAGTCCATTCCAATGCTGGAATGATAACTGTTATTGTAGGCGAACTCCACTAATGGAAGATGGTTCTCCCATTTGCCACCACTATCAAGCACACAGGCCCATAGCATGTCCTCTAGGGTCTGAATAGTCCTTTCTGTCTGGCCATCTGTCTGAGGATAATAAGCTGTACTCATGAAAACTTTGGTTCCCAAGGCCGCGTTCAAAGCTCTCCAAATTTTTGAAGTAAACTTTGGATCACGGTCGGAAATAATACTGGTTGGAATCCCATGAAGTTTTACTATATGCTTGAGGTACTCGTCGGCTAGCTTGGAAACTGTATTGTTAGAACGAACCGGAATGAAATGAGCTGACTTGGTCAAACAATCTACAACCACCCATATAGAATCATTACCAGCTTGGAACCATGGAAGCCCCATCACGAAATCCATAGAAATACTTTCCCATTTCCATTGAGGTATATTCAACGTTTGTAACTTGTCTGCGGGCTTTTGGTGCTCTATCTTAACTATTTGACAAGTTAACATCGAGACACGAATTCTGCAATCTCCGTTTTCATTCCAGGCCACCAATACAGTTGCTTCAAATCCCGATACATCTTGGTAGACCCAGCATGTATGGAGTACTGACTCTTGCGAGCCTCCTCTAACACTGGCCTCTTAATCTCATCATCACCTGGCACTCAGATTCTTCTATTGAAACAAATAACACCATCACTGTCATCGGTGAAACCAGGTAACTCTTTCCGAGCTTGAAGCTCCACATCAACTTCTTGTGCTAAGCGAATGGAATTCCTCAATGAACTAGAAATCTGAATATGGCTCAACACCAATTTGTTCCTCTTGGACTTTACCTTCAAATTGAGATCTCTGAAAGACTCCAAAAGAGCCATTTCATGAATCATCAGTGTAGCAGTGTGTAATGACTTTCTGCTTAAAGCATCAGACACTACATTAGCTTTCCCTGGATGATATTTCAATTCGAAATCATAATCCTTCACAAATTCTACCCATCTCTGTTGCCTGTTATTTAACTCCTTCTGATCAAACAGATATTTTAAGCTCTTGTGATCACTAAAGACTTCAAAACGAGAACCATACAGGTAATGTCTCCAAACCTTCAGTGTGTACACAACAACAGCTAACTCTAAATCATGGGTAGGATAATTCTCCTCATGGGTCTTCAATTGTCTTGAGGCATACGCAACCACTTGTTGATTCTGCATCAAAACACATCCCAAACCTTTCTTTGAAGCGTCACTGAAAATTTGAAACCCCAGGGTCGGGTTCGGAATAATGAGGATCAGAGCAGATGTCAGCTGGTCCTTTAACTCCAAAAAGCTTTACACTACAAAAAAATTGGTTTTTAGCGACGGAAATTTCCCTCGCAAAATGAGCAAAATCCGTCGCTAATGACTGTTTGCGAGGGAATTAGCGAGGGACATGTTGCGTCGCTAAATTGCTCCTCGCTAATGGGATTAGCGAGGGATTCTGAGTCTGTCGCTAATTAGCGACGGTACATTCCGTCGTTAATTCCCTCACTAATGGCAGCCACGTGGGAAAATTCAGACAGCCACGCGTCCACTTTCCCTCGCTAATTCCCTCGCTAATGCCTAGCCACGCGTCCACTTTCCCTCGCTAACTCCCTCGCTATCGCCTAGCCACGCGTCCAATTTCCCTCGCTAATTGCCTCGCTAATGCCCATCTGATTGTGTTTTTCTTGATTAATCTGCTTTTATACCTGTTTATTTTATTAATAAATAATAAAATCTAAACTATATAAAACAGTTTAAAATTTAAATTCTTCAATAAATAAAAATTACGAGAATAAAATTTGAATCCACAACACTTAATCTGAAAATGTTATAACAAAAACATTAATCAAAAACACTAAAAGCTGCCACCATCAAACTCCTCAGCTTGCTCCTCATCTTGCTCATCATCTTCCTCCTCATCTTCCTCCTCATCTTGCTGCTGATTTTGCTGCATATTCTTAAAATACTTTAACATCGTCGCCTGCCTACGGCTCACCTTCTCAAAGTTTTGCTGCATCTTTTTCATCGCCTCAGAAGAGGTCCTAACCTCCTGTCGAGTATCGTGCAGCTCCTGTCGAGTAGACTGCAGCTCTTGCTCCATCTGCCTCATATGCCACTACAACAGTAAAAGGCATCCGGGGCGCTTTTTTTAATCCATTAGGGGTGCTTTTCGGGCGCCCCTAAATCTGGCGCTGCTGTTGCTAAACCTTCTACAGGAGCGCCCAACAAGCGCCTCTAATTATTAGGCAACAGGGGCGCTCAAAGCTAAAAGCGCCCCTGTTGGTCTTGGCGCGTTTGAGAATCAGGGGCGCTTGTAGCTAAAAGCGCCCCTGTTGGTCTTGGCGCATTTGAGAATCAGGGGCGCTTGCAGCTAAAAGTGCCCCTGTTGGTCTGACCATCAGGGGCGCTTTTAGCTGCAAGCGCCCCTGATTCTCAAACGCGCCAAGACCAACAGGGGCGCTATTAGCTGCAAGCGCCCCTGATTCTATGTTTTTTTTTTAAATATTGTTTTCTGTTTCTCGTATATCCAATATTTTGCATCAACCAACAACTGCCAATATTATAATCTGCATAAACCAGAAACAGAAACAGAACCAGAACCAACAACGATCAATATCAACTCAACAACCAAATAAATTTCAAATGAACTAACCAATTACAAATTAAATTCCATAAATCAACTAACCAATTTCAAATCAACCAACCAATATACCCATCTATTATATACATACATAAATCACTAACCAAATTCTAAATGCCAACATAGACAACAAAGTGACAAACATGATGACATACAATGAGGAACCAAAAACCAGCTAACCAAACTAATTACATGAATTTCGATTTTCATTAATCAATCTGGCAACATGATGACACCACTCTCCCTTGACCTCATCAAGTTGGTCACCAGAAAATGGAGCTCCAACCTCGTGTTCAGGAAAATACTACAAAAATAAAATAAAATAAAATAAAATAAACTTAGAATTAAGTGGTTAAGTGCTAGATATGGAATTAAGTGGTCAAAAAACAAACTATACATACAAATTCTGGAATTTCTATTTGATTGTGAGTGATTATGTCCTTCATAAACTTCATAACGCAATACCCGCAATCATCATTGTTTGGTTGCCTGAGACACTAGAAATCAAAATAACAATTAATTATTAAAATGCGAGCAATATTTACATGGATAAGAATGTTGATTATAAACTTACCGTTATTCCTATCCATTTTGTTTTCACATGCCCAACTCTAGCCCTGACCTCAGTCGATCCCCAATAAGTCATCAAACAACTGAAACATCATACATATAACTATATTAATTAATCGAAATACATACATAATTTAGATGATAAAACATGTGATGTATCTAAATACACACCTTTCAAACATTCCTTTCAACTTGACGTGGTTGCTATAATGACCATGACACGAATCCAAATAGAAAATTGTATTTCTTTTGGGATCAACTGCCAACAATACCCAATGTACCCTACAAAAAAATTGAATAACCAAATAAATAACAGATATTTCAAAAACACGTTATATATATATATATATATATATATATAGAGAGAGAGAGAGAGAGAGAGAGAGAGAGAGATTAAATTTGTTACCCTAAGTTGATGGGTGCCAAAAATAAGCTATCACAGCTGCTTTCAAATGCCAAACCCAAGCGTCCATTGACATAGGCTTTTAGTGATTCATTATTTGCTTTAATCGCTTGCTTCACGGCTTTAACAACATCTTTTGACATGCCTTTTTCAATGCATACGTTGCGTAGAAAGGTATTTGCGGGGCACAAGAATATAAATCTTTGTGTTTGTTCCATGGGGACCATAATCTCATGGTACAAATATCTATAGTTAAGATGTATACAAATAAATTAACAAATAATAATAATAATAATAATAATAATACCTGATGTATATTGTAATAGAAGTTGCAGATGCCCACAAGTGATCATATACCTCTTTCAGTTCCACCTTTGAAAGGCAGACTTGGTTGCTATATCCCAAGATGTCTGGATCAAGCGATGCAATTATCAAATCTCCACCCATCATTGTTGAGGCATGAACCTTTAGATAGCCGATAAATTCCTTAGAAGGGGGGGGGGGTTGGAATTGAATCTGTTTCCCTTTATCTACTTGTCGAGACACTGATTTCTTGCTAGCAATAGAAGGGGGGTGTGTTGGGATTGAATCTCATTCCCGCTAGATTCTCGCCTAGACACATGTTTCTTGCAACCAATAGAAGGGGAGGGTTGGGATTTGTCAACTTGCCCAGAAATCCGAGATCTTGCTTTCTTTACCTAAATTAGAAATATAATTAGTTATTAATATATGACAATAAGCAAATGAATTATTAACAAATATATTAATTGCTCCATACATTGATAAGATTTGTTGGCCATGCCACAAGGGTGCCAAGTGCATCATTCACAGTGACCAAAGTCACACAATCAGTGTCAATTGGTACCGGCAATAATGCTTCATCCACAACAACAAATTCAACTCTGACTCTTGCGTGATTTGGAGGAATGGGTAGATTGTGCAAGGTGGAGTCCTCATTGTTACAAACAAAGCCCTTTGCGACCAATGTAAGCGGGTTTGATGTATTTAATTCACAGTTGTTATTGTTACCCTAAATTAAATGATAACCAAATATTAATACCTATAAGTTAATGTAAATGATAACCAAATTAAACGACCAACGATAATTACCTCATTGGACGCAATATTGCAACTATCCCTGAAGCTATTTGGGTTAGGAGATGGTACATCATCAGTCCTTGGACAAACTTTTTCTTTTAATTCATTAAGTTCTTTGTGTAGCATCAATACCACGGCCTCCAACTGCATTTGTCTACTTTCTTTTTCCATATCTTTTTTTTGCCTCTTTGAACCCCAAAAAGTGGTTGGAGAAATCCCAAATCCCAAACCCCGTAGACATCCTGAATACTCTTCAGTTGCCAATGCACGACCAAGGATGTCATTCGGACCATCACAATCAGTAATCTCTCCTTGTGATACTGATTGTGATATGGATTCCTGATTCACCAAAATTATTAGACATTATTAATAGTAAGTTCATAAGTAATGACTCATCTTTGTTAAGTTCATAAGTACATAAGTACAACAAATTTAATAAACATTATAAGTAATATAATTTTATCATACTTACAATTCTTTGAAACACCTCTCTCGTTTTTGGGTCATCAACGACACCATCTTTGTTATGTCGGGCTTCTAACCACAAAACATGTCGGTCAATAGATTCCTGAGTAGGATCTTTTCCGGTCTCCCGCAGCTATTAAAATTTACCATTTATTAGTAAACGAAAGATAAAATAAAAGATAATGTGCCTACCAATTGTTCTTCAATCTCGTGATAACCCTTAACACCGGCTCTATAAGGGTATTCTGGACTTTCCGCTCTCTGGCGATTTTCAATGCTTAATCTCTATAAAGACACATATTTTTACATTAATACTTTATAATTGTCAAATATAGGTATATGTATGATAAGTAATTGTACAAACCTGGAATTCCTCATCTTCGCGTGATGATATAAATGCACTCCAATCCTCTAATGATATAAAGGCGCCCCTAAAGGCCCTGCGTATTTGGGCATTAGGGGCGCTTTTTAAAAAGCGCCCCTAAAGAGTGCGCCCTTTTTCTACAATTTTGTTGTAGTGTGCTTTGTATCTGCAGGAGTAGAAGCTGGTCGACTGCGTCTTCTGCTGCTCCCGGCCCCAGACTGGCCCATACATGGAGCCAAGGGCCCCGTACCATACAGGCGACCCTTAGACCAACCAACTGTCTTCTTCCAATGTTGATTTTCCAGATCTATCATCTCAGGAGTAAGTTGGCCAAGTGCTTCAGGGTCCCAGCTCCCCTGAGTTAGCTGAGTCATGAACTCATTTACTTGCTCCTGTTTTGAATAACCACAAATTAGCGCTCCATTCTGACAAAGCAACATTATGTAAAACAAATCAATTTGTATATTTACCTGAGTCATCTTGGAGCGCTCATCAACATACTCGCCAGTGCCTTTCCTCACATGGGTGGCTCTATGCAGCTCAGGAGAAGTGATAGGGCGTCCTGCCTTTTTACTCTGTAAAATGAAACACATTTTCAAAAATTGCTAACTAATTAAATAATGTAAAAAAACACACAGATTTGTATTGTTTTTGGCGCTTGCAGCATTTTTCTTGAAAGTCTCGGTAGCCCAATGGCTCTTGAAGGCATTCCAAATATCATCACCCATGAAGTCAGGCTTTTTATCTTTACAGCGGAGCTTATAAAGCAAATCTGAAATCTGAGCGCCCATCCTTTTGAAAAAAGTCTCTGCACATTGTCATCTTCTTCTATGTCCCAAGTTACCTTGGTCTGTATTAAGTAAAATGAAAATATCTATTAGTAATTATATTAAACGTTATTAAACATAAAATTTAAACAAACAATATAAGTAATGATAAAATAATTGACACCTACCCTAAAGAAATCAAGCAGATCCTTCCTGTCATCTTCTTCGACTTTGCTCCACTTTTTATGGAACTTTTGAAAATATTTTTTCCGGATGACATAGGTGATTCTTGATGAAGCTACCTTTGCAGGAAGAAGCCAGCATAATGAAAGATATATCGAACAATCAAATATATATATAAGTCGTTGCATAATTAACTTTAAAAAAACAAACAATATAATACTTACGTGTTACCACGGCTATAAATGACTTTGAGTCTAATACCATTAATAACAACCACCTCCACTCTCTCGTCATCGGTGGATGAATCACCTTCAAGATTACCAACACCAACATCATTCTGAATATCATCCTGGGGCTCTGGTGTAGGCATAGATAACCCAGCTGATGGGCCCATATGTCCAGCTGATGGGCCCATATGTCCAGCTGATGGGCCCATATGTCCCGATGATGAGCCTATATGCCCAACTGGTGTGCCATACCCAGCCGGTGTGCCATACCCAGGCGGTGTGCCATACCCAGCTGATGTGCCATACCCAGCTGGTGGGCCATACCCAGCTGGTGGGCCATACCCTGCATACGCATCTGCTGAGCCCATATAATGCCCATGTGATGGTAAATGATACCATCCGGGGCCAGATGGAGGCGGAGGTTGTGGGGCGGTAGCTGGTGGGCCCATATACATATGACCCCTCATATTCCCAATATTAAGTTCCACCTCACGATTACGCCTCCTCCTAGGAGGTTCATCGGTCATAGTCTTCTTCCCTTTATTATTACGTCTCGATGGGTCAAAACCTCCTCCTGGATCCATATCTATGAAAAAATAGAAACGAAATGTGATACTAACAACATTAATTATATATATTTATAAATAATTTAAATAAAGTAAATTAACAAGAACAATATTGATATATTAATGATTCTAATAAATTTAAAGACAACATAAGGAGTCAACATAAGTAAACAATATATATAAGATTAATCAAATACAACATTCTCTTCTTCATCTTCATTCTGTTCTTCATCTTCATTCTCTTCTTCATCTTCATTGTCTTCTTCATCTTCATCAACTTCTTCAACTAGGAGTCGATCATCACATAATGAGTCAATCGGTTCAAACTCAATTACCTCATCTACTCCTGAAATTTCATCCACCTGATAAGGAACCTCATCCTCCGCATCAATGGCTTCAATGTGACCCCGTGGTTTTGTCTTAATTGCAACACACCATCCTCTCTGAGTTGATGGATATGGAACATAATACACCTGCCTCACATTTTCTGCCATGATAAACGGATCATAAAGTTTATACCTTCCATTCATTCGAATGTCCACGGTATTACATTTTGGATTCAATTTCATTCCTCTAACCGATGGATCAAACCATCTACAAAAAAACAAAACTATTCTCTTTTCATAGTCTAACGGTGGGTATTCAAGTTCATATATGTGTTCGATCACACCTTAGTAGTCATTTTCTCCTCCTCCTATTTCACCTTTAACATATACCCGACTATTAATTGTTTTTTTCCCCTCACTCCATGATTGAGTGTCAAATTTATAACCGTTAACTCGGTACGTGTGCCACTCGGTCACCTCAAGAAAAGGACCATCGGCTAAGATCCTCAAGTGTCGGATTTGGGGAGTTGGTTCTACTTCATAAACCTAAGTAAACAACATATGGAAAAATAAGCCATGTCTCATATCTACTTTAAAGAATTATTCAGCGCCTTGGGGATTTGGTTACTTACTCTAGTCTTAAACCAGGATGGAAAACTTTCATGTATACGAATAGATGATTCTTCAGCACCTATACCATCAGTTCGTAAGAATGCACTGAAAAAGATTGAAAGTTGATCAAAATCTGATTTAACATCATACAGTATAGATTAACAACTGAATTGGAGCATACTTACTCAAGATATGGTTTAACTTCAGTGCAATTGATCAAGACATGAACATGTGCCGATTTATGCTCTTTATCTGATAAGTAGTTGGTTGACTTCTTTCCCGAAGGGCGACCAGGTTTGATAAACACAGATAAAGTGAGCGGGTGTCTTTCTTCTTCAATCTCCATTTCATTTCTATTATTTGTTGACAACATAAAGTTGTTGAAATAATGTGAACAAAAATAAATTGTTTCACGGTGTAGATAAGCTGTGCAGATCGATGCTTCAACTCTAGCTTTATTTTTCACCGATCGTTTATAATCACCCATTAATCTATTTGTTGAACGAAAAATACTTCATTAAACTAATAATCATACTAATTAAGATAATTTTAATAAAATGTTGAAATAGATAATTACCTCTCAAATGGATACATCAACCTATAATGAACTGGTCCACCAAGCCTTGCTTCATACGCAAGGTGAACCGGTAGATGCTCCATGGAATGAAAGAAACCGGGAGGAAATATTCTCTCCAACTTACAAATAATGAAAGGAATATTCTGCTCCATCTTAATAAGATCATCCCTTCTCAATGTTGAAGAGCACATATTTTTAAAATATTGACTCACTTCAATAAGTGGTTCCAAAACACACTTTGGTAATGAATTAAAAGCAATTGGAAGCAAACACTCCATGAATACATGACAATCATGGCTTTTCATCGCATACATCTTCCCGGTGTTCACATCGGCACATCTTGCAAGGTTAGAAGAATAACCATCTGGCATCCTCAATTCTTTCAACCATCGACAAACATCTTTCGCTTCATCTGGTGTTAGGCAGTATTTGTCTTTGGGTTTTAACATCTTCCCATTAGGCATTTCCACTAAATTCAAATCAGATCGATGTTTGCTACAATAAAGAGCAGAATCCAATCTAGCCTTATTATTGTCTTTGGTTTTATCTTTCACATTCATCACAGTGAAAAATATGTTGTCAAAGAAATTCTTCTCGATGTGCATAACATCAAGATTGTGCCTCAACAAATTATCTTTCCAATATGGGAGATTCCAAAATATGCTTTTTTTTTGTCCAATTGTGCACCTGTCCATAACCATCCAGCCGGGTGACCTCCCCTAGCTCTGTGGCTTGTGGCAAATCCATAACTCTGCTCTAGATTTCACCTGATGTCAACAAAGGCGGAGGTCCATCTGTTTCAACTGCCCCTTTCTTGAAGGCCTTCTTGTTCTTTCTAAATTTATGATCTTGCGGTAAGAATCTGCGATGCGAGTCAAACCAAGAACTCTTGCCTCCGTACTTTAGCGTAAACGCCTTTGTGTGTTCCATACAGTGGGGACATGCCAATTTACCGTGAGTCCCCCAACCAGACAACATACCATAAGCAGGAAAGTCGTTAAATGTCCACATCAATACGGCTCTCATCATAAAGTTTTTCTTTCGTGCTGCATCATATGTCAAAACACCCCCCCACAATCTCTTAAGATCATCAATCAGAGGTTCCAAAAAGATATCAATGTTAGCTTTTGGATTGGATGGACCAGGTATCAGACAAGTCAAAAACATATACGGTTTAGTCATGCACATCTCAGGAGGAAGATTGTAAGGGGTAACAATGACTGGCCAACAAGAGTAGGGTGATGCCGATGCTTGGATATATGGAGTAAACCCATCAGAGCACAAGCCAAGCCGAACATTCCGTGGATCTGAGGCAAAATCTGAATGCACTTGATCAAAGTGCTTCCACGCTTCACCGTCGGATGGGTGGCGTAAAATGTCGTCTGAGGTACGCCTATTGTCATAATGCCAAGTCATTTTCTGCACAATTTCGGTCGATGCAAACAATCTTTGCAACCTTGGAACTATAAGCAAATAGAACATCGACTTTACAGGGATAGGTTTATAATTACGTTTTGCCCCTTTACGATCATGATACGTTGGCTTTCCACAGAATTTGCATTCAAGTAGCTCACCATCATTTTTACCAAATTCGTTGTTGTAAAACAACATGTGCCCTTTCTCACAACAATCAATCTCCTTAAATTTCAATCAAAGCTTCGAAACTAACATCTTTGCTTCATAATAACTTTTTGGCAAATTATCCTTATTAGGTGTCGCTTCCAACATCATTTCAGTCACATAGTCTAAACCCACCTCAGAAATATTACTCATGGACTTGAGAGCTAAAAGTTTCACACACATAGATAATTTTGACTGTGGCGAGCCTTCAAACAACGGGCAATTCGTCCTGTAAGAGATGGCTTCTCAAATATGTACTTGATTGGATCCATTTTTGACACCAACCAAGTTGTGTGACTCAGCATGTACTGCCTTAAACGGTGAGCAGCCCAAACTAGAGCACAACAAGTCTTTTCCAGCATAGAATATCTTGTCTCACAGTCGGTGAACTTTTTGCTTAGATAGTATATGGCATGTTCCTTTTTCCCGGATTCATCGTGCTGCCCCAACACACAGCCCATTGAATTATCTAGCACTGTAAGGTATAGGATGAGAGGCCTGCCTGACACAGGTGGCATCAAGACTGGTGGATTCTGCAAGTACACCTTGATTTTCTCAAAGGCAGCTTGGCACTGGTCATTCCACTTCAACTCTTGATTTTTGCACAGCAATTTGAAGATTGGCTCGCAAGTAGCAGTCAACTGGAAGATGAATCGGGAGATGTAATTCAACCTTTCGAGGAAACCACGGACTTCTTTCTCTGTTTTGGGCACCGGCATCTCGAGGATGGCTTTTACTTTGTCCGGATCCACCTCGATTCCCTTCTGGCTGACAATGAAGCCTAGCAACTTCCCCGATCTCACCCCAAACGTGCACTTGGCCGGGTTTAACTTGAGTTTATATTTCCTCAACCGTTCAAAGAGCTTCTGCTGATTGACAATGTGCTCTTCATCGGTTTTAGATTTTGCGATCATGTCGTCCATATAAACCTCAATCTCCTTATGCATCATGTCGTGAAACAGCGTGACCATGGCCCTTTGGTAGGTTGCACCGGCATTCTTTAACCCGAATGGCATGACTTTGTAACAGAATGTTCCCCAGAGCGTTATGAAAGTTGTCTTTTCCATATCTTCGGGGTCCATCTTGATCTGATTATATCCCGAATATCCATCCATGAAGGAGAATAACGAGTGTTGAGCTGTACTATCCACTAAGACATCAATGTGAGGCAAAGGAAAATCGTCTTTAGGACTAGCACGATTCAGATCTCGGTAGTCAACGCACATTTTGACCTTCCCGTCCTTCTTCGGAACCGGGACAATATTGGCAACCCACTGTGGGTACTTGGCCACCGCTAGGAATTCGGCGTCAAACTGCTTTTTCACCTCATCCCTAATCTTTAGGGACATCTCAGGTTTCATCCTTCTGAGTTTCTGCTTTACAGGCGGGCATTCAGGCTTGACTGGCAACTTATGCATCACAATGTCCGTATCCAACCCAGGCATGTCTTGATAAGACCATGCAAACACATCGACGTAATCGTGCAAGAGCTGAACCAACTTCAGGCGATCACTCTCATCCATTGCCGTGCCAACCTTGACCTCCTTCTTGTTCTCAGTTGTACCTAAATTGATCACTTCAAGGGATTCCCCGTGAGGCTGAATAACCCTTTCTTCTTGTTTCATTAGTCTCATGAGCTCTGGAGGAGTTTCCCAGTCTTCCTGAACATCCCCCTCAGCTTGATTGATAGGGTGATCAAAGTCAAAATATGGACTGTTGGCACTGTTATTTTGAGAGACAATTGCTGTGCATCTGCATTTTGCCGAAGCAAAAAAGCAAAATGAAAGGCGAAACAAGCAAGCAGGCAATAATAAAGCAAGGAAAAGACACATGAAATGAAAAGGAATTGATTTTTATTGATTGAAATTCAAAAACAACGTTTTTATTAATGATGATGATTCTGAAAATAAAAACATGTTTGCCCCTAACAACTTGTCCTATGGCCTTGGGCAGAGCCACAGGGTTGCATTACAATGATTACATTGAATTAGAAGCCATAGGAAAGGCAGCAGCTTCCCAATTCTTCAACTCTTCTCCGGTAAGGCAGCGACGAACCAGACCAGTCCCACCTTCTTCAGCTTCGGATCCATTACCGATGACAGCAATTTGGTTGTGATCAAGCAACCCAGCACTCACGAAGCTCTGGCGGATATCACAAACAGGAACTCTCTGGGGCCATGGATCTTGGCCTTTTGACTTGGCCAACCATCTGCCCTTTCTTTCCTCCACAATTTTCCTTCTTTCGGCCAGACTTGGAGTGTATCCCAATCCGCAACGATCTCTAATCTCCTTCAGCTGGATGGGCGCAAGAATTCCTTGCCCAAATTTTCCCAAACCAGATCCTTATACCCTTGATCTATCATGATTTTAGCAACCTGCTCCTCTTTCTTGGTCTTCCCGAATACAGCGTTTGCAATCTCCAAGGATTGAAAGGCGGTTTCCAAGGATTCTTCGGCGGCCTCCACATATTTGAACAGTGATGGCTTGTTAACCAGTGTTTCCTCCTCGCCAAACACAACAACAACTTTATCGTCCACCACAAATTTTACCCTTTGATGTAAGGAAGAAGGAATGGCTCCTGCCATGTGGATCCAAAGTCTTCCTAGCAGACAGCTGTATGAAGAGGTAATGTCCATGATTTGGAAGTTGATAGAGAAGACCTCAAGACCAATCTGGATGGGGAACTCCATCTCCCCCAACACTTCCTTTTTAGACCCTTCAAAGGCTCGCACCAGAGTCGAGCTTGGCTTCATGTAGGAACAATCCACGTCCAACTTATCCATCGTGGATTTCGGCATTACATTTAATGAAGACCTGTTGTCAATCAAAACTTTAGCCAGCACATAGTCCCCACACTTAACTGAGATATGCAGAGCCTGATTATGTTCTTTTCCTCCGGGAGGCAACTCATCATCAGCGAAAGTCAGGTGGTTTGCTGCCACGATGTTTCCCACTATTCCATCAAACTGATTCACTGAGATATCTTGGGAAACATGAGCATCGCTGAGCACCTTCATCAGCGCAGTCCTATGGGCTTCCGAACTGAGTAGCAATGACAACATAGAAATTTTGGCAGGAGTTTGCTTCAGCTGATCCACAACTTGATAGTCGCTCTGCCTGACAATTTTCAAGAATTCATTGGCCTCCTTTTCTGTCACCTTTTCTTGGGCGACTTCTGGCTCTTTCTCTTTATCCTTACGACCTCTCTATTCTGCATCTTTGGAAGTTTCAGCCCGGAGGGTTTATGGGGCGTACACTCTCCCACATCTGGTAATCCCGCTTGCTCCCACTATATTAGTCACCGCAGGGGCACCTGGAGAGCATTCCGCCGAAGACAGCGTACTATATTTCCACGGGACTGCTTTATCCGACTCGTAGGGAAAAGAAGCAGGGACTTCGATAACTATTGGTAGAGCCTTGGGTTGCACCAACCTTGGATTTTAATTGTATAAAATTTCAACCAGCCTTCTGACCTCTCTGCCTTTGTCAGAATGCAGAGTCAACACATCATTTTCGACAAGGGTTCCCACCTGGACCACACGCCGATCCATCAGATCTTGCAAAATCATCTTAAAACTCTCACAATTTCCCACACAAAAGGAATCGGCACACCCATCTCTTTGACAGCACCCTTTCTTGACGACTCCAAACCGGCATAACTCATCATAAATGGTACTCAGAGGAGTCCTGATTTTCTCAACCTTTCTTATCACTTGCCCAGCAGAATCTTCTATGGCATTAGCGGACGGCCTCTCGTGTCCCGGCAATGGATTTGCAGTTACGCTTGGACTATTTTGCTTGAATGAAATCCAACTGGCATCAATTAGGTCTTGAACCACATGCTTAAAGGCCTTGCAATCCTCCATAGTGTAACCAATTCCACCCTCATGGAAACTACAGGTAGCGTTAGCATTATAATTTCTAGGGAATGGAGGCTGAAGAGGCTTCATGGACCGAGTATTGATCAGGTTCTTTGAGATCAGATGGTTGAATAAATCAGTATAAGTCATCAGAATGGGATCAAAACTTGTACGCCTCTTTTATTGGTAATTCTGGGCTTTAGAGCCATCATTGCTTTGCTGGGGTGATACAGGAGCAGAAAAAGGCACCGCCTGTGGTGGAGTAGTAAATGATGGATTTCCTCCAGAGATCACATTAGTCTCCCCTTCTTTCCTTTTTGGGAAATGGGAGGAATGCTTCTTTGGTCCACTTGAACTGCCCGAATTTCCCGAACTACCAAGGTGATTTGCTATCTTGCCACTGCGTAGACCTTTTTCAAGTCTTTCCCCGAAAATCACCATATCAGAGAAGCTGGAGGAGACGCTTGTGTTAGACTATAGTATAACCTTAGAGGGGGGGGGGTGAATAAGGTTATGTGTAATTCTTGGATTCTTTTCGGAATAAATGATAAGTTTGTTTAAATGCGGAAAAAGAGATTTGAACTTATCAGATATATGCAAGTAGGCAGATTAGGCACAATGAATTATTATTCTATATTCAATATTTACAATAAGGTTGTTTTATAAGTAATGCAATGATATTGAATATAGCAGATCTACAGTAGTGATAGAGAAGATGATATATAAACAGATCTGTAGTACAACGAGTGTAACTATAACCAAATTAACAGATTTAGATCAGAGTAGGGATATAGTTATAGATTAACAGATTCAGATCAGAGTAGGGATATAGTTATACAACCAGATTGACAGATTCAGATCAGAGTAATGATATTATAAACAGATATAAACAGTAAATAAAGTAAAGAGAGAGGGATAGAGATACACCAGGAATTTTACGAGGTTCGGGATAAAAGCCCTACGTCCTCGGCCTCCGGCTTTGCAACCTTTGGACTTACTGAAAACCACTATATGAAGAACCAATGTTTTACAAACAATCAACTTCAAATAGCAAATCTCAATTCCCCTGAATTGAGAACCCGAGCTCCCCGCTAAGGATTTCAACCGCTTCAATCTCCTGATTGAACGACCCAAGAGCACCTCCCAGGATTTCAAAATAATCGCTTCAATCTCCTTATTGAACGACCCAAGAACACCTCCCAGGATTTCAAAATAACCGCTTCAATCTCCTGATTGAACGACCCAAGAACACTTCCCAGGATTTCAAAATAACCACTTAGAAAACGAATACAATATGAGATCTACGAACCAATCACTTCCGCACTATAGTAACAATATAGTAGAGTGAGAGATGATTGGTTTTTGAAAATGAAGAACTTTGAAATATAGATCTGAAAATGAAAGCTCTTATTTTTTTCTCTTTTCTTTTTGATCTGAAAATACGTAGCAGAGAAGTGGAAAGTGGTGTCTCGATTTGTGAATCCAAGCTTCCTATTTATAGGGAATGTAAAAAATTTACCGTTGAAATGAAATAAGTAGAGCAAGAATCGATTATGTGCTCTAATACACTAGATGGCATAATCGATTCTTCTCTTTAAAAAAGGAATGCATTGTAATCGATTCTTTGCTTAAATAAAGGAGTGAGACAATCGATTGTTTCAAAGGAAGGAAGCTTAAAATCGATTTCATACTCCAATATATTTAGTATATAATCGATTTTAACAAATAAGGAAGGCAATGAATCGATTTCATACTCTCAAAAAGGAAGCCAAGAATCGATTCTTTAGTTTGCTCAGGAAAGGCTAGGAATCGATTCTTTTCTTTTTAAGATGACTTGGAAATCGATTATCATGCTTAGGAAAGGCTTAGGAATCGATTTATCAGGTCTCATTGGGAGTTAGAAATCGATTTTATACTCCTATGAGACAATGGAAAATCGATTCTTTCATTTAAAAAACATTTTCCCATGTTGTGTGCCTTTCTCATGCATGCATGCATTTGACTAAAATATTTTTCAAGACTTTCAACACAACAATTTTATTTTCAAAACATTTTTTAAAAACATCATCTCTCTTCTACTAAATGTCATAAAGCTGAAGGGATAGGATCTTACGTTTGAGTCCTATCAAAAACAGATAAACAATTAGGTCTTCAACTTCATTGTTGCTTCTTCTGCAAGCCATTGCACTTTAGTCCCTGCTCTTTGATTTAATCCCCGTTCTTTGATTTTGTCCCTGTACTTTCATTCAACTGCAACCATTAGTAGACAAGATGTAATTTGTTATCATTCAAAACAAAGAGTGTTTGTCCTTGGTTCAACAAACTCCCCCTTTTTGATGATAACAAATTACATTAAGCATAGGGGGTTTGATAGTAATGGAACTTTTTCAAAAAGCTCCCCCTAAGCATATGCATAATAAAATACACAGTACATCAGCAGGATAGCAGCAATTATTTTCTCCCCTCACATATACCATGCATAATATTCTCTCCCCCTTTGTTTTCATCAAAAAGGAGGGGGGTGAGCACATAGAAACATATCCACATTATAAATTTGCAGAATCAATAGACAGTAGTACATAGCATATGATATATTAAAAACAGTAGTTCATGCTATGCTCCCCCTTACTTGGTGATCCCCCTGATTAATTTTAGAATGCAAAGCTTAGCCAAAAGAGGGTGGACCATCACAGTTTAAAAAAGATTTTTAGAGAAAATAGGATACCCAAGATAATATGCCATACTTGGTTCAACAATATAGGTATCATTTTTAACATCAAAAAGTATGTTGCATCAAAGATCCATCACAATAGAGAGAAGAAGAAAAAAAACTTTGATGCACACAAAAAAAAATTTTGTTTCACAAAAGTGATAAATTTTTCTTAAGGTGAATAGAACTTTTCCAATCTAACCTTCACCAGTGATTCTTCCTCTATTGTTGTTATCACGAGTCACATGACTGCTGTTTCTGAGTATTACGAATCTTTTTGTGTCTCCAATCATGAACTTCGAGTCTCTGCTATCAAGGTATTGATCTGACCCCCATACCCTATAGCACACCTGCACTAAGATCAAGTAGAAAATTTTGGTACCCAATTCTCTTTGGGTCCTTTGGGGTTAGTCATCAAGGGGTTTGTTTTCACAATCCACCTTGGTTTCTCACAAGCAGGTATAAGGGTACCAAGCTCACATAATTTACGGATAGGGCATCTAGGTGAGCTATGGTTCCCTTTTTGACAATAGGTGCATGAGAAAACAGTAGGTGTATAACTTGAAGTAGCAGCTACAAAAGTTATTTTCTTGTTCAAAACAGAGGAGGTGGAATTACCTTTGTACCCAATACCTCTCCTATCAACATATTCATGTTGGGAGTGAAGTAGCTTGGTCAAGGTCTTTTCACCAACCTCAAACTTTTTCAAAGATTCTTTCAAAAATTCATTTTCAACCTTGACTTTTTCAAAATTTTGTTTAAGCTCTAAAAACTCAAGGTTGAATGGTTTTATTTCATGTAGCTCATTCTTCAACTTAGCTACCTCATTTTCTAGAGTCTTAATTTGAGTGAGCATGCTTTTGTTACTCTTTGCCAATTTCTTAGATTTTAACAAAAGAGTTTCATGTTCATAATAGAGAGCATCAAAAGCCTCACTCAAATCTTGACTACTACAACCATCATCAAGTAAATCATCATGTATAGAAGAATCAGAAAGACTAGAAGAGTTAAGGCTTGCCTTAGATGAGTCATTTGCCATATGACAAACATCATTTGCAATTTGCTCTTCTTCATCTGTGTCACTATCAGAGCCAAGACAATCCCATATGGTAGCCTTAGGAGTTTCACATGCCGTGAGACAAATGGCATTTGCAACCTCCTCTTTTTCACTGTCAGTATAGTTGTTCCATGTAGCCTTCTTAGCTTTCTTGGATTTCTTTGAGTTATTTCTCTTTTCAAGTTTGTTGAATCTCATGAATTCTTCAAATAATTCAGCCATGTCTTCATCATCAGATTCTTCATCAGACTCAACCTCTTTCGTTGCTACCTTAGGTGTTTTAGCAGCAAGAGCAAGAGATTTTCTTTCTTTTACCATTTCTGCTTCTTGATCTTTGTTAGCAGCCAATACAACCTCAAAGGCTAGAAGTGACCCAATAAGGTCTTCTTGGGGTAGAGTGCCAATATCTTTGGCTTCAGTGATTGCACAAGTTTTTGGAAAGAACTCACCAGTCAGAGATGCAAGAATCTTCCCATTTATATCTTTTGTAGAATACCTTTTTCCCAGTGCCCTTAAGTTGTTTATAATCAGATTCAGTCTCTGGTGCATAGCTGCGACAGACTCACCTTCTTTCATTTTGAAGGCTTCATATTCAGAAGTGAGGATTCTGATTTTAGTATCCTTCACTTGGCTCGTACCTACATGAGTAGCTTGCAAGCAGTCCCAGATTTCCTTTGCTGTTTGACATCCTTTGACTCTACCATATTCTTCTTCACATAAGGATAAGTGAAGAATATTCATTGCTCTGGCATTTTGAGATATCTTATCCAACTCTGACTTTCTCAGCTCTTTCAGGTCAATGGTGTAGATATCCTCAACTGGCACTTCTTCTTCTTTGCCGGTAGCTTTACTTTTGATTTTCATTGGGATCAGTGGTCCATCTGCAATGATCCTCCATAAGATGAAATCTATAGCCAGCACATGAAATTTCATTCGACTACTCCAATAGTCATAGTTAGTCCCATCAAACAGGGGTGGCCTAAATAAAGACATCCCCTCTTTCAAAAAAGAACCCATAATCACAGATAGATAAATAAAATTTAAATTGCGAGATGTAAAGCTCTATATGCAATTTCTAGCTCCGATACCACTTGTTAGACTATAGTATAACCTTAGGGGGGGGGGTGAATAAGGTTATGTGTAATTCTTGGATTCTTTTCGGAATAAATGATAAGTTTGTTTAAATGCGGAAAAAGAGATTTGAACTTATCAGATATATGCAAGTAGGCAGATTAGGCACAATGAATTATTATTTTATATTCAATATTTACAATAAGGTTGTTTTATAAGTAATGCAATGATATTGAATATAGCAGATCTACAGTAGTGATAGAGAAGATGATATATAAACAGATCTGTAGTACAACGAGTATAACTATAACCAAATTAACAGATTTAGATCAGAGTAGGGATATAGTTATAGATTAACAGATTCAGATCAGAGTAGGGATATAGTTATACAACCAGATTGATAGATTCAGATCAGAGTAATGATATTATAAACAGATATAAACAGTAAATAAAGTAAAGAGAGAGGGATAGAGATACACCAGGAATTTTACGAGGTTCGGGATAAAAGCCCTACGTCCTCGGCCTCCGGCTTTGCAACCTTTGGACTTGCTGAAAACCACTATATGAAGAACCAATGTTTTACAAACAATCAACTTCAAATAGCAAATCTCAATTCCCCTGAATTGAGAACCCGAGCTCCCCGCTAAGGATTTCAACCGCTTCAATCTCCTGATTGAACGACCCAAGAGCACCTCCCAGGATTTCAAAATAACCGCTTCAATCTCCTGATTGAACGACCCAAGAACACCTCCCAGGATTTCAAAATAACCGCTTCAATCTCCTGATTGAACGACCCAAGAACACTTCCCAGGATTTCAAAATAACCACTTAGAAAACGAATACAATATGAGATCTACGAACCAATCACTTCAGCAGTATAGTAACAATATAGTAGAGTGAGAGATGATTGGTTTTTGAAAATGAAGAACTTTGAGATATAGATCTGAAAATGAAAGCTCTTATTTTTTTCTCTTTTCATTTTGATCTGAAAATACGTAGCAGAGAAGTGGAAAGTGGTGTCTCGATTTGTGAATCCAAGCTTCCTATTTATAGGGAATGTAAAAAATTTACCGTTGAAATGAAATAAGTAGAGCAAGAATCGATTATGTGCTCTGATACACTAGATGGCATAATCGATTCTTCTCTTTAAAAAAGGAATGCATTGTAATCGATTCTTTGCTTAAATAAAGGAGTGAGACAATCGATTGTTTCAAAGGAAGGAAGCTTAAAATCGATTTCATACTCCAATATATTTAGTATATAATCGATTTTAACAAATAAGGAAGGCAATGAATCGATTTCATACTCTCAAAAAGGAAGCCAAGAATCGATTCTTTAGTTTGCTCAGGAAAGGCTAGGAATCGATTCTTTTCTTTTTAAGATGACTTGGAAATCGATTATCATGCTTAGGAAAGGCTTAGGAATCGATTTATCATGTCTCATTGGGAGTTAGAAATCGATTTTATACTCCTATGAGACAATGGAAAATCGATTCTTTCATTTAAAAAACATTTTCCCATGTTGTGTGCCTTTCTCATGCATGCATGCATTTGACTAAAATATTTTTCAAGACTTTCAACACAACAATTTTATTTTCAAAACATTTTTTAAAAACATCATCTCTCTTCTACTAAATGTCATAAAGCTGAAGGGATAGGATCTTACATTTGAGTCCTATCAAAAACAGATAAACAATTAGGTCTTCAACTTCATTGTTGCTTCTTCTGCAAGCCATTGCACTTTAGTCCCTGCTCTTTGATTTAATCCCCGTTCTTTGATTTTGTCCCTGTACTTTCATTCAACTGCAACCATTAGTAGACAACATGTAATTTGTTATCATTCAAAACAAAGAGTGTTTGTCCTTGGTTCAACAGCTTGTAATCAACCTGTCATAATAGACCGCTGGTAGAGTTTCCAAAAACATGTAAACCATCTCTTTTTCTGTTAAAGGCAGTTTTACCTGCGCAGCTGTACTCCTCCATTTCTGGGCATATTCTTTGAAGGACTCCTTGTCTCCTTTACTCATATGTTGCAACTGTGATCGGTCAGGAGCCATGTCCATATTGTACTTGTACTACTTCAAGAATGCTTTTGACAAGTCCTTCCAACAACGGATATCAGAGGACTGTAGTTGCATATACCACTCTAAAGGAGCTCCGGCTAAGCTGTTCTGGAAACATTGAATTAACAGCCTCTCGTCATTAGCATAAGGACCCATCTTTCTGACAAACATTGTAAGATGACTATTCGGACAACCGGCCCCACGGTATTTATCGAAGTCGGGCGACTTGAATTTGGGATGGAGGACAAGATCTGGGACAAGGCATAAATCACGGGCGTCTCTAGCCTTGACACCGGTACCTTCAACAGCCCTTAGTCTTTCCTCAAGCACACGGATCTGGTCACTGGATTGGGAATTCTCAAACGCATGTCCCGGTGGGTGACTGCTCATGCCGTAGTAGTAACCCCCAAACTGGGCGGGATTTCCTGTCTGATATGCAGCATTCTGGGGATGTGGAACAAACCTTGGAGTAGGACTTGTTGGACCTCCTTGCAACACAACACTTGGATTAGGAGCGTGAACCTGCGGTCCACCAGCAGCTCCATTTGGTACAACCCCAGCTGGTTGACTAGCCCCTACAACTCCAGAAGGGTTTAACTCAGCAACTTGAGGCACATAATTGAAAGGCATTCCCCACGGATATGCTGGAACAGTTGGATGGCTCTGGCCGTTTGCCCCTGGAGAGTAGGCGAGATGAGGGACCCCTGGTCCAGGAGGTGGGATAGCAGAGGCTGGCCCACTAGGATTTACAACTGTTGTACCACTCTTCAGACTCTGTAGCATGTTCATCATTTCGGCCATCTGGGCCTCCATAGTACCAATCTTATCTTTCAAAGCCTGGTTCTCCTGAGCTAGTTGCTCAGGGTTGAGTATTGCTATAACCGGGTCATATGGATCCACCTGATTCTCAATCTCGATCTCTGGATTCTCTGGATTGCTTGCCATTAATCTCGCTTGACGACGTGTGTTGTAACGGTGAAAGCGAACCAGCGTGCCTTTTCTGTTTGTTTAGACATTTATTGCATAAGAATCAAGATAAATGCATGAATGGATGTATGAATGTATGTACAATGTTTGCTTGATGCCGGGAACCACGGGATGCCTTATCTTGTCATAAGCGCATAAACTTTTTCTTTTTGATTTAGGAAGAGAAGTAAACGAGGAATCGAAATAGCAAATCAACATACTTCATTCATCGAGAATTCAAAGCTTTGACAACTTTCACCAAGGGGGAAAGACAATACAATATTCATAATGAAACAAAATAAAAGAGTACAATATTCTGGAATACAATACTCAAAGTAAATGCTCAAGATGAAGAGTACAAATAAACGACTCAAATACAAATAGCTTTGAATTCCCCTACTCCCTTCCTTTTCTTGTTGACACTTGCACCTTGAGACTGCTCCTTGAACTCTGTGATCAATGCTCTGCAGTACTTCACAAACTGGTGCACCTCGGGTGCGGTGTTGAAGAAATGCATCTCAGCCTCAGCTATCCTCAGATTCTTGGGAACCCCCACCATAGCCTAACTGGCCAGCTGTGACAGCTTCGAGAACTTGCTCTTCCACAGCTGGATCTAATCCTTGAGCTTCTTAATGATCTCTTGATCTTCAATCTTTCCAATCAAATCTAGGAAGCGCTTTTCCCAATATTGGCTCTCAGCTCGGACCTGTCTGTAGGCCTCTTCTAGACAGCGGAGGTTCCTCTTTAATTCATCAGATATTCCTCTTTCAAATCTCAGGGCTTGCTGATATTCTTTGAGAATCTCATCAATAGCACCTCTTTCTCGCTCGAGGTTTCTCAGCTGACCCCTCAACTCTACCACCAGATGTGATTCTTGTCCTGATTCAATGGCTATTGTATTCCATTCTTGAGCTTCCTCAAGTGCCTTCCTTGTTTTCTGTATACCTTTGGAGCTCCTCTCTGGCTCCCTTCAGATATCTCTAGGCTTCTATCTTGCTTTGCTCTTCTTTCTCGAATCGCTTAACACTTTCTTCCACAGCGATCATCTTGACAGCGTTTTCTCCCTCTAGCTTTTCCTTCTCTAAAGCCATCTCCTCTAACTTAGCCTGCAATGCTTTCTTTTCCTTTTCCACCTTGGCTAAAACAGATTTGACTTCGTTCAACTCCTCATAGGTAGGGACATAGGGCTCTAGTATCTCCTCCTCAAGGGGAAGTGCCCCTTGACTCAGTGATTTTGTCCTTTGAAGCTTCTCCTTGAGCCATTGATTGAAGGTGGTGTCACTGGTTCTTTTTGACAGCTTTTCACCTCCCTTTCGCACTACGGATTCCCATGATTGTTGAACTCTTCGAAGCAAATCACCGCATTTAGGCATCCCCTTATAGAGGTAAACACGGGACAGCATGCTTTCGGAGGGTGAGTTCCTCATCGGGTAGCCGAGTTGCCTTAGGGTCAATGAAGGGTTGTAATTGATACACCCCTGAGTCCCCATGAGAGCCACGTTTTGAAAGCTTCCGCAGCTGAACACCACCACAGGTCTGTCATTCCAACAAGCAACTGTAAACCAACGGATTTGGAGATCATTGAGATTTTTCAGAAACTCAACCCATTCCAGAGAAGTTGACCTTCACATCACAGCTTAGAGCATAAGAGATTAGCTCCCTGACATTTTTTCGGTTATGGATTACATGGGTGATAAGCCAGGCATACAGGACATGAGAAGAAAGGCACATCTTCTTTTTATGGAACCGACTGTAGCGGGTGAGAGCATGGTATGTGTTAGCAAGAACAGCAGGCACTGGATTGACAGGGTTCTTGGTGTCCTTGAAGGCCAAGAATGCACCAATCGCATCTTCATCAACATACCTTTCTATTTGAGGAAAGAGGACAACCCCAAATATGGTGAGAGCAAGCACTAGCTTGAATGAACCCCATTTCTTAGCCAAAGCATAGGATTACATCAGGCCCTCAAAGTACTCTTGCGGATACCCAACTACACCATTTCTTTCTAACTTTTGCAACTTCAATTTGTCCACACCAATCCTAAGCAACATTGCGAGCTTCTCATCAGTGTAGTACTGTCTTTGATATTGGTAGGGCCTAGCATGAGATCTGGAGAACCCAAAAAGCTGTTCATATTCCTCTAATGTAGGTGATAGCTGAAAGTTCTTGAAGAAGAAACATCTCACATCAGAATCGTAGAACTGGCTTAAAGCCACAAGGGCATCCTCTTGGACATCCAACCGCAAGAGCCTACAAATATTCCCACATGTCAGATCAAAGGAATCCATTTCAATCGGGCCCATAAGAGCTGCACACTGTCTCAGACTACCAACATCAACCTTCTTCATAACTGGGAAGCGAGAAGTAAGTGAAGCCTTGTAACACCCTGGTATTTTTATTTGTTAAAAACACCCAAGTGCACATTAAACATACATCAGAGATATTATTTCCTGTTCAGACACTGAATACCATTATAAATTTTTCGCTGAATAAAACAAAACAGTCTTATATACAAACAAGACCATAACCTGTCAGCAACTATGGTAGTCAGAGTCATACAAGAAAGCGGAATGAAAGATAACATAATACTAATGCCATAGTATTGTGATACACGGACAACAGAAGGGAAATAAACTTAAACGTAAAACTAAGTCATCATCCATCACTCGGGGCCACCTACTCGTGCCTCTGAGGTTTCTTCTGTCCCTGTTTATCTGTAAAACAACAACATTTAAACAGTGAGATACAATCTCAGTGAGTTCTACCGAGACCCCTACTAACTCTCTCGGTTCAATTAATAATCCTTTTTAAAACCAACACGACACCGACTGCAATAAAGTGCTAACCCCGGTGAACGTGAACAAACAAAGTGCGGCACCGACTGCAAATCCAGTGCTAATCCCGATGTATCGCACAGTACGACACCGACTGCCAATCCAGTGCTAATCCCGGTGTACGTACAACAAACTCATGACATAACACCGACTGCAAATCCAGTGCTAATCCCGGTGAGCCCCCTTACCAATAGTACATTCTCCTATTGGCACGGAGCCTAGGTTGGGGGAGCATGACTGCCCCGCCGAGTATGTCAAAACATGGGTCGTCACCCAACTCGATATACATATAAACATATATATATCTACAGTACTATGAACCCACGGTCCATCAAATCAGACAATCCATGAAACACTTTAATCCACAATTTTATAAAATCGAAGTTCACACTCGCACTCTAGTTGACCACTTTTTGACACAATTTTCAATATCAACAACAGTTCATTTTGCCTTAAAACTAGAATATTCAGTTAGGCCTCTGAATAAGCTTTCCAGCGCATCTTAGAACGCCTCAATCGGGTTCCGGAATCAAAAGATATCGCGAAAACAAAATCAGTGAAAAACAGTTGAAAATCTGCAAAGCGTCGCGACGCGATCTGCCACCGTCGCGACGCGAAAAACGACAGAAACATTTTGCGTGACGAAACTGTGTTTGGTCGCGACGCGATGCCCTGCGGGTCGCGACGCGATGGAGGTCTGACTGGTGCAGATTTTGCGATTTTCGCGAAATCCGCTATTCCGCTCAATTCCGATTTCAGTTCCGATCGAAAACAGATCCAACAACCAGTATAATGAATCCAATACAAATCACACAATCAATCAATCCAATCCAAAACGTAATTTAAACGGATTTCTATCCAAAACGCTATTTTTCGAATAACGGTTTTTGACTCAAAATTTATCGGAACCAATCAACGCACAAATTATACCAAAACGGAATAAACCTAAACGTGAGTAAAACTCACCCTTGAAGCGAGAGTCGTTGCCGAGCCGAAATCACCGAGACACGAAAAATCCCCAATCGAACCCTAGGATCTCCAATCCGCTCCAAACTTCGAATTTAGCTTCAATCCGCTTACAACCGTTGCTGGGCTTGCTGCTAGACATGATTTGTAACACCCTTTTCTACCCGGTAATTTGTTTAATAAAAATATCCGAGTTTTCAAAATTAATTTACCCCACAAGGGATGTCACACTTACTTCGCTAAACGTCACTCTTCAAATAACTCGCTTTTCGAAAACAGTCTTATAATAACTCCAAAACGTCATTATCAATTAAAATACAACTTCACATCGAAAATTCAATAGTTTAGTCATAAAAGGCATTACACTATGCCAGGCTTGCAATACTAAAATCCGATAACCACAACAGTCATAAATGACTTAAACAACATTCATCCCCCTCCCTAGTGTTACATATCAGAGCATGACGACTCGACTCAAGAAGTGAAGCTAAAGGCCTTCACTAAGAATCACCTGCACGTTACCAACATGGGGGCAACATTCAAACAGGAAAGGGTGAGCATCATTTCAATCCATATAATAGAAAATATGATAAGTACTATGCTAGAGCCAAGACACTATATCAACCACATCACGAACATCAAGTCAATCATCAAGGATAAACAGTCGATTACATCATCAAGGGTAAAACAGTCAATTACATCATCAAGTTACTCGGCACAACGAGTCGTCACTATGTCATGCAGGAGTATGAAATGCAACCCACTCGCGGGCATATGCATGAGGTACCTTTTCACAAACGTCGCTTAGCCCTTAAGGCCTCATCGTCACTTAGCCACTCAGGCCTCAAAAACGTCACTGGGTTTATGCATATGGGCATGAGACACTATGACATGCACCACTCACAACACGCAATTACACAAGTACACAAATCACAGTCAACTAAGTGACTCGTCGCTTATCGGTTTACTCACAAGGAGCACAGCACCTGTCAAATCCACAATCAACACACAACGTCACTTGGCCATTTAGACCTTAACATCCCTTGGCTTTTCGGGCCTCAAACGTCACTGGGTTTTCATCGTCACTTATACAAAAAATATCATCCACTCAAACAATAGCCACTGAGGGCAAAACGTCATTTACACGTCACTATAAATAATAATAGCCACTAAGGGCAAAACAGTCATTTACACCTCACTATAAATATTAATAGCCACTAAGGGCAAAACAGTCATTTGACTAGCCACCAAGGGCATTCTCGTCAAAATCATCATTTTGACACTACCACGTTAAAAACTGTTGTTTATACACCAAAAAGGAATTTTAAAGAGCTTCATATAATTTTTCAATGTCACTGGGACGATCACCGGGGATGGCCACTTGGGCGCCCACAAACAATCAGAAAATAACAATTTTTCATTTTAAAAATTGGACCCATAGATAGACAACGTAAAAAGCTTCACGACACTTTTCGAATCGTTCAAAACGGACGTCTGAGTCAAAAGTTATGCTAAAAATAAATTTGGGAGAAATCAAGCCACTTTCTGAAAATAGGTGCCTTAGGCGCCCAGGCAACCAGGCAACACGCGCTCTGGCGCCCAGCGCCCAGGCGCGCAACACACACGCAACACAACACGCCACAGGCGCCCAGCGCCCAGGCGCGCACAACACAACACGCACACAGCACGCCACAGGCGCCCAGCGCCCAGGCGCGCACACACGCACACAACGCAACACATACGGGCGCTCAGCGCCCAGCGCCTTGGCGCAGCACACACACACACGCTTGGGCGCTCAGCCCCCAGCGCTGGCACCTAGCGCCTAGCCACACAGGAATCTGGCAACACACAGCAACACACACAAGCCACAGGCGCCCAGCACAAGCACTTGGCGCCCAGAACACAGCAGCAACACAACCCAGAATTTTTCCAACAACTCTTCAACACTAAAAACCAAAAATCCCCATTTTTCCCAGCAATTTTCCAAAACACTAAAAACTGATTTTTAGCAATATAACTCATCAAAATCTTATAATTTTCAACACCCAAAATAACGCTTCATTTAATCAATTAACAAAATTCTTTTGGAGCACTAACATCATCATCACTTTGGCGCCCTAGGCGCCCTTGCACACCCTCACTCAAATTGCGAAACATCAAGCATCACTAACATACCAATTCATAATTCCATGAACTCACAAATACCAACGTCATCAAAACACATACATAATTCGCATTATCTCAAGGTTTAAATATAAATCAATTCGCATATGGCATACATATATATATATATAACAAACCAACATCAACAACGCATCAAGAACACATCAAGAATTCATCATATATATATACAACCCAATAATTCAATTCGCATATATAACCCAACAATTCGATTTCGCATATATATATATATATAAAAAAAATATCAACGACAACAATATATTAAGAACACATCAAGAAAATCTAGTCTAACCCTAGATCTAGAACCCATCATATGATTTATTAGATAGAATGATAGAGCTCCCCTAACCTTTTCAAGAAGAAGAATTCGATGCCCTAGGAGAAGTCACCTACAGAGCCACAGCAACAACGGAGATCCCTTCCTCTTGATCTTCGAATCCTCTCCTCCTTCTCCTCTTGGCCGCCCCCTTGTTCTCTCTCTCTTTCTCACGCTCCTCTCTTCCTTTCTCTCTTTCTCAACTTTCGCAAATGATAGCTAGGGAACCCTAACCCCTTGTGCCTTGCTACTTCGCATATGACTTAATTCATGGGCTTGGGCTTCTCACTTAAGCCCAAGTCCATCTAATTTGGCACCTCCATCTTCTAATACCCCCTACACCTTTTAATATAATTTCTGATAATTAAATTATATCCACTTAATTAATTTAAATTTCTAAATACTTCATTAAATAATTTAATTAAATATTTTAGGGTGTTACATGATTCAACCATCAAAATCAACTCAAACTCGGTTCACTATTCATCATCCCTCTCAATTCCGAAATCAAGAGAAAAGGGGAGAAATAAGGGTATGAGCTTACCTAGCTTGAGGAAATGGAAGGTGAAACAAGGATGATGATGAGGATGGAACTTTGGGATGATTGGTGATGATCTTCTTCTCCTTCCTTTCTCCTCTCCTTTCTTCTTCTTCTTTCTCTCTTTTTCTTTCTCTTTTCTTTCTCTCTTTTCTCTTCTTTTCTTCTTCTGCTTCACGTTTCTTTCCTTCTTTTCTTTATTTCAACACACACACACACACACACACACACGTAATTAATTAATAATTAAGTGGTAGCGTGGTCCAATTACCATATTGATCTTGATCCCTTATTACAAATCCAAAACGCCCTAGATCCGTATTATTCGGTTAACGATCCTGTGACAGCCAATAATTAATTTTAGCACTCAATAATTTTACCAATTAAGTACCAAATTAATTCAATTGGGTTAACATCCAAATAATTCGATTAATTATTTTGAGGATGTTGCAAGCCTTGCTATTCGATTCCATTCTGATGCACCTATGACAAGACGGTACATTATTCGGTGATCCCCGGCAAGCAAATGCAAATGAGATGCAATATGAATGCAAATATTTACAACATTTGGTTTTAATGCATGCGGCATGATGCGATTATGATGTGAATGATGCGCGTGAAAAAAAAAACGATGCATATGGACGGAAGTTCAAAAATTTAGGAGACACACTACGTGCCGCCTCACGCAGTGGTTTATTTGAAGAAGGAAAATATTTTTGTATTTTCTTGGAAAAACTTTGAAAAGCTCCTCTTGAGGAAGACATGTCCTACATTACCATGCATCACACAATTTAAATGCCCTCGTGTCCTACAAAGGTGGGAATCCTAAGTTCTAGGACAACTTCAAAGGTTCCTCCCATGTAGTTCTAATTCACACCCTCACAATGGCTACCGGAGCTATAGAATCCTCATGTCGACACCCACAAATGTAGGATGCTACCAAGTGTGAGGCGTCATGAGAAAGCGTACTCCGGTTGAGACTTTCATGAGTATCAGACAGACAATGGTCTCGAATGACAGTCACTAATCGCCTCCACTCCCCTAAGTGTTTGTTGGATCCGGGTATAGGAGCCCACTCATAGCACACAAATCATAAGGTGTAAAAGTGTGTGATCGAGGACATACTTCCTAAAATTTACCCAACCCCACCTGCAAGGAAAACCAGAACAGCCCAGACAATAGCAAGAAATAACATGTTGTCTACCCTAGGGTTTAATATCATCTCAAAACAAAATAAGCTAACCTAAGGTGTCAACAACAATCATGTATAGCTTACCTCAAGAAAGGGAGCGAAGAGGAAGGAATCATAAGGGCATAAGGGCATAATGCGTGAGATTACCTTGTAGAAAGGGAGAAAAGAAGAAGGGGACGTGGAGATTGGGGAAATGCATGCATGATCATAAGCATATAAAGAAAGAAAAAGAAAATTAGAAGAAGAAACAAGTAGCAAACATAGAAGGAAGAAGAAGCAAATGCACATGGATGCAACACCACAACATGATAATGCAAGAGAAACAATCAAGCATCACAGACAAAGAAAGAAGAGAAAAGAAAAAGAAAAGGAAGAAAAGGAAGAGATAGAACAAAGTTTTCAAGTCAAACAATTTAAAACACACATCAAGTTAACTAGGCTTGACCCTCGTCTTTTAAAAAAATCCCTAGCGGAGTCGCCAGCTGTTGCACCCCGAAAAATCCGGTTTGGACTTCTCGTTTGACAACGTGAATAATAGTAGAGCCGCCACCAATATTTATTTAGGAAAACATTGAAAAAACCTTTTTTGGAAAAGCGGATGGTCTTTTGAAAACTCAGAGATGTAGGTTCGGGGGTCGGTTAGGTGCGGGGAAGGTATTAGCATCCCGCACCTCCTTTCTACTAAAAGGGAACCATTAACTTGATGTGTGGTTTAGGAAAAGTTGATTTGAAATGATTTTTGTTCTACTTCTTTTCTTTTTATTTCATTTGAGAAATTGTTTCATTGAAAACGGGGGGAAGAAGAATATTTTTGGTATCTTTGAAAAGCGGAACAAAACAAAGATTTTTTAAAAGGGTGCTTGATGGGCTGTGACCCGCTCGTACATACCCTCACTGGGATGAGGGATCAAAGCTACGTAGTTCTCGTCTTTTTGTTTTGAAAATGTTTTTGTGTTTTATCTTATTTAATTTTTTTGGAGCTTTTGAAATAAGACTCAAGTGTTCACGAATACCAAACAAGCAATGGCTTCGAGTGGCGTTCATTACTAACTTGAGAGAAAAGAGTTGAAACCGGTAACCAGACAAGCAAAGGCTTTGAGCGATTACGAGTAACAACGTTTTATTATCTTTTTTGAAATTGCTTTGAAAAAGGGCGAGCATCGGTGACAATTATCACTAATAGCTCATGTTGTTTTTGAAATTTGAATTAGTTTGTGTTTGGTTAAGGTGTGTGAGCTTTCATAATAGTCAAACAAGCAAAGGCTTCGAGTGACTACCACTAATAACTCCTCATTAGCGATCAAACAAGCAAAGGCTTCGAGTGATGACTAATGATTTATTTAAGAAAATGCCTTAGGGTTTTCATTGGAAAAGCATTTGATTTTGATTTGAAAACTAGTTTAGAAAAGAGTTTGATTTGGAAAAAGATTTTGGAAAACAAGTAGAACACTTCAATCAACTCCAAATCCCATAACCAATATACAAATCATTCAATTACGATTCATGCAGGCATCACAAATCCAAGAGGCAAGCATAGGCATGAACATGTAATTGTCAAAACTAGTTACAAGTTGCAATAAGAATGGTCACACAAAAATGAGACATTGATCCATTACAAAAGGCTAGCTCATTGAATCAATTTAAGAATCAACATTAGAAACAAAAGAGTTAAATTCCTTTTGGTAATCCTTGACACTTATTAACAATGCACAAGTGCATAAGCGTCTAGTCATTTTACCAAATGTTCAACACCAAAATGTGTACAAGACTTGAATCATTTTAAAGTAATCCTCAACATTTAAAATTATGCTTGAAAGCACATGTTCAATCCTCTTACCAATCATCAACATTTAAACAAATTAATGACTTACAACAAGCACCACATTTGCGAGACTCAAAGTGACCAAAAGAAAGTATTCACAAGCTATCACAAACAATTGGCAAGCAAGGAATCATAAACTCTCATTTTGTTCATTGAAAATTTAAAGAGAGTTGAATCACTTGAAGTAATCCTCATCACTTAAAAAATGGCGCTCAAGGCACAAGTGAGAGTCATGTTACTCATCATCAATATTGAAAACAATTGACAAACCAAATCCACAAGAACAAGTAAGATTACAATTCAAAAGGGATTGAATCCTATTGAACAATCCTCATCACTTAGAGAATAGTGCTCAAGGCACAAGTGAGAGTCATATTGCCAATCATCAACATAACAATTACTTGCAAGCAAGATTCCATCAAAACAACTTGAGAAAACATTTTTTAAGCGCAATTGCAAGCCAAATAGTCAAGAAACAACAAAACCCTAATTATTTTGTCATGATTTGCGAAGCCAACACATAGCCAAACAACAAATTTATTCATCAAACTCACAAAATCAAGCAAGCACAAGATACTAGCAAGACTTAGGAACAATTAATCACATGATTCAAGCACTAAAACTTCAAATCAACATTTATTCTTCATTTCTTTAATTTTTGCGAAACATATATGAGTAAGAAAAGGAGATTTGCAAACTTAAACAATGGATATAAGCATGAAAACACCAAAATCAAGTATCCACAACAAGATTAAGCATCATCAAGCAAAGAGGAACAACAAAATCAAATTAAAACCAACTTTAACATGATATGCGAACTAAATAACACATGAAACAACAATTTTATTTCACAACAAATACAAAATCAACACAAAAACAACATGAATCAATTTATTCAAGGGTGAGAGGCACCTTAAACACCCAAGCCTCCCTAAGTGCTTGTCAATAGTGTTTAAGGCTCCTCTCACCAACAACAACCAACAAATCACATTTTATATATATTTATGATAGAATGCGAAATGAAGGAAAGGAAGAGCATGAGTTTTGATGCACAAATGTTGAAGATAATGCTATGGTTTTTAGAGTATACCTTGGACCCAAGCTAGATTATGAAAGAAATGAAGAGCAAGAACACAAATCAACAACGATCTTCAATAGAACACCACAAGAACCCCACGCAAATCTTCAAGCCACAAGCCTTTGATGATGCAAATATGAACTAGAGTAGGAGAGGATGGAGATGTATGGAGTGGAAATGAATTTGAGATGAAAAAGAGGAAGGAAATCAGAAAAATATGGAGGAGGAGTGGTGATGGTGGCTTCGGCCAAGAGGGTATTTGGAGGAGAGGAAAGTTGTGCTGAAATTTGAGAGTGGAAAATGAGGCCAAAGGACATGAGAGATGGGCTTAACAAGGTATATATAGAGTCCAATTAGGTTTAAGGGCATAATGGTCATTGTGCATCACCTATTGTTCTAGGATTTCATTTAAAATTTGAATGAAGGGTGAGGATTGAATCACACTTTGCAAAGGGCAAAAAAAATGAAAACTTGGAGGAGAATGAGAAGGGGTATGCGAAAATGAGAGGGAGAGTGGTGCCCAAGTTTTTTAAGTTGTCATCTTGTACTATTGTACTATTGTGAGACCCTTCCAAATATCCTCTTTTTTTTTATTATTCTTTCACAAGATAAATCCATAAAATCTATCCATATTGGGCCAAATACTAGGAATATAAATGAATGGGCCATTTTCATGAGATCACTATGCCCAAAAATGATATAAAACCTCTCCTTGCATTTTTGAAGAATATTCCTTTTTTGTTGACTTTTTAAATTTGACTTTTTGTACAAAATCAACAATGCATGCGCAACACACATATAACTCAAAACATTTGCCCCAAATAAATTCCCTTAAAAGTGCACAATGATTCTTGATGAGAAATTATCCTACTTTGCAAAATGACCAAAATACCCTTTGACCTAAAAACTTGTTTCTTGCCCAAAAAATGCATTTCCACTCTCAAAATGATTCTAAAAACCCTAGGATGACTTTAAAACATTAAAAATGCATGCAAAATGCTCCTTACGCTCTACAAAATAATTTCACACTTCACAGTTTACTATTTTTGTGGAAAATTAGGGTTTTGATCCTAGGCGGACAAAATTAGGGTATGACATATACGACTTACTAGATTTCCTGATTAAACTATTTTTTGTGGAGTCGTTTTAAAATTTATATTATTGTGTCCCGCTTGTTATAATCTTCATTATTTGCTCACTGAGTGGTGACTCACATTGTCTCTTTGCTCTATTTCAGATTCATAGGTCATGTCGAACCGAGCAACCTTTGGTAGAGTTTTGTATCTTATTTCTAGGTGATGCTCTCTTTTTGTTTTGGAGAGCCACTAGTTATGTTGTCTACCTTTTCTTTTGTGTCCTTTTGTATATAACTTGTAAAAATCTGTAGTGGCTCTGTTACATTAGTGGGTCATCTATTAGTTATTAAATGCAACTTTGTTGGCCTCTATGAGGACCTATTTTGGTTGGTAGTCGGTATGACGACTATACAGGTGTATATAATAATCTGGGATGTCCATATTTTAGAGGAGGTTCTGCAGAAATTTTGGTAGACTTAGGTAGATTAAGTAAAATAACATTGAGTTTAGTAAAGGCTCGCAAGATTTAGGTAATGGTCTATGCGCTAGTCATGGTCCAATTTGAGTCGTGACATTTTATTATCGAAAGATAAGTTTCTAAACAAAATCTCATTTCCTAACCAAAAAACTTGTGAAATGTTTTTTCCTAATGCAATTTCAATTTTAAAAAGTAACACACACATGAAAACTCACTAAAATCGTATATGGTTTTAAATAACATTGATAGGAAGATTTTCATGGCATAACTTAAGTAAATATTTGTATAAAATTTTATTTAGACGTTTTTTTAGGAAAACAATTTAATTAGTTGCGCCCATGCTTTCATGCTTATTATTTTTTGACTCACAATAGGTCAATTATATTTTGAAAGAGACTATATAAAAGTTAAGTGGGTCCAAATTGAACTATAAAGTGAAAGATAATATAAACTATTTCAAAAGACAAGTTGTGTGAACAAGCTCAATTGGTGTTTGAATTTGGTGTATAGATGTTTGGTTGTTTTGAAATTTTGTGATTTGTAATGTTCAATGTGATTGAGTGTTGGCTGGGATAGATTGGAAACACATGGATAGAAAAAACAGCAATGTTTGAAAAACATTGGCACCCATGTTTCTTTTTATGTAACAGTGAATTTTTGGTAACCTTCCAACTTGTTTTATTCGTAACCTTTGATCCGAAACTCCGATTTATGTGTTTTCAAATTGATGTAAATTCTAATTTTTGAAGTCGACTAAAAGAGTTGTTATTATACATTTTCATTTGACATCTATATCAGTCAAGTAATAATCATATTGGTCTTCTACTTAGTTTCCTTTTTTCTTTAAATTATCAATTTAGTTTCTATAATTTGTGTTCCATATCATTTGTTTGTGAACTCACGACTTTGAACAAAAAATAAAGGACTTGTGGTATATTTTATACGTAACTAATATGAGAAAACAACTATTTAACTGCATAAGTAATTTTTTATATAAGCTATAATATCAACTTTAATTATAATCATATGTAGGATTTGATTTTTATCCAAAAAGAACGACATGAATCCTTGAATTAGACAATGATACTATGGTATCCTTGAGATAGGAAGAACTCATTCAACAAAAATCGACTTTTCATATGATTCATTCTTTCACTTCCACGTGTCGGTGAAAGCCAACATTAGATCAAAGAGAGTGGACTAAACTACAATCATTCCAAACCTTCAGTGCCCTATTCAAAATTGATGTCTTGTTTTTCTTGAAAACTGCCAATTTAACCGCATTGTTTGTGATGTCCAGGTGGCACGATTTTCCTACGTCATTCAGAAGACCTAGACAACACTCGTTGCTAACTGTTTGATTTCCAACAAATACACCTAAATATACTTGTTGACCACAATTTGGCGTCAATTTGGTTACACATTTACTTAAATATTTCTCTTACGATGACGATGGCCTTGGAGCATAATTCAACTCACTAGAAGGATCGGGAGATGGTGGCTGAAGAGTTTCAGAACCAACAGACATTTTCAATAACAAAGTAAAGCTGATGAAAAAGGTCACAACTATATAAAATTTGTTCGTTGATGCCATGGTCTTTTAAAAGATTGTTTTATGTTCAAGGTTTTGTAGATGTTGTATCTGAGTTAAATGGTGGAAAAAGAAAGTCATATTTATAGTATAAATATTACAATCTTAACGTTCAAAAGTATTTAATAAATTGTTCTAATTCTTTTAAAACCGCAAAAGCAAATACATGTTTCTTGTTAAAATGTTAAATGATTTCTTATCGAAAGATAAGTTTCTTATCAAAATCTCAATTCCTAACCAAAAAACTTGTGAAAAGTTTTTTCCTAATGCAATTTCATTTTTCAAAAGTAACACACACATGAAAAATCACTGAATTCATATATGGTTTAAAATAAGAATGATAGGAAGATTTTCATGGCATAATTTAAGTAAATATTTGTATAAAATTTTCTTTAGACGTTTTTTTAGGATTATGATAGGAAGATTTTCATGGCATAATTTAAGTAAATATTTGTATAATATTTGTATAAAATAAGAACCTTCTGGCACCCGTGTTTCTTTCAATGTAACAGTGAATTTTTAGTAACCTTCTGACTTGTTTTATTCGTAACTTTTGGTCCGAAACTTCGATTTATTTGTTCTTGGATGCGTTGGAAAGCTAACGAAAAGATATACAACTATAAATAAACTATGAATTGTATTTTTAAATACATTCTATGAAGTCTTCTTGATCTACCCAAACCATCACCCTTGGTGTATAGTGAGTTGTATCTATTTGTCGATTTGTTTTTAAAAAACTTATCCAATGTCATGGACTATGCTGATTATGGTAAAGCAACTGATTGAGGTATATTATAATGATTGATGTTCTCTGTAAGACTGACTCGAGAGAGAAATACATATGTACATATACGTAAAAACATGATGAAGGAATAATTGAACGAGGTGACACACTTGGGGGGGAGTCTCCGTCGGAGGTTGGGTAGAATTGATATTATGTAAGACTACGCCTTCTCATAGAGTTCAATAAAGGCTAAGAATCTGGTAAACGACGCCTTAAGAGGTATTAGTGAGGTGCGTGTTGGGAACTCACTGAGATTTCTTTGAAGTCTCAACCCTTATGTGTTTTGTGTAAGACTTACTCGAGAGAGAAATACATATGTACATATACGTAAAAACATTATGTAGGAATAGTTGAACAAAGCGACACACTTGGGGGAGGAGTCATGAGCCCTGGTCTAAGACTCTCATGTGGGAACCTGTCTGATCAGTACCTTTACCTTGCCTCGGGTAGGACCAGGATGGTAGTAGATAGAGCTCCTGCTTAAATAGGCTGGGCTTCAAAGTGATCCCGGGTAGGGTACCTGCGATGCCATTCCGACGCTAAAGTCAGTATTGAGAAAAGTAGGGGTAGGAAGGAATGAGAATGTACCTATTTTTGTCAATGTGTGCCAGTCTTTATAGGTATCTGTGCCAGCTCAGAGCCAATAGATCGATCGGGTGAATCTGAGCCATTGAGACATGATAGTAATAAATGGGCTGACTTTTGGGCTGATCCGAGTCTATTGCTCCAGTTGGGCCTCACGGCCCAGTCCAGAACAGTTTCCCCCCATGTCGAGGTAATTCCGCAGGATGACCTTGTCTTTAGGTTGTTACTTTCGGTGCCCTCAGAAGCCAGGTCGCTCCTTGTCACCACCCGAGTTAGACCATGACCGACACACATACTATTATTGCATTTTTCTGGCAACGCTCAACAAACTAAACTTGACATGGAGAATAATCATTATATTAAACCTATAATAATCTATATTCGAAGAAGTTTCTGACGAAAATTTGGCAAAACCTCCTCTAAAATATGGACATCTGAAAAATAATAAATACACCTGTCTAATCAAAACTCACAATACCAGCCAACATAGGTCCTCACATAGGCCAACAGAGTCATATCAACTACTATCAGACAACCCAATATTATAACAGAGCCTCTAAAGAGTTTGCAAGGCAATACATACAATGACAAAAGGAAATATAGGTTATATATATATATATATATAGTGGCCCTCCAAAACCAAAAAGGGGCGTCACCAAGAAGTAAGAAACTAGACTCTCGTAGAGGAGCTCGGTTCAACATGAACCAGGGAATCTGAAACATATAAAAGATACAATGTGAGTCACCACTTAGTGAGCAAATAATGAAGAGCATAACAAGCGGGACACGATAATACCGATCATAAAGTGATTTTCATGAAAATCATTGTTAAATAAGTAGTATAAAGTCGTAAATGGGGTAATACATATACAGAATTGAAATAGGCTCATCGCCAAGAAATATCAATAATGGGCTCCCCGCCTCGAAATATCAACAATAAGCTCTTCGCCTCAAATTATCAATAATAGGCTCCCCGCTTAACGATAAATCATGGTGCACCAAGGCTAACACATACTGCTGTTAGCATGCAGTGTTCTGACAAAGTTTTACCCCAAATCGTTTCGAAACTCCAATAAAATAAACTCATATCTATAAAAATATCTCAATCACAAATATCAAACCAAATGTCCAACAAAATCCATTTATTTAAATTTTGCAAACTGTATGATCATAATACAATGTCCCTCTAAGAAAACAAAGTACTTCTAGTAAGCATAAGCGAAAGATGATGTCAAACAAGTTTAAACGTGAGTGAAAAGAAATATATAGGACTTGTCATAGTCCCCATTATTTACTCACCAACTTCCTAAGCCGCTGAGAGATGCCGAATACCGATACCGCTAAGATGAATTCTTTGAGTCTATATTATGATAAAGCTAAATCAGTATTCTAAATAAAATACATGTATATATATAGATATATTATAGAACTAGTTTTCCAAAATCTGTTTACTTATACTTATTAATAAGTCTAGTTTTATGTTTTTCTTATACTTTTTAGTATTTAAACTCCAAAAGTTTTTGTTAATTCAAGTTTTAATGACTAACCATATCTAAAATATAACCTAGGGTAGATCCTTGTCTACTTGAATCGATTGTGGTTGGAGCACATGAGATGGATCAGGTAAATATTTTCTCAACATAGACACGTGAAAAACTGGATGAATGAATCCGAATTCGGGTGGAAGAGCTAATCGATAAGCCATTGTACCCACTCGCTGAAGAATTTCAAATGGACCCACATAGCGTGGACTAAGCGATCCCTTCCTACCAAACCTCATTACTCCCTTCGTTGGGGAAACTCGCAAAAATACATGATCACCTACCATGAACTCTAACTCCCGACGACGGCTGTCCACATAGGCTTTTTGCCGACTTTGGGCGGCTAATAATCGTTCTCGAATCACCATTACCTTTTCCACGGACTCTTGTACCAAATATGGCCCCAACAACTTAGCTTCAGCTAACTCAAACTATCCAATAGGTGACCTACATCGTCTCCCATATAACGATTCAAAAGGTGCCATTTGAATGCTTTGCTTGATAGTTGTTATTATATGCAAATCAATCAAGGGAAGATGTTTATCCCAACTACCCCCAAAGTTCAACACACAAGCTCGTAACATATCCTCCAGTATCTGAACAGTCCTCTCTGATTGCCCATCAGTTTACGGATGAAAAGTTGTACTTAGATCTAGTCTCGTGCCTAAAGCATCTTGAAATGTTATCCAAAATCGAGAACTGAATTGGGAACCATGATCCGAAATGATATAAATAGGAATCCCTTGCAATCTAACAATCTCATCTACGTATATCTGAGCATCTCGAGATGCATCAAAAGTTGTCTTGACCGGAAGAAAATGCGCTAACTTAGTTAAACGGTCGACTATCACCCAAATGGAATCATAACCTTTAGATGAACGGGGAAGTCCAGTAACAAAATCGATCGTAATTGTTTGCCACTTCCATTTCGGTATCTCTATTTACTGGTGTAACCCTGCTGGTCTTTGCTGTTCTGCTTTTACCTGCTGACAACTAAGCATTGAGACACAAAGTCTGTGACATCTCTCTTCATCCCACTCCACCAATATAATTGCTTCAAATCTTGATACATTTTAGTTGCTCCCGGATGAACTGTATAGGTAGAATGGTGAGCCTCTTCAAGAAGAGTCTTCCGTAGTTCTTTAACATTTGGCACACACAACCATTTACCGAACCACAAAACTCCATCTGATCCAATTGAAAAGTCTGACACTTCCTCAGCTTTTACCTCTCTCATGATCTTCTGTAAGGATGGATCTTCCCATTGAGATCGCTTGATTATATCTACCGTTGTAGATTTAAGTTGAGCATTTGCTACAAATGAGTTTGTCTCATTGATTCCAAATGTTACACCCTTAGCTTCCAATTGAAGAATGTAACACTCTCAAAATTTAAAAATATGATATTCAGATTTCGAACTTTTAGAAAATATATGTATGCATTAAAGTTTATCATATAATATATTAATTAAAAAGAAATTAAATTCTTCATTTTTTTTACCATATAAAATTATATTTGTTAGGCCATATTACATTTTATACAGACATCGGGAGAAGTGAAACCTTTTAATGTTCGAGATCGATGCCTTGTACTATTATATATTTATATATTGGTTATTAGAATAAGAAGCAAAAAGGGGAACAGATACTAGATTGAGGCATCATATTATTATATAGGCTAAATTATAGTTTTGGTCCCTCTATTTTCAAAAATTCAGATATTTGGTCCCTCTATTTTAAAACTCAGACATTTGGTCCCCCAATTTTAAAAAATCAAATACATTTAGTCCAAAGAGGGACCAAATGTCTTGGATTTTTTAAAATTGGGGGACCAAATGTCTTTGATTTTTTAAAATTGAGGGACCAAATGTCTTTGATTATTAGCCATAAAAAACTGAAAATTCCTCTTGGGACTAAATGTCTTTGATTTTTTAAAATTGGGGGACCAAATGTCCGAGTTTTAAAATAGGGGGACCAAATATCTGAATTTTTGAAAATAGGGGGACCTAAACTATAATTTAGCCTATTAGATATTATTTACTTGTTGATAAAATAAGAAAATTATAAGACAAACTAGAAGCTTCCACGTCTTCTTATATTCAAATTGAAGTAAATACTAATAATTGAAGTCGACTAAAAGATTTGGGATGCTACATTTTTAATGGAGATCTATATCAGTCAAGTAATAATCATATGGGTCGTCTACTTGGTTACCTTTTTCCTTTTAAATTATCAATATAGTTTGTATAATTTGTGTTCCATATCATTTGTTTGTGAACACACGACTTTGAACAAAAAATTGAGGACTTGTGGTATATTTTATACGTAACTAATATGAGAAAACAATTATTTAATTTCATAAATAATTTTTTATATTAGTTATAATATCAACTTTTATTATAATCATATGTATGATTTAATTTTTATCCAAAAAGAAAGACAAGAATCCTTGAATTAGACCATGATACAATGGTATCCGTGAGATAGGGGAACTCATTCAATAAAAAATGTACTTTTCATTTGATTCATTCATTCACTTCCACGTGTAAGTGAAAGCCAACCTTAGATCAAACAGAGTGGACTGAACTACAATCATTCCAAACCTTCAGTGCCCTATTCAAAATTACTCTCTTGTTTTTCTTGAAAATTGGCAATTTAACTACATTGTTTGTGATGTCCATGTGGCACGATTTTCCTACGTCATTCACAAGACCTAGACAACACTCGTTGCTAACTGTTTGGTTTCCCACAAATACACCAAAATATACTTGTTGACCACAATTTGGCATCAATTTGGTTACACATTTACTTAAATATTTTTCATACGATGACGATGGCCTTGGAGCATAATTTAACTCACTAGAAGGACCTTGAGATGGTGGCTGAAGTGTTTCAGAACCAACAGACGTTTTCAATAACAAAGTAAAGTTAATGAAAAAGGTCACAACAATATAAAATTTGTAGATGTTGTATCTGAGTTAAATGCTGGATAAAGAAAGTCATATTTAAAGTATAAATATTACAATCTTAACGTTCAAAAGTATTTAATAGATTGTTCTAACTGTTTTAAAACCGCAAAAGCCAATATATGTTTCTTGTTAATATGTAAAATGATTTTCTTATCGAAAGATAAGTTTCTTATCAAAATCTCATTTCCTAACCAAAAAACTTGTGAAATGTTTTTTCCTAATGCAATTTCAATTTTCAGAAGTAACACACAGATGAAAACTCACTAAATTCATATATGGTTTTAAATAACATTAATAGGAAGATTTTCCTGACATAATTTAAGTAAATATTTGTATAAAATTTTCTTTAGACCTTTTTTTGGGCAAACAATTTAATTAGTTGCGCCCATAATCTCTTGCTCATTCTTTTTTGACTCACAATAGGTCAATTATATTGTGAAAGAGACAATATAAAAGTTAAGTGGGTCCAAATTGAACTATAAAGTGAAAGATAGTATAAACTATATCAAAAGACAAGTTGTGTGATCAAGCTCAATTGGTGTTTGAATTTGGTGTATAAATGTTTGTTTGTTTTGAAAATGAATGATTTTTAATGACCAATGTGATTGAGTGTTGGTTGGGATAGATTGGAAACACTTGGATTGAAGTTAAAGACACAAAGTCAGCATTTTTGCACATAGATAGAAAAAATGGCCGTGTTTGAAAAACACTGGCACCCGTGTTTCTTTATATGTAACAGTGAATTTTTGGTAACCTTCCAACTTGTTTCATTCGTAACTTTTGATCTGAATCTCTGATTTATGTGTTCTTGGATGCGTTGGAAAGATAACGATAAGATATACAACTATAAATAAACTATGAACTGTATTTCTAAACACATTCTAAGAAGTCTTCTTGATCTATCCTAACCATCACCCTTGGTGTATAGTGAGTTTTATCTATTTGACGATTTGGTTATCAAAAACTTATGAAATGTCATGGACTATGATGATTATGGTAAAGCAATGGATTGAGGTATATTATGATGGTGGATGTGTTCTGTATGGCTGACTTGAGAGAGAAATACATATGTACATATACGCAAAAACATGATGAAGGAATAATTGAACGGAGCGACGCACTTGGGGGAGGAGTCATGATCCCTGGTCCAAGACTCTTATGTAGGAACCCATATATTATATCAGGTTAGGGTTTCCCGCTCGTAGGGATGGTAGCATTTGGAATATATGTAAGACTGATCTCTTTGGGAAGGCGTCAAGGGTAATAGGTAGTGCAAGTAGGAAGGGAGGTCATGATCCCAATCTTACTGCTCGTCTTATGCCCTTCTGAACTGTTGGGTGATGGGTCTCCGCCGGAGTTTGGGTAGCATTTATATTATGTAAGACTACGCCATCACTTCGAGTCCATTAAAGGCTAAGAGTATGGTAAACAACGCCTTAAGAGGTATTAGTGAGGTGCTTGTTGGGAACTCACTGAGATTTCTTTGAAATCTCACCCTTTATGTGTTTTGTGGTTTTCAGATAAGCAAGCAGGTCGGGCTATGCATAGAAAAGATATTTCAGTTTTGAATAAAATGTCTCAGCTTATGAGTTTGATTGTAAAATGATACCCTTATTTTCGTGAAATTGGTCTTTTTGTGAAGTTATTCTATTGTACTTAAACATACTCAAAGTCATGGAAGGATCAATGGATTTTCTTTTGAAAGAATATTATTACAATATGTATCTAGTAGTTTCTATTTGATGAACTAAGAGTCTTTTCAATAGTTCAGGATGTACTTACTTTTATAATATATTTTGTATAAAAAGGAGTGTAAAGATATTTTATGGTTGAGCTTCATATATCCTCATCTAAATATTATATATCTATACTCCCTTGGACTTGCGATTTCTAAAAAGGATTTCGGTTTTAGTATCGAAAAGGATACTTATGAGGGTTTCCGTTAGTCAGATAAGTGTCGATTTTAATTTGCTCGGTCCTAAAACGCTTACACGTCTTCTTATATTCAAATTGAAGTAAATACTAATCATTGAAGTCGACTAAAAGATTTGGGAAGTTACATTTTTAATGGAGATCTATATCAGTCAAGTAATAATCATATGGGTCGTCTACTTGGTTACCTTTTTCCTTTTAAATTATCAATATAGTTTGTATAATTTGTGTTCCATATCATTTTTTTGTGAACACACGACTTTGAACAAAAAATTGAGGACTTGTGGTATATTTTATACGTAACTAATATGAGAAAACAATTATTTAATTTCATAAATAATTTTTTATATTAGTTATAATATCAACTTTTATTATAATCATATGTATGATTTAATTTTTAACCAAAAAGAAACACAAGAATCCTTGAATTAGACAATGATATAATGGTATCTGTGAGATAGGGGAACTCATTCAATAAAAAATGTACTTTTCATTTGATTCATTCATTCACTTCCACGTGTAAGTGAAACCCAACCTTAGATCAAGCAGAGTGGACTAAACTACAATCATTCCAAACCTTCAGTGCCTTATTCAAAATTACTCTCTTGTTTTTCTTGAAAATTGGCAATTTAACTGCATTGTTTGTGATGTCCATGTGGCACGATTTTCCTACGTCATTCACAAGACCTAGACAACACTCATTGCTAACTGTTTGATTTCCAACAAATACACCAAAATATACTTGTTGACCACAATTTGGCATCAATTTGGTTACACATTTACTTAAATATTTTTCATACGATGACGATGGCCTTGGAGCATAATTCAACTCACTAGAAGGACCTTGAGGTGGTGGCTGAAGAGTTTCAGAACCAACAGACGTTTTCAATAACAAAGTAAAGCTAATGAAAAAGGTCACAACTATATAAAATTTGTTGAATGATGCCATCGTCTTTTAAAAGATTGTTTTATGTTCAAGGACTTGTAGATGTTGTATATGACTTAAATGCTGGATAAAAAAAGTCATATTTAAAGTATAAATATTACAATCTTAACGTTCAAAAGTATTTAATAGATTGTTCTAACTGTTTTAAAACCGAAAAAGCCAATATATGTTTCTTGTTAATATGTAAAATGATTTTCTTATCGAAAGATAAGTTTCTTTTCAAAATCTCATTTCCTAACCAAAAATCTTGTGAAATGTTTTTTCCTAATGCAATTTCAATTTTCAGAAGTAACACACACATGAAAACTCACTAAATTCATATATGGTTTTAAATAACATTAATAGGAAGATTTTCCTGGCATAATTTAAGTAAATATTTGTATAAAATTTTCTTTAGACCTTTTTTTGGGAAAACATTTTAATTAGTTGCGCCCATAATCTCTTGCTCATTCTTTTTTGACTCACAATAGGTCAATTATATTTTGAAAGTGACTATATAAAAGTTAAGTGGGTCCAAATTGAACTATAAAGTGAAAGATACTATAAAATATATCAAAAGACGAGTTGTGTGATCAAGCTCAATTGGTGTTTGAATTTGGTGTATAAATGTTTGCTTGTTTTGAAATGGAATGATTTTTAATGACCAATGTGATTGAGTGTTGGTTGGGATAGATTGGAAACACTTGGATTGAAGTTAAAGACACAAAGTCAGCATTTTTGCACATAGATAGAAAAAATGGCTGTAACACCCTGGAATTTTTATTTGTTAAAAACACCCAAGTGCACATTAAACAAACATCAGAGATAATATTTCCTGCTCAGATACTGAATACCACTATAAAATTTTTGCTGAAATATAACATAACTGTCTTATACACACTTAAGACCATACGGTTCTCAGACCGTAACTGTCAGCAACTGTGGTAGTCAGAGTCATGCAAGAAAGCGGAATGGAAGATAAATGTGACACTAATGACATAGCACTGTGATACATAGTCGACAGAAGAAAAATAAACTTGAACATAAAGCTAAGTTATCATCCATCTCTCGGGGCCACCTACTCGTGCCTCTGAGGTTTCTTCTGTCCCTGTTTATCTGTAAAACAACAACATTTAAACAGTGAGATACAATCTCAGTGAGTTCTACCGAAACCCCTACTAACACTCTCTGTTTAGTTATTAGTTCTTTTATAACTTAACACGACACCGACTGCAAAACATTGCTACTCTCGGTATGTCGTAAAATAAACAAAGTACGGCACCGACTGCGGAACATCGCTAACCCCGGTGTATCGTACAACAAACAAAGTACGGCACCGACTGCAGAACATTGCTAACCCCAGTGTATCGTACAATAATCTTTAACATAACACCGACTGCAGAACACTTGGGTTGAAGTTAAAGACACAAAGTCAGCCTTTTTGCACATAGATAGAAAAAATGGCCGTGTTTGAAAAACACTGGCACCCGTGTTTTTTTATACGTAACAGTGAATTTTTGGTAACCTTCCAACTTGTTTCATTCGTAACTTTTGATCCGAATCTCTGATTTATGTGTTCTTGGATGCATTGGAAAGATAACGAAAAGATATTCAACTATAAATAAACTATGAACTGTATTTCTAAACACATTCTATGAAGTCTTCTTGATCTATCCTAACCATCACCCTTGGTGTATAGTGAGTTTTATCTATTTGACGATTTGGTTATAAAAAACTTATGAGATGTCATGGACTATGATGATTATGGTAAAGCAATGGATTGATGTAACATCCGCAAAATAATTAGTAGGAATTATTTGGGTGTTAACCCAATTAAATTAATTTAGTACTCGACTGGTAAATTTATGGGGTGCTAAAATTATTTAATTGTTGTCATCGGATCGTTAACCGGATAATACGGACCAAAGAAGTTTTGGAATCGAAATAGGAGATTTCGATCAATATGGTAAATTGACCGCGTTACAACAAATATACTAAATAAATATATTTGTGTATACGTGTGTGCATGTGAGAGGAAAGAAAGAAATTAAAAGAAAGAAAGGAATTGAAAGAAAGAAAGAAACTGAGAAACAGAGAGAAGAAAAGAGAGAAAGAAGAGAAAAAGAGAGAGATGGCGTGAGGGAGAAGAGAAGAGGGAGTGAGAGACTTCGCCGAAACGACTTCCGTCCAACACGAAAAATGTTCATCGCTACTTCCTCTTCGTTTTGGTACCAATTTCGTGACGATCAGCTCACTCTCTCTCACTTGGCCATTTTCGTTTTTTTGGAGCTTTTGTGGAAAATCCGATTTTGGGTTGGTTTTGAAGGTTTAGGTTCGGTTAGGAGCGAACCCAAGGATGATGGATCGTTGATTGAGGTTCGATTGAAAGATTGGAAGCGAGTTGGGTGATTTGGGGTTTTGGTGAATAGTGTCATGGAGGTTAGAGGAGGAAGATGATGAATAGTGTCCGTGGAGAATTTCGGGGAAATCGGTATTTCGGTCAAAATGAGGTTTCGCGATCGAGTGGAAAGCTTTGGAAGCGGATTGGGTATCGCCGGAGCGGGGAATGTTCGTGTGGTTACTCGGTGGATTCGGCCGTACGTGGTTCACGCTTCAAGGGTGAGTTTTACTCGCGTTTAGGATTTTATGTTTCGAATTATTAATTAACTGTTTTATCGCTTTCGCTGGACTGGAATATTTCTGGATATTGTCTGTTTCGGATTAGGAATCGATCGGAGCGAGTCTCGGGCTGCGTCGCGTTAAAAATGGAATTTTTGGTGATCTGATTCGAGAGATTTTCATTTAAAACCGTTATTCGGAAAACTATGTCGTTTTTGATAAAATTCGTTTTGATTGAGTTTTTGATTTGATTGATTGATTGTGTGGTATTGGTTGGATTGGTTTTGCTGGTTGTCAAATCTGTTTTCAGTCGGATCGAGAATCGGAATCGAGCGGAATAGCGAATTTCGTAAGAAAACGGAAAATCTGCATTTTCTGCAGAGGGTCGCGTCGCGACCCGTCCCCTTCGCGTCGCGACCTGGCCCAGTTTTGTCACGCAAAATGTTTCTGTCGTTTTTCGCGTCGCGACGGTAGCAGTTCGCGTCGCGACGTTTTGCAGATTTTCAATAGTTTTTCACTGATTTTGTTTTCGCGATATCTTTTGATTTCGGAACCCGATTGAGGTGTTCTAAAATGCGTTGGAAAGCTTATTCAGAGGCCTAACTGAATATTCTATTTTTAAGGCAAAATGAACTGTTTTTGATATTGAAAATTGTGTCGAAAAGTGGTCAACTAGAGTGCGAGTGTGAACTTGGTTTTTATAAAAAGAAAATGTGGATTAAGTGTTTCATTGATTGTCTAATTTGATGGACCGTGGGTTCATGGTACTGTAGATATATATGTTTATATATATATATATCGAGTTGGGTGACGACCCATGTTTTGACATACTAGGCGGGGCAGTCATGCTCCCCCAACCTAGGCTCCGTGCCAATAGGAGAATGTACTATTGGTAAGGGGGTTCACCGGGTATATAGCACTGGATTGCAGTCGGTGTTATGTCATGAGTTTGTCGTACGTACACCGGGGTTTAGCACTTTATTGCAGTCGGTGTCGTACTGTGCGATACACCGGGGTTTAGCACTTTATTGCAGTCGGTGCCGCACTTTGTTTGTTGTACGTATACCGGGGTTTAGCACTTTATTGCAGTCGGTATCGTACTGTGCGATACACCGGGGTTTAGCACTTTATTGCAGTCGGTGCCGCACTTTGTTTGTTCACGTCCACCGGGGTTAGCACTTTATTGCAGTCGGTGTCGTGATGATTTTAAAAAGGATTTTTAATTGAACCGAGAGAGTTAGTAGGGGTATCGGTAGAACTCACTGAGATTGTATCTCACTGTTTAAATGTTGTTGATTTACAGAGACACAGGGGCAGCGGAAATCCAAGAGGCACGAGTAGGTTGAGCTCGGACTGGATGCTGATAGCCTAGCTTTATGTTTAAGCTTATTTCCCTTTTGTTGTCTGTATACTAAAACATTATGTATTTAGTGTATATCTTTCTTCCGCTTTCTTGTATGATACTGAATACTATAGATGCTGATGGTATATGGTCTGAGAACCATATTGTCTTGTTGTAAATAAGACTGTTTGGGTTATATTCAGCGAAAAATTTATAGTGATATTCAGTGTCTAAGCAGGAAATATATCTCTGATGTGTTACTAATGTGCACTTGGGTATTTTTAGTCAATAGAAATACCGGGGTGTTACAGTTGGTATCAGAGCAGTTCGACCTAGTCGGACTTAGTTTAGGGTTGAGTCGATTCCTTGTTAGTCCTTTTGTAATTACACTTGTGATGCTAAGAGACATTGAGCCTGATCAACTTAATACTTAGTGCATCATAAGCGGAATTATGACTGGATGATCAAGATGCAATCCTCGACCAAAACCGGAATCTCCAACCGATGCATCCTCAGGAAAGGTGGCATGACGGTGGAAGAGTACACCGCTAAGATTGAGAAGTTGTCTCAGTTTTACCAAGTGGTAAAGTAAGCTTCGGGTGACGAACGGAGAATGCAGAAGTATAAGACGGGCATAAGTGCTTTTATGATTTATGGTCTCAGTTCTTATACTGCTACAAATTATGTTGCCCTTGTACAATCAGTCTATGTCGCCGAGGATGATCTCATAGGAAATGTGGGAAAGGAAAGAAGGTAGTTGAACTATCAACTCCGAATGCAAAGTCCTAAGATAATTTCATCAAAGGAAAAGCAGAAGCAATTCTTTGATTCTTCAAAGGTCAGAAGATGTTCTAAATGTGGAAAGCATCACAGTTTAGAAGTTGTAGGAGATGCGGAAGGCATCGCAAAGGTGATTGTCAGCGAAGATCTAATCGGTGCTATTATAGAAATGCAGAGGGTCACTATGGTAAAGAGTGCCCTATAAGGAAGAGTTTCAAGGAGTTACAAGCAGCTCTAAGGCAAGGACGAGTCAACATTCTGGATGTTAGACAGTTACGACTGCAGACAATCTATTGAGGGGTATGAGATCAGTTTTCAATAACTCCATTAGTATATTACACGATTCGGGTGCAACCCATTGTATAATAGCTCGATCGTGAGTTGATCGGTTGGGATTAACCTTATCTTCGCTATCCGAGCCGATAACCATCTTAACTGCTGCTAAGGGCTGTGTCTAGACCTAATCTTTGTATAGAATTGTCTACTTGTCGTAGGAGGCAGGAATTTCGTTGTAGAATTTATTGTTTGCCTACGAGAAGTGTGGACGCCATTTTGGGTATGAATTGGATGACTGCAAATCATGTTGCAATCGACTGTATTAATCAACTATCAGCTTCGCTTCAGAATCAGTTGAATTGTCTGGGACAAATTCTGAAGCGGTTACCTAGTTCACCTTAGACGGTCAATCTTCATTCTAAGGTGCGGAAGCACATGTTAGTATGTTATCTGCATCCATTGAAACTAGTTTAGATTTGGCGAACATTCAGGTTGTCAATGACTTTCTGGATGTTTTCATGATGAAGTTTCTTCTAACCTCCGGAGCGAGAGGTAGAGTTTACTGTAGAATTGGTTCCTGGCACGGGATCAATACCTATTGTTTCTTATTGAATGTTTCTTTAGAATTAAAGGAAATGGAGTCTCAACTTGAAGAGTCGATGTTAAAGAAATTCATTCGACCGAGTACTTCGCTAAGGAGTGCTCTGGTGTGGTTAGTCGAAAGGAAAAATAGAAGCTGTGTTGAATTGGGAGTGACCGACCGCAGTCACAGAGATCAGAAGTTTTTGGGTCTAGCCGGTTACTATAAGAGATTTGTTCAAGGGTTCTCACAGTTAGTTGTCCACTTACTCAGTTAACTCGTAAGGGTCAACCTTTTACGCGGGATGCTGATTGTGAAGAATGTTTTCAAGATTTGAAGGTTCGGTTGACTTCTGCTCCAATCCATATTCTTCCAGATCCGTCTTTGCAATTCCAATTTTACAGCGATGCTTCTGGGAAGAGTTTAGGATGTGTTCTTGTGCATAATCAACAAGAGGTAGCTTATGCGTTCAGGCAATTGAAGACTCATGAGGAGAATTACTCAACTCATGAATTGGAGTTAATAACTATTGTGTATGCACTGAAGATTTGGAGACGTTACCGATATGGGTCTCGTTTCGAAGTCTCTAGTGGTCACAAGAGTTTAAGGTATCTGTTGATCAGAAAGAACTGAATAGCAGGCAGAGAAGTGTGTAGAATTTCTGAAGGATTATGACTTCGGGTTGAAGTATCATCCAGGAAATTCCGATGTTGTAGCTGATGCGAGTAGTAGGAAATCGCTCCACACGGCAGAATTATGATGCATTAGATGGAATTATTAGAGTCTGATAGAGACTTAAATCTGAATTCAAGATCGAGAGGAACCTGTTAGTGTTGAGCCATATGAGGATCTCTAGTTCCCTAAGGGATTCTAAACGCTTAGCATAGGGAGTGGATGTGAAGCTACAATCACAAAAGATATTTCCAGATTTTACTATGGATAGTGATGGAGTCAGTTGTTTCAACGGTAGAATCTGTGCGACCAATGATTAGAACAATAAAAGGCAAGTGTTAGAGGAAGCACACCGAAGTTTAAATTCTGTTCCAGGGAGTACAGAATATAAAGCAGAGGTATTAGTTTGTTAACCTCTCCTTTGTGAAGGTTAACAATGAGATAGTATTATGAGATTCCGTTTGACAAGTCGAACGCGAATATGCAGGTGAGGTAACTGTTGACTGTTTTCACGTTGCGAATGGCCATCAAGGAATTAATTGATGGATCTGCTTGCAAGCGAGTGAAATTTCCGAAAGGAAGCTTGGTGTGCGGCATGATAGTTTTGAAAAATCATTTTTGTGAAAACCCGCATGCTAAAGTTAATTTTGGGAACGAATCGAGAGGCTAATAGGATCTGATCGAGGGAAAATCCTAGAAGGATTACTTAGGTTGAGGGGAAGCTCTCAACGCTATTGACTAATTCGGAAAGGAATCAGGTACGTCGTTGGTGAAAACCTCGTGAAGAAGTTGCAATATAAGAAAAGGAGCTCTGAGTTCTGTTTGATAGTTGTTTGGAGAACAACTGAGGTGATTTTCATTACGTTCAATTTATTTGATGTCCCCGTGGTTTATTTCTGCGTTTAAGATAAACGTTTCTGGTAAATCCTCATTTCACCTTCTTTCGAGAAGTATTATCTCGAAATCTTGGAGGCGAGTCAAGAAGTTTGACAATCGACTTTTCGTCACATTGTCGGTGTGTACGAAAACTATTATGGATTTTAGAAGATTTATTGAGAAAGTGTTTACACCCTTCGAGGAAATCGTGTTTGTTTTTACCCTTACCGAGGAGTACCGGTTGTGGCTCTCATTTTCAACCTGTATGTCTATCAAGTGTCTTATATTACGCCCTTTGATTTAGATTAATCAAAGTTGGGGAGTAAACGAGGATAATTGGAATGAAGCTTCAGAAGTGTTTTCGGACGCGGTGCCGAGCCTAACTAGGCGAAAGAGGAGTTTCTCGTGTTGATTCGTAACCAGAGAGTTCGTACCAAGGTAGTAGTGGATCATACTTGGAGATGGATGTGCCAACTTCGTGAAGATTTTTACACTCATTTCGTTAACTCAAGGTCGTATTCCAGCAACTTAAGACCTTTCTGAGAGTGTCGATTCTCGGTTAGTCGGATAAAAGGCTTGACGAAATTTTGAGGACAAAATTCTTTTAAGTTGGGGAGAATGTAACATCCGCAAAATAATTAGTAGGAATTATTTGGGTGTTAACCCAATTAAATTAATTTAGTACTCGACTGGTAAATTTATGGGGTGCTAAAATTATTTAATTGTTGTCATCGGATCGTTAACCGGATAATACGGACCAAAGAAGTTTTGGAATCGAAATAGGAGATTTCGATCAATATGGTAAATTGACCGCGTTACAACAAATATACTAAATAAATATATTTGTGTATACGTGTGTGCATGTGAGAGGAAAGAAAGAAATTAAAAGAAAGAAAGGAATTGAAAGAAAGAAAGAAACTGAGAAACAGAGAGAAGAAAAGAGAGAAAGAAGAGAAAAAGAGAGAGATGGCGTGAGGGAGAAGAGAAGAGGGAGTGAGAGACTTCGCCGAAACGACTTCCGTCCAACACGAAAAATGTTCATCGCTACTTCCTCTTCGTTTTGGTACCAATTTCGTGACGATCAGCTCACTCTCTCTCACTTGGCCATTTTCGTTTTTTTGGAGCTTTTGTGGAAAATCCGATTTTGGGTTGGTTTTGAAGGTTTAGGTTCGGTTAGGAGCGAACCCAAGGATGATGGATCGTTGATTGAGGTTCGATTGAAAGATTGGAAGCGAGTTGGGTGATTTGGGGTTTTGGTGAATAGTGTCATGGAGGTTAGAGGAGGAAGATGATGAATAGTGTCCGTGGAGAATTTCGGGGAAATCGGTATTTCGGTCAAAATGAGCTTTCGCGATCGAGTGGAAAGCTTTGGAAGCGGATTGGGTATCGCCGGAGCGGGGAATGTTCGTGTGGTTACTCGGTGGATTCGGCCGTACGTGGTTCACGCTTCAAGGGTGAGTTTTACTCGCGTTTAGGATTTTATGTTTCGAATTATTAATTAACTGTTTTATCGCTTTCGCTGGACTGGAATATTTCTGGATATTGTCTGTTTCGGATTAGGAATCGATCGGAGCGAGTCTCGGGCTGCGTCGCGTTAAAAATGGAATTTTTGGTGATCTGATTCGAGAGATTTTCATTTAAAACCGTTATTCGGAAAACTATGTCGTTTTTGATAAAATTCGTTTTGATTGAGTTTTTGATTTGATTGATTGATTGTGTGGTATTGGTTGGATTGGTTTTGCTGGTTGTCAAATCTGTTTTCAGTCGGATCGAGAATCGGAATCGAGCGGAATAGCGAATTTCGTAAGAAAACGGAAAATCTGCATTTTCTGCAGAGGGTCGCGTCGCGACCCGTCCCCTTCGCGTCGCGACCTGGCCCAGTTTTGTCACGCAAAATGTTTCTGTCGTTTTTCGCGTCGCGACGGTAGCAGTTCGCGTCGCGACGTTTTGCAGATTTTCAATAGTTTTTCACTGATTTTGTTTTCGCGATATCTTTTGATTTCGGAACCCGATTGAGGTGTTCTAAAATGCGTTGGAAAGCTTATTCAGAGGCCTAACTGAATATTCTATTTTTAAGGCAAAATGAACTGTTTTTGATATTGAAAATTGTGTCGAAAAGTGGTCAACTAGAGTGCGAGTGTGAACTTGGTTTTTATAAAAAGAAAATGTGGATTAAGTGTTTCATTGATTGTCTAATTTGATGGACCGTGGGTTCATGGTACTGTAGATATATATGTTTATATATATATATATCGAGTTGGGTGACGACCCATGTTTTGACATACTAGGCGGGGCAGTCATGCTCCCCCAACCTAGGCTCCGTGCCAATAGGAGAATGTACTATTGGTAAGGGGGTTCACCGGGTATATAGCACTGGATTGCAGTCGGTGTTATGTCATGAGTTTGTCGTACGTACACCGGGGTTTAGCACTTTATTGCAGTCGGTGTCGTACTGTGCGATACACCGGGGTTTAGCACTTTATTGCAGTCGGTGCCGCACTTTGTTTGTTGTACGTATACCGGGGTTTAGCACTTTATTGCAGTCGGTATCGTACTGTGCGATACACCGGGGTTTAGCACTTTATTGCAGTCGGTGCCGCACTTTGTTTGTTCACGTCCACCGGGGTTAGCACTTTATTGCAGTCGGTGTCGTGATGATTTTAAAAAGGATTTTTAATTGAACCGAGAGAGTTAGTAGGGGTATCGGTAGAACTCACTGAGATTGTATCTCACTGTTTAAATGTTGTTGATTTACAGAGACACAGGGGCAGCGGAAATCCAAGAGGCACGAGTAGGTTGAGCTCGGACTGGATGCTGATAGCCTAGCTTTATGTTTAAGCTTATTTCCCTTTTGTTGTCTGTATACTAAAATATTATGTATTTAGTGTATATCTTTCTTCCGCTTTCTTGTATGATACTGAATACTATAGATGCTGATGGTATATGGTCTGAGAACCATATTGTCTTGTTGTAAATAAGACTGTTTGGGTTATATTCAGCGAAAAATTTATAGTGATATTCAGTGTCTAAGCAGGAAATATATCTCTGATGTGTTACTAATGTGCACTTGGGTATTTTTAGTCAATAGAAATACCGGGGTGTTACAATTGAGGTATATTATGATGGAGGATGTGTTGTGTATGGCTGACTCGAGAGAGAAATACATATGTACATATACGCAAAAACATGATGAAGGAATAATTGAATGAAGCGACGCACTTGGGGGAGGAGTCATGATCCCTGGTCCAAGACTCTTATGTAGGAACTCATATATTATGTCAGGTTAAGGTTTCCCACTCGTAGGGATGGTAGTATTTGGAATATATGTAAGACTGATCTCTTTGGGAAGGCGTCAAGGGTAATAGGTCGTGCAAGTAGGAAGGGAGGTCATGGTCCCAAGCTTACTGCTCGTCTTATGCCCTTCTGAACTTTTGGGTGAAGAGTCTCCGCCTGAGTTTGGGTAGCATTTATATTATGTAAGACTACGCCATCACTTCGAGTGCATTAAAGGCTAAGAGTATGGTAAACGACGTCTTAAGAGGTATTAGTGAGGTGCGTTTTGGGAACTCACTTAGATTTCTTTGTAATCTCACCCTTTATGTGTTTTGTGGTTTTCAGATAAGCAAGCAGGTCGGGCTATGCATAGAAAAGATATTTCAATTTTGAATAAAGTGTCTCAGCTTATGAGTTTGATTGTAAAATGATACCCTTATTTTCATGAAATTGGTCTTTTTGTGAAGTTATTCTATTGTACTTAAACATACTCAAAGTCATGGAAGGATCAATGGATTTTCTTTTGAAAGAATATTATCACAATATGTATCTAGTAGTTTCTATTTGATGAACTAATAGTAATTTCAATAGTTCAGGATGTACTTACTTTTATAATATATTTTGTATAAAAAGGAGTGTAAAGATATTTTATGGGTGAGCTTCATATATCCTCATCTAAATATTATATATCTATACTCCCTTGGACTTGCCATTTCTAAAAAGGATTTTGGTTTTAGTATCGAAAAGGATACCTATGAGGGTTTCCGTGAGTCAGATAAGTGTCGATTTTAATTTGCTCGGTCCTAAAATGCTTACACGTCCTCTTATATTCAAATTGAAGTAAATAGTAATCATTGATGTCGACTAAAAGATTTGGGATGTTACATTTTTAATGGAGATCTATATCAGTCAAGTAATAGTCATATGGGTCGTCTACTTGGTTACCTTTTTCCTTTTAAATTATCAATATAGTTTGTATAGTTTGTGTTCCATATCATTTGTTTGTGAACACACGACTTTGAACAAAAAATTGAGGACTTGTGGTATATTCTATACGTAACTAATACGAGAAAACAATTATTTAATTTCATAAATAATTTCTTATATTAGTTATAATATCAACTTTTATTATAATCATCTGTATGATTTAATTTTTATCCAAAAAGAAAGACAAGAATCCTTGAAATAGACAATGATACAATGGTATCCGTGAGATAGGGGAACTCATTCGATAAAAAATGTACTTTTCATTTGATTCATTCATTCACTTCCACGTGTAAGTGAAAGCCAACCTTAGATCAAGTAGAGTGGACTAAACTACAATCATTCTAAACCTTCAGTGCCCTATTCAAAATTACTCTCTTGTTTTTCTTGAAAATTGGCAATTTAACTGCATTGTTTGTGATGTCCATGTGGCACGATTTTCCCACGTCATTCACAAGACCAAGACAACACTCGTTGCTAACTATTTGATTTCCAACAAATACACCAAAATATACTTGTTGACCACAATTTGGCATCAATTTGGTTACACATTTACTTAAATATTTTTCATACGATGACGATGGCCTTGGAGCATAATTCAACTCACTAGAAGGACCTTGAGATGGTGGCTGAAGAGTTTCAGAACCAACAGACGTTTTCAATAACAAAGTAAAGCTAATGAAAAAGGTCACAACTATATAAAATTTGTTGAATGATGCCATGGTCTTTTAAAATATTGTTTTATGTTCGAGGACTTGTACATGTTGTATCTGAGTTAAACGTTGGATAAAGAAAGTCATATTTAAAGTATAAATATTACAATCTTAACGTTCAAAAGTATTTAATAGATTGTTCTAACTGTTTTAAAACCGCAAAAGCCAATATATGTTTCTTGTAAATATGTAAAATGATTTTCTTATCGAAAGATAAGTTTCTTATCAAAATCTCATTTCCTAACCAAAAAACTTGTGAAAAGTTTTATCCTAATGCAATTTCAAATTTCAGAAGTAACACACACATGAAAACTCACTAAATTCATATATGGTTTTAAATAACATTAATAGGAAGATTTTCATGGCATAATTTAAGTAAATATTTGTATCAAATTTTCTTTAGACCTTTTTTTGGGAAAATAATTTAATTAGTTGCGCCCATAATCTCTTGCTCATTCTTTTTTGACTCACAATAGGTCAATTATATTTTGAAAGAGACTATATAAAAGTTAAGTGGGTCCAAATTGAACTATAAAGTAAAAGATAATATAAACTATATCAAAAGACAAGTTGTGTGATCAAGCACAATTGGTGTCTGAATTTGGTGTATAAATGTTTGTTTGTTTTGAAATTGAATGATTTTTAATGATCAATATGATTGAGTGTTGGTTGCGATAGATTGGAAACACTTGGATTGAAGTTAAAGACACAAAGTCAGCATTTTTGCACATAGATAGAAAAAATGGCCGTGTTTGAAAAACACTGGCACCCGTGTTTCTTTATACGTAACAGTGAATTTTTGGTAACCTTCCAACTTGTTTCATTCGTAACTTTTGATCCGAATCTCTGATTTATGTGTTCTTGGATGCGTTGGAAAGATAACGAAAAGATATACAACTATAAATAAACTATGAACTGTATTTCTAAACACATTCTAAAAAGTATTCTTGATCTATCCTAACCATCACCCTTGGTGTATAGTGAGTTTTATCTATTTGACGATTTGGTTATAAAAAACTTATGAAATGTCATGGACTATGATGATTATGGTAAAGCAATGGATTGAGGTATATTATGATGGTGGATGTGTTGTGTATGGCAGACTTGAGAGAGAAATACATACGTACATATACGCAAAAACATGATGAAGGAATAATTAAATGAAGCGACGCACTTGGGGGAGGAGTCATGATCCCTGGTCCAAGACTCTTATGTAGGAACTCATATATTATGTCAGGTTAGGGTTTCCCACTCGTAGGGATGGTAGTATTTGGAATATATGTAAGACTGATCTCTTTGGGAAGGCGTCAAGGGTAATAGGTAGTGCAAGTAGGAAGGGAGGTCATGGTCCCAAGCTTACTGCTCGTCTTATGCCCTTCTGAACTGTTGGGTGACTGGTCTCCCCCTGAGTTTGGGTAGCCTTTATATTATGTAAGACTACGCCATCACTTCGAGTTCATTAAAGGCTAAGAGTATGGTAAACGACGCCTTAAGAGGTATTAGTGAGGTGCGTGTTGGGAACTCACTGAGATTTCTTTGAAATCTCACCCTTTATGTGTTTTGTGGTTTTCAGATAAGCAAGCAGGTCGGGCTATGCATAGAAAAGATATTTCAGTTTTGAATAAAATGTCTCAGCTTATGAGTTTGATTGTAAAATGATACCCTTATTTTCATGAAATTGGTCTTTTTGTGAAGTTATTCTATTGTACTTAAACATACTCAAAGTCATGGAAGGATCAATGGATTTGCTTTTGAAAGAATATTATTACAATATGTATCTAGTAGTTTCTATTTGATGAACTAATAGTAATTTCAATAGTTCAGGATGTACTTACTTTTATAATATATTTTGTATAAAAAGGAGTGTAAAGATATTTTATGATTGAGCTTCATATATCCTCATCTAAATATTATATATCTATACTCCCTTGGACTTGCGATTTCTAAAAAGGATTTCGGTTTTAGTATCGAAAAGGATACCTATGAGGGTTTCCGTGACTCAGATAAGTGTCGATTTTAATTTGCTCGGTCCTAAAACGCTTACACGTCCTCTTATATTCAAACTGAAGTAAATAGTAATTATTGAAGTCGACTAAAAGATTTGGGATGTTACATTTTTAATGGAGATCTATATCAGTCAAGTAATAATCATATGGGTCGTCTACTTGTTTACCTTTTCCCTTTTAAATTATCAATATAGTTTGTATAAATTGTGTTCCATATCATTTGTTTGTGAACACACGACTTTGAACAAAAAATTGAGGACTTGTGGTATATTTTATACGTAACTAATATGAGGAAACAATTATTTAATTTCATAAATAATTTCTTATATTAGTTATAATATCAACTTTTATTATAATCATATGAATGATTTAACTTTTATCCAAAAAGAAAGACAAGAATCCTTGAAATAGACAATCATACAATGGTATCCGTGAGATAGGGGAACTAAGTCAATAAAAAATGTACTTTTCATCTGATTCATTCATTCACTTTCACGTGTAAGTGAAAGCCAACCTTAGATCAAGCAGAGTGGACTAAACTACAATCATTCCAAACCTTCAGTGCCCTATTCAAATTTACTCTCTTGTTTTTCTTGAAAATTGGCAATTTAACTGCATTGTTTGTGATGTCCATGTGGCACGATTTTCCTACGTCATTCACAAGACCAAGACAACACTCGTTGCTAACTATTTGATTTCCAACAAATACACCAAAATATACTTGTTGACCACACTTTGGCATCAATTTGGTTACACATTTACCTAAATATTTTTCATACGATGACGATGGCCTTGGAACATATAATTCAACTCACTAGAAGGACCTTGAGATGGTGGCTGAAGAGTTTCAGAACCAACAGACGTTTTCAATAACAAAGTAAAGCTAATAAAAATTTCACAACTATATAAAATTTGTTGAATGATGCCATGGTCTTTTAAAATATTGTTTTATGTTCGAGGGCTTGTAGATGTTGTATCTGAGTTAAACGTTGGATAAAGAAAGTCATATTTAAAGTATAAATATTACAATCTTAACGTTCAAAAGTATTTAGTAGATTGTTCTAACTGTTTTAAAACCGCAAAAGCCAATATATGTTTCTTGTTAATATGTAAAATGATTTTCTTATCGAAAGATAAGTTTCTTATCAAAATCTCATTTCCTAACTAAAAAATTTGTGAAATGTTTTTTCCTAATGCAATTTCAAATTTCAGAAGTAACACACACATGAAAACTCACTAAATTCATATATGGTTTTAAATAACATTAATTGAAAGAGTTTCATGGCATAATTTAAGTAAATATTTGTATAAAATTTTCTTTAGACCTTTTTTTGGGGAAACAATTTAATTAGTTGCGCCCATAATCTCTTGCTCATTCTTTTTTAACTCACAATAGGTCAATTATATTTTGAAAGAGACTATATAAAAGTTAAGTGGGTCCAAATTGAACTATAAAGTGAAAGATAATATAAACTATATCAAAAGACAAGTTGTCAGATCAAGCTCAATTGGTGTTTGAATTTTGTGTATAAATGTTTGTTTGTTTTGAAATTGAATGATTTTTAATGATCAATGTGATTGAGTGTTGGTTGGGATAGATTGGAAACACTTGGATTGAAGTTAAAGACACAAAGTCAGCATTTTTGCACATAGATAGAAAAATTGGCCGTGTTTGAAAAACACTGGCACCCGTGTTTCTTTATACGTAACAGTGAATTTTTGGTAACCTTCCAACTTGTTTCATTCGTAACTTTTGATCCGAATCTCTGATTTATGTGTTCTTGGATGCGTTGGAAAGATAACGAAAAGATATACAACTATAAAGGAACTTTGAATTGTATTTTTAAACAAATTCTAAGAAGTATTCTTTATCTATCCTAACCATCACCCTTGGTGTATAGTGAGTTTGACCTATTTGACGATTTGGTTATGAAAAACTTCTGAAATGTCATGGACTATGATAATTTTGGTAAAGCAGCTGATTGAGGTATATTATGATGGTTGATGTGTTGTGTACGACTGACTCGAGAGAGAAATACATATGTACATATACGTAAAAACATGATGAAGGAATAATTGAATAAAGCGACGCACTTGGGGGTGGAGTTGTAACATCCTCAAAATATTTAATGGAATTATTTGGGTGTTAACCCAATTAAACCAATTTAGTACTTAACTGGTAAATTTATCGAGTGCTAAAATTATTTATTTGTTGTCATCGGATCGTTAACCGGATAAGACGGACCAAGGAAGTTTTGGAATCGAAATAGGAGATTTCGATCAATATGGTAATTGGACCACGTTACTAAATATATATTAAATATATGTATGTGTAACCGTGTGTGTGTGTGTGTTAAAAAGAAAGGAAAGAATTAATTAAAAAGAAAGAAAGAAGAAAGGAAGCACGAGACAGTGAAGAGAAAAGAGAGAAAGAAGAGAAAAAGAAGAAAATGGGGTGAGGGAGAAGAGAAGAGGGAGGAGAAGACTTCACCGAAACGACTTCCGTCCAACACGAAAAATGTTCATCGCTACTTCCTCTTCGTTTTGGTACCAAAATCTTCATCATCAACTCACTCTCCTCAAATCCACCATTTTCGAAATTTGGAGAAAAGTGGAGGTTTTGTTGTTCAAGCTCAAAGGGAAGCTTTGGATGGTGTTTGGGAGCGAGCTCAAGGTGGATAGCGCAAATATTGAAGTCCGATTTGGAGTTTGTGAAGAATCAAGGGTTTAGGGAGCAAATTGGGGTTTTGTGAATAGTGACTTGAGGTTGGAGAAGATGATGAATAGTGTTCATGAAGAATTTCGGGAAATCGGTATTTCGGTCAAAAAGGGGTTTCGTGATCGAGTGGGAAGCTTTGGAAGCGGATTGGGTGTCGCCGGAGCGGGGAATGTTCGTGTGGTTACTCGGTGATTTCGGCTCGATCGTGGATCACGCGTCAAAGGTGAGTTCTACTCACGTTTAGGATTTTATGTTTCGAATTAATTAATTAACTGTTTTATCGCTTTCGCTGGACTGGAATATTTCTGGATATTGTCTGTTTCGGATTAGGAATCGATCGGAGCGAGTCTCGAGTTGTGTCGCGTTGAAATGGAATTTTCGGTGATTTGATTTCGAAAGATTTTGACTAAAAACCGTTAATTGGAAAATATGTCGTTTTTGATAAAATCCGTTTTGATTGAGTTCTTGATTGATTTGATTGATTGTGTGACTTTGATTGGAACTGTTTTTGTGGTTGTGAAAACTGTTTTAAATCGGAACGAGAATCGGAATTAAGCGGAATCGCGATTTTCGGGCGAAACCGCCAAAATCTGCACTTGACAGGCCCCCTTTCTGCCAGTCCACGCGCCGTTTGCGCGCCGCGCGCCACTCGCGCGCCACTGGACAGAACTTGACTGTCAACTCGCGCGCCGTTTGCGCGCCACGCGCCACTCGCGCGCCAGTTGGCAGAATTTTCAGCAACCAAGCACTGTTTTTCGTTTCGCAATAACTTTTGATCCGGGAACCCGATTGAGGTGTTCTCAGGGGCGTTGGAAAGCTTATTCAAAGATCCATCTATTTATATAAATTAAATGGCATAATGGACTGTTTTTGAAGTTCTAAACTATTTCGAAAAACCGAATAATAGTACTCGTGTGCGGATATGTTTTATTAATAATAAAACGAACTAAGAGTCCTACGTGATGTGGTATAACCGACGCGGGATGAATATTAATTATTGTCTAAACCGGTCTACGATTCACGATATATATATTATATCGACTACGGGAAACGGCCCGATGCGGGTGTTATATTTGATTATTGGTTTGAATGTAAATGAACTAAATGTTCATATGATTGTGGATATATATATTATATCGAGTTTGGGTGACGACCCATGTTGACATACTAGGCGGGGAAGTCATGAACCCTTACCCTAGGCTCTGGGCCATTAGGAAACACTATTGGTTATGGGGTTCGCCGGGATTAGCAAGTGGATTGCAGTCGGTGTTGTGTCAAAAGTTTGTGCTGCGTTCATCGGGATTAGCAAGTGGATTGCAGTCGGTGGTACGTAGAAAGGCCTAGGATATTAGTTCATCGGGATTAGCAAGTGGATTGCAGTCGATGTCCTATTAGATCGAAGCCTTATTGTTTGGTTCACCGGGATTAGCAAGTGGATTGCAGTCGGTGTCCTATTAGATCGAAGCCTTATTGTTTGGTTCACCGGGATTAGCAAGTGGATTGCGGTCGGTGTTGTGTCAAACCTTTAAAATGTTTTAAATGGACCGAGAGTGTTAGTAGGGGTCTCGGTAGAACTCACTGAGATTGTATCTCACTGTTTATATTTTGTGGTTTTTACAGAGAAACAGGGGAAGAAGAAAAGGTGAAGAAGCACAGCTAGGTGGTGTGCATATGAAGACGGTGAAGACTTAGTTTTCATTGTTATTGTCTTTCCCTCGAGATTTTTGTATTTTCGATTGTATAACTTGTATCAGTAAAAGTTGTAAAATCGTTTCCGCTATTTCTTGGTTTTTGGATATTGGACTCTAGGTTATGAGTTGTTTTTATTTATGTTCAATATCTAAAACAGGAAAAATATCTCTGATTATTTTATGATGGTACACTTGGGTATTTTTACTCGATAAAAATACCGGGGTGTTACAGTTGATATCAGAGCAGTTCGACCTAGTCGGACTTAGTTTAGGGTTGAGTCGATTCCTTGTTAGTCCTTTTGTAATTACACTTGTGATGCTAAGAGACATTGAGCCTGATCAACTTAATACTTAGTGCATCATAAGCGGAATTATGATTGGATGATCAAGATGCAATCCTCGACCACAATCGGAATCTCCAACCGGTGCATCCTCAGGAAAGGTGGCATGACGGTGGAAGAATACACCGCAAAGTTTGAGGAATCGTTTCAGTTTTACCAAGTGGTAAAGTAAGCTCCGGATGACGAATGGAAAATGTTGAAGTATAAGAAGGGCATAAGTGCTTTTATGATTTATGGTCTCAGTTCTTATACTGCTACCAATTATGTTGCCTTAGTGCAATCAGCCTATGTCGCCGAGGATGGTCTCATAGGAAATATGGGAAAGGAAAGAAGATAGTTGAAATTATCAACTCCGAATGCAAAGTCCTAAGATAATTTCATCAAAGGAAAAGCAGATGCAATTCTTTGATTCTTCAAAGGTCAGAAGATGTTCTACCGTGGAAAGCCTCACATCGGTGATTGCAAGCGAAGATCTAATCGGTGCTATTATAGAAATGTAGAGGGTCATTATGGTAAAGAGTGCCCCGTAAGGAAGAGTTTCAAGGAGTTACAAGCAGCTCTAAGGCAAGGACGAGTCAACATTCTGGATGTTTAGGCAGTTACAACTGCTGACAAGTTACTGAGGGGTATGGAATCAGTTTTCAATAACTCCGTCAGTATATTATACGATTCGGGTGCAACCCATTGTGTTATAGCACAAGCATGTGTAGATCGGCTGGGATTGGCAATGCCTTCGCTATCCGAGCCGATAATCGTTTTAACTGCTGCTAAGGGTCGTGTCCAGACATAATCTTTGTATAGAATTGTCCATTTGTTATAGGAGGCAGAAATTTCGTTGTAGAATTTATTGTTTGCCTATGAGAAGTGTGGACACCATTTTGGGTATGGATTGGATGACTGCAAATCATGTTGCAATCGACTGTGTTAATCAACTATCAGTTTCTCTTCGGAATCAGTTGAATAGTCTAAGACAAATTCTGAAGCGGTTACCCAGTTCACCTTAGGCGGTCAATCTTCATTCCAAAGTGCGGAAGCACAGGTTAGTATGTTATCTGCATCCACTGGAACTAATATTAGATTTATCATCTGTACAAGTTGTGAATGACTTTTTGGAGGTTCTCTGGATGTTTTTCTGGATGAAGTTTCTTCTGAACCTCCAGAGCGAGAAGTAGAGTTTACTGTAGAATTGATTCCTGGCACGGGATCAATATCTATTGTTTCTTATTGAAGGTTTCTTGAGAATTAAAGGAAATGGAGTTTCAACTTGAAGAGTCGATGTTAAAGAAATTCATTCGACTGAGTGCTTCTCTAAGGAGTGCTCTGGCGTGATTAGTCAAAAGAAAGGTTAGTAGTAAGAGATTGTACATCGGTTATCGACAACTCAACAAAGTGACGATCAGGAATAAGTATCCCTTACCAAGGATAGACGATTTGCTTGAGCAATTTGAGGTGCTGCAGTGTTTCTAAAATTGATCTGAGGTCAGGACATCATCAAACAAAAGTAAGAGCCTTAGATAGTCCGAAGACAGTTTTCCGTACTAGGTATGGACATTACGAGTTAGTAGTGATGCCTTTTGGTCTACCTAATGCTCCAGCGGTATTCATGGATTACCTGAACCGAGTTTTTCCTCAAATACCTAGATCAATTTGTAGTCGTTTTCATTGAGGGTATCTCGATGTGCTCGAAGACCATTGAGAAGCAAATCCAACATCTCCTCATTGTTCTGAGTGTACTCCGAGAAAAGAAGTTGTACTTGAAACCTTCGGAGTGTGATTTTTGGGTGTCAGAGGTAAAGTCTTTGGGACATGTGATTTCCCAAGTCGGGAGTTTCTGTAGATCCCAGTATGAAGGAAGCGGTGTTGAATGGGAGTGACCGACATCAGCCGCAGAGATCAAAAGTTTCTGGGTCTAGCCGGTTACTATAAGAGATTTGTTCAAGGGTTCTCACAGTTAGTTTTCCACTTACTCGGTTAACTCGTAAGGGTCATCCGTTTACGTGGGATGCCGATTGTGAAGAACATTTCCAAGAGTTGAAGATTTTGACTTCTGCTCCAATCCTGATTCTTCCGGATCCATCATTGGAATTTTAAATTTTCGATGACGCTTCAGGGAAGGGTTTAGGATGTATTCTAATGCAAAATCAACAAGTGGTAGCTTATGCGTCCAGACAATTAAGGTCTCGTGAAGAGAATTATCCAACTCACGAATTGGAGTTAATAGCTATTGTGTATGCACTGAAGATTTGGAGACGTTACCTGTATGGGTCTCGTTTCGAAGTCTCTAGTGGTCACAAGAGTTTAAGGTATCTGTTTGATCAGAGAGAACTGAATAGCAGGCAGAGAAGTGTGTAGAATTTCTGAAGGATTATGACTTCGGGTTGAAGTATCATCCAGGAAATTCCAATGTTGAAGCTGATGCATGGGATGGAATCATCGGAGTCTTTTGGAGACTCAAATCTGAATTCAAGATCGAGAGGAACCGGTTAGTGTTGAGCCATATGAGGATCTCTAGATCCCTAAGGGATTCTATACGCTTAGCACAGGAAGTTGATGTGAAGCTACATTCACAAAAGGTATTTCCAGATTTTACCATGGATAGTGATGGAGTCAGTTGTTTCAACGGTAGAATCTGTGCGGCCGATGATGAGATCAATAAAAAGGCAAGTGTTAGAGGAAGCACACCGAAGTTTATATTCTGTTCCTGGGTGTACAGAAATGTAAAGCAGATGTATGAGTGGCAAGGTATTAGTTTGTTAATCTCTTCTTTGTGAAGGTTAACAATGAGATTGTAATAAGTGATTCCGTTTGACAAGTCAAACGTGAATACGAATATGTAAGTGAGGTAACTGCTGACTGTTTTCACGTTGCGAATAACCATCAAAGGATTAATTGATGGATCTGCTTATAAGTGACAGAAATTTTCGAAGTGAAGCTTGGTGTGCGGTGTAATAATTTTGAAAAATCGTTTTTGTGAAAACCCGCATGCTAAAGTTAATTTTGGGAACGAATCAAGAGGCTAACGAAATCTGATTTAGGAAAATCCTAGGAGGATTACTTAGGTTGAGGGGAAGCTCTCAACGCTATTGACTAATTTGGAAAGGGATCAGGTGCGTCATTGGCAAAAACATCGTGTGGAAGTTGCAATAGAGGAAATGGAGCTCTGAGTTCTGTTTGATAGTTGTTTTAAGAACAACTGAGGTGATTTTCTTTACCTTCGAAGTTAATTGATGTCCCCATGGTTTATTTCTACGTTTAAGATAAACGTTTCTGGTAAATCCTCATTCCATCTTCTTTCGAGAAGTGTTATCTCGAAATCTTGGGGGCGAGTCAAGAAGTTTCACAAATGACCTTTCCGTCACAATTGTTCGATGTGTATGAGAACTGTTATGGATTTTATAAAATTTGTTGAGAACGCGTTTACACCCTCCGAGGAAATCGTGCTTGTTCTTACCTCTACCGTGGAGCACCAATTTATGGATCTCATTTTCAACCAATATGTCTATCAAGTGTCTTGTATTAAACCCTTTGATTTATATCAATCAAAGTTGGGGAGCAAGCGAGGGTAATTGGAATGAAGCTTCGGAAGTGTTTTCAAACGCGGTGCCAAGCCTATGTAGGCGAATGATGAGTTTCTCGTGTAGATTCGTAACCAGAGAGTTCGTATCAAGGTAGTAGTGGATCATACTTGGAGATTGATGTGCCAACTTGGGAAGATTTTTTTTCTACACTCATTCCGTTAATTCAAGATTGTGTTCCAGCAACTTAAGACCCTTCTGAGAATGTCGATCCTCGGTTAGTTGGATGAAAGACTTAGCGAAATTTTGAGGACAAAATTCTTTCAAGTTGGGGAGAATGTAACATCCTCAAAATATTTAATGGAATTATTTGGGTGTTAACCCAATTAAACCAATTTAGTACTTAACTGGTAAATTTATCGAGTGCTAAAATTATTTATTTGTTGTCATCGGATCGTTAACCGGATAAGACGGACCAAGGAAGTTTTGGAATCGAAATAGGAGATTTCGATCAATATGGTAATTGGACCACGTTACTAAATATATATTAAATATATGTATGTGTAACCGTGTGTGTGTGTGTTAAAAAGAAAGGAAAGAATTAATTAAAAAGAAAGAAAGAAGAAAGGAAGCACGAGACAGTGAAGAGAAAAGAGAGAAAGAAGAGAAAAAGAAGAAAATGGGGTGAGGGAGAAGAGAAGAGGGAGGAGAAGACTTCACCGAAACGACTTCCGTCCAACACGAAAAATGTTCATCGCTACTTCCTCTTCGTTTTGGTACCAAAATCTTCATCATCAACTCACTCTCCTCAAATCCACCATTTTCGAAATTTGGAGAAAAGTGGAGGTTTTGTTGTTCAAGCTCAAAGGGAAGCTTTGGATGGTGTTTGGGAGCGAGCTCAAGGTGGATAGCGCAAATATTGAAGTCCGATTTGGAGTTTGTGAAGAATCAAGGGTTTAGGGAGCAAATTGGGGTTTTGTGAATAGTGACTTGAGGTTGGAGAAGATGATGAATAGTGTTCATGAAGAATTTCGGGAAATCGGTATTTCGGTCAAAAAGGGGTTTCGTGATCGAGTGGGAAGCTTTGGAAGCGGATTGGGTGTCGCCGGAGCGGGGAATGTTCGTGTGGTTACTCGGTGATTTCGGCTCGATCGTGGATCACGCGTCAAAGGTGAGTTCTACTCACGTTTAGGATTTTATGTTTCGAATTAATTAATTAACTGTTTTATCGCTTTCGCTGGACTGGAATATTTCTGGATATTGTCTGTTTCGGATTAGGAATCGATCGGAGCGAGTCTCGAGTTGTGTCGCGTTGAAATGGAATTTTCGGTGATTTGATTTCGAAAGATTTTGACTAAAAACCGTTAATTGGAAAATATGTCGTTTTTGATAAAATCCGTTTTGATTGAGTTCTTGATTGATTTGATTGATTGTGTGACTTTGATTGGAACTGTTTTTGTGGTTGTGAAAACTGTTTTAAATCGGAACGAGAATCGGAATTAAGCGGAATCGCGATTTTCGGGCGAAACCGCCAAAATCTGCACTTGACAGGCCCCCTTTCTGCCAGTCCACGCGCCGTTTGCGTGCCGCGCGCCACTCGCGCGCCACTGGACAGAACTTGACTGTCAACTCGCGCGCCGTTTGCGCGCCACGCGCCACTCGCGCGCCAGTTGGCAGAATTTTCAGCAACCAAGCACTGTTTTTCGTTTCGCAATAACTTTTGATCCGGGAACCCGATTGAGGTGTTCTCAGGGGCGTTGGAAAGCTTATTCAAAGATCCATCTATTTATATAAATTAAATGGCATAATGGACTGTTTTTGAAGTTCTAAACTATTTCAAAAAACCGAATAATAGTACTCGTGTGCGGATATGTTTTATTAATAATAAAACGAACTAAGAGTCCTACGTGATATGGTATAACCGACGCGGGATGAATATTAATTATTGTCTAAACCGGTCTACGATTCACGATATATATATTATATCGACTACGGGAAACGGCCCGATGCGGGTGTTATATTTGATTATTGGTTTGAATGTAAATGAACTAAATGTTCATATGATTGTGGATATATATATTATATCGAGTTTGGGTGACGACCCATGTTGACATACTAGGCGGGGAAGTCATGAACCCTTACCCTAGGCTCTGGGCCATTAGGAAACACTATTGGTTATGGGGTTCGCCGGGATTAGCAAGTGGATTGCAGTCGGTGTTGTGTCAAAAGTTTGTGCTGCGTTCATCGGGATTAGCAAGTGGATTGCAGTCGGTGGTACGTAGAAAGGCCTAGGATATTAGTTCATCGGGATTAGCAAGTGGATTGCAGTCGATGTCCTATTAGATCGAAGCCTTATTGTTTGGTTCACCGGGATTAGCAAGTGGATTGCAGTCGGTGTCCTATTAGATCGAAGCCTTATTGTTTGGTTCACCGGGATTAGCAAGTGGATTGCGGTCGGTGTTGTGTCAAACCTTTAAAATGTTTTAAATGGACCGAGAGTGTTAGTAGGGGTCTCGGTAGAACTCACTGAGATTGTATCTCACTGTTTATATTTTGTGGTTTTTACAGAGAAACAGGGGAAGAAGAAAAGGTGAAGAAGCACAGCTAGGTGGTGTGCATATGAAGACGGTGAAGACTTAGTTTTCATTGTTATTGTCTTTCCCTCGAGATTTTTGTATTTTCGATTGTATAACTTGTATCAGTAAAAGTTGTAAAATCGTTTCCGCTATTTCTTGGTTTTTGGATATTGGACTCTAGGTTATGAGTTGTTTTTATTTATGTTCAATATCTAAAACAGGAAAAATATCTCTGATTATTTTATGATGGTACACTTGGGTATTTTTACTCGATAAAAATACCGGGGTGTTACAGGAGTCATGAGCCCTGGTCCAAGATTCTCATCTAGGAACCTGTAACATCCCCAAAATAATTAAGCTCATTATTTTGAAGTTAACCTACTTAATTTAACTTAGTGCTTAATTAATAATTTTATTAATTGAGTGCTAGATTATATATTAACTGGTGTAAGGATTTTATGTGAATAGTAATGAATAAGGGTATTTGTGGAAGGTTAGAGTTAAGTGAGGGTAAAGAGGTCTTTTCTCCACTCCCTCACTTAAGTGTTACTAATATAAAAGAAAAGAAATGAAATGAAATGAAAGAAAGAAAAGAAAGAGAGAGTCGTAGAAAGAAAGAAGAAAAGAAAGAAAAGAATGGAGAGAAAAGTAAGAGAGAGGCGCTGGTGAGAAGAGAGGAGAGGGTGAGAAATTTTCATGTTTTGTCTTCGATCTTTTCTCCATTAGAATCACATCACCTTCCTCTTCATTTTGATACTAAGATCAAACCCTATAACCCACTATTCCTCTTTTCACCATTTTTATGCTTCAAGGTTTAAATGGAGTTTTAGCTTACCAAAGAACACAACCCACTACTCTTCTTCTTGATATGTTTGAATTTGTCATCATTGGGTGGAGTAGGACTCAAGATTTTAGGGTTTTGATAGATGAGTTAGGGTTTGAGGTCAAATTTGGGGTTTATGTGTAGAGCTCTCTTGGAGGTTGAAGATGATGAATAGTCTTTTTAGGAAGCATGTTTGGGCTTGTGAGAGGAACTTGAAGTCCTGGGGGCAAATTGTTGGTGCCTAGGTGGTTCGATAGTCAAAGTGAGGTTTCTCGCGCGTTATGTATTCGAGTCGACCGACACGCGAGGTGAGTTCTTCGAGTTATGTGAGGTTTTGTTAAATTGATGGTTATGTGTTAAAATTTATGAAAGTTATGATTGATTGAATTGGTTTTCCAATTTAAGGTTTAAGTGATTGATATGTTAAGTTAATGTTTCGGTTCGATGTGGGTGATTTTATAGCGTTTTGTCGAAAAACCATTAAACCGAACAATTAACTGAGTTTGAGGATAATTGATGAGTTATGTTATGATTATTGGGAAGTATAGTTATGTTTGATGAATTTGATGTTTGAGGTTTGACGATTGATTGTTATGGTTTGATGTTGAATGTGATTGAATGAAGATGTTTTTGAAGTGTTATTTTGACTGTTATTAAGTTAGGAATTGAGCGGAACGCGTATCAGAATTGATCGGAATAGCAAAATAAGTGAAATCGGAACAAACCTAAATTCTGCAGGGGACGCACGACCCGTGTGTATGGGAGCACGGACCGTGCGCAGTGCTCTGTCTCAAATTTTGAAAAATGTCTCAGGCTGTTCCCTTTGATTCTGAACCTTCCCTAATCCTTTTCTTAACCCGTCCCAATGATCATTGACCAAAGATATGTGGATTTCCAAGTTGTTTCAAGTTTTGTTATGAAATGTTATGTTAGGGTTTTAAGTGCAAAAAACCGAAGTAAAACATAACGAGTTATTTATGTTACACCGAATACAACGAATAAGGTAATGATATGTTTTGAATGCAAAACGAGTAAAGGTTGTATCGAGTGGGAAAACATGCAATGAATTAAAGAACGGACTTTGTGTCATAGTAAATGTTAAAGAATACGACCTTGTGTCGAGTTACAGACCTAGTGTCCGAGTTAAGAATAAAAGATCACGACTTCGTGTCGAGTAACGGACCTAGTGTCCGAGTTGAGGTTAATAAAGCGACTTCGTGTCGACAAACAGACTTAATGTCCAAGAGGTTAATAAAAGATATTGAGGGGGATGACGATTCCGAGTTCAGGAGCATACCTAGCCGAGGGGAGTCATGAATCCAAAGATAGGGCCCTAGCATTATTCGTATAGCTTTATGGATTGGGGTTTCCGCAGGTATTGGACATTCTGGAGTGTCTAGCATTATATCTCAGATTGTGCTAAGCCAAAGAAAAGATTAAAAGACAGGTATGAGCAATAATGGCTCATAAGATAGGTATGAGCAATAATGGCTCATAAGACAGGTATGAACAATAAGGTTCATAAGTTGAGGTTGTTCCACAAATAAGACAGGTATGAGCGAGAACGGATCATAAGAAAAGAAAAAGGAAAACACCGAGAGAGGATATGTGAGGGGTGCGAAAGAAATCACTGAGATTTGTAAATCTCACAGGTATTATTGTGGTGTTTTCAGATGTGCAGGGAAAGCAAAGCAAATTGAGGAGAAGTGGCATACGCAGTAGCTGCTTAGTTAGAGGGAAGATCACGTGGTGATTTTCATGATGTATATTGCTTTTCCCTTCATATGTATTGTTTAAGTTAAATCCTTGAATTATATCAAGGTTATGTATTAGGTATTATGATATAGCCGTGTCTTGTAATTTGGACCGCAGTTATGTATATGTTATCGGATATGTACTTTCAAGTACTTATTTCGGTCTTAGTTTTGAAAAAGTGTTAATTGGTCCGTTATTATGAGTAGGTTATACTCTAATGTTTAAGTTTAAACTAATACCTTTTTGATCACTGTGAGGTGAAATTTAAGGTGTTACAGAACCCATCTAATATGTCGGGTTAGGGATTCCCGCTTGTAGGGATTGTAGCATTTGGAACATATGTAAGACTGCATCTCTTTGGGAACGCGTCGTGGGTAATAGGTAGTGTAAGTAGGAAGGGAGGTCATGACCCAAGCTTACTGCTCGTCTTATGCCCTTCTGAATTGTTGGGTGACAGGTCTCCGCTGGAGGTTGGGTAACATTTATATTATGTAAGACTACGCCATCACTTAGAGTGCATTAAAGGCTAAGAATATAGTAAACGATGCCTTAAGAGGTATTAGTGAGTTGCGTGTTGGGAAATCACCGAGATTTCTTTGAAATCTAACCCTTTATGTGTTTTGTGGTTTTCAGATAAGCAAGGAGGTCGGGCTATGCATAGAAAAGATATATCAGTGTTGAAGAAAATGTCTCAGCTTATGATTTTGATTGTAAAATGATACCCTTATTTTCATGAAATTGGTCTTTTTGTAAAGTTATTCTATTGTACTTAAACATACCCAAAGTCATGGAAGGATCAATGAATTTTCTTTTGAATTACAGTATGTATCTAGTAGTTTCTTTTTGGTGAACTAATAATATTGTCAATAGTTCAGGATGTACTTACATTTATAATGTATTTTGTATAAAAAGGAGTGTAAAGGTATTTGATGGTTGAGCTTCATATATCCTCATCTAAAAATTATATACCTATACTCCGTTGGACTTCATGACTCATGCAATTTCCTAAAAAGGATTTTGGTTTTAGTATGGAAATGGATACTTATGAGGGTTTCCGTGAGTTAGATAAGTGTCGATGTTAATTCATGCTCGGTCCTAAAATGCTTACACGTCCTCTGATATTCAAATTGAAGTAAATACTAATCGTTGAAGTCGACTAAAAGATTTGAGATATTACATTTTCATTTGAAATCTATATCAATCAGGTAACAATCATATTGGTCTTCTACTTGGTTACTTTTTTCCTTTTAAATTATCAATTTAGTTTGTATAATTTGTGTTCCATATCAATTATTTGTGAACACACAACTTTGAACAAAAAATTAAGGACTTGTGGTATATTTTATACGTAATTACTATGAGAAAACAATTATCTATCTTCATAAGTAATTTCTTATATTAGTTATAATATCAACTTTAATTATAATCATATGTATGATTTAATTTTTATCCAAAAAGAAAGACATGAATCCTTGAATCAGAGAATGATACTATGGTATCCGTGAGATAGGAAGAACTCATTCAATAAAAAACGTACATTTCAATTGATTCAATCATTCACTTCCACAAGTCGGTGAAAGCCAAACTTAGATCAAGCAGAGTGGACTAAACTACAATCATTCCAAACCTTCAGTGCCCTATTGAAAATTACTGTCTTGTTTTTCTTGAAAATTGGCAATTTAACCGCATTGTTTGTGATGTCCATGTGGCACGATTTTCCTACGTCATTCACAAGACCGAGACAACACTTGTTGCTAACTGTCTGATTTCCAACAAATACACCAAAATATACTTGTTGACCACAATTTGGCGTCAATTTGGTTACACATTTACTTAAATATTTCTCATACGATGACGATGACCTTGGAGCAAAATTCAACTCACTAGAAGGACCTTGAGATGGTGGCTGAAGTGTTTCAGATCCAACTGACATTTTCAATAACAAAATAAAGCTGATGAAATAGGTCACAACTATATAAAATTTGTTGAATGATGCCATGGTCTTTTAAAAGATTGTTTTATGTTCAAGGTCTTATAGATGTTGTATCTGAGTTAAATGGTGGAAAAAGAAAGTTGTATTTATAGTATAAATATTACAATCTTAACGTTCAAAAGTATTTAATAGATTGTTCTAACTCTTTTAAAACCGCAAAAGCAAATATATGTTTCTTGTTAATATGTAAAATGATTTTCTGTAACACTCTAAAACTTTAGATATCATAGTATTAATTATTTTTCAGTTTGTTAGCTTCCTTCCTCTTCAAAAGTTTTGGAGTGTGTATAGACGAGCAAGGAAGTGATACTTTTCTGATAGGGCCATTTTCATGCACTCTGGCATTAATGATGATTTGAGATTATTTATAATTTTATTAATCATTTAGGAGTATGACTTCAAGTGACAAATGAACCTGGATATTTTCTTCTCAAAGTCAATAATCTTTTCCTTTAAGAAGTAGGGAATTATAGGGGAAGTAGATAGGAATAACGACTATAGGGAAGACTGAAAAAAATAGTAAGATAAGTAAAGTAGTGTGGTGAGCTGATCTAGTAACAAAATAGTGGAAGAGGCATGGATAAGTATTTATGGCTATCAAAATAGTGTGGTGAGCAGAATTTTCAGTTTTAAACTCTTACCAAGAGGTTTCTATGTTACAATATATAGTTTAGTCAAGTTTGATAGTAGGAGTTGATGCATAAGTGTAAGAATTTTTGCGGGAAGAGTTTGTAGTAATATATTTGTAAGCTATCTCATCGACCTTTTTGATCAAGACTATATCATTTACTTAGTCTTAGGGATATGTTTTGATTATTAGAGATCGAGTTGTGAAATTGGATAAAACTTTTATATGTTAGATTGACTTGGATAGTATTTGATATTAAATTTTGAGTTTTGTTTAGGTACCTGATCGATATTAAAATTTGTCTTACGCGAATCTATATGGATAATATTTCGGAGGTCCAAATTTTATATGATATTATGGAGGATGAAATCTTGTAACTTATTGTTGAAGAGACTATGGATTGTTATAATCTACTAGCGCCGCGACCCGTGCGATGCACGGGGCCAAAGCTTTAGGGTCTACTGAAGCATGATAAGACCAAAATTAGATTAATAGTAATTGAAGTCATATTTTAACAACTAAGTTATGTTTAGCCAATAAGAGAAAACTATAAGGTAGAACATATTTGTTGCGAAATTAATTTTCATTTTCACTAATCTGATTACGGAGGAATCAATTTCCGCTATTTGAACAGTTAAAATTTCTAGTGAACCATAAAGTACCCTTAAAATATAAAATTACGAATGTTGTATCGAATGAAAAGAAAGTAGTTACTGAGAGAAATGAAATTGCTCCATTAAAATATAGACAACAAATTATAATCAAGTAAGTCATTATCACATTACATAAAAGTTCTTTTTTTCAACAAACAGGTTACTAAGGAACAAACTCTGCAAATTTGAACAGTTAATTTTTTCCAACCGCTTAAGAACCCCAAAACACACTGTTTTGCATTACTATTTCCTTTGAACAACTAATTTTTTTTAGTCTCTAAATTACCTTTAAACACAGTGGCTAGCATCACACTTTACATAATTTATCGGGAAATTAATTTTCATTTTTCACCAATCCGATTATTGAGGAACAAACTTCATCTATTTATAGATATAATTTTTTTTTCTTAAAATTAAATTATACTTAAAAAATAAAAATATAAAAAATGAGAAGAAAAACAAAAGAGAGGGGAGGGGGGTTTGGCGCCAAAGTGGGGAGTGGATGTATATATAAAGATATTTTCATTAATAGAAGGTGCTCAACTATAAGGTAGAACATATTTGTTGTGAAATTAATTTTCATTTTCACTAATCTGATTACGGACGAATCAATTTCCGCTATTTGAACAGTTAAAATTTCTAGTGAAGCATAAAGTACCCTTAAAATTTAAAATTACGAATGTTGTAAAGAATGAAAAGAAAGTAGTTAGTGACAAAAACGAAATCGATCCATTAAAATATAGACAACAAATGATAATCAAGTAAGTCATTATCACATTACATTGTTATACCCCAATTTTGCCCGATCTTTTTATTGCATTCGTTTTAGCCCCGCATCATAAGCCCATGGCATTTCGAACGCTGTTTTGTCCAGTTGGGCCCATGCCCAACCTTTTGGGCATAATTTGTTAGCTTGCCTAATTGGGTTTACGCTTAGTGTTTCGGACCAGTTTTTTTTAATAAACGGGCTTATGCCTAATGTTTTAGTCACTGGACTAATTTGGCCTATGTGGCTATTGGACCTGTGATAGTAATTTGTATAGATTGGACCTGATCTTAAAACTTGGGCCTTATTTCAGCCATTTTTCTAAATTGGGCCTATGTTTGGTTTTAATTGGGCTTGGCCCAATTTAATTTTTCTCTTCCATCTTCTGTCCAAATAGCAGCTTACAAGCATCCCAAAATAATAAAAATCAGAATTAATAAAAAATTAATTTACAATAATCCAAAAATTAAATTAAAAAATTAAAAAAATATACAAAACCGAAAATAACCAAAAATACAAAAAAATAAAAAAAAACGAAAATACATAAAAATAACAGCAGCAACAGCAGCTTCTTGGGCCTGTTCTTGCTGAGCAAGTTTCCTCCAGAGGTCCAAATACCTGAAAAAGGAAAGAAATGGAGAAGGATCAGCAAAACCCTAATTTTTTTACCTATATAAGCAAGCCTTGACCCTGCAATTCTGATAGACAGAAATTACATAGAGTTCAGAACCAAAAGCTTAGGGTTTTCCCATTGAAACCCTAATCACGAAACATTAAGAATTCAGAAACAGAAGTAGCAGGAGCAGAAACAACCAGGATAACAGTAGCAGTGGTTAGTTAACAACAGCAATCAAACAAAAGTTCAGAAGCTGGAAAACAGGTTGGTGCTTCTCTTATTCAAAAATACCAAAATCATCTAGACATAGGTGTGATCTGTGATGCTTTAACCTTTTTAGATGTTCACATGTTAAATAAATCGACTGCAAGGTTATTTTGATGATTCTTTTGGTGACACATATGCCCTGTATACGTTTTTGTATGAATGGATTAGGCCTTAAAAACTTTTTAGAAACTAATCAGGGTTATAAAAAATTTTGTTTTGAAAAATCAGTTTGTAACGAAGCTTGGTTCCGAACAACATCTGTTTTTTAAAAAAAAATTAGGGCTTAGTTAGCAAAAATCCGATCGGTTCTGTTTGCGTTAAAAAGTGGAAATGGCTTAAAAGATTAGGTTTGCTAATCTGTTTCAGAAAGGAGGTTAGGCAAAGGTTGTGGCCAAAAGTAGGGTTTAGTTTTTTTAACGAATCAGAAATAAAAATTGGTGAAAATAGAAATCAAACAGAGAAACAAAAAAGGATATGCAAAAAAAGGAATCAGAAAGTAAAAAAAATATATAGAGAAACATACCCAGATTTTGACCGCCACCACCAGCGGAAGTCATCGCCGTAAGGCGTGGCCACCGTGCTCCTCCGCGTCGTCGTCAACCCCGCGGTCGCCCCGTCACCGTGTCGTTTGCGTTCCACCACCGTGAATCACCCAGAGCAGCGAAAACAAATGTAAAGAAAAACAATCAGATTAGAAGAGTGGAGAGGAGGCAGAAAGTAAAAATATAAAAAGAGGAACCGAAGCCTCACCTACTAGTTCCGGCCACCATAGACGGTGGCCGTTAGCTCCAAACACCGTTGAGCCGTCGCCGTTCCTGTTCTCTTGCGATCTTTCAAACCGAACCAGGACATAGCCATTGCCGTCGTTTCCATCATCGCGTCTGGCGTCGACAACCATTACCGCCGTTGGTCTCTCCCCCTCCGCCGCTGTCAGCTAATAGACCGATGTGGTCATCGGCCACCCCTCACCTTCACTCCTCACCATCACCCTCTTCCTCTCTGCGTTTTCACCCATCTCTCTCTCACGCCGAACCCACTGCTCTTTCCCCCTAAACTCCCATTCTTGTTTTCGTTTTTCTCACTCTTCAAAATCTCTCTCCCATGATGTATGTCTGTACGGTGCCAGAATAGAGAGGAAGAAGGAGATGAGGTTAGACGGTGGTGGTCGAAGAAGAAAGGGGAGGAGCCACGGTTCCATGAAGCGAGGCGGAGAAAAGGGGAAAATTAGAGAAATTAGGGTTGGAAGGAATTGGGGTTGGAACGGCGCGGCTGGAGAAGGGAGTGAAGGAAATTAGGTTTAGGTTTTTTTTGGATTTCCATATATAGTGTGGACATCCAGGGTCATTTTGGTCTTTTCACTTAACTCAATACTACTTACACCCCTCATTTGCGTATTACGCCTCCCCCTGAAAAAGCCCCATGAATTTGTGGACCGGTTCACAAAATGGGCTGCTGCTTTTCGCACCCAGTTTTCAATAATACAACTCCCTTCTGCAAACTGCACCCCATTTTACTGCTACACCCTCCTTTCTCGTTTTTTTTATTTTCTTTTACAAAATCCTATAAAATACATAAATAATTTACTTAATTCCCAAAAAATATAAATAGGGGACTAAGTCGACTGTACAGTCGGGTTAGTCTGCTTTTTAGGTCACTAATGAACCGTTACGGATCATGCCCTAAAATCCCTATTTAAAATAAACATTTTTTAAATTAAAATCAACACCAACACATTTTTTTTCCACAAATCAAATTTTCGAAATAGGGGATTAAGTCGGCCGTACGGCCGGGTTAATCAGCGTTTTAGGACGAATGAACCGTACGGATCAAGAATCCTAAAATCCCTATTCCAATAAATTCAAGCAAACACACTTCAAATCATTTTCCAAACTCCAAAAACCCCATTTTCACAAAATAGGGGACTAAGCCGACTGTACAGTCAGGTTAGTCATCGTTTTAGGACAAATGAACTGATCACTCAGGAGTCCTAAGATCCCTATATTAAAAAATACCAACCAACAAACGTTTTTTACCCAAGAACGACGTGTGATTTGATTCTCTACCTAGAGATACGTAGGAGCAGATGGGGGCCCACATCTGTCAATTGCACTAATAAAAAATCTTTTTAGTCTTTTCCTAAATAATCTCTTTCTTAAACTCAAATAAAATATCAAATTTCTTCTTTCTTTTTAATTCACAATAAAAGGGTAAAAATAAATGTTTTCAAAATTAACTTCCGCCTCTACAACTAATTAGCAGGTAACCTTCCTTAGGAAGGATGTCGTGGGGTGCTAATAACTTCCCCACGCATAACCGACTCCCGAACCCTAATCTGGTCTCAAGGACCCTTATCCATTCCAGAAGGGATTTTCCAATGTTTGCCCTTAAACTAAAACTTTGGTGGCGGCTTCATCTTTTGAACCTTCGAGGAATCCTCACCCGGATTTTTCGGTCGCTACATACATAAAAGTTCTTTTTTTCAACAAACAGGTTACTAAGGAACAAACTCTACATATTTGAACAGTTAATTTTTTTCCGACTAATTAAGAACCCAAAAACATACTGTTTTGTATTACTATTTCCTTTGAACAACTAATTTTTTTCAGACTCTAAATTACCTTAAAACAGAGTGGCTAGCATCACACTTTACATAATTTATCAGGAAATTAATTTTCATTTTTCACCAATCTGATTATTAGGGAACAAACTTCATCTATTTATAGATCTACTTTTTTTTTATAAATTTAAATGTATTCTTAAAAAATGAAAATATAAAAAATAAGAAGAAGAAAAAAGGGGGGAGGGGGTAGGGGTGGGGGGGAGGGGGGGTGGGGGTGTAGGAGGTGCGGGGGGTGGGGGGAGGGGGTATGTAACACCCCATTTCTACCCGGTAAAATAATACGAAAAATCAGAGTTTATAAAAATTTCCAACAAATGAATGGAGTGCCACACTTTCTTCTTAACAACAACAAACATGATTAATTCGCCTGTGAAAACAGATACATAACACTTTACTTTTGGATGAACCAATAAATAACCTTTAAGTCTTTAAAAATAAGTCACCTTCATTACTACGCAGCAGATTCGCAACAAAAGTCAATTCAAGATAATCGCGGCGTCTTTAACCAACTTAAGACAGCTCAAAAACAGCAAAATCCTTGATAATAACGACTTTAAGTTTCAACAATAAAATGATCATAACAAAATAATAAGGAAAACACGTGTTTATCCCCCCCCCCCGAGTGTTACGTATCAGAGCGACGACACCGACTCGATCAAACGAAGGTAAGCAGCCTTCATTCGTGATTACCTGCACGTTACCAACCGGAGGGTAACATTCAAACAGAAGGGGTGAGATATCAAACCATATAATAGGACATATGAAAAACAGTATATTAGAATCAGAGGATATGAATTCACCACTTCACAGCCAACAATCAACTTCGATCAATCACAAGTCATCAACATAGTCACTTAAGGGTGCAATATGAATGCGACTCGATACTATGCATATGCATGTGGTACCATCGGAGTAGAACTCCCAACGTAAAAATCTGCCAATAAATAGAGGCATCAACAAGGCATAAGCCTTCAACATAATTTTCCTGTCCAGGCCAACGTGTTTTCAGCATAGCTCCAACATGAAAATGCTATGTATGCGACGCGATGTGAATGCACAAACAATCAACAATGATTACATAGCAACACAACAACAACGGAATTCGACATTGGCCATAGGCCTACAACATAATATCTTGCCAATAAATAGAGGCAATCCAACTAGATACACGTCGCCAACTTCACACAATGGTGATCACAACTAGGTGCAACATCATCAAAAAATCAACAACTGAGCCAACAATTTAGCAACTTAACAAGTCAACAGTTACACAACTCAACCAACAGTTAACAACTCAACAAATTAACGATTAACAATTTAACGACTTAACCAACAATTAGCCAACCGTGGGCCTAATGCGCCTAAAGCGCCCAATAATCCACAAGACGGCGCCCAAATGCGCCCAGCAACCGAACGAGGCAGCCACACATGGCGCCCATGGCGCCCAACAACCAACAGGCAACAAGCAACAGGCAGCCAAACATGGCGCCCATGGCTCCCAGTGCGCCCAGCAACCAACAAACAACAAGCAACAGGCAGCCAGACATGGCGCCCAGTGCGCCAGCAACAACAACATGGGCAGCCACATACGGAGCCCATGGCGTCCAGTGCGCCAGCAACAACAACAGGGCTGCCAGACATGGCGCCCATGGCGCCTAGTGCGCCAACAACAACAACAAGGGAGCCACATACGGCGCCCATGGCGCCCAGTGCGCCAGCAACAACAACAGGGCAGCCACATACGGCGCCCATGGCGCCCAGTGCGCCAGCAACCAAACAGGGCAGCCACACATGGCGCCCAGCGCGCCCAATAAACAACAGGGGCAGCCACACACACTAGTACAAAAACTAGAAAAGAATTGTACTTTTAAAGTCGGGTGCCCAATTGTCCGACACAAATAATGGACGCGGTGGCAATTTTGTAATTAAGATGAAAAAATATTTGGTGCGTAGCTTTTTTAAGTCGGGTGTGAGATAGGGCTGACTTAAAATGTTGTAGCACACACATTTTAAGTTATAGGTTCCGTTTAAAAAGTTTGTAGTGTTTCCAAACCCGATACTCTTTCTTTCTTCTCACTTCTCGTATCTCTCAAAACCCAAGTCTCTCTCAACCCCAACCCTCTCCTGCATTGCCGTCAGCTGCTGTAACCGTCGCCCTCATCCTCTCCGTGTGTTGTTGTTGTTGTAGTCGGTGACTCTGAGTATGTTTCCTTCTCCTTTTTCTTTCGGCCATTACACTTGCTTCTATGTTTTCTTTCTGTCATTACTCTTGAGTCCAGCGCTGCAAACGTGCATTGCAGGTGTTTGGTTCTCTGTTCATATATCTTCAAAATCGCACCCTTCTCGCTTCGGAAACGATTCTGGTAGAAGCAGCTCTCTGTTAGCTTATGTGTCCACGTCCGAAGCGGTTCTATATGTGTGTGAGAGACGTCACTAAGCATTCATTCCATTTCTTGCAAGGTAAAGCATAATTAATTGCAAAATTTATGATGAACTCTACCATATGTATTTTGGCACCCCTATATCTCTTTCAATGTCTTCATTTTGCAACTCTGTATCCGGAAACGGAGTCTAGCCAAGAAAGAGGTAAGCTTTGATATCACTCTTTGTTATGCCTTTAAGGTGTTTGATAAAAATTCTATGAAAAAATTGTTATCATTGTTTGGAAAGTTTTCGTGGCTTGGTTTATTATTAGTGTTGATTTACTACCATGATTTAGTTGTTGTGGTTGATGCTTCTACTAGTTTATGCTTCTGCTAGTTTGATAGTTTGATTTAGTTAGTTTTGATTTAATTAAGGTGTTTTCAAAACACTGTTTTGTAGTTTGATACCAGAATAATTTCTGCAATTTTTTGCATTGTTAGTGGACTTGGTAATGCCAGAACAATTTCTGTATTTTGTTTAAGTTTAGATGACATGGTAATTTTCACCCATGTTGATTTACTTGTTTTTTTTATTTAGTCATTTATCAAAGACTTATATGTGGAAAGTTGTGCAGTACCTATTAACCTGGTTTTTAAGCTTGCTGTTTGCATCAATTTTGTTCAATTCGATTAGCAAGGGTGATGTCTCAAGTTGTGGATGTGCTCTTTGACTCACGCAGGTGGCTGTTGTTTGGTGTTATCTCTATGGCTGCTGCTTTGGTTCTTCCTAGTGTGTGGTAACCGAAGGTGTCTAGTTCACAATACCAGGCACAATAACAATGGCACAAGGATAGATTATGGAAGTCCGAGTCTGTGAAAGTATTCAGTTATATGCATAGCAGGCACCAACTTGAAACATGCGAGTCAGCGAGTCTGTGAAAGTGGGTGTTTAATGGTATGCTCTTATCATCTATATAAAACTGTCTATATATATCGAAAAATCTATCTACATATACACCCCATGTTCCAACACTTTACAAACCTTTCTTATATATTTAATGTGGCTTTTTGGTGTCTATTTACTTTTAATTTTTTTAGCTACTACATATATAGTTTGTGTCCCTTTGGTTCATATCTACTATGATATTTTATATTGCTGCAAGATAGTGAAATGTTACCTCAACAGTTTATTCTAATGATAAATGAGTCTGAATTTTTACTCAGATTGTTGCTGAATGCAATGAGGAAAAGAAGGCAAAAGATAGTGCAGTGAAGGTATCGAGTTTGTGAGTGGTCTTTAATTCTCTATCTCAGAGTTTAAGCTCATTTCACCGACTACCACTACATTTGTTTGTGTATTCTCTCTCGGTACACATCATACGGTTTGCGTTTATACATAACCTAATATTACTTGTTTTGTACCATGAAAATAAACGATTCGTGGACTCAAAGTAGTCAATTATCATTAGGATAGGCTAAGAAGGGTGTTAGGGAAGGACTGAACCATTTACCTTGAAGAACATAAAAAAACAGTTTGGGACACTGGCACCCGTGTCAATTGGACACGGGCTGTGTCCATGTTTTTAAAAAAATTTGCAAAATGCAGAGTGGGACACGAGTACCCGTGTCACTTTGACCTGGGGCGTGTCCTGAAGATAGTAGCAAAAATTGCAAGATGCAGAATTGGACACGGGTACCCGTGTCACTTTGACACGGGCTGTGTCCTGATGACAGTGGCCATTTTCTCAGTTTTTAAAACTCGATTTAGTGTCATTTTGCTTTCCAAATGGTTCCAATACCGATTCCATAGCATTCCTTACTTACCAACGTTTCATAACAACATCAAAACATGTCCAATCATCCAATCATAACAATCAAAACAAGTTTGACAACAAATACGATTTTAACGGTTTTTACACGAAAACATTTCTCGATAACGTACCACAAACCGAAACAACAACTCAACATATCAATCAAAGCCTAAACGGAGTAAGAACTCACCTTCAAACGGCGAGAACAACGATTGATTCGAAATACAAACTTTTCCCTAAATTCCCAATTTCAACCCTAATCACCAGGAAAGCTTCCAATCACCAAATCTAGCTTCCATCCTCCTTTAATCTACTATGGGCTTGCTTCTAATCCTATATGTACCTTCAAAAACCATCTTGACCTAAAAATCACAACTCATCTCACTCCTCAATCTCACAAATTCGCATCCCAAAGAAAAAGAGAAGAAGGGGAGGAACTTACCTAGTGGTGGAGAAATGAAGATGGAAGTGAATATGATGATGATTCGAAACTTATGGTTTGGGTGGGGTTTTCCTTCTCTTCTTCTTCTTCTTCTTCCTTTCTCTTTTCTCTTCTCTCCCTCGACTTCTCTTCTTTCTTTTCTTTCTTTCTTTTAATAGTCACTTAAGTGTGAGTGAGGGTGTGGTGGTGTCAAATGACCATTATTCCCCTACTCTCTTCTCAATTCCCTAATAAACCCCCACATCATTCAACATTTAATTTAGCACTCAATTAATAAAATTATCAATCAAGCACCATAAAAATAATTAAATGGGTTGAACATCAAAATAATTAAATTAATTATTTTGGGGATGTAACAATTTGAGGGTTTGAAAATATATTGTGAAAGAATCCAGATGTCTTATTCTTTGTTGATATTTTTGAAAGTATGAGTTGACGACTTTTGGATTTTCAACGACTTTGGGGGTAGACTTTGTCAGAACTCTGCATGCTAACAGCAGTATGTGTTAGCCTTGGTGCACCATGATTTACTATCAGGCGGGGAGCCTATTATTAATATTTCGATGCGGGGAGCCTATTATTGGTATTTTGAGGCGGGGAGCCTATTATTGATATTTTGAGGCGGGGAGCCCATTTTAGTTCTGTATAAGTATTACCCCTTATTGTCATTATTATTAGTTGGTTTTATACTGTTGCACCCCGAAAAATCCGGTTTGGACTTCTCGTTTGACAACGTGAAAAATAGTAGAGCCGCCACCAATATTTATTTAGGAAAACATTGAAAAAACCTTTTTTGGAAAAGCGGATGGTCTTTTGAAAACTCAGAGATGTAGGTTCGGGGGTCGGTTAGGTGCGGGGAAGGTATTAGTATCCCGCACCTCCTTTCTACTGAAAGGGAACCATTAAATTGATGTGTGGTTTAGGAAAAGTTGATTTGAAATGATTTTTTGTTCTACTTATTTTCTTTTTTTTTTCTTTTCTTTTTTTTTCATTTGAGAAATTGTTTTATTGAAAACGGGGGGAAGAAGAATATTTTTGGTATCTTTGAAAAGCGGAACAAAACAAAGATTTCTTAAAAGGGTGCTTGACGGGCTGTGACCCGCTCCTACGTACCCTCACTGGGATGAGGGATCAAAGCTACGTAGTTCTCATCTTTTGGTTTTGAAAATGTTTTTGTGTTTTATCTTATTTAATTTTTTTGGAGCTTTTGAAATAAGACTCAAGTGTTCACGAATACCAAACAAGCAATGGCTTCGAGTGGCGTTCATTACTAACTTGAGAAAAAAAGAGTTGAAACCGGTAACCAGTCAAGCAAAGGCTTCGAGCGATTACGAGTAACAACGTTTTATTATCTTTTTTGAAATTGCTTTGAAAAAGGGCGAGCATCGGTGACAATTATCACTAATAGCTCATGTTGTTTTTGAAATTTGAATTAGTTTGTGTTTGGTTAAGGTGTGGGAGCTTTCATAATAGTCAAACAAGCAAAGGCTTCGAGTGACTACCACTAATAACTCCTCATTAGCGATCAAACAAGCAAAGGCTTCGAGTGATGACTAATGATTTATTTAAGAAAATGCCTTAGGGTTTTCATTGGAAAAGCATTTGATTTTGATTTGAAAACTAGTTTAGAAAAGAGTTTGATTTGAAAAATTCTTTGGAAAACAAGTAGAAAACTTCAATCAACTCCAAATCCCATAACCAATATACAAATCATTCAATTACGATTCATGCAGGCATCACAAATCCAAGAGGCAAGCATAGGCATGAACATGTAATTGGCAAAACTAGTTACAAGTTGCAATAAGAATGGTCACACAAAAATGAGACATTGATCCATTACAAAAGGGTAGCTCATTGAATCAATTTAAGAATCAACAATAAAAACACAAGAGTTAAATTCCTTTTGGTAATCCTTGACACTTATTAACAATGCACAAGTGCATAAGCGTCTAGTCATTTTACCAAATGTTCAACACCAAAATGTATACAAGAGTTGAATCATTTTAAAGTAATCCTCAACATTTAAAATTATGCTTGAAAACACATGTTGAATCCTCTTACCAATCATCAACATTTAAACAAATTAATGACTTAAAACAAGCACCACATTTGCGAGACTCAAAGTGACCAAAAGAAAGTATTCACAAGCTATCACAAACAATTGGCAAGCAAGGAATCATAAACTCTCATTTTGTTCATTGAAAATTTAAAGAGAGTTGAATCACTTGAAGTGATCCTCATCACTTAAAAAATGGCGCCCAAGGCACAAGTGAGAGTCATGTTACTCATCATCAATATTGAAAACAATTGACAAGCCAAATCCACAAGAACAAGTAAGATTACAATTCAAAAGGTATTGAATCCTATTGAACAATCCTCATCACTTAGAGAATAGTGCTCAAGGTACAAGTGAGAGTCATCTTGCCAATCATCAACATAACAATTACTTGCAAGCAAGATTCCATCAAAACAACATGAGAAAACATTTTTTAAGCGCAATTGCAAGCCAAATAGCCAAGAAACAACAAAACCCTAATTATTTCTCATGATTTGCGAAGCCAACACATAGCCAAACAACAAATTTATTCATCAAACTCACAAAATCAAGCAAGCACAAGATACTAGCAAGACTTAGGAACAATTAATCACATGATTCAAGCACTAAAACTTCAAATCAACATTTATTCTTCATTTCTTTAATTTTTGCGAAACATATATGAGTAAGAAAAGGAGATTTGCAAACTTAAACAAAGGATCTAAGCATGAAAACACCAAAATCAAGTATCCACAACAAGATTAAGCATCATCAAGCAAAGAGGAACAACAAAATCAAATTAAAACCAACTTTAACATGATATGCGAACTAAATAACACATGAAACAACAATTTTATTTCACAACAAATACAAAATCAACACAAAAACAACATGAATCAATTTATTCAAGGGTGAGAGGCACCTTAAACACCCAAGCCTCCCTAAGTGCTTGTCAATAGTGTTTAAGGCTCCTCTCACCAACAACAACCAACAAATCACATTTTATATATATTTATGAGAGTATGCGAAATGAAGGAAAGGAAGAGCATGAGTTTTGATGCACAAATGTTGAAGATAATGCTATGGTTTTAAGAGTATACCTTGGACCCAAGCTAGATTATGAAAGAAATGAAGAGCAAGAACACAAATCAACAATGATCTTCAATGGAACACCACAAGAACCCCACGCATATCTTCAAGCCAGAAGCCTTTGATGATGCAAATATGAACTAGAGTAGGAGAGGATGGAGATGTATGGAGTGGAAATGAATTTGAGATGAAAAAGAGGAAGGAAATCAAAAAAATATGGAGGAGGAGTGGTGATGGTGGCTTCGGCCAAGAGGGTATTTGGAGGAGAGGAAAGTTGTGCTGAAATTTGAGAGTGGAAAATGAGGCCAAAGGTCATGAGAGATGGGCTTAACAAGGTATATATAGAGTGCAATTAGGTTTAAGGGCATAATGGTCATTGTGCATCACCTATTGTTCTAGGATTTCATTTAAAATTTGAATGGAGGGTGAGGATTGAATCACACTTTGCAAAGGGCAAAAAAAATGAAAACTTGGAGGAGAATGAGAAGGGGTATGCGAAAATGAGAGGGAGAGTGGTGCCCAAGTTTTGCAAGTTGTCATCTTGTACTATTGTACTATTGTGAGACCCTTCCAAATATCCTCTTTTTTTTTATTATTCTTTCACAAGATAAATCCATTAAATCTAACCATATTGGGCCAAATACTTGGAATATAAATGAATGGGCCATTTTCATGAGATCACTATGCCCAAAAATGATATAAAACCTCTCCTTGCATTTTTTAAGAATATTCATTTTTTGTTGACTTTTTAAATTTGACTTTTTGTACAAAATCAACAATGCATGCGCAACACACATATAACTCAAAACATTTGCCCCAAATAAATTCCCTTAAAATTGCACAATGATTCTTGATGAGAAATTATCCTACTTTGCAAAATGACCAAAATACCCTTTGACCTAAAAACTTGTTTCTTGCCCAAAAAATGCATTTCCACTCTAAAAATGATTCTAAAAACCCTAGGATGACTTTAAAACCTTTAAAATGCATGCAAAATGCTCCTTACACTCTACAAAATGATTTCACACTTCACAGTTTACTATTTTTGTGGAAAATTAGGGCGTTGACCCTAGGCGGACAAAATTAGGGTATGACAGCTGCCCCTCTTTATCTGGATTTTAACAAGGAATATGAATTGGCCGAAACATATTCCGAGGCAAAACAAAGATAAAGAATTCAGAAATTATACCAATTTTTTCTACTTAGAGAAACCTGAGTTTTCCTTTTTCTTTTGCTATTTTTTTCTTGTTTTCTTCTTTTTGCTTTTTCTTCTTTCTGGAATAGATGGCTGCCAGCCCTCATTAAGCCAACGGAAAGCGGTAAACGAATTGTCAGCCCTCATTAAGCCAACAAAACATGAAATCAATTGGTGCCAACCCTCAATAAGCCAGCGGAAAGCAATAAAGAAAGCAATAAAAAGGAAAGCAATAAAAAGGGTGCCGGCCCTCGTTAAGCCGACGAAGGAGGCTGCCTAAAGCCTTTTAACGAATCGCGAGCGATCCGAGTTTGCACTTGGGCCTGGGAGCACGTGGGCTCCAAAGGGGTGGTCTTGCGAGCGGCCGGGGGAGGGTATTATATCAAGTCTAGATCTCGATATTTCCCTAGGACTGCGCCATGTTTTAGGCCAACACAGCTATCCTCTTCGACTGGACCTATTGAGGTCAAATGGACTTACCTGTAGCTCGAATACAAGGTGAAGTCAATCTTTCTGGGGGACACGTGGGTCCAAAGGGGATTCAAAAATCCAATGCTTTCTTCATTTGGTCAATGCTTCCGCACCGATCCAAGGTGCCTGCCCAGGATGCAGGACTTTTCTTTCTCTTCGGCTATCTTTGCGGTGATCTGACGAACACGAGTTGCTTGAGAGTTAACTTCTGGGGAGTGCGCAGACTCGAAGGGATTACTTAAATCCAAATGGTGAAGGGGGACACTTGGGTCCAAGGGAAATTAGCAGATCCCTATGATTGCAACGACACTTGGGTCCGGGGATAAATGAATCCCGCCGATTGCAGGGGTACATGGGTCCCAGGACAAACTTTCATGAGGATCAAACAAACAACGGTTTCGAGTGATCGTCACTAAAAGTTCATCCCTAGTGATCAAACGAGCCTTGGCTTCGAATGACCGCTAGCAACTTACACGGAAGTTGAAAAAGAGCACTCGGGTTTGAGAGGGTTTCTCACATCCTCATTTCTGGAGAGGACACTTGGGTCCCAGGATGTACAATCCTGAATGATAAGTAACAGAAGGGGGGGACTAGCGTGGATGCGCTGTTCCGAAGGACCTGCATATGGAATACAGCTTTTCTTGGGGCTTTCATGGTGATCAAACAAACGACGGTTTCGAGTGATCAACACTACTAACTTGGCCGTTAATGGTCAAACAAGCAAAGGCTTCGAGTGAGCATTAACAACTTATTTGGATGCAAAACAATTTGGCAAAAACATGGATGTTCATGAGATGCGCTTTATTCTTTGATTTTTATTTTTGACATGCCATGAATGCAATGCAAACGTATGACATGCAAATGTACTTTATGCAAATGCGTGCGATGCAATGATTTTAGTGGAATGATGAATGCAATGACATGCTATTCTTGATTCTTCGTCTCTTTGATTTTTCTTTGGTCAGCTTTCTTTTTTCTGACTGTTTGTTTTTCTTTGCTTTTTCATTCTTTTTGTCCGATCTTTTCCTTTTTTCGCTCTTTTGCTCTCTTCGGCTTTTCTTCTTTTTGCTGGTTCGACCTTCCCGTGACTCACACAACACGAGGTCGAGAAACTTATTAGAGTTATTGTGGCGCACGAGCCAGGTGCAGGCCTGCTTTTATGATCTGCCATCTGGAATGGTCTATGAATGCAATTATTTTTCCTTGCAAAATTAGTCTGTTTTGAGAAATTACTTCTTTCCTGTGACTTTTAGGGACTTCGCAATAATTGTAATGCTCTATGATTTATGCACATGTTTTACAGGTCAGTATCACCATCATTATAAAACGTTTGTTTTGAGCAGAAAAAGCAGAAAATAAAAAGTGAACAAATGTGAGAAAGTTGAACTTTATTGATGTGGAAATCGGTCATACAGAAAGTTACGCCGATTGCTTATTACATTTGAAAGTCTAAACTATAAAAAGACACGAAAAAGGAGAGAATGCAATTTCTGACTGTACGTCTCTGTGGAACAGTGCTAAACATTTATGTCCTTGACCTTGATCACTCCCTCACCCAAGTCTTCAGGGGAGTTGTATGCCTTTCTTTACTTTTCATGCTCAAGTTTTCCGACCCTAATTTTCGCCTGGATCGCCTTTTGCGGGTTTTCAACCTAGCGAGCTAATTCTTACTTGGCTTGTCTTTCTCTTTTTCGTCTATTTCTTTTAGGCATAATACTTCTTCACTTGATCGGAATTGACTGGGTTCCTTAACTCTTCTCCGTCCATGTTTGTGAGTATCAGCGCTCCTCCAGAAAAGGCTTTCTTGACTACATATGGGCTGTCATAAGTGGGTGTCCACTTCCCTCGGGGATCAGTCTGGATGGGCAAGATCTTCTTAAGCACCAGATCACCCTGCTTGAATTCACGAAGCCGGACTTTTTTGTCAAAAGCCGTTCTCATTCTCTATTGGTACAGCTGCCCATGACACAAAGCTGCAATCCTTTTTTCTTCAAGGAGGTTTAGCTGATCCAGACGGGCCTGCACCCACTCTGCTTCTTCTAGTTTAGTTTCCATCAGTACCCGTAGGGATGGTATCTCAACCTCGATTGGGAGGACTGCTTCTGACCCGTATACCAGAGAGAAAGGAGTTGCCCCAGTTGAGGTACGCACTGAAGTACGGTAGCCATGCAAAGCAAAGGGAAGCATTTCATGCCAATCCTTGTATGTGACCACCATTTTCTGAACTATCCTTTTGATGTTCTTATTAGTTGCCTCGACTGCCCCATTCATCTTGGGCCGATAGGGGGAAGAATTATGATGTTGGATTTTGAACTCTGCGCACAGGTCCCTCATCATTTTGCTGTTCAGGTTGCTACCGTTATCAGTGATGATCTTGTTAGGAAGACCATAACGGCAAATTAGATCTTTCTTCACAAATTTGGCAACCACTGAACTGGTTATACTGGAGTATGAGGCAGCTTCAACCAACTTCGTGAAATAGCCGATGGCGACCAGGATAAAGCGATGCCCGTTTGATGCTTTGGGTTCAATGGGACCGATGACATCCATCCCCCACATTGAGAATGGCCAGGATGCAGTCAGAACATTCAGTTTGGCAGGCGGCACATGGATATGATCGGCGTAGATTTGGCATTTGTGGCACTTTCGGACAAAGCTGTAGCAGTCACCTTCCATCTGCAACCAGTAATATCCAGCCCTTAAAATCTGTCTAGCCATAGTATGCGCACTAGAATGAGTTCCGAATGAGCCTTCGTGTACATCTCTCATGATTCTTTCAGCTTCTTCTTTGGCAACACACCTTAAGATGACCATGTCATAATTCCTTTTGTAGAGAACTTCACCGCTGAGGAAGAAATTCCTTGACAGTCGCCGAAGAGTTCTCTTGTCATTTTCAGATGCCCCAGGAGGGTATTCTCTGCTGATAATGTACTGTTTGATATCATAATACCAAGGCTTGTCATCAGGCTCTTCATCTATGGCTGTGCAGTAGTGATGCGCAGGTAGACTCCGGTGCTGGATTGCGACATGAGTCAAGCTTTTGTCACGATTGATATTGAACATGGATGATAAGGTTGCCAATGCATCCGCCAGCTGGTTTTCGCTTCGAGGGATGTGTTTGAAGGTGATTTCGTCGAAAGACTCCATCAACCCTTGCACATAATCACAATAAGGAATCAGTTTGGGATCTCTGGTCTCCCAATCGCCTCTTACTTGATGAATAACCAGGGCTGAATCCCCATACACATCTAGCCTTTTAACTTTCCATTCTAGGGCTGCTTGAATACCCAAGATGCACGCTTCATACTCTGCTATGTTGTTTGTGACATAGAAGCTCAACCTTGCAGTGACAGGAACGAAGCGGTTGTCGGGAGATATTAACACAGCACCTGCCCCATGTCCCAATACATTTGACGCACCATCGAAGATCATTCTCCACCTTTCACTTTCTTGGGACTTCCCCTCGTCGAACAGTGCCATGATATCTTCATCAGGAAAATCATGATGCATTGGTTGGTAGTCTGGAATCGGCTGACATGCCAAGTACTCAGCAAGTGCACTACCTTTAACTGCTTTTTGTGTGACATACAGGATATCGTATTCTTATAATTGCATCTACCAACGGGTAATTCGTCCTGTAAGAGATGGCTTCTCAAATATGTACTTGATTGGATCCATTTTTGACACCAACCAAGTTGTGTGACTCAGCATGTACTGCCTTAAACGGTGAGCAGCCCAAACTAGAGCACAACAAGTCTTTTCCAGCATAGAATATCTTGTCTCACAGTCGGTGAACTTTTTGCTTAGATAGTATATGGCATGTTCCTTTTTCCCGGATTCATCGTGCTGCCCCAACACACAGCCCATTGAATTATCTAGCACTGTAAGGTATAGGATGAGAGGCCTGCCTGACACAGGTGGCATCAAGACTGGTGGATTCTGCAAGTACACATTGATTTTCTCAAAGGCAGCTTGACACTGGTCATTCCACTTCAACTCTTGATTTTTGCACAGCAATTTGAAGATTGGCTCGCAAGTAGCAGTCAACTGGAAGATGATTCAGGAGATGTAATTCAACCTTCCGAGGAAACCACGGTCTTCTTTCTCTGTTTTGGGCACCGACATCTCGAGGATGGCTTTTACTTTGTCCGGACCCACCTAGATTCCCTTTTGGCTGACAATGAAGCCTAGCAACTTCCCTAATCTCACCCCAAACGTGCACTTGGCCGGGTTTAACTTGAGTTTATATTTCCTCAACCGTTCAAAGAGCTTCTGCAGATTGACAATGTGCTCTTCGTCGGTTTTAGATTTTGTGATCATGTCGTCCACAAAAACCTCATTCTCCTTATGCATCATGTCGTGAAACAGCGTGACCATGGCCCTTTGGTAGGTTGCACCGGCATTCTTTAACTCGAATGGCATGACTTTGTAACAGAATGTTCCCTAGAGCGTTATGAGAGTTGTCTTTTCCATATCTTCGGGGTCCATCTTGATCTGATTATATCCCGAATATCCATCGATGAAGGAGAATAACGAATGTTGAGCTGTACTATCCACTAAGACATCAATGTGAGGCAAAGGAAAATCGTCTTTAGGACTAGCACGATTCAGATCTCGGTAGTCAACGCACATTCTGACCTTCCCGTCCTTCTTCGGAACCAGGACAATATTGGCAACCCACTGTGGGTACTTGGCCACCGCTAGGAATCCGGCGTCAAACTGCTTTTTCACCTCATCCCTAATCTTTAGGGACATCTCAGGTTTCATCCTTCTGAGTTTCTTCTTTACAGGCGGGCATTCAGGCTTGACTGGCAACTTATGCATCACAATGTCAGTATCCAATCCAGGCATGTCTTGATAAGACCATGCAAACACATCGACGTAATCGTGCAAGAGCTGAACCAACTTCAGGCGATCACTCTCATCCATTGCCGTGCCAACCTTGACCTCCTTCTTGTTCTCAGCTGTACCTAAATTGATCACTTCAGTGGATTCCCCGTGAGGCTGAATAACCCTTTCTTCTTGTTTCGTTAGTCTCATGAGCTCTGGAGGAGTTTCCCAGTCTTCCTCAACATCCCCCTCAGCTTGATTGATAGGGTGATCAAAGTCAAAATATGGACTGTTGGCACTGTTATTTTGAGAGACAATTGCTGTGGATCTGCATTTTGCCGAAGCAAAAAAGCAAAATGAAAGGCGAAACAAGCAAGCAGGCAATAATAAAGCAAGGAAAAGACACATGAAATGAAAAGGAATTGATTTGTATTGATTGAAATTCAAAAACAACGTTTTTATTAATGATGATGATTCTGAAAATAAAAATATGCTTGCCCCTAACAACTTGTCCTATGGCCTTGGGCAGAGCCACAGGGTTGCATTACAATGATTACATTGAATTAGAAGCCACAGGAAAGGCAGCAGCTTCCCAATTCTTCAACTCTTCTCCGGCAAGGCAGCGACGAACCAGACCAGTCCCACCTTCTTCAGCTTCGGATCCATTACCGATGACAGCAATTTGGTTGTGATCAAGCAACCCAGCACTCACGAAGCTCTGGCGGATATCACAAACAGGAATGCTCTGGGGCCTTGGATCTTGGCCTTTTGACTTAGCCAACCATCTGCCCTTTCTTTCCTCCGCCATTTTCCTTCTTTCGGCCAGACTTGCAGTGTATCCCAATCCGCAACGATCTCTAATCTCCTTCAGCTGGATGGGCGCAAGAATTCCTTGCCCAAATTTTCCCAAACCAGATCCAACCTTATACCCTTGATCTATCATGATTTTAGCAACCTGATCCTCTTTCTTGGTCTTCCCAAATACAGCGTTTGCAATCTCCAAGGATTGAAAGGCGGTTTCCAGGGATTCTTCAGCGGCCTCCACATATTTGAACGGTGATGGCTTGTTAACCAGTGTTTCCTCCTCGCCAAACACAACAACAACTTTATCGTCCACCACAAATTTTACCCTTTGATGTAAGGAAGAAGGAATGGCTCCTGCCATGTGGATCCATGGTCTTCCTAGCAGACAGCTGTATGAAGAGGTAACGTCCATGATTTGGAAGTTGATATAGAAGACCTCAGGACCAATCTGGATGGGGAACTCCATCTCCCCCAACACTTCCTTTTTAGACCCATCAAAGGCTCGCACCAGAGTCGAGCTTGGCTTCATGTAGGAACAATCCACGTCCAACTTATCCATCGTGGATTTCGGCATTACATTTAATGAAGACCTGTTGTCAATCAAAACTATAGCCAGCACATAGTCCCCACACTTAACTGAGATATGCAGAGCCTGATTATGTTCTTTTCCTTCGGGAGGCAACTCATCATCAGCGAAAGTCAGGTGGTTTGCTGCCACGATGTTTCCCACTATTCCATCAAACTGATTCACTGAGATATCTTGGGCAACATGAGCATCGCTGAGCACCTTCATCAGCGCAGTCCTATGGGCTTCCGAACTGAGTAGCAATGACAACATAGAAATTTTGGCAGGAGTTTGCTTCAGCTGATCCACAACTTGATAGTCGCTCTGCCTGACAGCTTTCAAGAATTCATTGGCCTCCTTTTCTGTCACCTTTTCTTGGGCGACTTCTGGCTCTTTCCCTTTATCCTTACGACCTCTTTGTTCTGCATCTTTGGAAGTTTCAGCCCGGAGGGTTTCTGGGGCGTACACTCTCCCACTTCTGGTAATCCCGCTTGCTCCCACAATATTAGTCACCGCAGGGGCACCTGGAGAGCGTTCCGCTGAAGACAGCGTACTATATTTCCACGAGACTGCTTTATCTGACTCGTAGGGAAAAGGAGCAGGGACTTCGATAACTATTGGTTGAGCCTTGGGTTGCACCAACCTTGGATTGTAATTGTATAAAATTTCAACCAGCTTTCTGACCTCTCTGCCTTTGTCGGAATGCAGAGTCAACACATCATTTTCGACAAGGGTTCCCACCTGGACCACACACCGATCCATCATATCTTGCAAAATCATCTTAAAACTCTCACAGTTTCCCACACAAAAGGAATCGGCACACCCATCTCTTTGACAGCACCCTTTCTTGACGACTCCAAACCGGCGTAACTCATCATAAATGGTACTCAGAGGAGTCCTAATTTTCTCAACCTTTCTTATCACTTGCCCAGCAGAATCTTCTATGGCATTAGTGGACGGCCTCTCGTGTCCCGGCAATGGATTTGCAGTTACGCTTGGACTATTTTTCTTGAATGAAATCCAACTGGCATCGATTAGGTCTTGAACCACATGCTTAAAGGCCTTGCAATCCTCCACAGTGTGACCAATTCCACCCTCATGGAAACTACAGGTAGCGTTAGCATTATAATTTCTGGGGAATGGAGGCGGAAGAGGCTTCATGGACCGAGTATTGATCAGGTTCTTTGAGATCAGATGGTTGAATAACTCAGTATAAGTCATCGGAATGGGATCAAAACTTGTACGCCTCTTGTATTGGTAATTCTGGGCTTTAGAGCCATCATTGCTTTGCTGGGGTGATACAGGAGCAGAAAAAGGCACCGCCTGTGGTGGAGTACTAAATGATGGATTTCCTCCAGAGATCACATTAGTCTCCCCTTCTTTCCTTTTTGGGAAATGGGAGGAATGCTTCTTTGGTCCACTTGAACTGCCCGAATTTCCAGAACTACCAAGGTGATTTGCTATCTTGCCACTGCGTAGACCTTTTTCAAGTCTTTCCCCGAAAATCACCATATCAGAGAAGCTGGACGAGACGCTTTTAATCAACCTGTCATAATAGACCGCTGGTAGAGTTTCCAAAAACATGTAAACCATCTCTTTTTCTGTTAGAGGCAGTTTTACCTGCGCAGCTGTACTCCTCCATTTCTGGGCATATTCTTGGAAGGACTCCTTGTCTCCTTTACTCATATGTTGCAACTGTGATCGGTCAGGAGACATGTCCATATTGTACTTGTACTGCTTCAAGAATGCTTCTGACAAGTCCTTCCAACAACGAATATTAGAGGACTGTAGTTGCATATACCACTCTAAAGGAGCTCCGGCTAAGCTGTTCTGGAAACAGTGAATTAACAGCCTCTCGTCATTAGCATAAGGACCCATCTTTCTGACAAACATTGTAAGATGACTGTTTGGACAACCGGCCCCACGGTATTTATCGAAGTCGGGCGACTTGAATTTTGGATGGAGGACAAGATCTGGGACAAGGCATAAATCACGGGCGTCTCTAGCCCTGACACCGGTACCTTCAACAGCCCTTAGTCTTTCCTCAAGCACACGGATCTGGTCACTGGATTGGGAATTCTCAAACGCATGTCCCGGTGGGTGACTGCTCATGCCGTAGTAGTAACCCCTAAACTGGGCGGGATTTCCTGTCTGATATGCAGCATTCTGGGGATGTGGAACAAACCTTGGAGTAGGACTTGTTGGACCTCCTTGCAACACAACACTTGGATTAGGAGCGTGAACCTGCGGTCCACCAGCAGCTCCATTTGGTACAACCCCAGCAAGTTGACTAGCCCCTACAACTCCCGAAGGGTTTGACTCAGCAACTTGAGGCACATAATTGAAAGGCATTCCCCACGGATATGCTTGAACAGTTGGATGGCTCTGGCCGTTTGCCCCTGGAGAGTAGGCGAGATGAGGGACCCCTGGTCCAGGAGGTGGGATAGCAGAGGCGGGCCCACTAGGATTTACAACTGTTGTACCACTCTTCAGACTCTGTAGCATGTTCATCATTTCGGCCATCTGGGCCTCCATAGTACCCATCTTATCTTTCAAAGCCTGGTTCTCCTGAGCTAGTTGCTCAGGGTTGAGTATTGCTATAACCGGGTCATCTGGATCCACCTGATTCTCAATCTCGATCTCTGGATTCTCTGGATTGCTTGCCATTAATCTCGCTTGAAGACGTGTGTTGTAACGATGAAAGCGAACCAGCGTGCTTTTCTGTTTGTTTAGACATTTATTGCATAAGAATCAAGATAAATGCATGAATGGATGTATGAATGTATGTACAATGTTTGCTTGATGCCGGGTGAGAGCATGGTATGTGTTAGCAAGAACAGCAGGCACAGGATTGACAGGGTTCTTGGTGTCCTTGAAGGCCAACAATGCACCAATCGCATCTTCATCAACATACCTTTCTATTTGAGGAAAGAGGACAACCCCAAATATGGTGAGAGCAAGCACTAACTTGAATGAACCCCATTTCTTAGCCAAAGCATAGGATTACATCAGGCCCTCAAGGTACTCTTGCGGATACCCAACTACACCATTTCTTTCTAACTTTTGCAACTTCAATTTGTCCACACCAATCCTAAGCAACATTGCAAGCTTCTCATCAGTGTAGTACTGTCTTTGATATTGGTAGGGCCTAGCATGAGATCTGGAGAACCCCAAAAGCTATTCATATTCCTCTAATGTAGGTGATAGCTGAAAGTTCTTGAAGAAGAAACATCTCACATCAGAATCGTAGAACTGGCTTAAAGCCACAAGGGCATCCTCTTGGACATCCAACCGCAAGAGCCTACGAATATTCCCATATGTCAGATCAAAGGAATCCATTTCAATCGGGCCCATAAGAGCTGCACACTGTCTCAGACTACCAACATCAACCTTCTTCATAACTGGGAAGCGAGAAGTAAGTGAAGCCTTGCTATTCGATTCCATTCTGATGCACCTATGACAAGACGGTACATTATTCGGTGATCCCCGGCAAGCAAATGCAAATGAGATGCAATATGAATGCAAATATTTACAACATTTGGTTTTAATGAATGCGGCATGATGCGATTATGATGTGAATGATGCGCGTGAAAAAAAAACGATGCATATGGACGGAAGTTCAAAAATTTAGGAGACACACTACGTGCCGCCTCACGCAGTGGTTTATTTGAAGAAGGAAAATATTTTTGTACTTTCTTGGAAAAACTTTGAAAAGCTCCTCTTGAGGAAGACATGTCCTACATTACCATGCATCACACAATTCATATGCCGTCGTGTCCTACAAAGGTGGGAATCCTAAGTTCTAGGACAACTTCAAAGGTTCCTCCCATGTAGTTCTAATTCACACCCTCATGCCGACACCCACAAATGTAGGGATGCTACCAAGTGTGAGGCGTCATGAGAAAGCGTACTCCGGTTGAGCCTTTCATGAGTATCAAACAGACAAAGGTCTCGAATGACAGTCACTAATCACCTCCACTCCCCTAAGTGTTTGTTGGATCCGGGTATAGGAGCCCACTCATAGCACACAAATCATAAGGTTTGAAAGTGTGTGATCGAGGACATACTTCCTAAAATCTACCCAACCCCACCTGCAAGGAAAACCAGAACAGCCCAGACAATAGCAAGCAATAACATGTTGTCTACCCTAGGGTTTAATATCATCTCAAAACAAAATAAGCTAACCTAAGGTGTCAACAACAATCATGTATAGCTTACCTCAAGAAAGGGAGCGAAGAGGAAGGGATCATAAGGGCATAAGGGCATAATGCGTGAGATTACCTTGTAGAAAGGGAGCAAAGAAGAAGGGGACGTGGAGATTGGAGAAATGCATGCATGATCATAAGCATATAAAGAAAGAAAAAGAAAAGTAGAAGAAGAAACAAGTAGCAAACAAAGAAGGAGGAAGAAGCAAATGCACATGGATGCAACACCACAACATGATAATGCAAGAGAAACAATCTAGCATCACAGACAAAGAAAGAAGAGAAAAGAAAAAGAAAAGGAAGAGATAGAACAAAGTTTTAAAGTCAAACAATTTAAACCACACATCAAGTTAACTAGGCTTGACCCTCGTCTTTTAAAAAAAATCCCTAGCGGAGTCGCCAGCTGTTGCACCCCGAAAAATCCGGTTTGGACTTCTCGTTTGACAACGTGAAAAATAGTAGAGCCGCCACCAATATTTATTTAGGAAAACATTGAAAAAACCTTTTTTGGAAAAGCGGATGGTCTTTTGAAAACTCAGAGATGTAGGTTTGGGGGTCGGTTAGGTGCGGGGAAGGTATTAGCATCCCGCACCTCCTTTCTACTGAAAGGGAACCATTAACTTGATGTGTGGTTTAGGAAAAGTTGATTTGAAATGATTTTTTGTTCTACTTCTTTTCTTTTTTTTTCTTTTCTTTTTATTTCATTTGAGAAATTGTTTTATTGAAAACGGGGGGAAGAAGAATATTTTTGGTATCTTTGAAAAGCGGAACAAAACAAAGATTTTTTAAAAGGGTGCTTGACGGGCTGTGACCCGCTCCTACGTACCCTCACTGGGATGAGGGATCAAAGCTACGTAGTTGTCGTCTTTTGGTTTTGAAAATGTTTTTGTGTTTTATCTTATTTAATTTTTTTTGAGCTTTTGAAATAAGACTCAAGTGCTCACGAATACCAAACAAGCAATGGCTTCGAGTGGCGTTCATTACTAACTTGAGAGAAAAGAGTTGAAACCGGTAACCAGTCAAGCAAAGGCTTCGTGCGATTACGAGTAACAACGTTTTATTATCTTTTTTGAAATTGCTTTGAAAAAGGGCGAGCATCGGTGACATTTATCACTAATAGCTCATGTTGTTTTTGAAATTTGAATTAGTTTGTGTCTGGTTAAGGAGTGGGAGCTTTCATAATAGTCAAACAAGCAAAGGCTTCGAGTGACTACCACTAATAACTTCTCATTAGCGATCAAACAAGCAAAGGCTTCGAGTGATGACTAATGATTTATTTAAGAAAATGCCTTAGGGTTTTCATTGGAAAAGCATTTGATTTTGATTTGAAAACTAGTTTAGAAAAGAGTTTGATTTGGAAAAAGATTTTGGAAAACAAGTAGAACACTTCAATCAACTCCAAATCCCATAACCAATATACAAATCATTCAATTACGATTCATGCAGGCATCACAAATCCAAGAGGCAAGCATAGGCATGAACATGTAATTGTCAAAACTAGTTACAAGTTGCAATAAGAATGGTCACACAAAAATGAGACATTGATCCATTACAAAAGGGTAGCTCATTGAATCAATTTAAGAATCAACAATAAAAACACAAGAGTTAAATTCCTTTTGGTAATCCTCGACACTTATTAACAATGCACAAGTGCATAAGCGTCTAGTCATTTTACCAAATGTTCAACACCAAAATGTATACAAGAGTTGAATCATTTTAAAGTAATCCTCAACATTTAAAATTATGTTTGAAAGCACATGTTGATTCCTCTTACCAATCATCAACATTTAAACAAATTAATGACTTAAAACAAGCACCACTTTTGCGAGACTCAAAGTGACCAAAAGAAAGTATTCACAACCTATCACAAACAATTGGCAAGCAAGGAATCATAAACTCTCATTTTGTTCATTGAAAATTTAAAGAGAGTTGAATCACTTGAAGTAATCCTCATCACTTAAAAAATGGCGCCCAATGTAACACCCCCTATAATAAATATAAATAAACGCGCAATTATCAGAGTACTACGAGGGCGTCACATTTTTTTTAACACATAAAAACTCCATAGTTACTTTAGAATAAATCCTTACAACAAGTACAAGAAATCTCCAAGCAGCGGAATCACAAAATCATTTAACATCTCCAAAATAAACATCACATCAAGTCGAACTCCAAAAATAAATAGGCGTTAAGCCAAAACTCCGAAAACGACAGAACCAATTCGCAAAACGAAAACTAAACCCCGCCCCGGTGTTACACATCAGAGCTGACTCGGACTCAACGAGAAGGAAAGTACACCTAATAGATCCTCCACGAGCGCTAACGATCACCTGCAGCGTTGCCACAATAGAGCAACATTCCAAGCAGAAGGGGTGAGTTTAACAGAAATAATAAGCACATGACAGCAGTACATAAGCAGCAGGCACAACACGGCAACCACGTATATACCATACCACACAACAGCACAAGATTCATATTTCTATCAGACATAAAACGCCAACCACAATAGTTATGCACACATGGACCATGAAGGAATGTATGGGATGCAACCCCTCCGGGCATATGCATGCGGTACCGATCTCGTAAAGGCCACGACGGGCGTAACTCGTAATAAACCTCGTGTTGTACCATCACAGCTACCTCGTTGGAATGCATATGACAATGCGACTCATGACTCATGCGCCAATTACACCAACTCAAAACATACTATATCACCATATCTCGTTATAAATCATTTCATAAAAATGCCACGTGTTGTAGCATCACAGCTACCTCGTCACCTAACCACAACAAAGCACGTAACAAATACTATACCACATTAACAACTATCTCGTGTTGTAGCATCACAGCTACCTCGTAATTTCTCACCAATAAATATTTCAGCTCATCAATAAATATTCAGCTCATCAACAATTATTCAGCTCATCAAATAACATTCACCACGATTTACAAAAAAACAGCAACAAATCAGCACATTTTATTTATGGGAAAAACAGCAACCTTTTATGCGCTATGAACAGCAGCAAAATACGATACCACAGCAGCGTTTTATTTTTAAAAACAACAACAAAACAGCACATTTTATAACATAAAAATAGCATCTCATTTTCTGTACAACGGCACAAATTTATTTTTATAAAACAGCAGCTCCTATACTAAATAAAAACAACAAGACAACAACATTATTTTTATAAAACAGCAGCTCATATAACAACTAAAAACAGCAACAGCACCTCATTTTCTAAAAAAAACAGCAACATATAACCATATTTTTTTAAAAAACAGCAACAGCACTTCATTTTCTAAAAAAAACAGCAACATATAACCATATGTTTAAAAACAGCAACAGCACCTCATTTTCTAAAAAAAACAGCAACATATAACCATATGTTTAAAAACAGCAACAGCACCTCATTTTCTAAAAAAAACAGCAACATATAACCATATGTTTAAAAACAGCAACAGCACCTCATTTTCTAAAAAAAAAAACAGCAACATATAACCATATGTTTAAAAACAGCAACAGCACCTCATTTTCTAAAAAAAACAGCAATATCATACAAAACATACCATTCTTCACATCTCAAACACACAATCCCACATTTCTCAATTTATTCACCAACTTATTGTATTTATTCATACAATCATAAACCAACAATTTGACTACAACATAAGCCTCAAATACTCAAATAAATAATAACATCACATACTTCACATCCTAATTCAATCTCAATCGCTCCATCACATATCCTCATCATCACAAAACATGAAAATCGACCCTAAAGCTCATCAAATCACCCAACTCAATATTCAATTTTCTTATCTCATGTAACAACCACAACACTAATTGATTTTACAAGCCCTAACTACCCATACACCCATCATAAACCCATTATCAAAGTTAAACCCACCCTTACCTCAAGAATTGATTGAAGATGAGAACCCTTTCACCAATCACCAAGAACCACAGCAACAAGCCTTGCGATTTTCTCCCTCCAATTCGCGAAAGTCCCCCTTTTCTCCTTCTCCTTCACGTCGTGCTCCCTTTCTTTCTGTTTCTACGTTTCTCTCCTTTTTTTTTCTAAAACTCGCTAATGATCACTAAGACCCCCTAGGTTTTGCTTCACCTAAGCGCCTAGGTTAGTGGATTTGGGCCATGGGCCTTCCTCCACATCGTAAGCCCGATTTAGTTAATTACATGCCGCCACTCCCGATTAACATAAAATACCTTATTATCATTTTTAATAAAATACACCAATAAAATAAATACCTAAATATTTAATTAAATAATTAATAAAATACTTAGCCAATTGTTTTTGGGGCGTTACAACTCTCCCCCACTTAGTAAATTTTCGTCCTCGAAAATCTAACCAATATGAATATAGTAATACTCTAACCAGTTCAAACCCAAAGGTTACCTCTAATCCACCCAACGGCAAACCAATAAAATTCACAACACAGTCTTCGTCGAAAATCGACAAGCGACACAAAAAGAAACACACCAGGCGACACATTACAGTTATAGCAGGTAATACAGGACTTAAACGTCTTGCAGCATGCAACAATAACAAAACAATAAGTAGCGTCGGTATTAACAATAGATTCTAGCGGAACACCTTTAACGAGACACGTAGCTCTAATACTACCATCATTCCTCCGTAGGCTCAGCACCTGCCAGAACAAACACTTTTCCAGAAGACCTTTCTTTCTTTGGTTTCGGACACTGGGCACTGATGTGTCCTCCCTCACCGCAGTTGAAACATAGTGTATCCTTACGATCACAGTTAGTTGCCATATGGCCCTCTTTCCCACATTTGTAGCACCTTTTCACATCACCCGGACAGTCTGGGCGCTTATGACCAGCCTTCCCACACTTGTAACATACCACACTAGCAGCAGCATCTCCCCCACTTGGTTTCTTGCCCTCCGCAGCTTTCTGATTACCTCCATCCGTTGGAATCTCATACGGCTTCCCGCGACTCGGTAAACTCTTCTACTTTTCTCTCATAACTCTTGAATGAGCATTACTGTCTTCTTCGAAGATTCTGCAACTATCCACTAACTCAGCAAACACCCGGATTTTCTGGTACCCTATCGCTTTCTTAATATCTGCTCGCAACCCATTCTCGAACTTGATACACTTCGAGAACTCAGCACCAGCACCATCATAGTGAGGATAGAACTTCGACAGTTCGGTGAACTTTGCAGCATACTCAGTCACCGGCATACTACCCTGCTTCAATTCCAGGAATTCAATCTCTTTCTTCCCACGGACATCTTCCGGAAAATATTTCCTCAGAAACTCCCTGCTGAACACCCCCCAGGTAATCTCCTCCTGTGCAGTCTCTAGCCTCTGCCTAGCTTCCAACCACCAATCATTAGCTTATTCTGCCCGCATGTGAGTACCATACCTCACCTTCTGAGCATCATTACAGTCCATTACACGGAATATCCTTTCAACTTCCTTCAGCCACGCTAGCGCACCATCTGGGTCGTACTTGCCCTTGAACACCGGCGGGTTCTCCCTCTGAAACGTCGCCAAACTCCTAGTCCCAGCATTCTCACCAGTACCTTGGTGAGTCTGCACAGCCTGAGCCATAGCAGCTAATGTGGCAGCGATCGCAGTATCGTTCCTTCCAGCCATTTCACGTACTTGCTCTAATACTACCATCATTCCTCCGTAGGCTCAGCACCTGCCAGAACAAACACTTTTCCAGAAGACCTCTCTTTCTTTGGTTTCGGACACTGGGCACTGATGTGTCCTCCCTCACCGCAGTTGAAACAGAGTGTATCCTTACGATCACAGTTAGTTGCCATATGGCCCTCTTTCCCGCATTTGTAGCACCTTTTCACATCACTGGGACAGTCTGGGCGCTTATGACCAGCCTTCCCACACTTGTAACATACCACACTAGCAACAGCATCTCCCCCACTTGGTTTCTTGCCCTCCGCAGCTTTCTGATTACCCCCATCCGTTGGAATCTCATACGGCTTCCCGCGACTCGGTAAACTCTTCTGCTTTTCTCTCATAACTCTTGAATGAGCATTACTGTCTTCTTCGAAGATTCTGCAACTATCCACTAACTCAGCGAACACCCGGATTTTCTGGTACCCTATCGCTTTCTTAATATCTGCTCGCAACCCATTCTCGAACTTGATACACTTCGAGAACTCAGCACCAGCACCATCATAGTGAGGATAGAACTTCGACAGTTCGGTGAACTTTGCAGCATACTCAGTCACCGGCATACTACCCTGCTTCAATTCCAGGAATTCAATCTCTTTCTTCCCACGGACATCTTCCGGAAAATATTTCCTCAAAAACTCCCTGCTGAACACCCCCCAGGTAATCTCCTCCTGTGCAGTCTCTAGCCTCTGCCTAGCTTCCAACCACCAATCATCAGCTTCTTCTGCCAGCATGTGAGTACCATACCTCACCTTTTGAGCATCATTACAGTCCATTACACGGAAGATCCTTTCAACTTCCTTCAGCCACGCTAGCGCACCATCTGGGTCGTACTTGCCCTTGAACACCGGCGGGTTCTCCCTCTGAAACGTCGCCAAACTCCTAGTCCCAGCATTCTCACCAGTACCTTGCTGAGTCTGCACAGCCTGAGCCATAGCAGCTAATGCGGCACCGATCGCAGTTTCGTTCCTTCCAGCCATTTCACGTACTTGCTACAAGACAAACAACAGTCAGAATAAAAACACAACAGTTGGTCGTACACCGACACAACGACTCGACGACTTCGCCGGACGGACCGAACTGCTCTGATACCACTAATGTAACACCCCCTTTAATAAATATAAATAAACGCGCAATTATCAGAGTACTACGAGGGCGTCACATTTTTTTAACACATAAAAACTCCATAGTGACTTTAAAATAAATCCTTACAACAAGTACAAGAAATCTCCAAGCAGCGGAATCACAAAATCATTTAACATCTCCAAAATAAACAAGACATCAAGTCGAACTCCAAAAATAAATAGGCGTTAAGCCAAAACTCCTAAAACGACAGAACCAATTCGCAAAACGAAAACTAAACCCCGCCCCGGTGTTACACATCAGAGCTGACTCGGACTCAACGAGAAGGAAAGTACACCTAATAGATCCTCCACGAGCGCTAACGATCTCCTGCAGCGTTGCCACAATAGAGCAACATTCCAAGCAGAAGGGGTGAGTTTAACAGAAATAATAAGCACATGACAGCAGTACATAAGCAGCAGGCACAACACGGCAACCACGTATATACCATACCACACAACAACACAAGATTCATATTTCTATCAGACATTAAACGCCAACCACAATAGTTATGCACACATGGACCATGAAGGAGTGTATGGGATGCAACCCCTACGGGCATATGCATGCGGTACCGATCTCGTAAAGGCCACGACGGGCGTAACTCGTAATAAACCTCGTGTTGTAGCATCACAGCTACCTCGTTGGAATGCATATGACAACGCGACTCATGACTCATGCGCCAATTACACCAACTCAAAACATACTATATCACCATATCTCGTTATAAATCATTTCATAAAAATGCCACGTGTTGTAGCATCACAGCTACCTCGTCACCTAACCACAACAAAGCACGTAACAAATACTATACCACATTAACAACTATCTCGTGTTGTAGCATCACAGCTACCTCGTAATTTCTCACCAATAAATATTTCAGCTCATCAATAAATATTCAGCTCATCAACAATTATTCAGCTCATCAAATAACATTCACCACGACTTACAAAAAAACAGCAACAAATCAGCACATTTTATTTATGGGAAAAACAGCAACCTTTTATGCACTATGAACAGCAGCAAAATACGATACCACAGCAGCGTTTTATTTATAAAAACAACAACAAAACAGCACATTTTATAACATAAAAACAGCATCTCATTTTCTGTACAACGGCACAAATTTATTTTTATAAAACAGCAGCTCCTATACTAAATAAAATCAACAAGACAGCAACATTATTTTTATAAAACAGCAGCTCATATAACAACTAAAAACAGCAACAGCACCTCATTTTCTAAAAAAAACAGCAACATATAACCATATTTTTTTAAAAAACAGCAACAACACTTCATTTTCTAAAAAAAACAGCAACATATAACCATATGTTTAAAAACAGCAACAGCACCTCATTTTCTAAAAAAAACAGCAACATATAACCATATGTTTAAAAACAGCAACAGCACCTCATTTTCTAAAAAAAAACAGCAACATATAACCATATGTTTAAAAACAGCAACAGCACCTCATTTTCTAAAAAAAACAGCAACATATAACCATATGTTTAAAAACAACAACAGCACCTCGTTTTCTAAAAAAAACAGCAACATATAACCATATGTTTAAAAACAGCAACAGCACCTCATTTTCTAAAAAAAACAGCAACATATAACCATATGTTTAAAAACAGCAACAGCACCTCATTTTCTAAAAAAAAACAGCAACATATAACCATATGTTTAAAAACAGCAACAGCACCTCATTTTCTAAAAAAAACAGCAATATCATACAAAACATATCATTCTTCACATCTCAAACACACAATCCCACATTTCTCAATTTATTCACCAACTTATTGTATTTATTCATACAATCATAAACCAACAATTTGACTACAACATAAGCCTCAAATACTCAAATAAATAATAACATCACATACTTCACATCCTAATTCAATCTCAATCGCTCCATCACATATCCTCATCATCACAAAACATGAAAATCGACCCTAAAGCTCATCAAATCACCCAACTCAATATTCAATTTTCTTATCTCATGTAACAACCACAACACTAATTGATTTTACAAGCCCTAACTACCCATACACCCATCATAAACCCATTATCAAAGTTAAACCCACCCTTACCTCAAGAATTGATTGAAGATGAGAACCCTTTCACCAATCACCAAGAACCACAACAACAAGTCTTGCGATTTTCTCCCTCCAATTCGCGAAAGTCCCCCTTCTCCTCCACGTCGTGCTCCCTTTCTTTCTGTTTCTACGTTTCTCTCCTTTTTTTTTCTAAAACTTGCTAATGATCACTAAGACCCCCTAGGTTTTGTTTCACCTAAGCGCCTAGGTTAGTGGATTTGGGCCATGGGCCTTCCTCCACATCGTAAGCCCGATTTAGTTAATTACATGCCGCCACTCCCGATTAACATGAAATACCTTATTATCATTTTTAATAAAATACACCAATAAAATAAATACCTAAATATTTAATTAAATAAATAATTAAATACTTAGCCAATTGTTTTTGGGGCGTTACACCCAAGGCACAAGTGAGAGTCATGTTACTCATCATCAATATTGAAAACAATTGACAAACCAAATCGACAAGAACAAGTAAGATTACAATTCAAAAGGGATTGAATCCTATTGAATAATCCTCATCACTTAGAGAATAGTGCTCAAGGCACAAGTGAGAGTTATCTTGCCAATCATCAACATAACAATTACTTGCAAGCAAGATTCCATCAAAACAACTTGAGAAAACATTTTTTAAGCGCAATTGCAAGCCAAATAGCCAAGAAACAACAAAACCCTAATTATTTCTCATGATTTGCGAAGCCAACACATAGCTAAACAACAAATTTATTCATCAAACTCACAAAATCAAGCAAGCACAAGATACTAGCAAGACTTAGGAACAATTAATCACATGATTCAAGCACTAAAACTTCAAATCAACATTTATTCTTCATTTCTTTAATTTTTGCGAAACATATATGAGTAAGAAAAGGAGATTTGCAAACTTAAACAAAGGATCTAAGCATGAAAACACCAAAATCAAGTATCCACAACAATATTAAGCATCATCAAGCAAAGAGGAACAACAAAATCAAATTAAAACCAACTTTAACATGATATGCGAACTAAATAACACATGAAACAACAATTTTATTTCACAACAAATACAAAATCAACACAAAAACAACATGAATCAATTTATTCAAGGGTGAGAGGCACCTTAAACACCCAAACCGCCCTAAGTGCTTGTCAATAGTGTTTAAGGCTCCTCTCACCAACAAAAACCAACAAATCACATTTTATATATATTTATGAGAGTATGCGAAATGAAGGAAAGGAAGAGCATGAGTTTTGATGCACAAATGTTGAAGATAATGCTATGGTTTTTAGAGTATACCTTGGACCCAAGCTAGTTTATGAAAGAAATGAAGAGCAAGAACACAAATCAACAATGATCTTCAATAGAACACCACAAGAACCCCACGCAAATCTTCAAGCCACAAGCCTTTGATGATGCAAATATGAACTAGAGTAGGACAGGATGGAGATGTATGGAGTGGAAATGAATTTGAGATGAAAAAGAGGAAGGAAATCAAAAAAATATGGAGGAGGAGTGGTGATGGTGGCTTCGGCCAAGAGGGTATTTGGAGGAGAGGAAAGTTGTGCTGAAATTTGAGAGTGGAAAATGAGGCCAAAGGTCATGAGAGATGGGCTTAACAAGGTATATATAGAGTGCAATTAGGTTTAAGGGCATAATGGTCATTGTGCATCACCTATTGTTCTAGGATTTCATTTAAAATTTGAATGGAGGGTGAGGATTGAATCACACTTTGCAAAGGGCAAAAAAAAATGAAAACTTGGAGGAGAATGAGAAGGGGTATGCGAAAATGAGAGGGAGAGTGGTGCCCAAGTTTTGCAAGTTGTCATCTTGTACTATTGTACTATTGTGAGACCCTTCCAAATATCCTCTTTTTTTTATTATTCTTTCACAAGATAAATCCATAAAATCTATCCGTATTGGGCCAAATACTAGGAATATAAATGAATGGGCCATTTTCATGAGATCACTATGCCCAAAAATGATATAAAACCTCTCCTTGCATTGTTGAAGAATATTCCTTTTTTGTTGACTTTTTAAATTTGACTTTTTGTACAAAATCAACAATGCATGCGCAACACACATATAACTCAAAACATTTGCCCCAAATAAATTCCCTTAAAAGTGCACAATGATTCTTGATGAGAAATTATCCTACTTTGAAAAATGACCAAAATACCCTTTGACCTAAAAACTTGTTTCTTGCCCAAAAAATGCATTTCCACTCTAAAAATGATTCTAAAAACCCTAGGATGACTTTAAAACCTTAAAAATGCATGCAAACTGCTCCTTACACTCTACAAAAATAATTTCACACTTCACAGTTTACTATTTTTGTGGAAAATTAGGGTTTTGACCCCAGGCGGACAAACTTAGGGTATGACATATACGACTTACTAGATTTCCTGATTAAACTATTTTTTGTGGAGTCGTTTTAAAATTTATATTATTGTGTCCCGCTTGTTATAATCTTCATTATTTGCTCACTGAGTGGTGACTCACATTGTCTCTTTGTTCTATTTCAGATTCATAGGTCATGTCGAACCGAGCAACCTTTGGTAGAGTTTTGTATCTTATTTCTAGGTGATGCTCTCTTTTTGTTTTGGAGAGCCACTAGTTATGTTGTCTACCTTTTCTTTTGTGTCCTTTTGTATATAACTTGTAAAAATCTGTAGTGGCTCTGTTACATTAGTGGGTCATCTATTAGTTATTAAATGCAACTTTGTTGGCCTCTCTGAGGACCTATTTTGGTTGGTATTCGGTATGACGACTATACAGGTGTATATAATATTCTGGGATGTCCATATTTTAGAGGAGGTTCTGCAGAAATTTTGGTAGACTTAGGTAGATTAAGTAAAATAACATTGAGTTTAGTAAAGGCTTGCAAGACTTAGGTAATGGTCTATGCGCTGGTCATGGTCCAATTTGAGTCGTGACATTTTATTATCGAAAGATAAGTTTCTAAACAAAATCTCATTTCCTAACCAAAAAACTTGTGAATTGTTTTTTCCAAATGCAATTTCAATTTTAAAAAGTAACACACACATGAAAACTCACTAAAATCGTATATGGTTTTAAATAACATTGATAGGAAGATTTTCATGGCATAATTTAAGTAAATATTTGTATAAAATTTTATTTAGACGTTTTTTTGGGAAAACAATTTAATTAGTTGCGCCCATGCTTTCATGCTTATTATTTTTTGACTCATAATAGGTCAATTATATTTTGAAAGAGACTATGTAAAAGTTAAGTGGATCCAAATTGAACTATAAAGTGAAAGATAATATAAACTATTTCAAAAGACAAGTTGTGTGATCAAGCTCAATTGGTGTTTGAATTTGGTGTATAGATGTTTGGTTGTTTTGAAATTTTGTGATTTGTAATGTTCAATGTGATTGAGTGTTGGCTGGGATAGATTGGAAACACATGGATAGAAAAAACAGCATTGTTTGAAAAACATTGGCACCCATGTTTCTTTTTATGTAACAGTGAATTTTTGGTAACCTTCCAACTTGTTTTATTCGTAACCTTTGATCCGAAACTCCGATTTATGTGTTCTTCAAATTGATGTAAATTCTAATTTTTGAAGTCGACTAAAAGAGTTGTTATTATACATTTTCATTTGACATCTATATCAGTCAAGTAATAATCATATTGGTCTTCTACTTAGTTTCCTTTTTTCTTTAAATTATCAATTTAGTTTCTATAATTTGTGTTCCATATCATTTGTTTGTGAACTCACGACTTTGAACAAAAAATAAAGGACTTCTGGTATATTTTATACGTAACTAATATGATAAAACAATTATTTAACTGCATAAGTAATTTTTTATATAAGCTATAATATCAACTTTAATTATAATCATATGTATGATCTGATTTTTATCCAAAAAGAACGACATGAATCCTTGAATTAGACAATGATACTATGATATCCTTGAGATAGGAAGAACTCATTCAACAAAAATCGTACTTTTCATATGATTCATTCTTTCACTTCCACGTGCCGGTGAAAGCCAACATTAGATCAAAGAGAGTGGACTAAACTACAATCATTCCAAACCTTCAGTGCCCTATTCAAAATTGATGTCTTGTTTTTCTTGAAAACTACCAATTTAACCGCATTGTTTGTGATGTCCAGGTGGCACGATTTTCCTACGTCATTCAGAAGACCTAGACAACACTCGTTGCTAACTGTTTGATTTCCAACAAATACACCTAAATATACTTGTTAACCACAATTTGGCGTCAATTTGGTTACACATTTACTTAAATATTTCTCATACGATGACGATGGCCTTGGAGCATAATTCAACTCACTAGAAGGATCGTGAGATGGTGGCTGAAGAGTTTCAGAACCAACAGACATTTTCAATAACAAAGTAAAGCTGATGAAAAAGGTCACAACTATATAAAATTTGTTCGTTGATGCCATGGTCTTTTAAAAGATTGTTTTATGTTCAAGGTTTTGTAGATGTTGTATCTGAGTTAAATGCTGGAAAAAGAAAGTCATATTTATAATATAAATATTACAATCTTAACGTTCAAAAGTATTTAATAGATTGTTCTAATTCTTTTAAAACCGCAAAAGCAAATACATGTTTCTTGTTAAAATGTTAAATGATTTCTTAACGAAAGATAAGTTTCTTATCAAAATCTCAATTCCTATCCAAAAAACTTGTGAAAAGTTTTTTCCTAATGCAATTTCATTTTTCAAAAGTAACACACACATGAAAAATCACTGAATTCATATATGGTTTAAAATAAGAATGATAGGAGGATTTTCAAGGCATAATTTAAGTAAATATTTGTATAAAATTTTCTTTAGACGTTTTTTTAGGAAAATAATTTAATCAGTTGTGCCCATAATTTCATGCTCATTTTTTTGACTCAAAATAGGTCAATTATATTTTGAAAGAGACTATATAAAAGTTAAGTGGGTCCAAATTGAACTATAAAGTGATAGATAATATAAACTCTGTCAAAAGACAAGTTGTGTGATCAAGCTCAATTGGTGTTTGAATTTGGTGTATAGATGTTTGGTTGTTTTGAAATTGAGTGATTTGTAATGTTCAATGTGATTGAATGTTGGTTGGTATAGATTGGAAACACTTGGATTGAAGTTAAAGACACAAAGTCAGCATTTTTGCACACAGATAGAAAAAACAGCCGTGTTTGAAAAACACTGGCACCCGTGTTTCTTTCAATGTAACAGTGAATTTTTAGTAACCTTCTGACTTGTTTTATTCGTAACTTTTGGTCCGAAACTTCGATTTATGTGTTCTTGGATGCGTTGGAAAGCTAACGAAAAGATATACAACTATAAATAAACTATGAATTGTATTTTTAAATACATTCTATGAAGTCTTCTTGATCTACCCAAACCATCACCCTTGGTGTATAGTGAGTTGTATCTATTTGTCGATTTGGTTTTGAAAAACTTATCCAATGTCATGGACTATGCTGATTATGGTAAAGCAATTGATTGAGGTATATTATAATGATTGATGTTCTGTGTAAGACTGGCTCGAGAGAGAAATACATATGTACATATACGTAAAAACATGATGAAGGAATAATTGAACGAAGTGACGCACTTGGGGGAGGAGTCTCCGTCAGAGGTTGGGTAGAATTTATATTATGTAAGACTACGCCTTCTCATAGAGTTCAATAAAGGCTAAGAATATGGTAAACGACGCCTTAAGAGGTATTAGTGAGGTGCGTGTTGGGAACTCACTGAGATTTCTTTGAAATCTCAACCCTTATGTGTTTTGTGTAAGACTTACTCGAGAGAGAAATACATATGTACATATACGTAAAAACATTATGTAGGAATAGTTGAACGAAGCGACACACTTGGGGGAGGAGTCATGAGCCCTGGTCTAAGACTCTCATGTGGGAACCTGTCTGATCAGTACCTTTACCTTGCCTCGGGTAGGACCAGGATGGTAGTAGATAGAGCTCCTGCTTAAATAGGCAGGGCTTCAAAGTGATCCCGGGTAGGGTACCTGCGATGCCATTCCGACGCTAAAGTCAGTATTGAGAAAAGTAGGGGTAGGAAGGAATGAGAATGTACCTATTTTTGTCAATGTGTGCCAGTATTTATAGCTATCTGTGCCAGCTCAGAGCCGATAGATCGATCGGGTGAATCTGAGCCATTGAGACATGATAGCAATAAATGGGCTGACTTTTGGGCTGATCCGAGTCTATTGCTCCAGTTGGGCCTCACGGCCCAGTCCAGAACAGTTTCCCCCCATGCCGAGGTAATTCCGCAGGATGACCTTGTCTTTAGGTTGTTACTTTCGGTGCCCTCAGAAGCCAGGTCGCTCCTTGTCACCACCCGAGTTAGACCATGACCGACACACATACTATTATTGCATTTTTCTGGCAACGCTCAACAAACTAAACTTGACATGGAGAATAATCATTATATTAAACCTATAATAATCTATATTCGAAGAAGTTTCTAACGAAAATTTGGCAAAACCTCCTCTAAAATATGGACATCTGAAAAATAATAAATACACCTGTCTAATCAAAACTCACAATACCAGCCAACGTAGGTCCTCACATAGGCCAACAGAGTCATATCAACTACTATCAGACATCCCAATATTATAACAGAGCCTCTAAAGAGTTTACAAGGCAATACATACAATGACAAAAGGAAATATAGGTTATATATATATATATATAGTGGCCCTCAAAAACCAAAAAGGGGCGTCACCAAGAAGTAAGAAACTAGACTCTCGTAGAGGAGCTCGGTTCAACATGAACCTGGTGTCATACCCCAATTTTGTCCGGCTTAGGGCAAAACCCTAATTTTCAATAAAAATAAATAAATCAAGTCTTGACATTCATCCTAGAGGTTAGGAAAGGCATCATGCTTGCATTTTAGAAGTTTCATAATGCAATTTAGGGTTAGAAAAGCATTGCATGGCATTTTAGAGCACTTTAGGGCATTTCTAGGGTTTCTAGGGTTTTTCCTAGTTCAAAGGGTATTTTGGTAATTTCGCCAAAAAGACTTATTTTCTCATCATGCATGCATTTCTAGAGTTTTAGAGTCATCCAAAGGGTCTCAGGATCATTGTTAGAGTGGAAATGAAGTTTGGAGCAAAATTAGGGTTTTTAGGACCAAAAGGGCATTTTGGTCATTTCACTAAAATAAATAACTTCTCGGTAAAAACCATTATGCATCTCTTGAGGAATTTATGTGAGTCCAAGTGAGTAGAGTTGTGTATTTTTTTGTGCATCATGGGAATTTTTTTTTGGCATGAAATTCGGTTTTTGAACAAAAGGGTAAAATGGTCATTTCCTTTGGAGTGGGGTCAACAAATCAATTTTGGGATTGGTGAGATCATAAAATTCAGAGCCCAATCATTGAATCATGGGATATGACCCAAAATGGTATGAATCTAGAAGAATCATCTTGAAAGGAATAAGGAATATCCCTTTGAATTTTGAAAGGTCAAGTGTAGTACAATAGTACAAGTTGCAATTCCACTCACTCTCTCTCATATGTGCTGCGAATTCCAGCCCTTTTCCCCCAATTTTGATTTATTTTATTGGTTGCAAGTTGTGTTTAAATCATGGCCTTCCATTCAAGTGTTAAATGCAATCCTCACCTTTCATTTGAATTAAAATGGCACTTGTGTAATAAGCTTCATGGAAAAATACAATTTTGTAATTGAACTTATCCTTCACCACCCTCCTTATGCTGCGCCCCTCAGCCCTCTCTCTCCTCACTTTGTGCTCTCTAATTGCCCCTAATCCATGTGACATTTGATCTTGACCCTTGGTTCAAAATTTAGATGCAATCCTAGAGCACAAGGGAGATAAATTGACCTAGAAGCCCTTAATGATAAGTGAGCACTATATATATCTTCATATGATCAGCCCACACAAGTTCTTAGCCTCACTCTCCATGCAAAAAACCCTAGCACACCAATTCCTCTCCTCCCTTCCCCCCTTGGCCGTAGCCCCTCACCACTCCTCCTCCATATTTTTTTGATTTCTTTCCTCTTTTTCATCTCAAATTCATATCCACTCCATACATCTCCCTCCTCTCCTACTCTAGTCCATATTTGCATCATCCAAGGCTTATGGTTGGAAGATTTGCGTGAAGTTCCTCTTGGTTTCCTTGAAGATTTGTTGATTTGCCCTAGTTTTCTTTCTTCAATCTTACTTCCAAGCTTGGAGAAGGTAAAATCTCTAGCACCCTTGCATCATATTTAAAACATTTTGCATCAAAACTTATATTTTTCCTTTCCTCCATTTCGCATATCATCATAAACATTTATAAAATGTGATTTGTTGGTTGTTGTTGGTGAGAGGAGCCTTAAACATTATGGACAAGGACATTGGGAGCCTTGGGTGTTTAAGGTGCCTCTCACCTTAGACTAGATTGATTCATGTTTGTTTTTGTGTTGATTTTATATTTGTTGATGAATAAAATTGTTGTTGGTCTATGTAATGGTTTCGCAAATCATGAGTTTATTTAGGATCTTTAGTTGTTCTTTGGTTATTTGGCTTGTGATTGTCTCAAGTTGTTGATGGAATCTTTGTGGACAATTAATTTTTAGGTTGAGAATAAAATTGTTGTTTGGTTATGTAGAGGTTTCGCAAATCATGAGACATTTAGGGTTTTTGTTGTTTCCTTGTTTATTTTGCTTGTATTTGTGTTTAAAAATATTGCCTCAAATTTGTTTTGATGGACTCTTGTTTGCAAGTAATTGTTAAGTTGATGATTTAGCTATGTGAATCACCACTAGTGCCTAGTGCACTTTAATTTAAGTGGTAAAGATGGCTAGAAAGGATTCAACTTTATTTTCTTGGTTTATGTGTTCTATTTTGCTCATTGCTAGATGTTGATGATGGGGTAAGTTGATTTTCACTTGTGCCCATGGCACTTTAATCTAAGTGAAAGGATTACTCTATATGATTCAATTTTGCTTTGAATAAATGTATGTCTTGCTTGAGGTTTGTCTTGTAGTCTCATATGATTGGAATAGGGTTGCATCTTGTGATGTGTTTGTGTGCTAACTTGTGAACTTTAGCATGAAATTGATGTTGATTTTTGCATGAGGAGCATTCGGCCAAGGGCCACTTTTATGTATAGATGTATCTCTTTGATTTGTAATGCTTGTATGAAGTGTAATTAAGGGAATTGCATTTTGGTTAGAAATTGATATGTTGATGGAAATGTTCTACTTATCTTTCAAAACTTTTTTCCAAATCAAATTCTTTTCCAAAACTAGTCTTCAAACCCAAGTCAAATGTTTCCCAAACAAAAACCCTAAGGCATTTTTTTTCTCTCTTAAATAAATCATTAGTCATCACTCGAAGCCTTTGCTTGTTTGATCGCTAATGAGGAGTTATTAGTGGTAGTCACTCGAAGCCTTTGCTTGTTTGGCTATCATGAAAGCTCCCACACCTTAACTAAAAAATAAATAAATTCCAATTTCAAAAACAACGTAATTATCACCAATGCTCACCTTTTTCAAAAATGATTTCAAAAAAAGATAATAAAACGTCGTTACTTGTAGTCACTCGAAGCCTTTGCTTGTTTGATTACCGGTTTCGACTCTTTTCTTTCGAGTTAGTAATGAACGCCACTCGAAGCCGTTGCTTGTTTGGTATTTGTGAAGACTTGAGTCCTATTTCAAAAAACTCCAAAAAATTAAATAAGATAAAACACCAAAACATTTTCAAAACCGAAAGCCTAGAACTACGTAGCTTTGATCCCTCTTCCAGAGAGGGTACGTAGGAGCGGGTCGTGACCCGTCAAGCACTCTTTCAAAAAATTTTTGTTTTGTTCCGCTTTTCAAAGATACCAAAAATATTTCTTCCCAATAAAATCATTTCTCACACGAAATAAAAAGAAAGGAAGTAGAACAAAAATTGTTTCAAGTCAACTTTTTCTAAGCCACACATCAAAGTTAATGGTTCCCTTTCGGTAGAAAGGAGGTGCGGGGTGCTAATACCTTCCCCGTACCTAACCGACCCCCGAACCTACATCTCAATGTTTTCGAAAGACCATCCGCCTTTTTCAAAAGACTTTTTCCAATGTTTTTGTCTTTAAAAATAAATATTGGTGGCGGCTTCAAAATTTTTCACGTTGTCAAACTGAGAAGTCCAAACCGGATTTTTCAGGGCGCAACAGCTGGCGACTTCACTGGGGACTTTTTTTTTTTAAAAAAAAAAACGAGGGTCAAGCCTAGTTAACTTGATGTGTGGCTTAAAGTGTTTAACTTGAAAACTTTGTTCTATCTTTTCCTTTTCTTCCTTTTCTTCTTTTCTCTTATCATGCATTCCTCAATTCCCATGTCCCCTATTCTCTGCTCCCTTTCTCAAGGTAAAAGCATGCATTCCCCCTTTCTTTATGATCCCTCCTTCTTCGCTCCCTTTCTTGAGGTAAGCTATACATGTTTGTTGTTGATACCTTAGGTTAGTTTATTTTGTTTTGAAATGATATTAAACCCTAGGGTAGACAACTTGATATTGCTTGCTTTTATCTGGGCTGTGCTGGTTTTCCTTGCAGGTGGGGATGGGTAGATTTTAGGAAGTATGTCCTCAATCACACACTTTCACACCTTATGATTTATATGCTATGAGTGGGCTCCTATACCCGGATCCAACAAACACTTAGGGGAGTTGAGACGATTAGTGACTGTCATTCGAGACCTTTGTCTGTCTGATACTCATGAAAGTCTCAACCAGAGTACGCTTTCTTATGGCGCCCCACACTTGGTAGTATTCTACATTTGTGGTGTCGGCATGAGGATTCTATAGCTCTGGTAGCCATTGTGAGGGTGTGAATTAGAGCTACATGGGAGGAACCTTTGAAGTTGCCCTAGAACTTAGGATTCCCACCTTTTGTAAGACACGAGGGCATACGGATTGTATGTTGCATTGTAGTTTAGACATGTCTTTCCCAAAAAAAAAAATAAAAAAAAGAAAAGGAGGGAAAGGGTTGCCATTGTAGCCCTTTCTTTCGCCAGTCCGTACGAAATTGACATATGGCCCGCTTCGTTTTCAAAAAAAAGAGGGAGAAAAGGTTGCCGCTGTAGCCTTTCTCCTACCGGTCCATATGAAATAACGTACGGCCCACATTTTCAAAATAAATAATATTTCCCCTTCAAATAAACTACTGCGTGGGGCGGCACGTAGTGTGCCTCCTAAATTTCTGAACTTCCGTCCACACGTAGTGCTTTTATTTTTTCCACACGCATCATTCATATCATAATTGCATCATATCGCATTCATTTATTCGCATCCATCTCATATGCATTTGCTTGCCGGGAATCACCGAATGATGCGCTGTCTTGTCATAGGCGTATCAGAATGGAATCAAGCAGCAAGACTTTGTCTACATCTCGCTTCCCATTTACGAAGAAGATCGATGTTGATAGTTTGAGGAAGTGTGCAGTTCTTATGGGCCCAGCTGAAGTAATTTCCTTTGATCAAGCATATGGGAATATCCATAGGCTTTTGCAGTTGAAGGTTCAAGAGGATGCCCTTGTGGCTTTGAGTCAGTTCTATGATTCCGATGTGAGGTGTTTCATCTTCAAGAATTTTCAACTATCACCTACATTAGAAGAGTATGAACAGCTACTGGGACTCTCCAAATCTCATGTCAAGCCATACCAATTCCCAGGACAATACTACACTGATGAGAAGCTTGCAACGTTGCTTAGGGTTGGTGTAGACAAGCTGAAGCCGCAAAAGTTAGAAAGAAATGGCATAGTCGGATATCCACAAGAATTCTTTGAAGGCCTGCTGCAGTCTTATGCTTTAGCCGAGAATTGGGGTTCATTCAAGTTAGTGCTCGCTCTCACTATATTCGGGGTTATTCTCTTCCCTCAGCTAGAAAGATATGTTGATGAAGATGCAATTGGTGCATTCTTGGCCTGCATTCTTGGCCTTTAAGGACACCAAGAATCCTATCAATCCTGTGCTTGCTGTTCTTGCCAACACTTATCATGCTCTCACTCGTTACGGTCAGTTCAACAAAAAGAAGATATGCCTTCCTTCTCATGTTCTCTACGCCTGGCTCATCACCCATGTGATCCAAAACCAAACGAAGGTTAAGGAATTGATTTCTTACGCCCTGAGCTGTGACGTGGAGGTCAGAACCTCTCTAGAGTGGGTAGAGTTCCTAAGAAGCCTCAATGATCTCCAGATCCGGTGGTATACACCTGCTTGTTGGGATGACAGACCGATGGTGATATTCAGCTGTGGAACTTTTCAAAATGTGCCTCTCATGGGGACGCAGGGGTGCATTAACTACAATCCTTCGCTGACCATAAGACAGCTCGGTTACCCAATGAGGAACTCACCCTCTAAAGATATGCTATCCCGTGTTTACCTCTACAAAGGGATGCCGAGATGCGATGATTTGCTCAGAAAAGTTCAACAATCATGGGGGTCTGTGGTGAGAAAAGGGGTTGAAGAGCTGTCAAAGAAGGCCAGTGATGTTACTTTCAACCAATGGCTTAAAGAGAAGCTGCAAACTACGAAATCACTGAGTCAAGGGGCACTTCCCCTCGAGGAAGAAATACCAGAACCCTATACCCCTACTCATGAAGAATGGAATGAAGTCAAATCCGCTCTAGCCAAAGTGGAAGATGAAAAGAAGGCATTGCAGGCTAGGATAGAGGAGATGGCCTTGGAAAAGGAGAGGCTAGAAGAAGAAAGTATAGTCATGAGGAGTGCTATGGAAAAGAGTGTTAGGAAATTCAAGGAAGAAAACCAAAGTAAGATGGAAGCACAGAAACGTCTGAAAGAAGCCAGAGAAGAACTCCAAAAATACAAACAAAAAACAAGAAAGATACTTGAAGAGGCTCAAGGTTGGAAAGCAAAGGCTATGGAGTCAAGTCAAGAATCTCATCTAGTGGGAGAATTGAGGGGTCAGCTGAGAATCCTCGGGCGAGAAAGAAATACTATTGAGGAAATGCTCAGAGAATATCAGCAGGCTTTGAAAGTTGAAAGGGGAATGTCTGATGGGCTGAAAAGAGACCTCTACCATCTAGAAGGTGCATACAGGCAGGTTCGAGTGGAGAGCCAATATTGGGAGCGGCGCTACCTAGATTTGCTTGGAAGAATTGAAGATCAGGAGATCATCAAGGAACTCAAAGATGAAATCCAATGGTGGAAAGGCAAATTGTCAAAGCTGTCAGAGCTGGCTAGTCAGGCCATGGTAGGGGTTCCCAAGAGTCTCAGGATAGCCGAAGCCGAAATGCACTTCTTCAATACTCCACCCGAAGTATACAAGTTCGTGAAGTACTGCCGAGCCTTGATCACAGAGTTCAAGGAGCAATCTCCAGGTGCAAACGTCAGCAAGAAGAGGAAGCGAGTTGGAGAGTTCAAAGCTATCTGTATTTGAGTCGTTTGTTTGTACTTTTTATTTTGACCATGTACTTCGAGTATTGTATTCAGAATATTGTACTCTTGTGTCTTGTTCATTATGAATATTGTACTGTTTTTTTAATGAAAGCTTTGAACTCTCAACCAATGAAGTATGTCGACTTGCTATTTCGATTCCTCGATCAAAAACAAAGTTTATGCGCTTGTGACAAGATAGAACACCTCGGGATTCACGGCATAAAACTAACATCCATATGCATCTCATGCATTGCATTCATTAAATCATTTCTTCATTTAATAAAAAAAAAGGTTTCAAACAGAAAAAAGGGCAAGCTGGTTCGTCCGCATCGCTATTTCACCCGTCTACAAGCAAGATTGATGGCTAGCAATCAGCATCTCGGAGATGAGGACCACTTGAGTCAAGACGAGTTGGGTGTGGAGATTCTTAACCCTGAGCAACTGGCTCAGGAAAATCAGGCCTTGAAGGCTAAAGTTGAGGCTATGGAAGCGCAGATGGTCGAAGTAATGAGTATGCTACAGAATCTGAGGGGTGGGGCCGCTGCTGGGGCCACTGCTGTTGTAAATCCTGAAGGGGTTGTTACTTTCGTTTCTCCTCCGGTGTCCGCTGAAGTTACAACTACTCATGGACAAGGGGTCAGTCACTTTGGCCATTCTCCAGGGGCGAGTGGACAAGGTCGTCTGAATGCACAGATATATCCTTGGGGAATGCCAATGGGTTATAGGCCGTCTGTTGCTGAAGCTATTCCTTTGGGGTCGGGTCAACCTGTCATGACTATACCTAATGGATCTGCTATGGGACCACAAATTCATACTCCTAGTCCTGGTATTGTGTTGCCAAGAAGTTCACCTACTCCTACTCCGAGAGTTGTCGTGAACCCTCAGAATGCTGTCCATCATATGGGGAACCCCGCTCAGTATGGGGGTTATTATCACAGTTCGGGGAACTATCCACAAGGTCATTTGTTTGAGAGCACTCAGCGTGGGGATCGGTATCACTTGCTTGAAGAGCGTTTAAGGGCTGTGGAAGGATCGGGTACTAGAGCCAGGGATGCCCGAGAGTTGTGCCTTGTCCCAGATGTTGTCATTCCCCCTAAATTCAAAGCCCCTGACTTTGATAAATATCGCGGCACCGGGTGTCCATCTAGCCATCTGACGATGTACGTTAGAAAGATGGCCGCTTATGCTCCTGATGACAAGGTGCTCATTCACTATTTTCAGAACAGTCTGACTGGGGCATCGTTAGATTGGTATATGCAGCTGCAATCCACCGACATTCACAGTTGGAAAGATCTCTCTGAAGCGTTTCTGAAACAATATCAGTATAACATGGACCTTGCTCCCGACCGGTCTCAATTACAACACATGAGTAAAGGAGATAGAGAATCATTCAAAGAATATGCCCAAAAGTGGAGGAGCATAGCTGCTCAGGTGAAACCGCCATTGACTGAAAAGGAGATGGTGTATATGTTTATGGAAACTCTTCCAGCGCTATATTATGATAGGTTGGTGGGGAGCGTTTCATCCAGTTTCTCGGATATGGTTGTCATTGGGGAACGATTAGAGCACGGATTGCGTAGCGGAAAGATTGCTGGTGGTTTTGGTAGCTCTAGTGGACAAAAGAAGCCCTTTTCCAATTTCCCCAAGAAGAAAGAAGGGGAGACCAATGTTATTACTGGAGGGAGAATCCCGTCTTTCAATTCTCCACCGCAAACAATGCCATTATCCATTCCAGCTCAGCCACAGCAAACTAATTCAGGCTACAGAGCCCAGAACTATCAAGAGAAGAGACGTGCTAATTTTGATCCGATTCCAATGACCTATACTGAGTTGTTCAATCACCTTGTCTCAAAGAATTTGGTCAATACCCGCCCCATGAAGCCTATGCAACCTCCCTTCCCTAGGGGATACAATGTTGATGCTACCTGTAGCTTTCATAGTGGAGGGGTCGGTCACACAGTGGAAGACTGCAAGGCTTTCAAATATGTAGTCCAGGATTTGATTGACGCCAACTGGATCTCTTTCAAGCCGAACAGTCCAAGCACAACTACAAACCCCCTACCGGGACATGGGACATCATCCGCTAATGCAGTAGAGGATTTTGTGGGACAGACAATGATAAGAGATGTTAAGTGTATCCAGACTCCTCTGGAAAATATACATGCTGAGCTGTGTCGTTGTGGTGTTATCAAGAAGGTCTGTGTATGCGCTAACCCTGGGTGTGCAGGTGCTTGTGAGGATTTTAAGGTTGTTTTACAAGATTTGATGGACCGCTATGTGGTTCGGCTGGAGGTGGTTGAGAAAGAAGAAAATGTGCTCATGCTACAGTTCAATGATGGCAAAGGGACCAGAAAACCATTTGAGATACCATACAATCCGAAGCCAGCTCAAGCTAGATCTCAGCCGTTGATTATTGAGGTGCCCGCTCCCTTCCCTTACGAGAAAAACAGTGCACTACCATGGAAATACAGCAACTTGCCTCCAGTGGAAAATTCTCCAAGTGCTTCTGTTGTTACCAACATCACTGGGGCAAGTGGGATGACTAGAAGTGGCCGCATGTATGTCCCCAAGGTCACCCAGGCTGAGTCATCTAAAGTGGTTGAAGACAGGGTACGAAAAGGGAAAGACAAAGAAGTGGAGAATGCCCAGAAAGAAAAGGTGGCAGGGCAATAAAAGGATGAGTTCTTGAAAATTGTAAGACAAAGTGATTATAAAATAGCTGATCAGATGAGCCAGACTCCTGCGAAGATCTCTATGATGTCATTGCTGTTGAGCTCAGAAGCACATAGAGCTGCCCTGATGAAAGTGCTGAACGGGGCTCACGTTGCTCAAAACATTTCGGTGGGTCAATTTGATGAGGTGGTTGGGAATATTATGGCTGCAAACCACGTAACCTTTGTTGATGATGAACTTCCCCCAGAAGGGAGAAAACACAACCTAGCCCTCCACATCTCTGTCAAATGTGGGGACTTTGTGTTAGCCCGGGTGCTGATTGATAATGGCTCCTCTCTGAATGTTATGCCAAAGTCTACTTTGAACGAGTTGGATGTGGACTGCTCCTTCATGAAGCCTAGTTCGACATTGGTAAGGGCATTCGATGGATCAAAGAAGGAAGTAATAGGAGAAGTGGAGTTTCCTATCCAGATTGGGCCAGAGACCTTTTACGTGAATTTTCAAATCATGGACATCTCTTCATCTTACAGCTGTTTACTTGGGAGGCCATGGATTCATATGGCCGGGGCTATCCCTTCCTCTTTGCATCAGAGAGTCAAATTTGTAGTGGATGATAGGATTGTGGTGGTGTTTGGAGAGGAAGAGATGCTAGTCAACAAGCCTTCTCCCTTCCGCTATGTAGAAGCAGCTGAAGAGTCGCTGGAAACTTCTTTTCAATCCCTTGAGATTGCCAATGCCGTGTTCGAGGGGGGTAAGTTGCCATCACCCGTGAGGAAGCTGTCAAAAGATGAAGAAATGGTTGCCAAGATTATGATGGCCCAGGGATATCAGTTAGGACGTGGATTGGGAAAAGAAGGACAAGGAATTCGTGCTCCTATTCAGTTGAAAGAGAACAAAGATCGTTTTGGTTTGGGATACTGCCCAACCGAGGCTGAAAAGAAGAAGGTGGCTGAAGAAAGAAGAGGAGTGAGGTTGGCCAAGCTGAGAGGTTGGAACCCGGAGCCAAAAGGGGTTCCTATCTGTGACATCCGCCAAAGCTTTAAGAGTGCAGGGTTGCTAAACCCAGATCAAATTACCGCCATTGAGGATGGTTCAAAGAATGAAGAAGGTGGTGTCAGCTTGGTCCGCCGTTGTCATGCTGATGAAAAGCTCAAGAATTGGGAAGCTGTAGACTTGCCCATCACTTTTAATTCAAAGTAATGATTTGTGATGCATTCCTTTAGCTCTGCCCAAGGCTTCAGGATAGTTTGTTAGGGCATGCATGTTTTTATGTTCAGTGACATCACCATCAATAAAAACTCTTGTTTTGAATTCTATCAATAAAATTTCTTTGCCTTCATTTATTTTCTCTTTCTTTTCACTTTATTTTGTTTGTTTCGCTTTTCATTCTACTCTCTGCTTATACGTATGCAGATTGAAAGTAATTGTTTCTGGAAATAACAGTGCCAATAAGTCATATTATGATTTTGATCATCCAATTAACCAAACTGAAGGGGGCGTTGAGGAAAACTGGGAAACTCCTCCGGAACTAATAAGACTACTAGAACAGGAAGAAAAGATCATTCAGCCTCATGAAGAGTCGGTTGAGTTAATCAATCTGGGTACGGAAGAGGATAAAAAAGAAGTTAAAGTCGGTACTGCCATGGGGGATGGTGAACGCAAAAAGCTGATCCAACTCTTGCGTGAATACGTTGATGTCTTTGCATGGTCATACAAGGATATGCCAGGGTTAGATACCGATATTGTTGAGCACAGATTTCCCGTGAAGCCAGAGTGTCCACCAGTCAAGCAGAAATTGAGAAGGATGAAGCCCGAGATGTCAATGAAGATCAGAGATGAGGTAAAAAAGCAGTTTGATGCGGGATTTCTGGCAGTGGCTAAGTATCCTCAATGGGTAGCAAATATCGTCCCTGTCCCGAAAAAGGATGGCAAGGTCAAGATGTGTGTTGATTATAGGGATTTGAACAGAGCTAGTCCCAAGGATGACTTCCCTCTACCTCACATTGATATTCTGGTAGACAGTACAGCCCAGCATTCTTTATTCTCCTTCATGGATGGATATTCAGGGTACAATCAGATCAAAATGGCTCCAGAAGATATGGAGAAAACCACTTTCATAACACTCTGGGGATCATTCTGCTACAAGGTACTGCCTTTTGGGCTCAAGAACGCCGGTGCAACTTATCAGAGAGCGATGGTGACATTATTCCACGACATGATTGAGGTGTACGTAGATGATATGATTGCGAAATCCAAGACTGATGAGGAGCACATTGTTAATCTGCGAAAACTCTTCGAACGGCTACGGAAGTTCAAACTCAGGTTAAACCCCGCCAAATGTACCTTTGGTGTGAGATCCGGAAAATTATTGGGGTTTATCGTCAGCCAGAAAGGGATAGAAATTGATCCAGATAAGGTCAAAGCAATCCTTGAAATGCCAGCGCCAAAGACCGAAAAAGAGGTCCGGGGTTTCCTTGGGAGATTGAATTATATCTCAAGGTTTCTATCCCAATTGACTGCCACTTGCGAGCCTCTCTTTAAGCTGTTATGCAAGAACCAAAAACTGGAGTGGAATGATGATTGTCAGAGATCTTTTGAAAGGATTAAAGAGTACCTTCAGAATCCACCAGTCTTGATGCCGCCAGTGTCTGGGAGACCACTTATCTTGTATCTAACTGTGCTAGACAATTCAATGGGGTGTGTGCTGGGGCAGCATGATGAATCTGGAAAGAAAGAGCATGCCATATACTACTTGAGTAAGAAATTCACTGACTGTGAGACGAGGTATTCAATGCTGGAAAAGACTTGTTGTGCTTTGACATGGGCTGCTCGTCGTTTAAGGCAGTACATGTTGAGCCATACAACTTGGTTGGTGTCTAAAATGGATCCAATCAAATACATTTTCGAAAAGCCAGCACTCACAGGACGGATTGCTCGTTGGCAGATGTTGTTGTCAGAATACGATATCTTGTATGTCACGCGGAAAGCGATCAAGGGCAGTGCACTGGCTGAGTACTTAGCATGCCAGCCAATTCAAGATTACCAGTCAATGCAGTATGATTTTCCCGATGAAGACATCATGGCACTATTTGATGAAGGGAAGTCTCCAGAAGATGAAAGGTGGAGGATGATATTTGACGGCGCATCCAATGTGTGGGGACACGGAGCTGGGGCTGTGTTAATATCCCCAGATAACCGTTTTGTTCCAGTCACTGCCAGATTAAGCTTCTATGTTACTAACAACATCGCAGAATATGAAGCATGCATCTTGGGGATCCAAGCAGCCTTAGACTGGAAAGTTAAAAGGCTCGATGTGTGTGGGGATTCAGCCCTGGTTATTCATCAAGTAAGAGGCGATTGGGAGACCAGAGATCCCAAGTTGATTCCATATTGTGATTATGTGCGAGAATTGATGGAGTCTTTCGACGCAATTACTTTCCAGCACATCCCTAGAGATGAAAATCAACTGGCCGATGCTTTGGCAACTCTGTCATCAATGTTCAATGTCAGCTGCGACAAAAACCTAGCTCATATCAGAATCCAACATCGGGATCTCCCAGCGCATCATTACTGTACAGCCATAGATGAAGAGCCTGATGACAAGCCTTGGTATCATGACATCAAGCAGTACATTATCAGCAGAGAATACCCTCCTGGGGCATCTGAGAATGACAAGAGAACTCTTCGGCGATTGTCAAGTAATTTCTTCCTCAGTGGTGAGGTTCTCTACAAAAGGAATTATGACTCAGTCCTCCTAAGGTGTGTTGCCAAAGAAGAAGCTAAAAGAATCATGAGAGAGGTACATGAGGGCTCATTCGGAACTCATTCTAGTGCGCATACTATGGCTAGACAGATTTTAAGGGCAGGCTATTACTGGCTGCAGATGGAAGGTGACTGCTACAGTTTTGTCCGAAAGTGCCACAAATGTCAAATTTATGCTGATCATATCCATGTGCCGCCTGCCAGATTAAATATTTTGACTGCATCCTGGCCGTTTTCAATGTGGGGAATGGATGTTATTGGTCCCATTGAACCCAAAGCATCAAACGGGCATCGCTTTATCTTGGTTGCCATTGACTATTTCACGAAATGGGTTGAAGCTGCTTCATACTCTAGTGTGACCAGTTCAGTGGTTGCTAAATTTGTGAAGAAAGATCTGATCTGCCGTTATGGTCTTCCTGACAAGATCATCACTGATAATGGCAGTAACCTGAATAGCAAAATGATGAAGGATCTGTGTGCAGAGTTCAAGATCCAGCATCATAATTCCTCTCCCTATCGACCCAAGATGAATGGGGCAGTCGAAGCAGCTAACAAGAACATCAAGAAGATAGTTCAGAAAATGGTGGTCACATACAAGGATTGGCATGAAATGCTTCCCTTTGCTCTGCATGGCTAGCGTACTTCAGTGCGTACCTCAACTGGGGCAACTCTGTAACACCCTAAAATTATTTAATTAATTTATTTAATTAAATAATTGGGGATTTAAATTAAATTATTTGATGTAATTCGATTAATTAGAATTTTATTTATTTTTGGTGGTATTAGGAAGGAGTGGAGGCGCCACTTGCGTGACTTGGGCTTAAGTGGAAAGCCCAAGCCCATGATCCACAATAGGCGAAGTGGTTAGTTGGAGGGGGGCTAGGGTTTGTGGCATTTGGGCGAAATCAAAAGAAAGAAAGAAAGAAAGAGCGTGAGATAGAGAGAGAGCTAGGAGGAGCGCCGTAAGGAGAGAAGAGGAAGAAGAGAGAAGTCGCAAGCAAGGAAGAGCGAGGAGCGTGATTTTGTTGCTGTGATCCTGTGTGTGGCTATCTCCGGAGTCTCCGTTCTTCAATTTCGAGGTTAGGGGAGCTCTATCACTCTATCTAATACATTCTATGATAGGCCCTAGATCTAAGGTTTCTCCTAGATTGCATGATGGTTTTGATGTTCTTGCGTTCTTGATTGTTCTTGATGCCAATTTTCGTATATATATATATATATGTGTTAATCATGAGTTCATGCGATTTGATTGTTGCTTGGTGTTTGATCTACGAATTGCACTATTGATGATGCTATGCGTATGTAATGAGAACTATGGTGTGATCTATGTGTTTGAATTGTTGAAAGTGAAGTCGCATAAGGGTGTGGATGTTGGGCGCCTAGGGCGCCATGAAGATGTTAGTGTTGATGTTTGTTTTAATTGAATTTTGATAAATTGAGTTTTGGTAAATTGGAATGGGATAAGTGTGTTTTAGTTGCTGGGAAAAATTGGAGTTTTATGTTTTAAAATTGAGAAGAAAACGAATTTTTAGTTGTTAAAAAAGTGTTGGGCAAATTCTGGATGTTGCTGCTGTTTCTGGGCGCTGGGCGCCTATGCTGGGCGCTGGGCGCCTGTTCTGTGTTGTTGCTGCGCGTGGGGGCGCGCCTGGGCGCTAGGCGCCCGTGTCTGTGTGTGTTGCGCGCTGTGCGCGCCTGGGCGCTGGCGCCCGTGTTGTCTGTGTGTGTGCGTGTGCGCGCCTGGGCGCTGAGTGCCTATGGCGCTGTGTTGTGCGCGCATTGTTGCCCCTGGGCGCTAGGCGCCCGTGTCAGTGTTGCTTGTTGCGCTGTGTGGCGCGCTGTTGCTCCTGGGCGCTGGGCGCCTGTGCACTTGTTGCCTGGTTGCCTGGGCGCCTAAGGCGCCTGTTCCCTGGGTGTTGCCTAATTTTTCCAAAACTGTTTTTATCATAACTTTTGACTTAGACGTCCGTTTTGAACGATTCGAAAAGTGTCATGAAGCTTTTTACGTTGTCTATTTGTGGGTTCAATTTTTAAAATGAAAAATTGTTATTTTCTGACTGTTTGTGGGCGCCCAAGTGGCTGTCCCCGGTGGTCGTCTCAGTGACATTGAAAAACGACGTGGAACTCTTTAGAAATCCCTTTTGGTGTATAAACAACAGTTTTCAACACGGTAGTGTCAAAATGACTGTTTTGCCCCTAGTGGCCAAAGTTAATGATAATGATGTGTAAATGACGAGGATGCCCTTGGTGGCTAGTCAAATGACTGTTTTGCCCCTAGTGGCCAAAGTTAATGATAATGATGTGTAAATGACGAGGATGCCCTTGGTGGCTAGTCAAATGACGTTTTTGCCCTCAGTGGCTAATGTTTGAGTTAAATGATGTTTAAGTGTAAGTGTCAATTGGGGCCCGAGTGGCTAAGTGAGGTTAAGGTCTAAGTGGCCTAGTGATGTTGTGTGATGATTATGACTTTGACAGGTGCTGTGCTCCGTGCGAGCAAACAGGTAAGTGATGGGTCACATTGTTGACTGTGATCTGAGTGATTGTGTGATCTTATGAAGTGAGTGGTGCATGTCATAGAGTCTCATGCCCATATGCATAAAACCCAGTGATGTTTTGAGGCCTGAGTGGCTAAGTGATGATGAGGCCTGAGTGGCTAAGCGATGTTTTGTGAAAAGGTACCTTCATGCATATACCCGCGAGTGGGTTGCATTTCATAAATCTATATGACATGAGATGAGTTTGTACATGGTGTGAATGATGACTGTGTTGTGGATGTTTTGTGTCTTGGATGCTGATTATTCTAGTGCGTAGCCTATGATTAGTGCTTATCATGTTTTCTATTATATAGACTGAAATGATGCTCACCCTTTCCTGTTTGAATGTTGCCCTCGTGTTGGTAACGTGCAGGTGATTCCCAGTGAAGGTATTAGCTTCACTTTTCGAGTCGAGTCGTCATGCTCTGATACGTAGCACTCAGGGGGGATAATGAACTCGGCCTTTATTAATGATTTTTGATTATTTTGTCCATGTGGACTATTTGGTTATGTTTTACAAATTTCCGCTGCGTAGTTGTTTGTGTTATGAGAAGTTTTATAAGTGACGTTAACCAAGAGGCTTGAGTTTTTGATATTGTGATGTGCTACGTGGACGTATTAATTTGAGTTAGACTGTTTTTAAAGTTGGATAAGCGACGTTTGATTTGAGTGCGTGTAACATTTCCTATGAACGAGATTTTTCAAACTCTGATTTTTATAAACGAATTGACGGGTAGAAAGGGGTGTTACATTTAGTGGTATCAGAGCAGTTCGGTCTGTCCGGCCAATGTTGTCCTGTCATAGTGTCTTATGACATTAGATTAGTTCTAAATCTTTAGTTTGTGCTGCAGTGATAGTTCGTAATGGCTGGAAGAAACGACGCTGCTCTTGCTGCTGCATTGCAAGCTATGGCTCAGGCTGTGCAGGGTCAGCAAAATGTTGGTGATAATGCTGGTTTTAGGAGTCTGACTACCTTCCAGAGGGAGAATCCGCCCACCTTTAAGGGCAAATATGATCCAGATGGTGCTATGGCTTGGCTGAAGGAGATCGAGAGGATTTTCAGGGTGATGGACTGTACTGTTGAGCAGAAGGTCCGCTTTGGTACCCACATGTTAGCCGAGGAGGCCGATGACTGGTGGTTGGCTACTAGGCAGAGGTTAGAGGCTGTGCAGGAAGAGATTACTTGGGAGGTTTTCAGCAGGGAATTTCTGAGAAAGTATTTTCCTGAAGACGTCCGCGGGAAGAAAGAGATAGAGTTTTTGGAGCTGAAGCAGGGTGGTATGTCTGTGACTGCCTATGCGGCAAAATTTGTGGAGCTAGCCAAGTTTTATCCACATTACAGTGAGGCTACAGCTGAATTTTCTAAATGCATCAAATTTGAGAATGGGTTGAGGCCTGATATTAAACAGGCCATTGGTTATCAGAAGATTCGTGTGTTCGCAGATCTGGTTGACAGTTGCAGAATTTTCGAGGAAGACAGTACTGCTCGCTACAAAGCTACATCTGAGAGAAAGGGCAAGTTTCAGAGTCGAAGCAAGCCGTATGAGGTTCCTGCGGGTAAGAGTTATCAGAAGGCTGCTGGAGGTAAGGGTCCTAGTGGGGGAGATGCCCCTGCTAGCATTGTCTGTTATAAGTGTGGCAAGCCTGGCCACAAGAGTACTACGTGCAGGTCGGATGATAGGAATTGCTACCGTTGCGGTAAAAAGGGTCATATGGCAGCCGATTGTAAGGTCAAGGATGTGGTGTGTTTCAACTGTGGTGAGTCTGGGCATACCAGTACGAAGTGTACAAAGCCGAAAAAGGAGAGGTCTACTGGGAAGGTATTTGCATTGGCAGGAGAGGAGCCTGAGGATGATGATGGTCTGATCAGAGGTACGTGTTTTATTAATGGTACTTCTCTGAAATCTCTTATTGATACTGGTGCTACCCATTGTTTTATTTCTGTTGATTGCTGTAAAAGATTGGGTCTTGTTTTATCTGCTATGTGTGGGGATATGGTTGTCGATACTCCTGCGAAGGGGTCGGTGATTACGTCCCAGGTGTGTTCTCAGTGTCCCGTGTCGATCTTCGGCAGGGACTTTATTGTGAATTTTGTCTGTTTGCCGTTGAGAGGTCTGGATGTAATCTTAGGCATGGACTGGTTAGAGAATAATCACGTTCATATCAACTGTCGTAGCAAGTCGGTTAGTTTCGGTGAAGAAAGTTCGGTTTTGGTGTCTGCTGATCAGTTGAAGAAATTGAAGAAAGAAGGAGTTCAGTTATTTGCGTTGATGGCTTCGTTGTCTGCTGAGAGTCAGGCTGTTATTGAAGAGCTGAAGGTAGTACGCGAATTTCCTGAAGTATTTCCTGATGAAATCCCGGGTGTGCCACCGGAAAGAGAAGTTGAGTTTTCGATTGATCTTGTACCTGGTACGAGGCCTGTGTCTATGGCACCGTACAGAATGTCGGCGTCAGAATTGTCTGAGTTGAAGACGCAACTTGAAGAATTGCTTGAGAAAAAGTTTGTGAGACCAAGTGTATCACCGTGGGGAGCTCCGGTATTGTTAGTGAAGAAGAAAGATGGGAGCATGAGGTTATGTGTGGACTATCGTCAGTTAAATAAGGTAACTATCAAGAATAAGTATCCGCTTCCGAGGATCGACGATCTGATGGATCAATTAGTAGGTGCTCGTGTTTTCAGCAAAATTGATTTGAGGTCCGGATATCATCAGATTAAAGTAAAGGATGAGGATGTTCAGAAAACGGCGTTCAGAACGAGGTATGGGCATTATGAGTATTCAGTGATGCCGTTCGGTGTGACCAATGCTCCTGGTGTATTTATGGAATATATGAACCGTATTTTCCATGATTACCTAGATCGGTTTGTGGTAATCTTCATAGATGATATTCTAGTTTATTCTAAGTCAGATGAAGAGCATGCTGAGCATCTGAAGTCAGTGTTGGAAGTTTTAAAAGAGAAAAAGTTGTACGCCAAGTTATCGAAGTGTGAGTTCTGGCTGAAAGAGGTGAGTTTCCTTGGGCACGTGATTTCTGGTAATGGTATTGCGGTTGATCCGGCAAAAGTAGAAGCAGTGTTGGAGTGGGAGTCTCCGAAGTCCGTAACAGAGATTAGAAGCTTTTTGGGTTTGGCTGGGTACTACAGGAGGTTCATCGAGGGTTTTTCCAAGTTGGCCCTCCCATTGACTCAGTTGACTTGCAAGGGTAAAGTTTTTGTTTGGGATGCTCGATGCGAGGAAAGTTTTATGGAACTGAAAAAGAGATTGACGACGTCGCCTGTTTTGACGTTGCCTAATCCAGAGGAACCGTTCGTTGTGTATTGTGACGCATCGAAGATGGGTCTCAGTGGTGTGTTGATGCAGGATGGGAAGGTCGTTGCGTATGCGTCGAGGCAATTGCGGATTCATGAGAAAAATTACCCTACGCATGATTTGGAATTGGCTGCTGTGGTTTTTGTGCTCAAGATCTGGAGGATTTGTTGAGAGCTTGTGTATTGGAACAGCGGGGTTCATGGGATTCCTATCTTGCGTTGATTGAGTTTACCTATAACAACAGTCACCATTCCAGTATTGGGATGGCACCATTTGAAGCATTGTATGGTCGAAAGTGTAGGACGCCATTATGTTGGTATGATTCGGGAGAGAGTGTAGTTTTGGGACCGGAGATTGTCCGGGAGACTACGGAGAAGATCAAGATGATCCGTGAGAAGATGAAGGCTTCGCAGAGTCGTCAGAAGAGTTATCATGACAAGCGGAGGAAGGATTTAGAGTTTCAGGAGGGTGAGCATGTGTTCTTGAGGGTTTCTCCTATTACCGGTGTTGGTCGGGCGTTGAAATCGAAGAAGCTCACTCCTCGATTTGTTGGTCCTTATCAGATATCCGAGAGAATTGGAAATGTGGCTTATAGAGTGGCTTTACCGCCAAATCTTTCGAACTTGCACGACGTGTTTCACGTGTCGCAACTTCGGAAGTATGTTTCGGATCCATCTCATGTGATCCAAGTGGACGATGTGGAGGTGCGGGATAATCTCACTGTGGAGACGATGCCCGTAAGGATTGAGGATCGTGAAGTGAAGGCGCTTAGAGGCAAAGAGATTGCATTAGTGAAAGTGGTCTGGCTAGGAGCTGCCGGCGAGAGTATGACTTGGGAGCTAGAGAGCAAGATGCGCGAGTCCTACCCAGAGTTGTTTGATCAGGTAAATTTCGAGGACGAAATATTCTAAGTGGGGGAGAGTTGTAACACCCTAAAATTATTTAATTAATTTATTTAATTAAATAATTGGGGATTTAAATTAAATTATTTGATGTAATTCGATTAATTAGAATTTTATTTATTTTTGGTGGTATTAGGAAGGAGTGGAGGCGCCACTTGCGTGACTTGGGCTTAAGTGGAAAGCCCAAGCCCATGATCCACAATAGGCGAAGTGGTTAGTTGGAGGGGGGCTAGGGTTTGTGGCATTTGGGCGAAATCAAAAGAAAGAAAGAAAGAAAGAGCGTGAGATAGAGAGAGAGCTAGGAGGAGCGCCGTAAGGAGAGAAGAGGAAGAAGAGAGAAGTCGCAAGCAAGGAAGAGCGAGGAGCGTGATTTTGTTGCTGTGATCCTGTGCGTGGCTATCTCCGGAGTCTCCGTTCTTCAATTTCGAGGTTAGGGGAGCTCTATCACTCTATCTAATACATTCTATGATAGGCCCTAGATCTAAGGTTTCTCCTAGATTGCATGATGGTTTTGATGTTCTTGCGTTCTTGATTGTTCTTGATGCCAATTTTCGTATATATATATATATATATGTGTTAATCATGAGTTCATGCGATTTGATTGTTGCTTGGTGTTTGATCTACGAATTGCACTATTGATGATGCTATGCGTATGTAATGAGAACTATGGTGTGATCTATGTGTTTGAATTGTTGAAAGTGAAGTCGCATAAGGGTGTGGATGTTGGGCGCCTAGGGCGCCATGAAGATGTTAGTGTTGATGTTTGTTTTAATTGAATTTTGATAAATTGAGTTTTGGTAAATTGGAATGGGATAAGTGTGTTTTAGTTGCTGGGAAAAATTGGAGTTTTATGTTTTAAAATTGAGAAGAAAACGAATTTTTAGTTGTTAAAAAAGTGTTGGGCAAATTCTGGATGTTGCTGCTGTTTCTGGGCGCTGGGCGCCTATGCTGGGCGCTGGGCGCCTGTTCTGTGTTGTTGCTGCGCGTGGGGGCGCGCCTGGGCGCTAGGCGCCCGTGTCTGTGTGTGTTGCGCGCTGTGCGCGCCTGGGCGCTGGCGCCCGTGTTGTCTGTGTGTGTGCGTGTGCGCGCCTGGGCGCTGAGTGCCTATGGCGCTGTGTTGTGCGCGCATTGTTGCCCCTGGGCGCTAGGCGCCCGTGTCAGTGTTGCTTGTTGCGCTGTGTGGCGCGCTGTTGCTCCTGGGCGCTGGGCGCCTGTGCACTTGTTGCCTGGTTGCCTGGGCGCCTAAGGCGCCTGTTCCCTGGGTGTTGCCTAATTTTTCCAAAACTGTTTTTATCATAACTTTTGACTTAGACGTCCGTTTTGAACGATTCGAAAAGTGTCATGAAGCTTTTTACGTTGTCTATTTGTGGGTTCAATTTTTAAAATGAAAAATTGTTATTTTCTGACTGTTTGTGGGCGCCCAAGTGGCTGTCCCCGGTGGTCGTCTCAGTGACATTGAAAAACGACGTGGAACTCTTTAGAAATCCCTTTTGGTGTATAAACAACAGTTTTCAACACGGTAGTGTCAAAATGACTGTTTTGCCCCTAGTGGCCAAAGTTAATGATAATGATGTGTAAATGACGAGGATGCCCTTGGTGGCTAGTCAAATGACTGTTTTGCCCCTAGTGGCCAAAGTTAATGATAATGATGTGTAAATGACGAGGATGCCCTTGGTGGCTAGTCAAATGACGTTTTTGCCCTCAGTGGCTAATGTTTGAGTTAAATGATGTTTAAGTGTAAGTGTCAATTGGGGCCCGAGTGGCTAAGTGAGGTTAAGGTCTAAGTGGCCTAGTGATGTTGTGTGATGATTATGACTTTGACAGGTGCTGTGCTCCGTGCGAGCAAACAGGTAAGTGATGGGTCACATTGTTGACTGTGATCTGAGTGATTGTGTGATCTTATGAAGTGAGTGGTGCATGTCATAGAGTCTCATGCCCATATGCATAAAACCCAGTGATGTTTTGAGGCCTGAGTGGCTAAGTGATGATGAGGCCTGAGTGGCTAAGCGATGTTTTGTGAAAAGGTACCTTCATGCATATACCCGCGAGTGGGTTGCATTTCATAAATCTATATGACATGAGATGAGTTTGTACATGGTGTGAATGATGACTGTGTTGTGGATGTTTTGTGTCTTGGATGCTGATTATTCTAGTGCGTAGCCTATGATTAGTGCTTATCATGTTTTCTATTATATAGACTGAAATGATGCTCACCCTTTCCTGTTTGAATGTTGCCCTCGTGTTGGTAACGTGCAGGTGATTCCCAGTGAAGGTATTAGCTTCACTTTTCGAGTCGAGTCGTCATGCTCTGATACGTAGCACTCAGGGGGGATAATGAACTCGGCCTTTATTAATGATTTTTGATTATTTTGTCCATGTGGACTATTTGGTTATGTTTTACAAATTTCCGCTGCGTAGTTGTTTGTGTTATGAGAAGTTTTATAAGTGACGTTAACCAAGAGGCTTGAGTTTTTGATATTGTGATGTGCTACGTGGACGTATTAATTTGAGTTAGACTGTTTTTAAAGTTGGATAAGCGACGTTTGATTTGAGTGCGTGTAACATTTCCTATGAACGAGATTTTTCAAACTCTGATTTTTATAAACGAATTGACGGGTAGAAAGGGGTGTTACAAACTCCTTTCTCTCTGGTATATGGGACAGAAGCAGTCCTTCCTATCGAGGTTGAGATACCTTCTCTGCGACTAATCATGGAAGCTAAGCTGGAAGAAGCAGAGTGGGTACGGGCACGTCTGGATCAGCTAAATCTCATTGAGGAAAAGAGAATCACAGCCTTGTGTCATGGGCAGCTATACCAGCAAAGGATGAGAACAGCTTTTGACAAGAAAGTCCGATGCCGTGAGCTCAATGAGGGAGACCTAGTGCTTAAGAAGATCTGGCCCATCCAGACTGATCCTCGAGGGAAGTGGACACCCACTTATGATGGCCCCTATGTAGTCAAGAAAGCCTTTTCTGGAGGAGCGCTGATACTCACGAATATGGATGGAGAAGATTTAAAAAACCCAGTCAATTCCGATCAAGTGAAGAAGTATTATGCCTAAAAGAAATAGATGAAAAAAGAGAAAGACAAGCCAAGTAAGAATTAGCTCGCTAGGTTGAAAACCCGCAAAGGGCGACCTAGGCAAAATCAGAGCGACCCGGTGGATTGAAAACCCGCAAAGGGCGATCCAGGCAAAAATTAGGGTCAGAAAGCTTGGGCAAGGAAAGCGAAGAAAGGCGCACAATCCTCCCGAAGACTTGGATGAAAGGATGATCAAAGTCGAAGACATAAATGTTGGCACTGTTCCATAGAGACGGACAGTCAGAAATCATCCTCTCTCTTTTTCGTGTCTTTTTATAGTTTAAATCTTCAAATGTATTGAATAATCGGCGTAACTTCTTGTGCGACCGGTTTCCATATCAATAAAATTCAGTCTTTCTCATATCTGTTTGTTCTTCTATTTCTCTGCTTTTTCTGCTCAAATAAGTGTTTTATGATGGTGATAACATTGACCTGTAAAACATGTGCATAAATCATAGAACATCACAATCATTGCGAAATTCTTAAAAGTCAAGAGAAGGAAGTAGCTGAGAAAATTAAGCTCACAAAAGAATAATTGCACTCATAGACCATTTCAGATAGCAAATTGCAAAGCAATTGGTGCCCAGCTCATATGCCACCGCAATTCTAATCAATCCCTCAGTCTCACAGGTTGGACGGACCAGCAAAAGAAAATAAGCCAAAAGAGCAAAAGAGCAAACAAAAAAACAGACGATCAGAAAAAAGAAAGCTGATCAAAAAAATGAAAAAACAAAGAAAAACAAACAGTCAGAAAAAAGAAAGCTGACCAGAGAAAAATCAAAGAGATGAAGAATCAGGAATAGCATTTCATCACATTCATCATTACACCAAAATCATAGCATTGCACGCATCTGCATAACATGCCTTTGCATAACATGCACTCATACTCCATGCACTATTCCTTGCATCAACTGACGTATGCAGGTACCTCAATCCAGTGCGGCGGCATTGGTCATTTCAATCAATCAACCAACAGGATTCGTGAATCCCTTCAGGACCCAAGTGTCCCTTCAAAAGAAGACTTCACCTCGTATTCGAGCTGCAGGTAAGTCCTTCAGACCCCAAGTGGTCCTTCAGACTAGTTGTGTCAGCCTAAGACACAGCGGACGTCCTTCATGGTCAACATATCAGTTCCGGATCTGATCTTGACCCATCATGGCCGCTCGAATGAAAAGGCCCCCCTCAGACCGTTTTACTAGTACCATAGCTAGTAGCGCTCCTTCAGACCATGATGGTCCTTCAATTAAGGCCTAGGCAGCCTTCCAGACCCTGAGTGGTCCTTCAGAGCCTTAGTGCTCCTTCAGACCCTGAGTGGTCCTTTCAGAGCCTTAGTGCTCCTTCAGACCCTGAGTGGTCCTTCAGAGCCTTAGTGCTCCTTCAGACTCTAAGTGGTCCTTCAGAGCCTTAGTGCTCCTTCAGATCCCGAGTGGTCCATCATTTTCTCTCTCGGTTAATGCACCAAGTGTTAATCATTCCCCGTTTGTTCTCAAGCCCATCTATTCAAAAAAAAAATATATAAAAAAGGAAAAGAGGAAAATTAGGGTCTCCCTAAGCAGACGAAATCGGTATAATTTCTGAATTCTTTATTTCTATTTTGCCTCGAAATATGTCCCGCGCAATTCATATTTCTTGTCAAAATCCAAATAAAGAGGGGCAGCTGTCATACCCCAATTTTGTCCGGCTTAGGGCAAAACCCTAATTTTCAATAAAAATAAATAAATCAAGTCTTGACATTAATCCTAGAGGTTAGGAAAGGCATCACGCTTGCATTTTAGAAGTTTCATAATGCAATTTAGGGTTAGAAAAGCATTGCATGGCATTTTAGAGCACTTTAGGGCATTTCTAGGGTTTCTAGGGTTTTTCCTAGTTCAAAGGGTATTTTGGTAATTTCGCCAAAAAGACTTATTTTCTCATCATGCATGCATTTCTAGAGTTTTAGAGTCATCCAAAGGGTCTCAGGATCATTGTTAGAGTGGAAATGAAGTTTGGAGCAAAATTAGGGTTTTTAGGACCAAAAGGGCATTTTGGTCATTTCACTAAAATAAATAACTTCTCGGTAAAAACCATTATGCATCTCTTGAGGAATTTATGTGAGTCCAAGTGAGTAGAGTTGTGTATTTTTTTGTGCATCATGGAAATTTTTTTTTGGCATGAAATTCGGTTTTTGAACAAAAGGGTAAAATGGTCATTTCCTTTGGAGTGGGGTCAACAAATCAATTTTGGGATTGGTGAGATCATAAAATTCAGAGCCCAATCATTGAATCATGGGATATGGCCCAAAATGGTATGAATCTAGAAGAATCATCTTGAAAGGAATAAGGAATATCCCTTTGAATTTTGAAAGGTCAAGTGTAGTACAATAGTACAAGTTGCAATTCCACTCACTCTCTCTCATATGTGCTGCGAATTCCAGCCCTTTTCCCCCAATTTTGATTTATTTTATTGGTTGCAAGTTGTGTTTAAATCATGGCCTTCCATTCAAGTGTTAAATGCAATCCTCACCTTTCATTTGAATTAAAATGGCACTTGTGTAATAAGCTTCATGGAAAAATACAATTTTGTAATTGAACTTATCCTTCACCACCCTCCTTATGCTGCGCCCCTCAGCCCTCTCTCTCCTCACTTTGTGCTTTCTAATTGCCCCTAATCCATGTGACATTTGATCTTGACCCTTGGTTCAAAATTTAGATGCAATCCTAGAGCACAAGGGAGATAAATTGACCTAGAAGCCCTTAATGATAAGTGAGCACTATATATATCTTCATATGATCAGCCCACACAAGTTCTTAGCCTCACTCTCCATGCAAAAAACCCTAGCACACCAATTCCTCTCCTCCCTTCCCCCCTTGGCCGTAGCCCCTCACCACTCCTCCTCCATATTTTTTTGATTTCTTTCCTCTTTTTCATCTCAAATTCATTTCCACTCCATACATCTCCCTCCCCTCCTACTCTAGTCCATATTTGCATCATCCAAGGCTTGTGGTTGGAAGATTTGCGTGAAGTTCCTCTTGGTTTCCTTGAAGATTTGTTGATTTGCTCTAGTTTTCTTTATTCAATCTTACTTCCTAGCTTGGAGAAGGTAAAATCTCTAGCACCCTTGCATCATATTTAAAACATTTTGCATCAAAACTTATATTTTTCCTTTCCTCCATTTCGCATATCATCATAAACATTTATAAAATGTGATTTGTTGGTTGTTGTTGGTGAGAGGAGCCTTAAACATTATGGACAAGGACATTGGGAGCCTTGGGTGTTTAAGGTGCCTCTCACCTTAGACTAGATTGATTCATGTTTGTTTTTGTGTTGATTTTATATTTGTTGATGAATAAAATTGTTGTTGGTCTATTTAATGGTTTCGCAAATCATGAGTTTATTTAGGATCTTTAGTTGTTCTTTGGTTATTTGGCTTGTGATTGTCTCAAGTTGTTGATGGAATCTTTGTGGACAATTAATTTTTAGGTTGAGAATAAAATTGTTGTTTGGTTATGTAGAGGTTTCGCAAATCATGAGACATTTAGGGTTTTTGTTGTTTCCTTGTTTATTTTGCTTGTATTTGTGTTTAAAAATATTGCCTCAAATTTGTTTTGATGGACTCTTGTTTGCAAGTAATTGTTAAGTTGATGATTTAGCTATGTGAATCACCACTAGTGCCTAGTGCACTTTAATTTAAGTGGTAAAGATGGCTAGAAAGGATTCAACTTTATTTTCTTGGTTTATGTGTTCTATTTTGCTCATTGCTAGATGTTGATGATGGGGTAAGTTGATTTTCACTTGTGCCCATGGCACTTTAATCTAAGTGAAAGGATTACTCTATATGATTCAATTTTGCTTTGAATAAATGTATGTCTTGCTTGAGGTTTGTCTTGTAGTCTCATATGATTGGAATAGGGTTGCATCTTGTGATGTGTTTGTGTGCTAACTTGTGAACTTTAGCATGAAATTGATGTTGATTTTTGCATGAGGAGCATTCGGCCAAGGGCCACTTTTATGTATAGATGTATCTCTTTGATTTGTAATGCTTGTATGAAGTGTAATTAAGGGAATTGCATTTTGGTTAGAAATTGATATGTTGATGGAAATGTTCTACTTATCTTTCAAAACTTTTTTCCAAATCAAATTCTTTTCCAAAACTAGTCTTCAAACCCAAGTCAAATGTTTCCCAAACAAAAACCCTAAGGCATTTTTTTTCTCTCTTAAATAAATCATTAGTCATCACTCGAAGCCTTTGCTTGTTTGATCGCTAATGAGGAGTTATTAGTGGTAGTCACTCGAAGCCTTTGCTTGTTTGGCTATCATGAAAGCTCCCACACCTTAACTAAAAAATAAATAAATTCCAATTTCAAAAACAACGTAATTATCACCAATGCTCACCTTTTTCAAAAATGATTTCAAAAAAAGATAATAAAACGTCGTTACTTGTAGTCACTCGAAGCCTTTGCTTGTTTGATTACCGGTTTCGACTCTTTTCTTTCGAGTTAGTAATGAACACCACTCGAAGCCGTTGCTTGTTTGGTATTTGTGAAGACTTGAGTCCTATTTCAAAAAACTCCAAAAAATTAAATAAGATAAAACACAAAAACATTTTCAAAACCGAAAGCCTAGAACTACGTAGCTTTGATCCCTCTTCCAGAGAGGGTACGTAGGAGCGGGTCGTGACCCGTCAAGCACTCTTTCAAAAAATATTTGTTTTGTTCCGCTTTTCAAAGATACCAAAAATATTTCTTCCCAATAAAATCATTTCTCACACGAAATAAAAAGAAAGGAAGTAGAACAAAAATCGTTTCAAGTCAACTTTTTCTAAGCCACACATCAAAGTTAATGGTTCCCTTTCGGTAGAAAGGAGGTGCGGGGTGCTAATACCTTCCCCGTACCTAACCGACCCCCGAACCTACATCTCAATGTTTTCGAAAGACCATCCGCCTTTTTCAAAAGACTTTTTCCAATGTTTTAGTCTTTAAAAATAAATATTGGTGGCGGCTTCAAAATTTTTCACGTTGTCAAACTGAGAAGTCCAAACCGGATTTTTCGGGGCGCAACACCTGGGAATCTGAAACATATAAAAGATACAATGTGAGTCACCACTCAGTGAGCAAATAATGAAGAGCATAACACTACAACATTTGGACTCTACGGCAACGCCTATTATTGCAACACCAAAAAAACCGTTGCCTTAGACATCAATGGCAACGGTTTTTTGACCCCGTTGCTGAATCATTTTTTTTTAAATATTTTTATTGGCAACGGTTCAAAACCGTTGCCATATGGTCTACAGCAACGGTTTTTTTGTTTAATCATTAGGCAACGGTTCAAAAACGTTGCCATATGCTCTACGGCAACAGTTGTTTGTTTAAGCTTTATGCAACGGTTTGAAAACGTTGCCGTAGTGAAAATTATTAAAATATAAAAAAATAGCAAATCCCTTTCTCTAACCACGCTGCATACGCAATTCATCAAAAAAAACCCACGCAGATAGCAAATCCCTAAAACGCAGAACCACTCAGCCCTTTCTCCTTCGCATACGGAGCCCTTTCTCCTTTCTCCTTTCCCCTGAAATCATTCACGCAGAACGCAGAACGCACCCTTCCTTTCAGTGCATCAAACCCTCTTCTTCTCAGAACGCTCTTCTCTCTGCTACGGCCACGGAGGCGGTGCACGGCGGCGGTCCACCCTCTTCTTCTCAGAAACGATCAAACGCTCCCTCACAACTCAGTTCTCACGCAAAAACTCTCAACCAGAAATCGTTCCAACCCTCTAAATCGTTCCACCCTCTCCAAACCAGAAATCGTTCCACCCTCTCCAAGCCAGAAATCATTCCACCCTCTAAATCGTGAACCCTAAATCATAAATCGCTTCCACCATGTAACGATTTCAAGCTATCACTCCATAAATCGTGAACCCTATAACGATTTCAACGATTTCAAGCTTCAGGTTCGTTTCCCTCTCTCTCTCTCTCCTGGTTTTCCTCTCTCTGGTTCGTCCCTCTCCTGGTTCGAGTTTGTTATTGGCTTGTTTTGTACTGTTCATCGTTTTGGGGGTTTCACTGCATCGTTTTGGAGCTACTTGTCTTTTTATTTTTTTTCAATTGCATTCTGTTCCTGATTGTCAAAATATGATAATTCATATTTGGTTAACCTTAGAAATTTAGGTTGGAATCTAATTTATGGCTTTGTGCTAGAAAGGAAGCTGCTTGTTGGTGATTGTATTGCTAATAGAATCATGTATCATATTTCTGATTATTAGGATCAGTAGTTGTAGTTTATCAAATGAGATTTTCATGCTAGCTGAGCTCTGAATGTTAGATTATTGATTCTTGTATGTAGCATATTGATTGTGGAAGCTCAACAAGTGGATTGGTGCTGTATATTGGTCATTAGTGTCCCTGAAATGCATAGGCCTGTGGCTGCTTCAGCAACACCTAGGGGTGGATTACCTACTGACAGTGGGGACTCTGTTGTGACTTTAGATCAAGTTCCGCGATGGAATGATACCGACCAGTCCTCAGGGTGTTATTAGAGAGGAAAAAGAGCTTCTTGATAGGCAGCAACATGTTGATAGTGAAGCTCAAAACAATTTGGAAGAGAATCTTCAACAGTTAAGAAACAGGGAGTCTGAGTTGGATTCACAGAGAGAATAGATGCAGGCAAGGCTCAAAAAAATACTTGATAGTTCTACAGAAAATAAAGACATTCTTAGAAAATTGAAGGAAGAACGGCGTTTGATGGTGCACAACCATGGTGAATCTGAGTAAGTTAAGTTTGTATTTTAATTGTTAAGGCATCCCTCTGCATTGAAGTTCTCGATGACATTTATGAAATGGTATATGCTACTTTGAATCTGCAGGAGAAAGTATAAAAGTTTAAAGAAAAGAATTGGTGAATGCGAAGATCAACTATGTGAATTGAAGGCTGATAGATATGAAAATGAGCGAGATGCTAAATTGTCTCAGGCTGTGGAGACTCTAAAACGCCTGTATCAAGGAGTTCATGGTCGCATGACTGATCTTTGTAGGCCAACACAGAAGAAGTATAACCTAGCCATTACAGTTGCTATGGGTAAATTCATGGATGCAGTTATAGTTGAAGATGAAAAGACTGGGAAGGAATGCATCAAGGTCCTAATGAAATTTCCCATTATCCTATTTGCACCATTTTATTTCTTTAGATTCTATGGTTACCTTGTCATGGTTTAAAATTCTAAAATTTCCCAATATCTATCTTTTTTTAATACATTCATGTCTCTAGTATTGATGATTACACATTGATAATAAACAATTAGGAAAAAGAAAATAAGCCAAAGCGTCATTAATTATTAGCTGATGTATCATCTCAGCACATTCTTTGCAATGACTTATGGCCTTGGATTTGCGGCACTTACTGCTACAATTATGCATGTTCTGCTCTTTCATGGAAGGTAGTGACTCCTTGAATCATCTTATTTTATCATTAATATCCTGTTTTATGATTTTAGACGTGATTGATCTTATACATGTCATGTCAGATTCTTGCAGGAACTTGTTATTCTCTAAACTGGATTTCAATGTACTTCTTCTTGTAGTGAAGTTTGCATTGAATCGGCATACCTTCACATCCTAGAACCACATGAAATTTTCTTATCAATACCTATAGAACAAAAACAAAATTTTCTGTTTGAATTTGTTCAAATAAGTAGAGATGTTTTTGTTCTGAATTTTATATGAAACTTGAAAATATGCAGAGTCCCCATCATATTTCGAATTTGATTTTTGGAAAATATATGATGTCTTGTAGAATCATAATTTCATTTACACTTAACATATGCACTATGCATTTATGCAGGGAAATATGGATTCAAAGTAAGAGGGTCCTTTGGAGATAGTAAAAAAATTGACATACACACAAGACTTATGAGGAGGTACAAGTCAGTCCCAATGTGGTGGTTTCACATCATTCTCGTGTTGAACATAGCTCTTATTATCTTTGTCTGCGAGTACTACAACGAATCACTTCAGTTGCCTTGGTGGGGTGTATTGCTAGCTTGTGCTATTGCCATTTTTTCACCCTTCCAATCGGTATAATAGCAGCCGCTACAAATCAGGTATCCTAAAACTTCACTTACAGAGCTTGGTATTTTTAAATTGGTGCTACCTAAGGAGAATTACCTAAGATTTCACCTCTCTCTTTTTTGACAGGTACCGGGCTTAAACATTATAACAGAATACATCATTGGTTACATGTATCCAGAGCGCCCTGTGGCTAACATGTGCTTTAAGGTGTATGGGTACATTAGCATGAGTCAAGCACTTACATTTTTGTCAGACTTTAAACTCGGTCACTATATGAAGATTCCACCAAGAACAACGTTTATGGCACAGGTCAGTTATGAATATCATCCCTCACTCGTTATAAATCTGTATATTATCCACTTAAAAAATTAACTATATAAATGACACATGATGAAAGCTCATTCACCCACTTAAAACTGTTTTTCAGCCTTTTTTCCTTCTCGAATGTGTTGTAGTCACTGATATCTGCTAAAACAGTCATGCATAAATAAAAGAAACTAAATATGTCTGCACTGTATGTGTAGGTGGTAGGAACATTCATATCAGTACTTGTGTACACAGTAACTGCATGGTGGTTGATGGGGACGATCCCAGACCTTTGTGATACTTCCAAGTTGCCAGAAGACAGCCCTTGGACTTGCCCAATGGACAATGTCTTCTATGATGGATCTGTTATATGGGGGCTTCTTGGACCACGCAAGATCTGGTCAAGGCCAAAAATTTAAGCTGGAGCGGTGGTGAGAGGCATAAAGGTAACAATGCATTCTTTGTTGCTATTATCTACATGTTCTATATATCATCTCATACCAATGCATTCTTTGTTGTTATTGGCGGAATCGGAAACTACAGTTGATGATCCTCTGCGCCAATTCAAAGGACAAACACTTAAGAGAAAACTCACCCTTGGTGCTCAATATTTGTTCCCTATTCTTCAAAGGGGTCCTAGTTACAATCTTAGCCTCTTTAAATCTGACCTTGTTTCTGGCCTCACTATTGCTAGCTTGGCCATCCCACAGGTTATTTTGTACTTTTATTCAATCATCAACCTTTTTCTTCCAGGGAATCAGTTATGCTAAGCTTGCAAATCTTCCTCCAATTGTGGGACTTTGTAAGTAACATATTACTTTATTTCTCTCTCTCTCTCTCTCTCTCTCTTTCTGAACATACATAGTTTGTGTTATATGGTTATTTATGAGTTGGTTCTTCTGCATATATTTTTTTCTTTTTCAGATTCTAGTTTTGTTCCACCACTTATTTATGCTGTTCTTGGAAGCTCAAGGGACTTAGCCGTAGGATCCGTTTCTATTGCTTCACTTGTATTGGGATTGATGTTGAGGACTGGCTGGAAACAAAATTTGTCTTGAAAATGGAGCAAATCAACAGAGCTACTGCAAAGCACCCCAAATCATTTCCTCATATTCAACACCATCAAATAGTTTTTCACCTCCATCTTGCAGTAACAATCAGATTGCCAGTCCCAACTATAACTGTGCATTTCCCTATACTGGTAATCTATTTTTCAGAGCTTTTAGTTTCTCTAACTACTGTTCGTTAGAAGAGGATATCAGGTAAACAACACCAAGAGAGAGCCTGACGAGATAGCCATTAAAAGAAAGCACTGCCGAGAACTCCTCCGAGCTTATCAGCAGGCAATTAAGGTGGAATGTCATAATACTTTAACTAGAAATGTCTTAACAAATTTATTGTCATTATATGTGGAATGTCATAATACTTTAACTAGAAATGTCTTAACTAACTTTTCTACCTAAAAACACAATTAGTGGTAACAAAGTATAGCCACTGTCTGATGTCTGTATTTATCCTGGTAGGACTTGGAGGAGCTGCCTCTGGACGCTGAAACAGTTGAAAGAGGATATAGTTTACCTAGTTCAACTGGTTTGCCTAAAATTCATGGATTACCATCATCATCGATGTATTCAACAAGCAGTTCTGGAGATTATTATGCAGCTTCTCCTAAGCATCCAAGGACGAAAAGGTCATCACATTCTGGGGGAATTTCAATCTCCAATGCATGCTAATGCAGATTCCATAAATACTTTGTATATTTTATGATTATTTGAACTAATCTTCATATTATATGAAGGACCCATTTTCAGTTTTACATTGTTCATAACAAAATAGAGTTTGGATGAGTGTCTTAAACTGAAAATAATTATAGGTTCAACATTGATGTTTCCTTTGAATGATTAGAATTAAGAAGTTTATTATGTGATGCTATTGATACCAATGCTTTTTTTTTTGTGGTTGTCACTAATAGCAATGGTTTTTCGTGTTGCTAATGGTTGCAACGGTTATTCTATCAAGGAAAATGGTTTTTGAGCGTATTCTATAATATATTAAGCAACGGTTTTCCAGTGTTGCCATATCTGGCAACGGTTTCCAGGTGTTGCCCTTTATGGCAACGGTTTTCACGTGTTGCCCTTTATGGCAACGGTTTCTAAGTGTTGTCATAAATGGCAATAGTTATTGACCGTTGCCATAGCATGGAAAATAAAACCGTTGCGTTTTCTTTATCAATGGCAACGGTTTATGGTATGTGTTGCCTTTGGGCACCAAAAACCGTTGCCTTTAGTTTAGGCAACGCTCGCAGAAACAACGGTTTTAAAACCGTTGCCGAAGGATAAAGCAACGGTTTTTCTGCTTTGCGCAACGGTTTTCGAGCGTTGCCGTAGGGTCAAAATGTTGTAGTGTAACAAGCAGGACGCGATAATACCGATCATAAAGTGATTTTCATGAAAATCATTGTTAAATAAGTAAATAGTATAAAGTCGTAAATGGGGTAATACATTCACAGAATTGAAATAGGCTCATCGCCAAGAAATATCAATAATAGGCTCCCCGCCTCGAAATATCAACAATAAGCTCTCCGCCTCAAATTATCAATAATAGGCTCCCCGCTTAACGATAAATCATGGTGCACCAAGGCTAACACATACTGCTGTTAGCATGCAGTGTTCTGACAAAGTTTTACCCCAAATCGTTTCGAAACTCCAATAAAATAAACTCATATCTATAAAAATATCTCAATCACAAATATCAAACCAAATGTCCAACAAAATCCATTTATTTAAATTTTGCAAACTGTATGATCATAATACAATGTCCCTCTAAGAAAACAAAGTACTTCTAGTAAGCATAAGCGAAAGATGATGTTGTTGACTCCCAGTCATATGATGTAAGTTAGGCATTTTTAGGACCAATTGTGCAGGGTTTTTATTGTATAACAGTCATTATCTGGGATTTAGTTCAGTTTTAGATCATTGTAGTAGGAAGTTCAATTGTAAGTTATTCCTTCACTTTTGGAGCTAAATGGGACTTGAAGACCTCTTAATTGGTTGTGGCATCTTTCGGCGAACCAGACACTTGCCCGGAAATGCAGCAATCTAGAGAAATTTTGGTAATCAGAACTTTCTGCCATTCTTCGCGTCGCGACCAGGAGGGTTCGCGACGCGATTTGGAGGAGTCTTTACAAGCCAAAACTTTCTGTCATTTCTCGCGTCGCGACCAGGAGGGATTCGCGACGCGACCTGGAGCTGTTTTGCGAGGCCAGAGGTTTCTGTCATTTACCGCGACGCGATGGACACGGGCCGCGTCGCGATGGTGCGTAAAAATTAGGGTTTTTAAAGCTGTTTCAGGAATTTTGCACTGGACTTCGTCTTGGGATCTGAGCCACACTTTGGAGCAGCAGCTGGGGGCGTTTTTGGGAGCTTCTAATCACTTGGGAACAAGGTTTTGAAGACTTCTCATGGATTCCTCTATATGTAACTTCTCCTTATTTTTATCTTCTCTTTCCTTGATGTTGTCCATGTAGTTTGTTGTGATTAGGGAGAGATGATTCTCCCCAAACCTATCTATTGATTACTTTGTTATGGTTGATTCAGTTGTTTGGTTAATTTATCATAAGTCTATGCCTCTTTGTGTAATGCTTTACTTCTACATAAGCTAGTTGTAATGAATTAGGGATTGTGATCACATAGGGATATGGGTTACATTCTTGATATGGGGTAGTAGATCACATACTTGTGATCACCATAGGAATATGGGATTGGATATGTGAATTCTCTATTTCTTGCGTTTATTGCTTTACCTGTTGGCATGAATCACCTAAGGGATTAGGGTTTCTCAATTAGGTAAAAGGGGTTTTGAGGCAAGGGATTGTCCTTAACCTAATTTAGTGAATTGAATCTGGTAATTTAAACAAACAATTTGAGATTAGCTGAAGGATCATAGGATAGGTGAGGGGAGAAGATTCGACCCCTAATCGCTTTTATTTTATTGTTTACAAACGTTTGCTTTATTTTATTACTTCACTTTTCGGCCAACTGTTACGTCTAAGGATTAATTTACTTGCCTATTGATAATAAAACACAATCCCTGTGGATACGACCGGTTCTTACCGAAAAATTGTATTACTTGCGACATTTGGTACACTTGCCAAATTGTTAACAAGTTTTTGGCGCCGTTGCTGGGGATTGTTGACTTCATTGTCAATTAGTGAATGAGTTAATTCTTAGTTGTTTTTATTTAATTATTTATTCCAGTATTTTATTGTGTGTTTTATTTGTTTAGATACATAGTTATTGTGTTGGACTTGTTAACGGTTTGTTGAAGTGTTTCAGTGAACTGTGTAGCAGGGGCAAAGTTCGAAAGAATTGCTGTTTGTCCCGAAAAAAAAAAAAAAATTTATGGAATCCACTTCTCGGATGGAAGATGCTTTGGACCAGTTTAGGCAAATGACTGAGACTATCTTCCAGCCTAAAGAGCAAGCTTCTCGGTTGGAAGATGCTTTGTCCGAGTTTATGCGAATGTCCGAGACCCTCTTCCAACCCCAAGAGCAAGTGATGATAGAGTCCGCGCCACCGTCACTTAGCGGTAATTTTTGTGAAGAACCCCACTTGAATGGAAAATGTGCGACACGCACCTTTTGCGATTCTTGTGGGGAGTATCTTGTGGAGTGCAACGGTGAGGATGAGTGGGTAACTATATCAGAAAATTATCCATGGTTATGCACTACCAATGAGGAACAAGAAGAACAAGCCCCAACAAAAGAAGAATCTGGGGAGGATAAGGAAGATGAGGAAGAAGAAAATATTGAAATGGAGGAGCATGTAGTTTGGAGGGAAGATCAAAGCTCCCAATGTGGGGAAGGGGTGAAAACCCAACAAGAAAAAACCCAACAAATCATGGTTCCTATTATTCTTCCAAGTAGCAAGGAGGATAGAAATGAGGAGATTGACATATACTTGGACTCCTTCTATGCCTTATTCATCACCCTTCACCTCAAAAGGGTATGGAAGCATCTACAACTATGTTTCAAATTCATGATGTTCCTGCCCCAGAAGCGAAAGAAGAAGGATGATGTGTTCTTTGTGTCATATCAGCCACCTTAATAGTGGGATGACAAATGTCAAGCTAGTGACGTTAAAGAAGCGCTTGGTGGGAGGCAACCCATTGGTTCATTATTTACTGTTTTGAGTCTTTATTTTTCATTCCCTTTTTGACTTAATTTGCACTTTGGTCTGTACTTATTATAACTTACTCTGTGATATTGAGGCACCACTACCCTATTCTTTTTTGTTAAAGCAGCTTCAATGATGATGATGTGTGGCATTTGGCTTCGCATGTGTGCATTTTACCTGTTGAGCACTCGCACTTCAAGTTTTATCATCAAGTAATAGCAGTGGTCATGACAAAGGTTGCGGAAGTTCTTTATCATCTGTGAGCAGCATCTCTCAAGTTCCATCTCTACAATCCTAACTGTGAGGTTTGAGCCTAAACACTTTCTTATATATTGTGTGTATTCCTTGCTTGCATTAGTCTGCAGAACTTGACTTTGTACTTAATTGTCTTGCATTTGATTTTCATACACACTGAGGCACTTCTGTTGGCACCCCTGAGCCTTTCAAACCACACCTAACTAATGTTTATCCTCTGCTAGCCCCTCTGAGCCTATTATTAAAAATTTGTATGCTGTTTTTTCTGAAAATCATAGCCTAGTTAATTCTTAACTTGGAGTTAGGTAACAAAAGCTGTGAGAGTGGGGAAAAATTCTAAGTTTGGGGTTGCTCGTGGAATAGCAACATTCTAAGTTTGGGGTGGTATACAAGAGAAGGAACAAAGAAAAGAAATAGAAAAAGCAAATATATATATATATATATATATATATATATATATATATATATATCAAAAAAAAAAGAAAAAGAAAAAAAATAAAATAAAATCCTTCTCTTGTTTGTTATATGCTTTGGGGAAAATGGGTGAGTATTGCGTGAAATTGACAAAAAGAGAGGTAGGCCTAACTCCAAGTGCAACCTACTTATCCAAATGTATCCACCCTTACCTAAGCCCCGCTATAACCTTTAAAGTCCTCAAAATGTGTGTATGCAATTCATTTGTCTAAGATGATATAGAACTCTGTCAAGCCTATGAAACGATGGTGCAGGTACTGTGAATTGAGTGAATACCCGAAACACCTCAAGAGTGAAACACTGGTGAGATGTGCGTACAGAGAAAACTTGAGAATGCTGTCTGCTTATGATTCGGTATTTCCAATTCAGTTGTCCTGCCACTGCATTAGATTGATGATGATAATTGATGTGCTGATGTGTTTAAGGTTGATGTATTATATGTAACAGCTAAATAGAAAAACAGCCACAGTCTGAATTGATTGTTTGCTTGAGGACAAGCAAAAGTTTAAGTTTGGGGTTGTGTTGACTCCCAGTCATATGATGTAAGTTAGGCATTTTTAGGACCAATTGTGCAGGGTTTTTATTGTATAACAGTCATTATCTGGGATTTAGTTCAGTTTTAGATCATTGTAGTAGGAAGTTCAATTGTAAGTTATTCCTTCACTTTTGGAGCTAAATGGGACTTGAAGACCTCTTAATTGGTTGTGGCATCTTTCGGCGAACCAGACACTTGCCCGGAAATGCAGCAATCTAGAGGAATTTTGGTAATCAGAACTTTCTGTCATTCTTCGCGTCGCGACCAGGAGGGTTCGCGACGCGATTTGGAGGAGTCTTTACAAGCCAAAACTTTCTGTCATTTCTCGCGTCGCGACCAGGAGGGATTCGCGACGCGACCTGGAGCTGTTTTGCGAGGCCAGAAGTTTCTGTCATTTACCGCGACGCGATGGACACGGGCCGCGTCGCGATGGTGCGTAAAAATTAGGGTTTTTAAAGCTGTTTCAGGAATTTTGCACTGGACTTCGTCTTGGGATCTGAGCCACACTTTGGAGCAGCAGCTGGGGGCGTTTTTGGGAGCTTCTAATCACTTGGGAACAAGGTTTTGAAGACTTCTCATGGATTCCTCTATGTGTAACTTCTCCTTATTTTTATCTTCTCTTTCCTTGATGTTGTCCATGTAGTTTGTTGTGATTAGGGAGAGATGATTCTCCCCAAACCTATCTATTGATTACTTTGTTATGGTTGATTCAGTTGTTTGGTTAATTTATCATAAGTCTATGCCTCTTTGTGTAATGCTTTACTTCTACATAAGCTAGTTGTAATGAATTAGGGATTGTGATCACATAGGGATATGGGTTACATTCTTGATATGGGGTAGTAGATCACATACTTGTGATCACCATAGGAATATGGGATTGGATATGTGAATTCTCTATTTCTTGCGTTTATTGCTTTACCTGTTGGCATGAATCACCTAAGGGATTAGGGTTTCTCAATTAGGTAAAAGGGGTTTTGAGGCAAGGGATTGTCCTTAACCTAATTTAGTGAATTGAATCTGGTAATTTAAACAAACAATTTGAGATTAGCTGAAGGATCATAGGATAGGTGAGGGGAGAAGATTCGACCCCTAATCGCTTTTATTTTATTGTTTACAAACGTTTGCTTTATTTTACCATTACTTCACTTTTCGGCCAACTGTTACGTCTAAGGATTAATTTACTTGCCTATTGATAATAAAACACAATCCCTGTGGATACGACCGGTTCTTACCGAAAAATTGTATTACTTGCGACATTTGGTACACTTGCCAAATTGTTAACAATGTCAAACAAGTTTAAACGTGAGTGAAAAGAAATATATAGGACTTGTCATAGTCCCCATTATTTACTCACCAACTTCCTAAGCCGCTGAGAGATGCCGAATACCGATACCGCTAAGATGAATTCTTTGAGTCTATATTATGATAAAGCTAAATCAGTATTCTAAATAAAATACATGTATATATATAGATATATTATAGAACTAGTTTTCCAAAATCTGTTTACTTATACTTATTAATAAGTCTAGTTTTATGTTTTTCTTATACTTTTTAGTATTTAAACTCCAAAAGTTTTTGTTAATTCAAGTTTTAATGACTAACCATATCTAAAATATAACCTAGGGATACCACTCTTCAACTATGAACTTACTCACTTTTCTTTTGGATCCTCGTAAATTCCATTCATTGACATTAAAGCTTCTTAATACCTTACTTTAACTATCCTTACTATTTCTAACTAACCAACAATTTAGTTTCAACCTCTACTCATATAAGAGTAACTACCCTACTATTAAGTATCCCAAATTAACTACACAACTGATATGATTTGGCTAGAATTCTAATTTTCCTAAAATCATACCCTAGCTTCAAAGTTTCTAAACCAAAGAGATGATTATTCTTTACCTCAAGATGTTGCACTTGTATTAGACACGTTCTCTTCTATCTTCGATAAAGAAACAAAACACCTTCTCTTCTACCTTTGAACCTCTGTCTCGTTGGATCCCTTTTTGCTGTCTCTTTACATATTTGCATCAACCCACAAAATCTAATCTTTTGTTTCCCATCCAAAGCATAATATCCTCACCTTGGCAGCATCACATAGCATGTATTCTTGTTTGTGTTTTTCTCAATTCTCGTTTCCCCTTCACTCTCACTCCCTGAAGTTTCCTATCACTCCCTGATCGGTATTCTTTCTTTTCTTTTCTAAAGGTCTAGGTGATATCTAACTTTTTATAAAGTTCTAGTATACCTTTTGATTATTCTATTATTTAATATTTAACTTAGTGTTAGCTTAAAGGGGAAGTTCTAGCGAGAACTTTATCAGGTTTTGTTGTTTTTTTTTCCTTTTTTTTTTTATAAAACATACTACTATATATAATAACAATATATTATATGATAGGTTTAGTCTATATATATATATATAAATAAAGCTACCATCAATTCCCTTAAATTTTCGTTTAATTTTTTTTTAGATAAAAGTTGTAAATCTAAGTCATATTTTTAAAATTTGAGAGTGTTACATTTCTTTCCTCCTAAAAAAATTCGGTCCCCGGATTTAGAAATGCTTACCGAAAGATATGAATAAATGTGGATATTTTGATCGCATAGTATCCTCTGACTCCCAAGTAGCCTCCTCAGAAGAATGATTCCTCCAGATCACCTTAACCGAACCAATCTCCTTATTACGCAGTTTCCTCACTTGCCGATCTACGATAGCTACAGGCTCCTCTTCATAGGATAGATCCTTGTCTACTTGAATCGATTGTGGTTGGAGCACATGAGATGGATCAGGTAAATATTTTCTCAACATAGACACGTGAAAAACTGGATGAATGAATCCGAATTCGGGTGGAAGAGCTAATCGATAAGCCATTGTACCCACTCGCTGAAGAATTTCAAATGGACCCACATAGCGTGGACTAAGCGATCCCTTCCTACCAAACCTCATTACTCCCTTCATTGGGGAAACTCGCAAAAATACATGATCACCTACCATGAACTCTAACTCTCGACGACGGCTGTCCACATAGGCCTTTTGCCGACTTTGGGCGGCTAATAATCGTTCTCGAATCACCATAACCTTTTCCACGGACTCTTGTACCAAATATGGCCCCAACAACTTAGCTTCAGCTAACTCAAACCATCGAATAGGTGACCTACATCGTCTCCCATATAACGATTCAAAAGGTGCCATTTGAATGCTTGCTTGATAGTTGTTATTATATGCAAATCAATCAAGGGAAGATGTTTATCCCAACTACCCCCAAAGTTCAACACACAAGCTCGTAACATATCCTCCAGTATCTGAACAGTCCTCTCTGATTGCCCATCAGTTTGCGGATGAAAAGTTGTACTAAGATCTAGTCTCGTGCCTAAAGCATCTTGAAATGTTATCCAAAATCGAGAAGTGAATTTGGAACCATGATCCGAAATGATAGAAATAGGAATCCCATGCAATCTAACAATCTCATCTACGTATATTTGAGCATCTCGAGATGCATCAAAAGTTGTCTTGACCGGAAGAAAATGCGCTAACTTAGTTAAACGGTCGACTATCACCCAAATGGAATCATAACCTTTAGATGAACGGGGAAGTCCAGTAACAAAATCGATCGTAATTGTTTGCCACTTCCATTTCGGTATCTCTATTTACTGGTGTAACCCTGCTGGTCTTTGGTGTTCTGCTTTTACCTGCTGACAACTAAGCATTGAGACACAAAGTCTGTGACATCTCTCTTCATCCCACTCCACCAATATAATTGCTTCAAATCTTGATACATTTTAGTTGCTCCCGGATGAACTGTATAGGTAGAATGGTGAGCCTCTTCAAGAAGAGTCTTCCGTAGTTCTTTAATATTTGGCACACACAACCATTTTACCGAACCACAAAACTCCATCTGATCCAATTGAAAAGTCTGACACTTCCTCAGCTTTTACCTCTCTCATGATCTTCTGTAAGGATGGATCTTCCCCTTGAGATCGCTTGATTATATCTACCGTTGTAGATTTAAGTTGAGCATTTGCTACAAATGAGTTTGTCTCATTGATTCCAAATGTTACACCCTTAGCTTCCGAATGTAACACTCTCAAAATTTAAAAATATGATATTCAGATTTCGAACTTTTAGAAAATATATGTATGCATTAAAGTTTATCATATAATATATTAATTAAAAAGAAATTAAATTCTTCATTTTTTTTACCATATAAAATTATATTTGTTAGGCCATATTACATTTTATACAGACATCGGGAGAAGTGAAACCTTTTAATGTTCGAGATCGATGCCTTGTACTATTATATATTTATATATTGGTTATTAGAATAAGAAGCAAAAAGGGGAACAGATACTAGATTGAGGCATCATATTATTATATATTATTTACTTGTTGATAAAATAAGGAAATTATAAGACAAACTAGAAGCTTCCAACACCAGCTGAAAGTTTAGAAAATAAGAATAAACAAATCAAGAGGTGAAGGAAAAGTCATTAGAGTACCAATGTGAAAGAATATGATTGCGGTGCTGCGTAGTGTTGTGAATCTGTGAGCGATCAAAGAAAACACGGAAAAGAGGAAAGGGATCATCGACGCATGAGGTACCTGCGGATGAGGTACTTAAAGTGAAAGGGAATTGGTGCTCTATCTCTTTGAGAAACTGGAAGCAGAGGGTGAAAGTGATGCTTTCAGATTTTTAGGAGACTCATATCTATGATAGTAGACAAACTAGATTTAATGCATGAATGTAGATAGGTTGGGGTTATATGTTAGTAAGTTAGATGTAATAGAGCTAGTTTAAGTAACGTGGTAAAAAGCTTTATTAAAGTGTATAAATGAAATTTTCTAGATCTAAGGGAAATAGAGAGATTTCATAGTTAAGGATTAACATATTTTAGATGTGGGTAGTCCTTTAAACTTGAGTTAGCGAAGTATAGGAGGAGTTTAAAATATTGAAATATATAATAAAAAGAAATACAAACTAGACTAGTTATCCAAATTTTAATAAGTAGGAGTTGGCAATTGGTTATGTTTTATCCACATTATCTAAAATACTAATTTAACTTTATCGTAATCTAGATTCTGAGAATTCATCTTAGCGGTATCGGTCTTCAACTCTTCTCTAAGTGGCTTAGGAAGTTGGTGAGTAGATAATGGGGACTATCACAAGTCCTACTTTATTTCTTTAAACTTATTTTACGATTATTTGACTAAAGATGCTTTATTTTACTCTTGATCAAAATATCACTTGGAATGATTTGTTGTTTTTCATGTTAGAGGGACATGGTAACAGGATTTTATGGTTTGGTGATTTAAATGTGAGGATCTTGTTGGATTATTTTAACAACATGAAATTAATTTTAGATTGTTATGACTCTCAGATTTCACGAAATGACTTATTATTTGGTACATATTTGAATTGATGTTTTGAAAATTATATTGTGAAAGTATCTATTTGTCCTATTCATTCTTGACATTTTTGTAAGTATGAGTTGATGACTTTTGGATTTTCAACGGCTTTGGGGTAGACTTTGTGAGAACTCTACAAGCAAAGACTGACTTTGACGATTCAGATGATGACGACGAGCCCGAGCAGCAGCGCTCACGAACAGTACCCGCCGTAATTATTGGCAGATATTCAGTGGACTCGGGCGAAACAAAAAGAACAATGAAGCGAAAGTGGAAAGAGATTCTGAGCATTGCTAGCAACCCGAAAACAGTCAACCTGTCCGACCGACCCCTGCTAGCTTTCTCCGACTAAGACCTCCCTTATGGCAAGCCAAATAAATACATCCCACGCATTATCTCAACCTTGGTGCACCATGATTTACCTATCAGGCGGGGAGCCTATTATTGATATTACGAGACGGGGAGCCTATTATTGATATTTCGAGGCGGGGATCCTATTATTGATATTTCGAGGCGGGGAGCCTATTGTTGATATTTCGAGGCGGGGAGCCGATTATTCATATTTTCAGGTGGGGAGCCTATTATTTGTATTTATCGGCGGGGAGCTTATTTTAGTTATGTATAAGTATTACCCCTTATTGTCATTTATATATATATATATATATATATATATATATATATATATATATATTGTTTTATACGAGTTACTTGATTACTTGATTAAACTCAAATTTTGTTGAATCGTTCTAAAATTTATATTATCGTGTCCCGCTTGTTATATTCTTCATTATTTGCTCACTGAGTGGTCACTCACATCGTCTCTCTTATATGTTTCAGATTTTCAAGTTCGTGTCTAACTGATCACCCTTGTTAGAGTTTCAAATCTTACTTCTAGGTGATGCTCTCTTTTGATTCGGAGGCCGCTAGTGATGTTACTTGTGTTTTCTTGTTGGTCACTATGTATTTGTATATTGGAAAAAACTATAATGGCTCTGTTACATTGTTGAGTTGTTTGGCATCAATTAGATGTGATTCTTTCGGTCTAGGTGAGGCCCTATATTGGTTGTACAAATGTTTTGTTGTTATATAGAGTTATATATTATTTTGGGAATGTCCATATTTCAGAAGAGATTCTGCCGAATTTTCGTTAGAAATATAGACAATTTTAGGTTTTGGTATGATGACTGTTCTTTAGGTTGACCTAACTCTGTTGAGGCTTGCCACATTAGGATAGTGGTTTGTGCGCCGGTCATGGTCCAAATCGGGTCGTGACAAATTGGTATCAAAGCCTAGGTTTTGAGTCAATATGTAACAGAGCCAGGGGACCTTTATTAGAGTCGTGATTGTGATAATGTACCCGGGCATTATCACACTTGGGACCCTATTAAAGGCCTTTTTAGGATTGTCCATTTCTCTTCCATAGTCTCTTTAATTCTTTCCCATCTCATGAGTCACCAATAATTACCTTGCCTTGTCATTAGTTAGATGTCCATCTCATTAGTCCCCATTTCCCGTGATAGAAATTTCTCTTTAATTTATGTCCAAATAATTATTCAGGTGTTAGCAAGTTAATAGGTTGAATGTTATCCTTGACGAGGTCTTCTACGCTTAAAAAATTGAGTATTCTTGACTTTGAAGTTTTGGGTTTATTGATGTGTTGATAGTAATGAAAATATTGGAACAAGTTGATTATAAGAAGTAGATGAGGATAGAGATGGAGGAATCCATTGGGATTAAGAATGAAATGTTGTTTTGCTGAAGGTGTGACGAGGACAATTAGTAAAGAAACAAAATAGAATGATACTAGGATGTAAGAACCATGCTTAGTGTGTGTTTTTCATTGTTGTAACTAGTATTGAGAGGTGTTAAAGTTGTTTGTAAATGAGTATCAAAGTTAAATAACTGTCAAAAACAAATTGTTTCATTGTAGCAAGTCATTTGGACTCATGAATTCTATGTAGAACATTAGATAACATATTAATTACATGGCATATTCATTTTTCTGAATTGTAGTTACTATATAGAAAACTATTTTTTAAATTATCATAGTCGTTCCTTAGGTGAGTTAGGAACTATCACGGGAAAAAGATACAACTGAGTTCAGTGGGAATTTTGATGTTTGGAGGGATCTTGGGGGTAGAATTGGATGTGATGAAAATATTATCTTACGTGAATCTTTGATAGACTTCGTCTCTTATTATGCTCACAAGACCGGTATGTAGAATAATCTAATATAGATATTGGGTTGATGATTGAAATTGTGATTCCTAAGAGGAATATTTGTACATAGGGAGATTGATTTTAAGAGTGGTTAGTTTTTCGATGCAATTAGTAAGAAGATGAATTCTGGTATTTGATATTTGATCATTTCAAACATGTTGCGGACAAACTTAGATGAAGGTATAGAGTGGGTTTAGGCCGACACTAATCAATTTTTTTTAAAAAAAAATAAATAAACCTACTTTTCATTTCTACACCTACTCCTACGAGCAATGCCAAATATGTTATGGAAGAAAACCAATATTAGAGAAATTTCAAATTATAATTAATCTTAGGAGATAGTAAAAAGGCCGATATTGTAGTGTCTTTCAGAATATATTACAAGCTTTTACTGATATCAAATTCGTTGTCATCAACAACTAACTAAGCAATGGACAACACCAAAAATATAGAGAATTATTCTTAAGAAAAATCTACAATGAAGTACGAACAGAGACAAGCATTACACAAGTTATGTATAGTAAAGAGTCAAAAACTAGTTTGCCAGATTTGACTTATTTTCTGATGAACTCTTCTCCCTTCTGGATGCTTCCTGCTAACTCTCTCTTTGCTTTTTCCAACCCAATCCTGTTAAAGGAAAAGTTTCAATTTTTCAGGTGCTTATTGCTTCCATCAAATAAATCAAATAATTAATAGTTTGATGAACTGTACAATAATACCTCTCATACTCATTGAGTGGACCCAATTGATATATCTCTTCTGCTCCACCGCGACCAAGACGAACCTTGGTTGCAAAGAAATGAAGTTCTGTGACCTGTAGAAGACATGAGCTTGGTACTGTTAAATGAAATATGAAAGGGAAGATAAAGAACATGCACAAGGTAAAGAAGGATATGGAAATGGGACCTGAGAATCAACATAAGCACACTCCACCACCCCGGCTTCTACTTTCAAGCCACGGAAGCATGCATTAGCAAATTTGGTAGCTGCATATACTATTGCGCGCGCTCAATTGGTAGTGGGAGGTGTGTTTAACTTGCACTTATGCCTCAGGTGCAAGGTTCGATTCCCATGGAAGGCAAAAATTCTACAAGAGGGGTAGAGAAGACCGTGAGGTAATAGTGCCGGGGTGGCCAATGCGTTGGACCTGGGCTATTACATATACTATTACCGCGCATAACTTAACAGGTGCGATCATACCAGCACTAATGCACCGGATCCCATCAGAACTCCACAGTTAAGCGTGCTTGGGCGAGAGTAGTACTGGGATGCGTGACCTCTTGGGAAGTTCACGTGTTGCACCTCTTTTTTAAATTTTTTGCGTCAATTTTCTTAGAAAGAGTAAAATAACGGTTTCATACATTTTCTCGACTAGACATGCTATTTTTGTCCTCCTTGAATTTTTCGAATTTTTGGGCCAAGAATCGGAGCAAAGCGAGTAAGTTGACCCAAAACCGATTTTTCTCTACTAGCTCCCGAAAAAGGCATGTATACTATTACCGCGCATAACTTAACAGGTGCGATCATACTAGCACTAATGCACCGGATCCCATCAGAACTCCGCAGTTAAGCGTGCTTGGGCGAGAGTAGTACTGGGATGCGCGACCTCTTGGGAAGTCCTCGTGTTGCACCTCTATTTTAATTTTTTTGCGTCAATTTTCTTAGAAAGAGTAAAATAACGGTTTCATACATTTTCTCAACTAGACATGCTATTTTTGTCCTCCTTGAATTTTTTCGGATTTTTTGGGCCAAGAATCGGAGCAAACCAAGTAAGTTGACCCAAAACCGACTTTTTTCTACTAACGCCCGAAAAAGGCAAGTATACTATTACCGCGCATAACTTAACAGGTGCGATCGTACCAGCACTAATGCACCGGATTCCATCAGAACTCCGCAGTTGAGCGTGCTTGGGCAAGAGTAGTACTGGTATGCGTGACCTCCTGGGATGTCCTCGTGTTGCACCTCTTTTTTTAATTTTTTGCGTCAATTTTCTTAGAAAGAGTAAAATAAAGGTTTCATACATTTTCTCAACTAGACATGCTATTTTTGTCCTCCTTGAATTTTTTCGGATTTTTTGGGCCAAGAATCGGAGCAAACAAAGTAAGTTGACCCAAAACCGATTTTTCTCTACTAGCTCCCGAAAAAGGACTGTATACTATTACAGCGCATAACTTAACAGGTGTGATCATACTAGCACTAATGCACCAGATCCCATCAGAACTCCGCAGTTAAGCGTGCTTGGGCGAGAGTAGTACTGGGATGCGTGACCTCCTGGGAAGTCCTCGTGTTGCACCTCTTTTTTTATTTTTTTGCGTCAGTTTTCTTAGAAAGAGTAAAATAACAGTTTCATACATTTTCTCAACTAGACATGCTATTTTTGTCCTCCTTTTATTTTTTCGGATTTTTCGGGCCAAGTATCGGAGCAAACCAAGTAAGTTGACCCAAAACCGACTTTTTTCTACTAGCGCCCGAAAAAGGCAAGTATACTATTACCGCGCATAACTTAACAGGTGCGATCATACCAGCACTAATGCACAGGATCCCTTCAGAACTCAGCAACCAAGCGTGCTTGGGCAAGAGTAGTACTGGGAGGGGTGACCTCCTGGGAAGTCTTCGTGTTGCACCTCTTTTTTTAGTTTTTTGCGCCAATTTTGTTAGAAAGAGTAAAATAACGGTTTCATAGATTTTCTCGACTAGACATGCTATTTTTGTCCTCCTTGAATATTTTCGGATTTTATGGGCAAAGAATCGGAGCAAAGCGAGTAACTTGACCCAAAACCGATTTTTCTCTACTAGCTCCCGAAAAAGGCATGTATACTATTAGCGCGCATAACTTAACAGGTGCGATCATTCCAGCACTAATGCACCGGATCCCATCAGAACTCCGCAGTTAAGCGTGCTTGGGCGAGAGTAGTACTGGGATGGGTGACCTCTTGGAAAGTCCTCGTGTTGCGCCACTTTTTTTAATTTTTTGCGTCAATTTTCTTAGAAAGAGTAAAATAACGGTTTCATACATTTTCTCGACTAGACATGCTATTTTTGTTCTTCTTGAATTTTTTCGGATTTTTTGGGCCACGAATCGGAGCAAACCGAGTTAGTTGACCGAAAACCGATTTTTTTTCTACTTGCGCCCAAAAAAGGCATGCCTACTATTCCCGCGCATAACTTAACAGGTGCGATCATACCAGCACTAATGCACCGGATCCCATCAGAACTCCGCAGCTAAGCGTGCTTGGGCAAGAGTAGTACTGGGATGGGTGACCTCCTGGGAAGTCCTCGTGTTGCACCTCATTCGGTCCTAAAACGCTTACATGTCCTCTGATATTCAAATTGAAGTAAATACTAATTGTTGAAGTCGACTAAAAGATTTGGGATGTTTCATTTTCATTTAAAATCTATATATGTCAAGTAATAATCATATTGGTCTTCTTCTGGGTTAACTTTTTCCATTTAAATTATCAATTTAGATTGTACAATTTGTGTGTCGATTTTAAGGACTTCTGGTATATTTTATACGTAACTAATATGAGAAAACAAATATTTAATTTCATAAATTATTTTTTATCCAAAAAGAAAGACACGAATCTCCTTGAATTAGACAATGATACTATGGTATCCTTGAGATAGGAAGAACTCATTCAGTAAAAAAAGTATTTTTTATTAGATTCATTCATTCACTTCCATGTGTCAGTTAAAGCCAACTTTTGATCAAGCAGAGTGGACTAAACTACAATCATTCCAAACCTTCGTTGCCCTATTCAAAATTACTGTCTTGTTTTTCTTGAAAATTGGCAATTTGATCGCATTGTTTGTGATGTCCATGTGGCACGATTTTCCTACGTCATTCACAAGTCCTAGACAACACTCGTTGCTGACTTTTTGATTTCCAACAAATACACCAAAATATACTTGTTGACCACAATTTGGCATCAATTTGGTTACACATTTACTTAAATATTTTTCATACGATGACGATGGCCTTGGAGCATAATTCAACTCACTAGAAGGACCTTGAGATGGTGGCTGAAGAGTTTCAGAACCAACAGACGTTTTCAATAACAAAGTAAAGCTAATGAAAAAGGTCACAACTATATAAAATTTGTTGAATGATGCCATGGTCTTTTAAAAGATTGTTTTATGTTCGAGGACTTGTAGATGTTGTATCTGAGTTAAATGCTGGATAAAGAAAGTCATATTTAAAGTATAAATATTACAATCTTAACGTTCAAAAGTATTTAATAGATTGTTCTAACTATTTTAAAACCGCAAAAGCCAATATATGTTTCTTGTTAATATGTAAAATGATTTTCTTATCGAAAGATAAGTTTCTTATCAAAATCTCATTTCCTAACCAAAAAACTTGTGAAATGTTTTTTCCTAATGCAATTTCAATTTTCAGAAGTAACACACACATGAAAACTCGCTAAATTCATATATGGTTTTAAATAACATTAATAGGAACCCATATATTATGTCAGGTTAGGGTTTCCCGCTCGTAGGGATGGTAGCATTTGTAATATATGTAAGACTGATCTCTTTGGGAAGGCGTCAAGGGTAATAGGTAGTGCAAGTAGGAAGGGAGGTCATGGTCCCAAGCTTACTGCTCGTCTTATGCCCTTCTGAACTGTTGGGTGACGGGTCTCCGCCGGAGTTTGGGTAGCATTTATATTATGTAAGACTACGCCATCACTTCGAGTGCATTAAAGGCTAAGAGTATGGTAAACAACGCCTTAAGAGGTATTAGTGAGGTGCGTGTTGGGAACTCACTGAGATTTTTTTGAAATCTCACCCTTTATGTGTTTTGTGGTTTTCAGATAAGCAAGCAGGTCGGGCTATGCATAGAAAAGATATTTCAGTTTTGAATAAAATGTCTCAGCTTATGAGTTTGATTGTAAAATGATACCCTTATTTTCATGAAATTGGTCTTTTTGTGAAGTTATTCTATTGTACTTAAACATACTCAATGTCATGGAAGGATCAATGGATTTTCTTTTGAAAGAATATTATTACAATTTGTATCTAGTAGTTTCTATTTGATGAACTAATAGTCTTTTCAATAGTTCGGGATGTACTTACTTTTATAATATATTTTGTATAAAAAGGAGTGTAAAGATATTTTATGGTTGAGCTTCATATATCCTCATCCAAATATTATATATCTATACTCCCTTGGACTTGCGATTTCTAAAAAGGATTTCGGTTTTAGTATCGAAAAGGATACTTATGAGGGTTTCCGTGAGTCAGATAAGTGTCGATTTTAATTTGCTCGGTCCTAAAACGCTTACACGTCTTCTTATATTCAAATTGAAGTAAATACTAATAATTGAAGTCGACTAAAAGATTTGCGATGTTACATTTTTAATGGAGATCTATATCAGTCAAGTAATAATCATATGGGTTGTCTACTTGGTTACCTTTTTACTTTTAAATTATCAATATAGTTTGTATAATTTGTGTTCCATATCATTTGTTTGAGAACACAAGACTTTGAACAAAAAATTGAGGACTTGTGGTATATTTTATACGTAACTAATATGAGAAAACAATTATTTAATTTCATAAATAATTTTTTATATTAGTTATAATATCAACTTTTATTATAATCATATGTATGATTTAATTTTTATCCAAAAAGAAAGACAAGAATCCTTGAATTTGACAGTGATACAATGGTATCCGTGAGATAGGGGAACTCATTCAATAAAAAATGTACTTTTCATTTGATTCATTCATTCACTTCCACGTGTAAGTGAAAGCCAACCTTAGATCAAGCAGAGTGGACTAAACTACAATCATTCCAAACCTTCAGTGCCCTATTCAAAATTACTCTCTTGTTTTTCTTGAAAATTGGCAATTTAACTGCATTGTTTGTGATGTCCATGTGGCACGATTTTCCTACGTCATTCACAAGACCTAGACAACACTCGTTGCTAACTGTTTGATTTCCAACAAATACACCAAAATATACTTGTTGACCACAATTTGGCATCAATTTGGTTACACATTTACTTAAATATTTTTCATACGATGACGATGGCCTTGGAGCATAATTTAACTCACTAGAAGGACCTTGAGATGGTGGCTAAAGAGTTTCAGAACCAACAGACGTTTTCAATAACAAAGTAAAGCTAATGAAAAAGGTCACAACTATATAAAATTTGTTGAATGATGCCATGGTCTTTTAAAAGATTGTTTTATGTTCGAGGACTTGTAGATGTTGTATATGAGTTAAATGCTTGATAAAGAAAGTCATATTTAAAGTATAAATATTACAATCTTAACGTTCAAAAGTATTTAATAGATTGTTCTAACTGTTTTAAAACCGCAAAAGCCAATATACGTTTCTTGTTAATATGTAAAATGATTTTCTTATCGAAAGATAAGTTTCTTATCAAAATCTCATTTCCTAACCAAAAAACTTGTGAAATGTTTTTTCCTAATGCAATTTCAATTTTCAGAAGTAACACACACATGAAAACTCACTAAATTCATATATGGTTTTAAATAACATTAATAGGAAGATTTTCCTGGCATAATTTAAGTAAATATTTGTATAAAATTTTCTTTAGACCTTTTTTTGGGAAAACAATTTAATTAGTTGCGCCCATAATCTCCTGCTCATTCTTTTTTGACTCACAATAGGTCAATTATATTTTGAAAGTGACTATATAAAAGTTAAGTGGGTCCAAATTGAACTATAAAGTGAAAGATACTATAAAATATATCAAAAGACAAGTTGTGTGATCAAGCTCAATTGGTGTTTGAATTTGGTGTATAAATGTTTGTTTGTTTTGAAATTGAATGATTTTTAATGACCAATGTGATTGAGTGTTGTTGGGATAGATTGGAAACACTTGGATTGAACTTAAAGACACAAAGTCAGCATTTTTGCACATAGATAGAAAAAATGGTCGTGTTTGAAAAACACTGGCACCCGTGTTTCTTTATATGTAACAGTGAATTTTTGGTAACCTTCCAACTTGTTTCATTCGTAATTTTTGATCTGAATATCTGATTTATGTGTTCTTGGATGCGTTGGAAAGATAACGAAAAGATATACAACTATAAATAAACTATGAACTGTATTTCTAAACACATTCTAAGAAGTCTTCCTAATCTATCCTAACCATCACCCTTGGTGTATACTGAGTTTTATCTATTTGACGATTTGGTTATCAAAAACTTATGAAATGTCATGGACTATGATGATTATGGTAAAGCAATGGATTGAGGTATATTATGATGGTGTATGTGTTGTGTATGGCTGACTCGAGAGAGAAATACATATGTACATATACGCAAAAACATGATGAAGGAATAATTGAACGAAGCGACGCACTTGGGGGAGGAGTCACGATCCCTGGTCCAAGACTCTTATGTAGGAACCCATATATTATGTCAGGTTAGGGTTTCCCGCTCGTAGGGATGGTAGCATTTGGAATATATGTAAGACTGATCTCTTTGGGAAGGCGTCAAGGGTAATAGGTAGTGCAAGTAGGAAGGGAGGTCATGATCCCAATCTTACTGCTCGCCTTATGCCCTTCTGAAATGTTGGGTGACGGGTCTCCGCCGGAGTTTGGGTAGCATTTATATTATGTAAGACTACGCCATCACTTCGAGTGCATTAAAGGCTAAGAGTATGGTAAACAACGCCTTAAGAGGTATTAGTGAGGTGCGTGTTGGGAACTCACTGAGATTTTTTTGAAATCTCACCCTTTATGTGTTTTGTGGTTTTCAGATAAGCAAGCAGGTCGGGCTATGCATAGAAAAGATATTTCAGTTTTGAATAAAATGTCTCAGCTTATGAGTTTGATTGTAAAATGATACCCTTATTTTCATGAAATTGGTCTTTTTGTGAAGTTATTCTATTGTACTTAAACATACTCAATGTCATGGAAGGATCAATGGATTTTCTTTTGAAAGAATATTATTACAATTTGTATCTAGTAGTTTCTATTTGATGAACTAATAGTCTTTTCAATAGTTCGGGATGTACTTACTTTTATAATATATTTTGTATAAAAAGGAGTGTAAAGATATTTTATGGTTGAGCTTCATATATCCTCATCCAAATATTATATATCTATACTCCCTTGGACTTGCGATTTCTAAAAAGGATTTCGGTTTTAGTATCGAAAAGGATACTTATGAGGGTTTCCGTGAGTCAGATAAGTGTCGATTTTAATTTGCTCGGTCCTAAAACGCTTACACGTCTTCTTATATTCAAATTGAAGTAAATACTAATAATTGAAGTCGACTAAAAGATTTGCGATGTTACATTTTTAATGGAGATCTATATCAGTCAAGTAATAATCATATGGGTTGTCTACTTGGTTACCTTTTTACTTTTAAATTATCAATATAGTTTGTATAATTTGTGTTCCATATCATTTGTTTGAGAACACAAGACTTTGAACAAAAAATTGAGGACTTGTGGTATATTTTATACGTAACTAATATGAGAAAACAATTATTTAATTTCATAAATAATTTTTTATATTAGTTATAATATCAACTTTTATTATAATCATATGTATGATTTAATTTTTATCCAAAAAGAAAGACAAGAATCCTTGAATTTGACAGTGATACAATGGTATCCGTGAGATAGGGGAACTCATTCAATAAAAAATGTACTTTTCATTTGATTCATTCATTCACTTCCACGTGTAAGTGAAAGCCAACCTTAGATCAAGCAGAGTGGACTAAACTACAATCATTCCAAACCTTCAGTGCCCTATTCAAAATTACTCTCTTGTTTTTCTTGAAAATTGGCAATTTAACTGCATTGTTTGTGATGTCCATGTGGCACGATTTTCCTACGTCATTCACAAGACCTAGACAACACTCGTTGCTAACTGTTTGATTTCCAACAAATACACCAAAATATACTTGTTGACCACAATTTGGCATCAATTTGGTTACACATTTACTTAAATATTTTTCATACGATGACGATGGCCTTGGAGCATAATTTAACTCACTAGAAGGACCTTGAGATGGTGGCTAAAGGGTTTCAGAACCAACAGACGTTTTCAATAACAAAGTAAAGCTAATGAAAAAGGTCACAACTATATAAAATTTGTTGAATGATGCCATGGTCTTTTAAAAGATTGTTTTATGTTCGAGGACTTGTAGATGTTGTATATGAGTTAAATGCTTGATAAAGAAAGTCATATTTAAAGTATAAATATTACAATCTTAACGTTCAAAAGTATTTAATAGATTGTTCTAACTGTTTTAAAACCGCAAAAGCCAATATACGTTTCTTGTTAATATGTAAAATGATTTTCTTATCGAAAGATAAGTTTCTTATCAAAATCTCATTTCCTAACCAAAAAACTTGTGAAATGTTTTTTCCTAATGCAATTTCAATTTTCAGAAGTAACACACACATGAAAACTCACTAAATTCATATATGGTTTTAAATAACATTAATAGGAAGATTTTCCTGGCATAATTTAAGTAAATATTTGTATAAAATTTTCTTTAGACCTTTTTTTGGGAAAACAATTTAATTAGTTGCGCCCATAATCTCCTGCTCATTCTTTTTTGACTCACAATAGGTCAATTATATTTTGAAAGTGACTATATAAAAGTTAAGTGGGTCCAAATTGAACTATAAAGTGAAAGATACTATAAAATATATCAAAAGACAAGTTGTGTGATCAAGCTCAATTGGTGTTTGAATTTGGTGTATAAATGTTTGTTTGTTTTGAAATTGAATGATTTTTAATGACCAATGTGATTGAGTGTTGTTGGGATAGATTGGAAACACTTGGATTGAACTTAAAGACACAAAGTCAGCATTTTTGCACATAGATAGAAAAAATGGTCGTGTTTGAAAAACACTGGCACCCGTGTTTCTTTATATGTAACAGTGAATTTTTGGTAACCTTCCAACTTGTTTCATTCGTAATTTTTGATCTGAATATCTGATTTATGTGTTCTTGGATGCGTTGGAAAGATAACGAAAAGATATACAACTATAAATAAACTATGAACTGTATTTCTAAACACATTCTAAGAAGTCTTCCTAATCTATCCTAACCATCACCCTTGGTGTATACTGAGTTTTATCTATTTGACGATTTGGTTATCAAAAACTTATGAAATGTCATGGACTATGATGATTATGGTAAAGCAATGGATTGAGGTATATTATGATGGTGTATGTGTTGTGTATGGCTGACTCGAGAGAGAAACACATATGTACATATACGCAAAAACATGATGAAGGAATAATTGAACGAAGCGACGCACTTGGGGGAGGAGTCACGATCCCTGGTCCAAGACTCTTATGTAGGAACCCATATATTATGTCAGGTTAGGGTTTCCCGCTCGTAGGGATGGTAGCATTTGGAATATATGTAAGACTGATCTCTTTGGGAAGGCGTCAAGGGTAATAGGTAGTGCAAGTAGGAAGGGAGGTCATGATCCCAATCTTACTGCTCGCCTTATGCCCTTCTGAAATGTTGGGTGACGGGTCTCCGCCGGAGTTTGGGTAGCATTTATATTATGTAAGACTACGCCATCACTTCGAGTGCATTAAAGGCTAAGAGTATGGTAAACAACGCCTTAAGAGGTATTAGTGAGGTGCGTGTTGGGAACTCACTGAGATTTCTTTGAAATCTCACCCTTTATGTGTTTTGTGGTTTTCAGATAAGCAAGCAGGTCGGGCTATGCATAGAAAAGATATTTCAGTTTTGAATAAAATGTCTCAGCTTATGAGTTTGATTGTAAAATGATACCCTTATTTTCATGAAATTGGTCTTTTTGTGAAGTTATTCTATTGTACTTAAACATACTCAAAGTCATGGAAGGATCAATGGATTTTCTTTTGAAAGAATATTATTACAATATGTATCTAGTAGTTTCTATTTGATGAACTAAGAGTCTTTTCAATAGTTCAGCATGTACTTACTTTTATAATATATTTTGTATAAAAAGGAGTGTAAAGATATTTTATGGTTGAGCTTCATATATCCTCATCTAAATATTATATATCTATACTCCCTTGGACTTGCGATTTCTTAAAAGGATTTCGGTTTTAGAATCGAAAAGGATACTTATGAGGGTTTCCGTGAGTCAGATAAGTGTCGATTTTAATTTGCTCGGTCCTAAAACGCTTACACGTCTTCTTATATTCAAATTGAAGTAAATACTAATAATTGAAGTCGACTAAAAGATTTGCGATGTTACATTTTTAATGGAGATCTATATCAGTCAAGTAATAATCATATGGGTTGTCTACTTGGTTACCTTTTTACTTTTAAATTATCAATATAGTTTGTATAATTTGTGTTCCATATCATTTGTTTGTGAACACAAGACTTTGAACAAAAAATTGAGGACTTGTGGTATATTTTATACGTAACTAATATGAGAAAACAATTATTTAATTTCATAAATAATTTTTTATATTAGTTATAATATCAACTTTTATTATAATCATATGTATGATTTAATTTTTATCCAAAAAGAAAGACAAGAATCCTTGAATTTGACAATGATACAATGGTATCCGTGAGATAGGGGAACTCATTCAATAAAAAATGTACTTTTCATTTGATTCATTCATTCACTTCCACGTGTAAGTGAAAGCCAACCTTAGATCAAGCAGAGTGGACTAAACTACAATCATTCCAAACCTTCAGTGCCCTATTCAAAATTACTCTCTTGTTTTTCTTGAAAATTGGCAATTTAACTGCATTGTTTGTGATGTCCATGTGGCACGATTTTCCTACGTCATTCACAAGACCTAGACAACACTCGTTGCTAACTGTTTGATTTCCAACAAATACACCAAAATATACTTGTTGACCACAATTTGGCATCAATTTGGTTACACATTTACTTAAATATTTTTCATACGATGACGATGGCCTTGGAGCATAATTTAACTCACTAGAAGGACCTTGAGATGGTGGCTGAAGAGTTTCAGAACCAACAGACGTTTTCAATAACAAAGTAAAGCTAATGAAAAAGGTCACAACTATATAAAATTTGTTGAATGATGCCATGGTCTTTTAAAAGATTGTTTTATGTTCGAGGACTTGTAGATGTTGTATATGAGTTAAATGCTTGATAAAGAAAGTCATATTTAAAGTATAAATATTACAATCTTAACGTTCAAAAGTATTTAATAGATTGTTCTAACTGTTTTAAAACCGCAAAAGCCAATATATGTTTCTTGTTAATATGTAAAATGATTTTCTTATCGAAAGATAAGTTTCTTATCAAAATCTCATTTCCTAACCAAAAAACTTGTGAAATGTTTTTTCCTAATGCAATTTCAATTTTCAGAAGTAACACACACATGAAAACTCACTAAATTCATATATGGTTTTAAATAACATTAATAGGAAGATTTTCCTGGCATAAATTAAGTAAATATTTGTTTAAAATTTTCTTTAGACCTTTTCTTGGGAAAACAATTTAATTAGTTGCGCCCATAATCTCCTGCTCATTCTTTTTTGACTCACAATAGGTCAATTATATTTTGAAAGTGACTATATAAAAGTTAAGTGGGTCCAAATTGAACTATAAAGTGAAAGATACTATAAAATATATCAAAAGACAAGTTGTGTGATCAAGCTCAATTGGTGTTTGAATTTGGTGTATAAATGTTTGTTTGTTTTGAAATTGAATGATTTTTGATGACCAATGTGATTGAGTGTTGTTGGGATAGATTGGAAACACTTGGATTGAATTTAAAGACACAAAGTCAGCATTTTTGCACACAGATAGAAAAAATGGTCGTGTTTGAAAAACACTGGCACCCGTGTTTCTTTATATGTAACAGTGAATTTTTGGTAACCTTCCAACTTGTTTCATTCGTAATTTTTGATCTGAATCTCTGATTTATGTGTTCTTGGATGCGTTGGAAAGATAACGAAAAGATATACAACTATAAATAAACTATGAAGTGTATTTCTAAACACATTCTAAGAAGTCTACTTGATCTATCCTAACCATCACCCTTGGTGTATAGTGAGTTTTATCTATTTGACGATTTGGTTATCAAAAACTTATGAAATGTCATGGACTATGATGATTATGGTAAAGCAATGGATTGAGGTATATTATGATGGTGTATGTGTTGTGTATGGCTGACTCGAGAGAGAAATACATATGTACATATACGCAAAAACATGATGAAGGAATAATTGAACGAAGCGACGCACTTGGGGGAGGAGTCATGATCCCTGGTCCAAGACTCTTATGTAGGAACCCATATATTATGTCAGGTTAGGGTTTCCCGCTCGTAGGGATGGTAGCATTTGGAATATATGTAAGACTGATCTCTTTGGGAAGGCGTCAAGGGTAATAGGTAGTGCAAGTAGGAAGGGAGGTCATGATCCCAATCTTACTGCTCGCCTTATGCCCTTCTGAAATGTTGGGTGACGGGTCTCCGCCGGAGTTTGGGTAGCATTTATATTATGTAAGACTACGCCATCACTTCGAGTGCATTAAAGGCTAAGAGTATGGTAAACAACGCCTTAAGACGTATTAGTGAGGTGCGTGTTGGGAACTCACTGAGATTTCTTTGAAATCTCACCCTTTATGTGTTTTGTGGTTTTCAGATAAGCAAGCAGGTCGGGCTATGCATAGAAAAGATATTTCAGTTTTGAATAAAATGTCTCAGCTTATGAGTTTGATTGTAAAATGATACCCTTATTTTCATGAAATTGGTCTTTTTGTGAAGTTATTCTATTGTACTTAAACATACTCAAAGTCATGGAAGGATCAATGGATTTTCTTTTGAAAGAATATTATTACAATATGTATCTAGTAGTTTCTATTTGATGAACTAAGAGTCTTTTCAATAGTTCAGCATGTACTTACTTTTATAATATATTTTGTATAAAAAGGAGTGTAAAGATATTTTATGGTTGAGCTTCATATATCCTCATCTAAATATTATATATCTATACTCCCTTGGACTTGCGATTTCTTAAAAGGATTTCGATTTTAGAATCGAAAAGGATACTTATGAGGGTTTCCGTGAGTCAGATAAGTGTCGATTTTAATTTGCTCGGTCCTAAAACGCTTACACGTCTTCTTATATTCAAATTGAAGTAAATACTAATAATTGAAGTCGACTAAAAGATTTGCGATGTTACATTTTTAACGGAGATCTATATCAGTGAAGTAATAATCATATGGGTTTTCTACTTGGTTACCTTTTTACTTTTAAATTATCGATATAGTTTGTATAATTTGTGTTCCATATCATTTGTTTGTGAACACGAGACTTTGAACAAAAAATTGAGGACTTGTGGTATATTTTATACGTAACTAATATGAGAAAACAATTATTTAATTTCATAAATAATTTTTTATATTAGTTATAATATCAACTTTTATTATAATCATATGTATGATTTAATTTTTATCCAAAAAGAAAGACAAGAATCCTTGAATTTGACAATGATACAATGGTATCCGTGAGATAGGGGAACTCATTCAATAAAAAATGTACTTTTCATTTGATTCATTCATTCACTTCCACGTGTAAGTGAAAGCCAACCTTAGATCAAGCAGAGTGGACTAAACTACAATCATTCCAAACCTTCAGTGCCCTATTCAAAATTACTCTCTTGTTTTTCTTGAAAATTGGCAATTTAACTGCATTGTTTGTGATGTCCATGTGGCACGATTTTCCTACGTCATTCACAAGACCTAGACAACACTCGTTGCTAACTGTTTGATTTCCAACAAATACACCAAAATATACTTGTTGACCACAATTTGGCATCAATTTGGTTACACATTTACTTAAATATTTTTCATACGATGACGATGGCCTTGGAGCATAATTTAACTCACTAGAAGGACCTTGAGATGGTGGCTGAAGAGTTTCAGAACCAACAGACGTTTTCAATAACAAAGTAAAGCTAATGAAAAAGGTCACAACTATATAAAATTTGTTGAATGATGCCATGGTCTTTTAAAAGATTGTTTTATGTTCGAGGACTTGTAGATGTTGTATATGAGTTAAATGCTTGATAAAGAAAGTCATATTTAAAGTATAAATATTACAATCTTAACGTTCAAAAGTATTTAATAGATTGTTCTAACTGTTTTAAAACCGCAAAAGCCAATATATGTTTCTTTTTAATATGTAAAATGATTTTCTTATCGAAAGATAAGTTTCTTATCAAAATCTCATTTCCTAACCAAAAAACTTGTGAAATGTTTTTTCCTAATGCAATTTCAATTTTCAGAAGTAACACACACATGAAAACTCACTAAATTCATATATGGTTTTAAATAACATTAATAGGAAGATTTTCCTGGCATAAATTAAGTAAATATTTGTTTAAAATTTTCTTTAGACCTTTTCTTGGGAAAACAATTTAATTAGTTGCGCCCATAATCTCCTGCTCATTCTTTTTTGACTCACAATAGGTCAATTATATTTTGAAAGTGACTATATAAAAGTTAAGTGGGTCCAAATTGAACTATAAAGTGAAAGATACTATAAAATATATCAAAAGACAAGTTGTGTGATCAAGCTCAATTGGTGTTTGAATTTGGTGTATAAATGTTTGTTTGTTTTGAAATTGAATGATTTTTAATGACCATTGTGATTGAGTGTTGTTGGGATAGATTGGAAACACTTGGATTGAATTTAAAGACACAAAGTCAGCATTTTTGCACATAGATAGAAAAAATGGTCGTGTTTGAAAAACACTGGCACCCGTGTTTCTTTATATGTAACAGTGAATTTTTGGTAACCTTCCAACTTGTTTCATTCGTAATTTTTGATCTGAATCTCTGATTTATGTGTTCTTGGATGCGTTGGAAAGATAACGAAAAGATATACAACTATAAATAAACTATGAAGTGTATTTCTAAACACATTCTAAGAAGTCTACTTGATCTATCCTAACCATCACCCTTGGTGTATAGTGAGTTTTATCTATTTGACGATTTGGTTATCAAAAACTTATGAAATGTCATGGACTATGATGATTATGGTAAAGCAATGGATTGAGGTATATTATGATGGTGTATGTGTTGTGTATGGCTGACTCGAGAGAGAAATACATATGTACATATACGCAAAAACATGATGAAGGAATAATTGAACGAAGCGACGCACTTGGGGGAGGAGTCATGATCCCTGGTCCAAGACTCTTATGTAGGAACCCATATATTATGTCAGGTTAGGGTTTCCCGCTCGTAGGGATGGTAGCATTTGGAATATATGTAACACTGATCTCTTTGGGAAGGCGTCAAGGGTAATAGGTAGTGCAAGTAGGAAGGGAGGTCATGATCCCAATCTTACTGCTCGCCTTATGCCCTTCTGAAATGTTGGGTGACGGGTCTCCGCCGGAGTTTGGGTAGCATTTATATTATGTAAGACTACGCCATCACTTCGAGTGCATTAAAGGCTAAGAGTATGGTAAACAACGCCTTAAGACGTATTAGTGAGGTGCGTGTTGGGAACTCACTGAGATTTCTTTGAAATCTCACCCTTTATGTGTTTTGTGGTTTTCAGATAAGCAAGCAGGTCGGGCTATGCATAGAAAAGATATTTCAGTTTTGAATAAAATGTCTCAGCTTATGAGTTTGATTGTAAAATGATACCCTTATTTTCATGAAATTGGTCTTTTTGTGAAGTTATTCTATTGTACTTAAACATACTCAAAGTCATGGAAGGATCAATGGATTTTCTTTTGAAAGAATATTATTACAATATGTATCTAGTAGTTTCTATTTGATGAACTAAGAGTCTTTTCAACAGTTCAGCATGTACTTACTTTTATAATATATTTTGTATAAAAAGGAGTGTAAAGATATTTTATGGTTGAGCTTCATATATCCTCATCTAAATATTATATATCTATACTCCCTTGGACTTGCGATTTCTTAAAAGGATTTCGGTTTTAGAATCGAAAAGGATACTTATGAGGGTTTCCGTGAGTCAGATAAGTGTCGATTTTAATTTGCTCGGTCCTAAAACGCTTACACGTCTTCTTATATTCAAATTGAAGTAAATACTAATAATTGAAGTCGACTAAAAGATTTGCGATGTTACATTTTTAACGGAGATCTATATCAGTGAAGTAATAATCATATGGGTTTTCTACTTGGTTACCTTTTTACTTTTAAATTATCGATATAGTTTGTATAATTTGTGTTCCATATCATTTGTTTGTGAACACAAGACTTTGAACAAAAAATTGAGGACTTGTGGTATATTTTATACGTAACTAATATGAGAAAACAATTATTTAATTTCATAAATAATTTTTTATATTAGTTATAATATCAACTTTTATTATAATCATATGTATGATTTAATTTTTATCCAAAAAGAAAGACAAGAATCCTTGAATTTGACAATGATACAATGGTATCCGTGAGATAGGGGAACTCATTCAATAAAAAATGTACTTTTCATTTGATTCATTCATTCACTTCCACGTGTAAGTGAAAGCCAACCTTAGATCAAGCAGAGTGGACTAAACTACAATCATTCCAAACCTTCAGTGCCCTATTCAAAATTACTCTCTTGTTTTTCTTGAAAATTGGCAATTTAACTGCATTGTTTGTGATGTCCATGTGGCACGATTTTCCTACGTCATTCACAAGACCTAGACAACACTCGTTGCTAACTGTTTGATTTCCAACAAATACACCAAAATATACTTGTTGACCACAATTTGGCATCAATTTGGTTACACATTTACTTAAATATTTTTCATACGATGACGATGGCCTTGGAGCATAATATAACTCACTAGAAGGACCTTGAGATGGTGGCTGAAGAGTTTCAGAACCAACAGACGTTTTCAATAACAAAGTAAAGCTAATGAAAAAGGTCACAACTATATAAAATTTGTTGAATGATGCCATGGTCTTTTAAAAGATTGTTTTATGTTCGAGGACTTGTAGATGTTGTATATGAGTTAAATGCTTGATAAAGAAAGTCATATTTAAAGTATAAATATTACAATCTTAACGTTCAAAAGTATTTAATAGATTGTTCTAACTGTTTTAAAACCGCAAAAGCCAATATATGTTTCTTGTTAATATGTAAAATGATTTTCTTATCGAAAGATAAGTTTCTTATCAAAATCTCATTTCCTAACCAAAAAACTTGTGAAATGTTTTTTCCTAATGCAATTTCAATTTTCAGAAGTAACACACACATGAAAACTCACTAAATTCATATATGGTTTTAAATAACATTAATAGGAAGATTTTCCTGGCATAAATTAAGTAAATATTTGTTTAAAATTTTCTTTAGACCTTTTTTTGGGAAAACAATTTAATTAGTTGCGCCCATAATCTCCTGCTCATTCTTTTTTGACTCACAATAGGTCAATTATATTTTGAAAGTGACTATATAAAAGTTAAGTGGGTCCAAATTGAACTATAAAGTGAAAGATACTATAAAATATATCAAAAGACAAGTTGTGTGATCAAGCTCAATTGGTGTTTGAATTTGGTGTATAAATGTTTGTTTGTTTTGAAATTGAATGATTTTTAATGACCAATGTGATTGAGTGTTGTTGGGATAGATTGGAAACACTTGGATTGAATTTAAAGACACAAAGTCAGCATTTTTGCACATAGATAGAAAAAATGGTCGTGTTTGGAAAACACTGGCACCCGTGTTTCTTTATATGTAACAGTGAATTTTTGGTAACCTTCCAACTTGTTTCATTCGTAATTTTTGATCTGAATCTCTGATTTATGTGTTCTTGGATGCGTTGGAAAGATAACGAAAAGATATACAACTATAAATAAACTACGAAGTGTATTTCTAAACACATTCTAAGAAGTCTACTTGATCTATCCTAACCATCACCCTTGGTGTATAGTGAGTTTTATCTATTTGACGATTTGGTTATCAAAAACTTATGAAATGTCATGGACTATGATGATTATGGTAAAGCAATGGATTGAGGTATATTATGATGGTGTATGTGTTGTGTATGGCTGACTCGAGAGAGAAATACATATGTACATATACGCAAAAACATGATGAAGGAATAATTGAACGAAGCGACGCACTTGGGGGAGGAGTCATGATCCCTGGTCCAAGACTCTTATGTAGGAACCCATATATTATGTCAGGTTAGGGTTTCCCGCTCGTAGGGATGGTAGCATTTGGAATATATGTAAGACTGATCTCTTTGGGAAGGCGTCAAGGGTAATAGGTAGTGCAAGTAGGAAGGGAGGTCATGATCCCAATCTTACTGCTCGCCTTATGCCCTTCTGAAATGTTGGGTGACGGGTCTCCGCCGGAGTTTGGGTAGCATTTATATTATGTAAGACTACGCCATCACTTCGAGTGCATTAAAGGCTAAGAGTATGGTAAACAACGCCTTAAGACGTATTAGTGAGGTGCGTGTTGGGAACTCACTGAGATTTCTTTGAAATCTCACCCTTTATGTGTTTTGTGGTTTTCAGATAAGCAAGCAGGTCGGGCTATGCATAGAAAAGATATTTCAGTTTTGAATAAAATGTCTCAGCTTATGAGTTTGATTTTAAAATGATACCCTTATTTTCATGAAATTGGTCTTTTTGTGAAGTTATTCTATTGTACTTAAACATACTCAAAGTCATGGAAGGATCAATGGATTTTCTTTTGAAAGAATATTATTACAATATGTATCTAGTAGTTTCTATTTGATGAACTAAGAGTCTTTTCAATAGTTCAGCATGTACTTACTTTTATAATATATTTTGTATAAAAAGGAGTGTAAAGATATTTTATGGTTGAGCTTCATATATCCTCATCTAAATATTATATATCTATACTCCCTTGGACTTGCGATTTCTTAAAAGGATTTCGGTTTTAGAATCGAAAAGGATACTTATGAGGGTTTCCGTGAGTCAGATAAGTGTCGATTTTAATTTGCTCGGTCCTAAAACGCTTACACGTCTTCTTATATTCAAATTGAAGTAAATACTAATAATTGAAGTCGACTAAAAGATTTGCGATGTTACATTTTTAACGGAGATCTATATCAGTGAAGTAATAATCATATGGGTTTTCTACTTGGTTACCTTTTTACTTTTAAATTATCGATATAGTTTGTATAATTTGTGTTCCATATCATTTGTTTGTGAACACAAGACTTTGAACAAAAAATTGAGGACTTGTGGTATATTTTATACGTAACTAATATGAGAAAACAATTATTTAATTTCATAAATAATTTTTTATATTAGTTATAATATCAACTTTTATTATAATCATATGTATGATTTAATTTTTATCCAAAAAGAAAGACAAGAATCCTTGAATTTGACAATGATACAATGGTATCCGTGAGATAGGGGAACTCATTCAATAAAAAATGTACTTTTCATTTGATTCATTCATTCACTTCCACGTGTAAGTGAAAGCCAACCTTAGATCAAGCAGAGTGGACTAAACTACAATCATTCCAAACCTTCAGTGCCCTATTCAAAATTACTCTCTTGTTTTTCTTGAAAATTGGCAATTTAACTGCATTGTTTGTGATGTCCATGTGGCACGATTTTCCTACGTCATTCACAAGACCTAGACAACACTCGTTGCTAACTGTTTGATTTCCAACAAATACACCAAAATATACTTGTTGACCACAATTTGGCATCAATTTGGTTACACATTTACTTAAATATTTTTCATACGATGACGATGGCCTTGGAGCATAATATAACTCACTAGAAGGACCTTGAGATGGTGGCTGAAGAGTGTCAGAACCAACAGACGTTTTCAATAACAAAGTAAAGCTAATGAAAAAGGTCACAACTATATAAAATTTGTTGAATGATGCCATGGTCTTTTAAAAGATTGTTTTATGTTCGAGGACTTGTAGATGTTGTATATGAGTTAAATGCTTGATAAAGAAAGTCATATTTAAAGTATAAATATTACAATCTTAACGTTCAAAAGTATTTAATAGATTGTTCTAACTGTTTTAAAACCGCAAAAGCCAATATATGTTTCTTGTTAATATGTAAAATGATTTTCTTATCGAAAGATAAGTTTCTTATCAAAATCTCATTTCCTAACCAAAAAACTTGTGAAATGTTTTTTCCTAATGCAATTTCAATTTTCAGAAGTAACACACACATGAAAACTCACTAAATTCATATATGGTTTTAAATAACATTAATAGGAAGATTTTCCTGGCATAATTTAAGTAAATATTTGTATAAAATTTTCTTTAGACCTTTTTTTGGGAAAACAATTTAATTAGTTGCGCCCATAATCTCCTGCTCATTCTTTTTTGACTCACAATAGGTCAATTATATTTTGAAAGTGACTATATAAAAGTTAAGTGGGTCCAAATTGAACTATAAAGTGAAAGATACTATAAAATATATCAAAAGACAAGTTGTGTGATCAAGCTCAATTGGTGTTTGAATTTGGTGTATAAATGTTTGTTTGTTTTGAAATTGAATGATTTTTAATGACCAATGTGATTGAGTGTTGTTGGGATAGATTGGAAACACTTGGATTGAACTTAAAGACACAAAGTCAGCATTTTTGCACATAGATAGAAAAAATGGTCGTGTTTGAAAAACACTGGCACCCGTGTTTCTTTATATGTAACAGTGAATTTTTGGTAACCTTCCAACTTGTTTCATTCGTAATTTTTGATCTGAATCTCTGATTTATGTGTTCTTGGATGCTTTGGAAAGATAACGAAAAGATATACAACTATAAATAAACTATGAACTGTATTTCTAAACACATTCTAAGAAGTCTTCCTGATCTATCCTAACCATCACCCTTGGTGTATAGTGAGTTTTATCTATTTGACGATTTGGTTATCAAAAACTTATGAAATGTCATGGACTATGATGATTATGGTAAAGCAATGGTTTGAGGTATATTATGATGGTGGATGTGTTGTGTATGGCTGACTCGAGAGAGAAATACATATGTACATATACGCAAAAACATGATGAAGGAATAATTGAACGAAGCGACGCACTTGGGGGAGGAGTCATGATCCCTGGTCCAAGACTCTTATGTAGGAACCCATATATTATGTCAGGTTAGGGTTTCCCGCTCGTAGGGATGGTAGCATTTGGAATATATGTAAGACTGATCTCTTTGGGAAGGCGTCAAGGGTAATAGGTAGTGCAAGTAGGAAGGGAGGTCATGATCCCAATCTTACTGCTCGCCTTATGCCCTTCTGAAATGTTGGGTGACGGGTCTCCGCCGGAGTTTGGGTAGCATTTATATTATGTAAGACTACGCCATCACTTCGAGTGCATTAAAGGCTAAGAGTATGGTAAACAACGCCTTAAGAGGTATTAGTGAGGTGCGTGTGGGGAACTCACTGAGATTTCTTTGAAATCTCACCCTTTATGTGTTTTGTGGTTTTCAGATAAGCAAGCAGGTCGGGCTATGCATAGAAAAGATATTTCAGTTTTGAATAAAATGTCTCAGCTTATGAGTTTGATTGTAAAATGATACCCTTATTTTCATGAAATTGGTCTTTTTGTGAAGTTATTCTATTGTACTTAAACATACTCAAAGTCATGGAAGGATCAATGGATTTTCTTTTGAAAGAATATTATTACAATATGTATCTAGTAGTTTCTATTTGATGAACTAAGAGTCTTTTCAATAGTTCAGCATGTACTTACTTTTATAATATATTTTGTATAAAAAGGAGTGTAAAGATATTTTATGGTTGAGCTTCATATATCCTCATCTAAATATTATATATCTATACTCCCTTGGACTTGCGATTTCTTAAAAGGATTTCGGTTTTAGAATCGAAAAGGATACTTGTGAGGGTTTCCGTGAGTCAGATAAGTGTCGATTTTAATTTGCTCGGTCCTAAAACGCTTACACGTCTTCTTATATTCAAATTGAAGTAAATACTAATCATTGAAGTCGACTAAAAGATTTGGGATGTTACATTTGTAACACCCTGATATTTTCATTTGTTAAAAACACCCGAGTGCACATTAAACATACATCAGAGATAATATTTCCTGCTCAGATACTGATTACCACTATAAAATTTTTTTGCTGAAATATAACATAACTGTCTTATACACACGTAAGACCATACGGTTCTCAGACCGTAAACTGTCAGCAGCTGTGGTAGTCAGAATCATACAAGAAAGCGGAATGAAAGACAAACATGACACTAATGTCTTAGTGCTGCGATACATGGACAACAGAAGGAAAATAAACTAATCATAAAGCTAAGTCATCATCCATCACTCGGGGCCACCTACTCGTGCCTCTGAGGTTTCTTCTGTCCCTGTTTATCTGTAAAACAACAACATTTAAACAGTGAGATACAATCTCAGTGAGTTCTACCGAGACCCCTACTAACACTCTCGGTTCAGTTATTAGATCTTTTATACTTAACACGACACCGACTGCAAAACATTGCTAACCCCGGTATGTCGTAAAACAAGCAAAGTACGGCACCGACTGCGGAACATCGCTAACCCCGGTGAACCCCCTACCAATAGTACATTCTCCCATTGGCATGGAGCCTAGGGAAGGGGATCATGACTGCCCCGCCTAGTATGTTACACATGGGTCGTCACCCAACTCGATATACTATATACGTATATCTACAATACTATGAACCCACGGTCCATCAAATCAGACAATCAATGAAACACTTTAATCCACGTTTTATAAAATCCAAGTTCACACTCGCACTCTAATTTACCTCTTTTCGACAAAATTTTCAATATCAAAAACAGTTCATTTTGCCTTAAAAATAGAATATTCAGTTAGGCCTCTGAATAAGCTTTCCAACGCATCTTAGAACACCTCAATCGGGTTCCCGGATCAAAAGATATCGCGAAACGAAAAACAGTGTTTGTTTGCTGAAAATTCTGCCAACTGGCGCGCGAATGGCGCGTGGCGCGCAAACGGCGCGCAAGTTGGCAATCAAGTTCTGTGCAGTAGCGCGCGAGTGACGCGCGGCGCGCCAACGGCGCATGGAGTGGCAGAACAGGGGGCCTGTGGCCTGTCAAGTGCAGAATTTTGCGATTTTCGCGAAATCCGCTATTTTGCTCAATTCCGATTTTTGTTCCGATCGAAAACAGATTTTACAACCAGTAAAATGAATCCAATACAAACCACACAATCAATCAATCCAATCCAAAAACTCAATCAAAACGAATTGTATTAAAACGCGACATATTTTCAAATAACGGTTTTCGTTCTAAAATTTCTCGAAATCAATTAACGTAAAAACTAACGAGACACAAAAACGTCCTAAGCGTGAGTAAAACTCACCTTTGAAGCGAGAGTCGTTGTCGAGCCGAAATCACCGAGACACGAAAAATCCCCAATCGAACCCTAGGATTTCCAATCCGCTCCAAACTTCGAATTTAGCTTCAATCCGCTTACAACCGTTGTTGGGCTTGCTGCTAGACATGATTAAACCATGAAGATCAACTCAAACTCGGTTCACTATTCATCATCTCTCTCAAATTGGAAATCAAGAAAAAAGGGGAAAATAAGGGTATGAGCTTACCTAGCTTGAGGAAATGGAAGGAGAAACAAGGATGATGATGAGGATGGAACTTGGGATGATGGGTGATCTTCTTCTTCTTCCTTTCTCTTCTCCTCTCCTCTTCTTCTTTCTCTTCTTTTCTTCCTCTTTTCTTTCTCTCTTTTCTCTTCTTTTCTTCTGTTGCTGCGCGTTTCTTTCTTTCTTTTCTTTCCTTCTTTTCTTTTATTTCAACACACACACACACATAATTAATTAATAATTAAGTGGTAGCGTGGTCCAATTACCGTATTGATCTTAATTCCTTATTTCGATTTCGAAACTTCCTTGATCTGTATTATTCGGTTAACGACCCTGTGACAGTCAGTAATTAATTTTAGCACTCAATAACTTTACCAATTAAGTACCAAATTAATTCAATTGGGTTAACATCCAAATAATTCAATTAATTATTTTGAGGATGTTACATTCTCCCCAACTTGAAAGAATTTTGTCCTCAAAATTAGACACGACATACCTCAAAAGAACAAATACGGATACTGAGTCCGCATATCGTCCTCCAACTCCCAAGTGGCTTCCTCGGCGGAAAAACCATCCCAAACTACCTTGACAATGGGAATTGACTTTGTCCGTAGCGTCCTCTCGCCACGTTCCATGATGTAATTCGGATTAGGTTGGAAGGACAAGTCCGGTCGAAGGTCAATCGTTTCAAAATCTAACGGTTGGCTTGGATCGGGAATGTACTTCCGCAACTGAGACACATGGAATACATCATGCAGATTTGACAATGGTGGAGGCAAAGCAATACGGTATGCAAGAGGCCCTATTCACTCGATAATCTGGAAAGGTCCAATATACCGAGGACTGAGTTTCTTCACCCGTAATGCCCTACCTGTGCCAATTGTTGGTGATAATCTCAAAAACACATGATCGCCCGACTCAAATTCCAACGGCCTTCTTCTTTTATCAGCATAGCTCTTTTGCCTGCTCTGAGCAGCTTTCATTCTTTCCCTGATTTGGCGGATCTTTTCAGTAGTGTCGTGAATCATTTCGGGCCCTAACAATCGGTTCTCACCTACTTCCCACCAACACAATGGAGTCCTGCATTTCCTACCATACAAGGCTTCATAAGGTGCCATTCCGATACTGGAATGATAACTGTTGTTGTATGAGAATTCTACCAACGGAAGATGATCCTCCCACTTCTTCCCGTTATCAAGTACCGAAGCCCGAAGCATATCCTCTAATGTCTGGATAGTTCTCTCGGTCTGACCGTCTGTCTGCGGGTGATAAGCGGTACTAAGAAGTACTTTAGTTCCCAATGCTTCGTTCAGGGCTTTCCAAAATCGAGAAGTGAATTTCGGATCTCGATCCGACACTATACTGGTAGGAACCCCATGTAACCTTACTATGTTCTTCAAATACACCTCAGCTAACTTGGATACTTTACTGCTAGAACGAACTGGAATAAAATGAGCTGATTTGGTTAACCGATCTACAACTACCCAAATGGAGTCGTTACCGGCTTGAGATTTTGGCAACGCCATTACAAAATCCATGGAAATGTCTTCCCATTTCCACACTGGCACGTCTAGTGACCGTAGCAGACCAGCAGGCTTCTGATGTTCTATCTTAACTTTTTGACAAGTTAAGCATTGTGATACGAATTCAGCAATTTCTAACTTCATTCCCGGCCACCAATACATTTGTTTTAAATCTCTATACATCTTGGTGGATCCAGGATGTACAGAAAATAAACTCCGGTGTGCTTCCTCTAGCACTTGCTTTTTAATACTCTCATCGTCGGGCACACAGATCCTACCGTTGAAACAAATAACCCCATCACTATCCTCGGTAAAATCTGACATCACTTTCTGTGATTGTAGTTTCACATCAACTTCCTGTGCTAAGCGAATAGAATCCCTTATGGAACTAGAGATCCTCATGTGGCTCAACACCAACCGGTTCCTTTTTGGCTTTGAATCCACATTTAAGTCCCGGAAAGACTCCAACAATTCCATTTCATGCATCATTAATCCTGCTATATGAATGGATTTCCTACTTAGTGCATCGGCTACAACATTAGCTTTTCCCGGATGATACTTCAGTTCGAAGTCATAATCCTTCAGAAACTCCACCCATCTTCTCTGCCTGTTATTCAACTCCTTCTGGTCAAACAAATATTTCAAGCTTTTATGATCACTAAAGACTTCGAAACGAGACCCATACAGGTAATGTCTCCAAATCTTCAGTGCGTACACAATAGCTGCCAACTCCAAATCATGGGTTGGATAATTCTCTTCATGAGTCTTCAACTGTCTGGAGGCATAAGCTACAGCTTGTTGGTTCTGCATGAGAACACACCCCAAGCCCTTCCCAGAAGCATCGCTGTAAATTTGAAAATCCAAAGACGGATCTGGAAGAATTAGGATTGGAGCAGAAGTCAACCTAACCTTCAACTCTTGAAAACATTCCTCACAATCGGTATTCCATATAAACGGTTGGGCCTTGCGAGTCAACCGAGTAAGTGGAAGAACCAATTGTGAAAAACCTTGGATAAACCTCCTGTAGTAACCAGCTAGACCCAAGAAACTTCTTATTTCGGTGACAGATGTTGGTCGTTCCTAGTTCAACACCGCTTCTACTTTACTGGGATCCACAGCAACTCCCGATTGGGAAATCACGTGTCCCAAAAACTTCACTTCCGGCATCCAGAAGTCACACTTCGACGGTTTGGCATACAATTTCTTTTCTCGGAGTACGTTCAGAACAATGCGGAGATGTTGAACATGGTCCTCAATGGTCTTAGAGTACACCAAAATATCATCAATAAAAACTACCACAAACTGATCAAGGTACGTGTGAAACACTCGGTTCATGTAATCCATGAATACCGCTGGAGCATTAGTCAAACCGAAGGGCATCACTACGAACTCGTAATGTCCATACCTCGTACGGAAAGCTGTCTTCGGAATATCTAAGGCTCGTACCTTTATTTGATGATAACCCGACCTTAGATCAAATTTTGAAAATACCACGGCACCCCGAAGTTGGTCGAGCAAATCGTCTATCCTTGGCAAGGGATATTTATTCTTGATCGTCACTTTATTCAATTGTCGATAATCTATGCACAACCTCATGCTACCATCCTTCTTTTTGACTAGTAACACCGGAGCACCCCATGGAGAAGCACTCGGTCGGATAAACCTTTTCGATATTAACTCTTCAAGTTGAGACTTCAACTCCTTCAATTCTAAAGGAGACATCCTATAAGGGGCAATAGATATCGATCATGTACCAGGAATCAATTCTATTGAGAATTCTACCTCTCTGTCAGGAGGTAAGGATGAAACTTCCTCTGGAAAGATATCTAGAAATTCATTTACCACTTGTACAGATGACAAATCTAAACCCGTTTCAGTAGATGCAGACAACATAATAAGAATAGCTTCCGCACCTTGGAATAATGACTGACTTGCTTCTGTGTAAGAGATCGTCGCTTCAGCACCTGCCCGTGTCAATCCTACGGACTCGGAGGCGAAACTAATAGTTCGATCGGCACAGTTGATTGTTACATGATTTTCAGCCATCCAATTCATACCCAGAACAATGTCCATGCTTCTCATAGGCAAGCAAATAAATTTCACAACAAACTGTCGGTCGCCTATGACAAGTAGGCAATTTTCACATAATGATTGGGTCTGGACACGACCCTTGGCAGCAGTTAAAATAGTTATCGGTTCGGATAGCTCAGACAATGCTAATCCCAACCGATCCACACATGCTTGTGAGATAAAACAGTGAGTTGCACCAGAATCATATAAAATATTGACTGAATTATTAAAAAGAGATCCCGTACCCCTTAGAAGATTATCGGTAGGTGTGATGGTCCGAGCATCCAAAGTGTTGATCCGCCCCTGACCAGGAGCATTTGGTGCCCTTTGGGAATTCTTCTTTGTTGGGCACTGATTTGCATAGTGACCCTCTTCATTACAGACATAACACCGATCAGATCTTGATGGACACTCGCCACGGTGATACCTTCCGCACTTAAAACAATTCCTAAACTTCATTTGGTCAGCTGTTTGCACCTGCTTCCCTTTATAGTTACCACCCCTGCCTGAGTCATGCTTGGGACCCATTTGAGAACTAGATGACCCAGTGTTCCTCTTGCTTTGATGGAATGCCTTTCTGCTTGCATACAACCTTGACAAATCACTTTCGGCGATATAAGCTTGTTGTACCATGGCTGCATAGTTGGTTCTCGGAAAAGAACTAAGACTTTGAGCAACATCCTCTCTCAACCCATATTTGTACCTGTCAGTTTTCCATTGGTCACTTGGGGCATATCCAGCTAAACCGAAGAATTGATACAACTCTTCAAATTTAGCCGTGTATTGGCCCACGGTCAAGCCTCCTTGTGTAAAAGTCAAAAACTCATTTTCCTTATCCAACCTCATAGCCGTGGGGAAGAATTGTTCTAAAAATGATGTTCGGAAATTGTCCCAAGTCGGGGGAGTTCCCATTGTCTCCATCATGGCCCTAGCATTTGTCCACCAGTTATTGGCCTCTCCCTTCAACATATGGGATGCCAACCTCAACTTATCTTCATCGGTCACCTGCATTGTTACAAAGATCTTTTCAATGTCATCCAGCCAATGTTGTGCCCTCATGACATCCGGCCCACCTCTAAACTCGGAGGGTTTCATTTTCAGGAACTCTGTGAAAATTCTCCTTGGGTTCACTTGTGGCTTTGGAGCTTGATGCTGCTGAGCATTTTGCTGTAGGATTTGTTGCTGCTGATGCATAAGCATCATGTCTTGCATCATTTTCTGCTGGTTCTCAATGACATTCTGCATCCACTCAAAATTTGGATCAACAGGAGGAGGAACGCCTCTACCTCTTCTGGCCATGATTCAGCGAAATATGCACAAAGTATTAAGTTGATCAAGCTCAATGTCTAATAGCATACTAAGAAAATCACAACTGGAAAAAGCAAAGACCCTATAAGCTAAGTCCGACTAGGTCGAACCGCTTTGATACCAACTGTAACACCCTGATATTTTCATTTGTTAAAAACACCCGAGTGCACATTAAACATACATCAGAGATAATATTTCCTGCTCAGATACTGATTACCACTATAAAATTTTTTTGCTGAAATATAACATAACTGTCTTATACACACGTAAGACCATACGGTTCTCAGACCGTAAACTGTCAGCAGCTGTGGTAGTCAGAATCATACAAGAAAGCGGAATGAAAGACAAACATGACACTAATGTCTTAGTGCTGCGATACATGGACAACAGAAGGAAAATAAACTAATCATAAAGCTAAGTCATCATCCATCACTCGGGGCCACCTACTCGTGCCTCTGAGGTTTCTTCTGTCCCTGTTTATCTGTAAAACAACAACATTTAAACAGTGAGATACAATCTCAGTGAGTTCTACCGAGACCCCTACTAACACTCTCGGTTCAGTTATTAGATCTTTTATACTTAACACGACACCGACTGCAAAACATTGCTAACCCCGGTATGTCGTAAAACAAGCAAAGTACGGCACCGACTGCGGAACATCGCTAACCCCGGTGTATCGTACAATAATCTTTAACATAACACCGACTGCGGAACATCGCTAACCCCGGTGAACCCCCCTACCAATAGTACATTCTCCCATTGGCATGGAGCCTAGGGAAGGGGATCATGACTGCCCCGCCTAGTATGTTACACATGGGTCGTCACCCAACTCGATATACTATATACGTATATCTACAATACTATGAACCCACGGTCCATCAAATCAGACAATCAATGAAACACTTTAATCCACGTTTTATAAAATCCAAGTTCACACTCGCACTCTAATTTACCTCTTTTCGACAAAATTTTCAATATCAAAAACAGTTCATTTTGCCTTAAAAATAGAATATTCAGTTAGGCCTCTGAATAAGCTTTCCAACGCATCTTAGAACACCTCAATCGGGTTCCCGGATCAAAAGATATCGCGAAACGAAAAACAGTGTTTGTTTGCTGAAAATTCTGCCAACTGGCGCGCGAATGGCGCGTGGCGCGCAAACGGCGCGCAAGTTGGCAATCAAGTTCTGTGCAGTAGCGCGCGAGTGACGCGCGGCGCGCCAACGGCGCGTGGAGTGGCAGAACAGGGGGCCTGTGGCCTGTCAAGTGCAGAATTTTGCGATTTTCGCGAAATCCGCTATTTCGCTCAATTCCGATTTTTGTTCCGATCGAAAACAGATTTTACAACCAGTAAAATGAATCCAATACAAACCACACAATCAATCAATCCAATCCAAAAACTCAATCAAAACGAATTGTATTAAAACGCGACATATTTTCAAATAACGGTTTTCGTTCTAAAATTTCTCGAAATCAATTAACGTAAAAACTAACGAGACACAAAAACGTCCTAAGCGTGAGTAAAACTCACCTTTGAAGCGAGAGTCGTTGTCGAGCCGAAATCACCGAGACACGAAAAATCCCCAATCGAACCCTAGGATTTCCAATCCGCTCCAAACTTCGAATTTAGCTTCAATCCGCTTACAACCGTTGTTGGGCTTGCTGCTAGACATGATTAAACCATGAAGATCAACTCAAACTCGGTTCACTATTCATCATCTCTCTCAAATTCGAAATCAAGAAAAAAGGGGAAAATAAGGGTATGAGCTTACCTAGCTTGAGGAAATGGAAGGAGAAACAAGGATGATGATGAGGATGGAACTTGGGATGATGGGTGATCTTCTTCTTCTTCCTTTCTCTTCTCCTCTCCTCTTCTTCTTTCTCTTCTTTTCTTCCTCTTTTCTTTCTCTCTTTTCTCTTCTTTTCTTCTGTTGCTGCGCGTTTCTTTCTTTCTTTTCTTTCCTTCTTTTCTTTTATTTCAACACACACACACACATAATTAATTAATAATTAAGTGGTAGCGTGGTCCAATTACCGTATTGATCTTAATTCCTTATTTCGATTTCGAAACTTCCTTGATCTGTATTATTCGGTTAACGACCCTGTGACAGTCAGTAATTAATTTTAGCACTCAATAACTTTACCAATTAAGTACCAAATTAATTCAATTGGGTTAACATCCAAATAATTCGATTAATTATTTTGAGGATGTTACAACATTTTTAATGGAGATCTATATCAGTCAAGTAATAATCATATGGGTCGTCTACTTGGTTACCTTTTTCCTTTTAAATTATCAATATAGTTTGTATAATTTGTGTTCCATATCATTTGTTTGTGAACACACGACTTTGAACAAAAAATTGAGGACTTGTGGTATATTTTATACGTAACTAATATGAGAAAACAATTATTTAATTTCATAAATAATTTTTTATATTAGTTATAATATCAACTTTTATTATAATCATATGTATGATTTAATTTTTATCCAAAAAGAAAGACAAAAATCCTTGAATTAGACAATGATACAATGGTATCCGTGAGCTAGGGGAACTCATTCAATAAAAAATGTACTTTTCATTTGATTCATTCATTCACTTCCACGTGTAAGTGAAAGCCAACCTTAGATCAAGCAGAGTGGACTGAACTACAATCCTTCCAAACCTTCAGTGCCCTATTCAAAATTACCCTCTTGTTTTTCTTGAAAATTGGCAATTTAACTGCATTGTTTGTGATGTCCATGTGGCACGATTTTCCTACGTCATTCACAAGACCTAGACAACACTCGTTGCTAACTGTTTGATTTCCAACAAATACACCAAAATATACTTGTTGACCACAATTTGGCATCAATTTGGTTACACATTTACTTAAATATTTTTCATACGATGACGATGGCCTTGGAGCATAATTTAACTCACTAGAAGGACCTTGAGATGGTGGCTGAAGAGTTTCAGAACCAACAGACGTTTTCAATAACAAAGTAAAGCTAATGAAAAAGGTCACAACTATATAAAACTTGTTGAATGATGCCATGGTCTTTTAAAAGATTGTTTTATGTTCGAGGACTTGTAGATGTTGTATATGAGTTAAATGCTGGATAAAGAAAGTCATATTTAAAGTATAAATATTACAATCTTAACGTTCAAAAGTATTTAATAGATTGTTCTAACTGTTTTAAAACCGCAAAAGCCAATATATGTTTCTTGTTAATATGTAAAAAGATTTTCTTATCGAAAGATAAGTTTCTTATCAAAATCTCATTTCCTAACCAAAAAACTTGTGAAATGTTTTTTCCTAATGCAATTTCAATTTTCAGAAGTAACACACACATGAAAACTCACTAAATTCATATATGGTTTTAACTAACATTAATAGGAAGATTTTCCTGGCATAATTTAAGTAAATATTTGTATAAAATTTTCTTTAGACCTTTTTTTTGGGAAAACAATTTAATTAGTTGCGCCCATAATCTCTTGCTCATTCTTTTTTGACACAATAGGTCAATTATATTTTGAAAGTGACTATATAAAAGTTAAGTGGGTCCAAATTGAACTATAAAGTGAAAGATACTATAAAATATATCAAAAGACAAGTTGTGTGATCAAGCTCAATTGGTGTTTGAATTTGGTGTATAAATGTTTGTTTGTTTTGAAATTGAATGATTTTTAATGACCAATGTGATTGAGTGTTGTTGGGATAGATTGGAAACACTTGGAATGAAGTTAAAGACACAAAGTCAGCATTTTTGCACATAGAGAGAAAAAATGGTCGTGTTTGAAAAACACTGGCACCCGTGTTTCTTTATATGTAACAGTGAATTTTTGGTAACCTTCCAACTTGTTTCATTCGTAATTTTTGATCTGAATCTCTGATTTATGTGTTCTTGGATGCGTTGGAAAGATAACGAAAAGATATACAACTATAAATAAACTATGAACTGTATTTCCAATCACATTCTAAGAAGTCTTCTTGATCTATCCTAACCATCACCCTTGGTGTATAGTGAGTTTTATCTATTTGACAATTTGGTTATCAAAAACTTATGAAATGTCATGGACTATGATGATTATGGTAAAGCAATGGATTGAGGTATATTATGATGGTGGATGTGTTGTGTATGGCTGACTCGAGAGAGAAATACATATGTACATATACGCAAAAACATGATGAAGGAATAATTGAACGAAGCGACGCACTTGGGGGAGGAGTCATGATCCCTGGTCCAAGACTCTTATGTAGGAACCCATATATTATGTCAGGTTAGGGTTTCCCGCTCGTAGGGATGGTAGCATTTGGAATATATGTAAGACTGATCTCTTTGGGAAGGCGTCAAGGGTAATAGGTAGTGCAAGTTGGAAGGGAGGTCATGATCCCAATCTTACTGCTCGCCTTATGCCCTTCTGAACTGTTGGGTGGCGGGTCTCCGCCGGAGTTTGGGTAGCATTTATATTATGTAAGACTACGCCATCACTTCGAGTGCATTAAAGGCTAAGAGTATGGTAAACAACGCCTTAAGAGGTATTAGTGAGGTGCGTGTTGGGAACTCACTGAGATTTCTTAGAAATCTCACCCTTTATGTGTTTTGTGGTTTTCAGATAAGCAAGCAAGTCGGGCTATGCATAGAAAAGATATTTCAGTTTTGGATAAAATGTCTCAGCTTATGAGTTTGATTGTAAAATGATACCCTTATTTTCATGAAATTGGTCTTTTTGTGAAGTTATTCTATTGTACTTAAACATACTCAAAGTCATGGAAGGATCAATGGATTTTCTTTTGAAAGAATATTATTACAATATGTATCTAGTAGTTTCTATTTGATGAACTAAGAGTCTTTTCAATATTTCAGCATGTACTTACTTTTATAATATATTTTGTATAAAAAGGAGTGTAAAGATATTTTATGGTTGAGCTTCATATATCCTCATCTAAATATTATATATCTATACTCCCTTGGACTTGCGATTTCTTAAAAGGATTTCGGTTTTAGAATCGAAAAGGATACTTGTGAGGGTTTCCGTGAGTCAGATAAGTGTCGATTTTAATTTGCTCGGTCCTAAAACGCTTACACGTCTTCTTATATTCAAATTGAAGTAAATACTAATCATTGAAGTCGACTAAAAGATTTGGGATGTTACATTTTTAATGGAGATCTATATCAGTCAAGTAATAATCATATGGGTCGTCTACTTGGTTACCTTTTTCCTTTTAAATTATCAATATAGTTAGTATAATTTGTGTTCCATATCATTTGTTTGTGAACACACGACTTTGAACAAAAAATTGAGGACTTGTGGTATATTTTATACGTAACTAATATGAGAAAACAATTATTTAATTTCATAAATAATTTTTTATATTAGTTATAATATCAACTTTTATTATAATCATATGTATGATTTAATTTTTATCCAGAAAGAAAGACAAGAATCCTTGAATTAGACAATGATACAATGGTATCCGTGAGCTAGGGGAACTCATTCAATAAAAAATGTACTTTTCATTTGATTCATTCATTCACTTCCACGTGTAAGTGAAAGCCAACCTTAGATCAAGCAGAGTGGACTGAACTACAATCCTTCCAAACCTTCAGTGCCCTATTCAAAATTACCCTCTTGTTTTTCTTGAAAATTGGCAATTTAACTGCATTGTTTGTGATGTCCATGTGGCACGATTTTCCTACGTCATTCACAAGACCTAGACAACACTCGTTGCTAACTGTTTGATTTCCAACAAATACACCAAAATATACTTGTTGACCACAATTTGGCATCAATTTGGTTACACATTTACTTAAATATTTTTCATACGATGACGATGGCCTTGGAGCATAATTTAACTCACTAGAAGGACCTTGAGATGGTGGCTGAAGAGTTTCAGAACCAACAGACGTTTTCAATAACAAAGTAAAGCTAATGAAAAAGGTCACAACTATATAAAACTTGTTGAATGATGCCATGGTCTTTTAAAAGATTGTTTTATGTTCGAGGACTTGTAGATGTTGTATATGAGTTAAATGCTGGATAAAGAAAGTCATATTTAAAGTATAAATATTACAATCTTAACGTTCAAAAGTATTTAATAGATTGTTCTAACTGTTTTAAAACCGCAAAAGCCAATATATGTTTCTTGTTAATATGTAAAAAGATTTTCTTATCGAAAGATAAGTTTCTTATCAAAATCTCATTTCCTAACCAAAAAACTTGTGAAATGTTTTTTCCTAATGCAATTTCAATTTTCAGAAGTAACACACACATGAAAACTCACTAAATTCATATATGGTTTTAACTAACATTAATAGGAAGATTTTCCTGGCATAATTTAAGTAAATATTTGTATAAAATTTTCTTTAGACCTTTTTTTGGGAAAACAATTTAATTAGTTGCGCCCATAATCTCTTGCTCATTCTTTTTTGACTCACAATAGGTCAATTATATTTTGAAAGTGACTATATAAAAGTTAAGTAGGTCCAAATTGAACTATAAAGTGAAAGATACTATAAAATATATCAAAAGACAAGTTGTGTGATCAAGCTCAATTGGTGTTTGAATTTGGTGTATAAATGTTTGTTTGTTTTGAAATTGAATGATTTTTAATGACCAATGTGATTGAGTGTTGTTGGGATAGATTGGAAACACTTGGAATGAAGTTAAAGACACAAAGTCAACATTTTTGCACATAGAGAGAAAAAATGGTCGTGTTTGAAAAACACTGGCACCCGTGTTTCTTTATATGTAACAGTGAATTTTTGGTAACCTTCCAACTTGTTTCATTCGTAATTTTTGATCTGAATCTCTGATTTATGTGTTCTTGGATGCGTTGGAAAGATAACGAAAAGATATACAACTATAAATAAACTATGAACTGTATTTCCAATCACATTCTAAGAAGTCTTCTTGATCTATCCTAACCATCACCCTTGGTGTATAGTGAGTTTTATCTATTTGACGATTTGGTTATCAAAAACTTATGAAATGTCATGGACTATGATGATTATGGTAAAGCAATGGATTGAGGTATATTATGATGGTGGATGTGTTGTGTATGGCTGACTCGAGAGAGAAATACATATGTACATATACGCAAAAACATGATGAAGGAATAATTGAACGAAGCGACGCACTTGGGGGAGGAGTCATGATCCCTGGTCCAAGACTCTTATGTAGGAACCCATATATTATGTCAGGTTAGGGTTTCCCGCTCGTAGGGATGGTAGCATTTGGAATATATGTAAGACTGATCTCTTTGGGAAGGCGTCAAGGGTAATAGGTAGTGCAAGTTGGAAGGGAGGTCATGATCCCAATCTTACTGCTCGCCTTATGCCCTTCTGAACTGTTGGGTGGCGGGTCTCCGCCGGAGTTTGGGTAGCATTTATATTATGTAAGACTACGCCATCACTTCGAGTGCATTAAAGGCTAAGAGTATGGTAAACAACGCCTTAAGAGGTATTAGTGAGGTGCGTGTTGGGAACTCACTGAGATTTCTTAGAAATCTCACCCTTTATGTGTTTTGTGGTTTTCAGATAAGCAAGCAAGTCGGGCTATGCATAGAAAAGATATTTCAGTTTTGGATAAAATGTCTCAGCTTATGAGTTTGATTGTAAAATGATACCCTTATTTTCATGAAATTGGTCTTTTTGTGAAGTTATTCTATTGTACTTAAACATACTCAAAGTCATGGAAGGATCAATGGATTTTCTTTTGAAAGAATATTATTACAATATGTATCTAGTAGTTTCTATTTGATGAACTAAGAGTCTTTTCAATAGTTCAGCATGTACTTACTTTTATAATATATTTTGTATAAAAAGGAGTGTAAAGATATTTTATGGTTGAGCTTCATATATCCTCATCTAAATATTATATATCTATACTCCCTTGGACTTGCGATTTCTTAAAAGGATTTCGGTTTTAGAATCGAAAAGGATACTTGTGAGGGTTTCCGTGAGTCAGATAAGTGTCGATTTTAATTTGCTCGGTCCTAAAACGCTTACACGTCTTCTTATATTCAAATTGAAGTAAATACTAATCATTGAAGTCGACTAAAAGATTTGGGATGTTACATTTTTAATGGAGATCTATATCAGTCAAGTAATAATCATATGGGTCGTCTACTTGGTTACCTTTTTCCTTTTAAATTATCAATATAGTTTGTATAATTTGTGTTCCATATCATTTGTTTGTGAACACACGACTTTGAACAAAAAATTGAGGACTTGTGGTATATTTTATACGTAACTAATATGAGAAAACAATTATTTAATTTCATAAATAATTTTTTATATTAGTTATAATATCAACTTTTATTATAATCATATGTATGATTTAATTTTTATCCAGAAAGAAAGACAAGAATCCTTGAATTAGACAATGATACAATGGTATCCGTGAGCTAGGGGAACTCATTCAATAAAAAATGTACTTTTCATTTGATTCATTCATTCACTTCCACGTGTAAGTGAAAGCCAACCTTAGATCAAGCAGAGTGGACTGAACTACAATCCTTCCAAACCTTCAGTGCCCTATTCAAAATTACTCTCTTGTTTTTCTTGAAAATTGGCAATTTAACTGCATTGTTTGTGATGTCCATGTGGCACGATTTTCCTACGTCATTCACAAGACCTAGACAACACTCGTTGCTAACTGTTTGATTTCCAACAAATACACCAAAATATACTTGTTGACCACAATTTGGCATCAATTTGGTTACACATTTACTTAAATATTTTTCATACGATGACGATGGCCTTGGAGCATAATTTAACTCACTAGAAGGACCTTGAGATGGTGGCTGAAGAGTTTCAGAACCAACAGACGTTTTCAATAACAAAGTAAAGCTAATGAAAAAGGTCACAACTATATAAAATTTGTTGAATGATGCCATGGTCTTTTAAAAGATTGGTTTATGTTCGAGGACTTGTAGATGTTGTATATGAGTTAAATGCTAGATAAAGAAAGTCATATTTAAAGTATAAATATTACAATCTTAACGTTCAAAAGTATTTAATAGATTGTTCTAACTGTTTTAAAACCGCAAAAGCCAATATATCTTTCTTGTTAATATGTAAAATGATTTTCTTATCGAAAGATAAGTTTCTTATCAAAATCTCATTTCCTAACCAAAAAACTTGTGAAATGTTTTTTCCTAATGCAATTTCAATTTTCAGAAGTAACAAACACATGAAAACTCACTAAGTTCATATATGGTTTTAAATAACATTAATAGGAAGATTTTCCTGGCATAATTTAAGTAAATATTTGTATAAAATTTTCTTTAGACCTTTTTTTGGGAAAACAATTTAATTAGTTGCGCCCATAATCTCCTGCTCATTCTTTTTTGACTCACAATAGGTCAATTATATTTTTAAAGTGACTATATAAAAGTTAAGTGGGCCCAAATTGAACTATAAAGTGAAAGATACTATGAAATATATCAAAAGACAAGTTGTGTGATCAAGCTCAATTGGTGTTTGAATTTGGTGCATAAATGTTTGTTTGTTTTGAAATTGAATGATTTTTAATGACCAATGTGATTGAGTGTTGTTGGGATAGATTGGAAACACTTGGACTGAAGTTAAAGACACAAAGTCAGCATTTTTGCACATAGATAGAAAAAATTGTCGTGTTTGAAAAACACTGGCACCCGTGTTTCTTTAAATGTAACAGTGAATTTTTGGTACCCTTCCAACTTGTTTCATTCGTAATTTTTGATCTGAATCTCTGATTTATGTGTTCTTGGATGCGTTGGAAAGATAACGAAAAGATATACAACTATAAATAAACTATGAACTGTATTTCTAAACACATTCTAAGAAGTCTTCTTGATCTATCCAAACCATCACCCTTGGTGTATAGTGAGTTTTATCTATTTGACGATTTGGTTATCAAAAACTTATGAAATGTCATGGACAATGATGATTATGGTAAAGCAATGGATTGAGGTATATTATGATGGTGGATGTGTTCTGTATGGCTGACTCGAGAGAGAAATACATATGTACATATACGCAAAAACATGATGAAGGAATAATTGAACGAAGCGACGCACTTGGGGGAGGAGTCATGATCCCTGGTCCAAGACTCTTATGTAGGAACCCATATATTATGTCAGGTTAGGGTTTCCCGCTCGTAGGGACGGTAGCATTTGGAATATATGTAACACTGATCTCTTTGGAAAGGCGTCAAGGGTAATAGGTAGTGCAAGTAGGAAGGGAGGTCATGATCCCAATCTTACTGCTCGCCTTATGCCCTTCTGAACTGTTGGGTGACGGGTCTCCGCCGGAGTTTGGGTAGCATTTATATTATGTAAGACTACGCCATCACTTCGAGTGCATTAAAGGCTAAGAGTATGGTAAACAACGCCTTAAGAGGTATTAGTGAGGTGCGTGTTGGGAACTCACTCAGATTTCTTTGAAATCTCACCCTTTATGTGTTTTGTGGTTTTCAGATAAGCAAGCAGGTCGGGCTATGCATAGAAAAGATATTTCAGTTTTGAATAAAATGTCTCAGCTTATGAGTTTGATTGTAAAATGATACCCTTATTTTCATGAAATTGGTCTTTTTGTGAAGTTATTCTATTGTACTTAAACATACTCAAAGTCATGGAAGGATCAATGGATTTTCTTTTGAAAGAATATTATTACAATATGTATCTAGTAGTTTCTATTTGATGAACTAAGAGTCTTTTCAATAGTTCAGCATGTACTTACTTTTATAATATATTTTGTATAAAAAGGAGTGTAAAGATATTTTATGGTTGAGCTTCATATATCCTCATCTAAATATTATATATCTATACTCCCTTGGACTTGCGATTTCTTAAAAGGATTTCGGTTTTAGAATCGAAAAGGATACTTGTGAGGGTTTCCGTGAGTCAGATAGGTGTCGATTTTAATTTGCTCGGTCCTAAAACGCTTACACGTCTTCTTATATTCAAATTGAAGTAAATACTAATCATTGAAGTCGACTAAAAGATTTGGGATGTTACATTTTTAATGGAGATCTATATCAGTCAAGTAATAATCATATGGGTCGTCTACTTGGTTACCTTTTTCCTTTTAAATTATCAATATAGTTTGTATAATTTGTGTTCCATATCATTTGTTTGTGAACACACGACTTTGAACAAAAAATTGAGGACTTGTGGTATATTTTATACGTAACTAATATGAGAAAACAATTATTTAATTTCATAAATAATTTTTTATATTAGTTATAATATCAACTTTTATTATAATCATATGTATGATTTAATTTTTATCCAAAAAGAAAGACAAGAATCCTTGAATTAGACAATGATACAATGGTATCCGTGAGCTAGGGGAACTCATTCAATAAAAAATGTACTTTTCATTTGATTCATTCATTCACTTCCACGTGTAAGTGAAAGCCAACCTTAGATCAAGCAGAGTGGAATGAACTACAATCCTTCCAAACCTTCAGTGCCCTATTCAAAATTACTCTCTTGTTTTTCGTGAAAATTGGCAATTTAACTGCATTGTTTGTGATGTCCATGTGGCACGATTTTCCTACGTCATTCACAAGACCTAGACAACACTCGTTGCTAACTGTTTGATTTCCAACAAATACACCAAAATATACTTGTTGACCACAATTTGGCATCAATTTGGTTACACATTTACTTAAATATTTTTCATACGATGACGATGGCCTTGGCGCATAATTTAACTCACTAGAAGGACCTTGAGATGGTGGCTGAAGAGTTTCAGAACCAATAGATGTTTTCAATAACAAAGTAAAGCTAATGAAAAAGGTCACAACTATATAAAATTTGTTGAATGATGCCATGGTCTTTTAAAAGATTGTTTTATGTTCGAGGACTTGTAGATGTTGTATATGAGTTAAATGCTGGATAAAGAAAGTCATATTTAAAGTATAAATATTACAATCTTAACGTTCAAAAGTATTTAATAGACTGTTCTAACTGTTTTAAAACCGCAAAAGCCAATATATGTTTCTTGTTAATATGTAAAATGATTTTCTTATCGAAAGATAAGTTTCTTATCAAAATCTCATTTCCTAACCAAAAAACTTGTGAAATGTTTTTTCCTAATGCAATTTCAATTTTCAGAAGTAACACACACATGAAAACTCACTAAATTCATATATGGTTTTAAATAACATTAATAGGAAGATTTTCCTGGCATAATTTAAGTAAATATTTGTATAAAATTTTCTTTAGACCTTTTTTTGGGAAAACAATTTAATTAGTTGCGCCCATAATCTCTTGCTCATTCTTTTTTGACTCACAATAGGTCAATTATATTTTGAAAGTGACTATATAAAAGTTAAGTGGGTCCAAATTGAACTATAAAGTGAAAGATACTATAAAATATATCAAAAGACAAGTTGTGTGATCAAGCTCAATTGGTGTTTGAATTTGGTGTATAAATGTTTGTTTGTTTTGAAATTGAATGATTTTTAATGACCAATGTGATTGAGTGTTGTTGGGATAGATTGGAAACACTTGGATTGAAGTTAAAGACACAAAGTCAGCATTTTTGCACATAGATAGAAAAAATGGTCGTGTGTGAAAAACACTGGCACCCGTGTTTCTTTATATGTAACAGTGAATTTTTGGTAACCTTCCAACTTGTTTCATTCGTTATTTTTGATCTGAATCTCTGATTTATGTGTTCTTGGATGCGTTGGAAAGATAACGAAAAGATATACAACTATAAATAAACTATGAACTGTATTTCTAAACACATTCTAAGAAGTCTTCTTGATCTATCCTAACCATCACCCTTGGTGTATAGTGAGTTTTATCTATTTGACGATTTGGTTATCAAAAACTTATGAAATGTCATGGACTATGATGATTATGGTAAAGCAATGGATTGAGGTATATTATGATGGTGGATGTGTTGTGTATGGCTGACTCGAGAGAGAAATACATATGTACATATACGCAAAAACATGAAGGAATAATTGAACGAAGCGACGCACTTGGGGGAGGAGTCATGATCCCTGGTCCAAGACTCTTATGTAGGAACCCATATATTATGTCAGGTTAGGGTTTCCCGCTCTTAGGGATGGTAGCATTTGGAATATATGTAAGACTGATCTCTTTGGGAAGGCGTCAAGGGTAATAGGTAGTGCAAGTAGGAAGGGAGGTCATGATCCCAATCTTACTGCTCGCCTTATGCCCTTCTGAACTGTTGGGTGACGGGTCTCCGCCGGAGTTTGGGTAGCATTTATATTATGTAAGACTACGCCATCACTTCGAGTGCATTAAAGGCTAAGAGTATGGTAAACAACGCCTTAAGAGGTATTAGTGAGGTGCGTGTTGGGAACTCACTGAGATTTCTCTGAAATCTCACCCTTTATGTGTTTTGTGGTTTTCAGATAAGCAAGCAGGTCGGGCTATGCATAGAAAAGATATTTCAGTTTTGAATAAAATGTCTCAGCTTATGAGTTTGATTGTAAAATGATACCCTTATTTTCATGAAATTGGTCTTTTTGTGAAGTTATTCTATTGTACTTAAACATACTCAAAGTCATGGAAGGATCAATGGATTTTCTTTTGAAAGAATATTATTACAATATGTATCTAGTAGTTTCTATTTGATGAACTAAGAGTCTTTTCAATAGTTCAGCATGTACTTACTTTTATAATATATTTTGTATAAAAAGGAGTGTAAAGATATTTTATGGTTGAGCTTCATATATCCTCATCTAAATATTATATATCTATACTCCCTTGGACTTGCGATTTCTAAAAAGGATTTCGGTTTTAGAATCGAAAAGGATACTTGTGAGGGTTTCCGTGAGTCAGATAAGTGTCGATTTTAATTTGCTCGGTCCTAAAACGCTTACACGTCTTCTTATATTCAAATTGAAGTAAATACTAATCATTGAAGTCGACTAAAAGATTTGGGATGTTAAATTTTTAATGGAGATCTATATCAGTCAAGTAATAATCATATGGGTCGTCTACTTGGTTACCTTTTTCCTTTTAAATTATCAATATAGTTTGTATAATTTGTGTTCCATATCATTTGTTTGAGAACACACGACTTTGAACAAAAAATTGAGGACTTGTGGTATATTTTATACGTAACTAATATGAGAAAACAATTATTTAATTTCATAAATAATTTTTTATATTAGTTATAATATCAACTTTTATTATAATTATATGTATGATTTTATTTTTATCTAAAAAGAAAGACAAGAATCCTTGAATTAGACAATGATACAATGGTATCCGTGAGCTAGGGGAACTCATTCAATAAAAAATGTACTTTTCATTTGATTCATTCATTCCTTTCCACGTGTAAGTGAAAGCCAACCTTAGATCAAGCAGAGTGGACTGAACTACAATCCTTCCAAACCTTCAGTGCCCTATTCAAAATTACTCTCTTGTTTTTCTTGAAAGTTGGCAATTTAACTGCATTGTTTGTGATGTCCATGTGGCACGATTTTCCTACGTCATTCACAAGACCTAGACAACACTCGTTGCTAACTGTTTGATTTCCAACAAATACACCAAAATATATTTGTTGACCACAATTTGGCATCAATTTGGTTACACATTTACTTAAATATTTTTCATACGATGACGATGGCCTTGGAGCATAATTTAACTCACTAGAAGGACCTTGAGATGGTGGCTGAAGAGTTTCAGAACCAACAGACGTTTTCAATAACAAAGTAAAGCTAATGAAAAAGGTCACAACTATATAAAATTTGTTGAATGATGCCATGGTCTTTTAAAAGATTGTTTTATGTTCGAGGACTTGTAGATGTTGTATATGAGTTAAATGTTGGATAAAGAAAGTCATATTTAAAGTATAAATAGATTGTTCTAACTGTTTTAAAACCGCAAAAGCCAATATATGTTTCTTGTTAATATGTAAAATGATTTTCTTATCGAAAGATAAGTTTCTTATCAAAATCTCATTTCCTAACCAAAAAACTTGTGAAATGTTTTTTCCTAATGCAATTTCAATTTTCAGAAGTAACACACACATGAAAACTCACTAAACTCATATATGGTTTTAAATTACATTAATAGGGAGATTTTCCTGGCATAATTTAAGTAAATATTTGTATAAAATTTTCTTTAGACCTTTTTTTGGGAAAACAATTTAATTAGTTGCGCCCATAATCTCTTGCTCATTCTTTTTTGACTCACAATAGGTCAATTATATTTTGAAAGTGACTATATAAAAGTTAAGTGGGTCCAAATTGAACTATAAAGTGAAAGATACTAGAAAATATATCAAAAGACAAGTTGTGTGATCAAGCTCAATTGGTGTTTGAATTTGGTGTATAAATGTTTGTTTGTTTTGAAATTGAATGATTTTTAATGACCAATGTGATTGAGTGTTGGTTGGGATAGATTGGAAACACTTGAATTGAAGTTAAAGACACAAAGTCAGGATTTTTGCACATAGATAGAAAAAATGGCCGTGTTTGAAAAACACTGGCACCCGTGTTTCTTTATATGTAACCGTGAATTTTTGGTAACCTTCCAACTTGTTTCATTCGTAACTTTTGATCTGAATCTCTGATTTATGTGTTCTTGGATGCGTTGGAAAGATAACGAAAAGATATACAACTATAAATAAACTATGAACTGTATTTCTAAACACATTCTAAGAAGTCTTCTTGATCTATCCTAACCATCACCCTTGGTGTATAGTGAGTTTTATCTATTTGACGATTTGGTTATCAAAAACTTATGAAATGTCATGGACAATGATGATTATGGTAAAGCAATGGATTGAGGTATATTATGATGGTGGATGTGTTGTGTATGGCTGACTCGAGGGAGAAATACATATGTACTTATACGCAAAAACATGATGAAGGAATAATTGAACGAAGCGACGCACTTGGGGGAGGAGTCATGATCCCTGGTCCAAGACTCTTATGTAGGAACCCATATATTATGTCAGGTTAGGGTTTCCCGCTCGTAGGGATCGTAGCATTTGGAATATATGTAAGACTGACCTCTTTGGGAAGGCGTCAAGGGTAATAGGTAGTGCAAGTAGGAAGGGAGGTCATGATCCCAATCTTACTGCTCGTCTTATGCCCTTCTGAACTGTTGGGTGACGGGTCTCCACCGGAGTTTGGGTAGCATTTATATTATGTAAGACTACGCCATCACTTCGAGTGCATTAAAGGCTAAGAGTATGGTAAACAACGCCTTAAGAGGTATTAGTGAGGTGCGTGTTGGGAACTCACTCAGATTTGTTTGAAATCTCACCCTTTATGTGTTTTGTGGTTTTCAGATAAGCAAGCAGGTCGGGCTATGCATAGAAAAGATATTTCAGTTTTGAATAAAATGTCTCGGCTTATGAGTTTGATTGTAAGATGATACCCTAATTTTCATGAAATTGGTCTTTTTGTGAAGTTATTCTATTGTACTTAAACATACACAAAGTCATGGAAGGATTAATGGATTTTCTTTTGAAAGAATATTATTACAATATGTATCTAGTAGTTTCTATTTGATGAACTAAGAGTCTTTTCAATAGTTCAGGATGTACTTACTTTTATAATATATTTTGTATAAAAAGGAGTGTAAAGATATTTTATGGTTGAGCTTCATATATCCTCATCTAAATATTATACATCTATACTCCCTTGGACTTGCGATTTCTAAAAAGGATTTCGGTTTTAATATCGAAAAGGATACTTATGAGGGTTTTCGTGAGTCAGATAAGTGTCGATTTTAATTTGCTCGGTCCTAAAACGCTTACACGTCTTCTTATATTCAAATTGAAGTAAATACTTGTAACATCCCCTAATTAGCTAATTAGATTTAATTAAAATAGCAAGAGGTTGAGTTAATTAATTAGCATAAATTATTAACTTATGTGATGTTTGAAATTAATAAATAATAGTTGTGCATAATTGCATTAATATGTTAAGTTAGTGAGTCATGGGATTAGTGTGGTATTAAGAGTATATTAGAGAGTAGGGGTATTTTGGTCCTTCCACCTCATTAAATGAGACTTCAGCTGAACCATAACACCCAAGGGCAGCCTCATTTTCTCCAACTTCAGAATTTTCAGAAAATAAAACAAGAGAGAAGAAGGAAAGAAGGGGCGCGAGGGAGAGAAGGAGAGGGAGGGAGAAACCCAAAGCTCTAATGCATGTGTGATCTGGAACCATCACTCTTCCTCATTTTTCCTCCTCTATCCGTTGATACCATTTTCGTTACCTATCCTTCCCCATCTCAGATTTCGCCATAGCCTCACCTTCAAGCTCCAAGCATAGAAATGGAGATATGACCCTTGCATGTCTTGATTAGAACACATTATTCAGTACCAAGACTCATTTTCTTGCCACAATTGCTGTTGAAGTTGTTTGGGTAGCTAGGATTCGAAATCAACTGCTGTCCAAGCGATTTGGAGTGGTTGAGTTCGTTGTTGGAGCGAGTTCGAAGAGAGTTCGTGGTTTTGGAGCGGTTGAATTCTCGGAGTTCCGGTGTTGCGTGATTTTCATCACGATAGGTGAGTTCTATAACTCGCTTAGGGAATATGTTTGTGTTTCCGAGTCTTCGCTTTTCGAAAACCGTTTTATTCAAAAGATTGTGATTCAAATTATGAAAACCCTTGATCGGTTGTTTGGATGTGCTGGATTGAACTGATATACGTTGCTATAATATACTGTTTCTATGTGTGTGTTTGAGTTTGGGTCTCGATCGGAAGGGAAGTGGGAATCGGAATGGAATGGACTTACTCATGAAAAACCTATTTTCTGGAAATCTGATGGAGACACACGGATCGTGTGCCTCTGAGAACGGGTCGTGCGCCTCCATCTGATACGACAGGAACTGGATTTTTAAAACACGCACGGATCGTGCGCCTAGTCGCACGGGTCGTGCGTATGTCTCTGAAACTTTCTAAAATTTCAGTGGATAACGCACGGATCGTGCGCCAAGTCGCACGGGTCGTGCGTATCTTTCTGGAAATCTTCTGCAAACTGTTCAAAAGCGCACGGGTCGTGCGCCAACACGCACGGGTCGTGTGAGACTTTCTGATCTTCAATTTCAAAGTACCTTTTTATCCATTCCAAATGATTCCAATCCTCTTCTAATCCATTCCCCAAGGTTCCACAACAAGGTAAAGGTAACAATAGTATGAGATTGAACACGTTCGATAGAAAGTTTGTGTGTTATGAATAAAATGGAAAACTGCACTTAGAGAACGCGAGAGTGCATATGTCAAGAATGATAATAACACACGGTATTTGACTGATACTATACACTGTAATAGACTGATATGGTACATGGTACTTGACTGAAATGACTAACAGCCCATTGCGGGTACACAGACTGTTAATGTATAATAAATACAAGAGGAAAAAGGGTGACGACCCTAAGAGGTTAGCATACTAGGGGAGGGGAAGTCATGAGCCCCAAAACCTAGACTCAAGAATGTTTCCCCCACTAGAAATAGCGGGATGGGTTCACCAAAGTCAAGAGATGCCTATAAAATAGGTAGACTGAGGTGTTATGCTAAAAACATGGAACAAAGATTGCATGCTTCATGTGTCGCTTAGGAGGGCCATGAGCATGAAGGTTACAGGAACTAAATGTATTTCCACGTGGTTGCTTTTTAGGACCACGAGTTCAAAACAAGGCATAATGAACCGCTAGAGTAGTAAGGGGTCTCGATAGGACTCACTGAGATAATGTTTATCTCACCCTTCATATTTGTGGTTTTTACAGAGAAACAGGGGAAAGCAAAGGCGATAAAGCACGGTTAGCTGGTGTGACTCTCTGAGTCGTTGAAGACCTAGTTTCATGTTTTAGACCTTTGTCCCGTTTATTGTTTCTATGTTCCGATTGTATAACTTTCGTTGTTAAGTTGTAAAATCATTTCCGCTACTTTATGTTTTGAGTATTGAACACTAGGATTATGTACAAGTCTTAAGCTTTGGAACTTAAGCATTTTCAGAAAGTTTATGAGGTTCAGAGAAGCATTTGATATGTATTATCGAAAGTTTTTAGATGTGTTCAATATTTCAATAACAGGAAGTTACTCTGATGTATGCCATTTAGTGCATTTCGGTAATTCTATATGTTAGAATTATCGGGGTGTTACAATACTAATCATTGAAGTCGACTAAAAGATTTGGGATGTTACATTTTTAATGGAGATCTATATCAGTCAAGTAATAATCATATGGGTCGTCTACTTGGTTACCTTTTTCCTTTTAAATTATCAATATAGTTTGTATAATTTGTGTTCCTTATCATTTGTTTGTGAACACACGACATTGAACAAAAAACTGAGGACTTGTGGTATATTTTATACGTAACTAATATGAGAAAACAATTATTTAATTTCATAAATAATTTTTTATATTAGTTATGATATCAACTTTTATTATAATCATATGTATGATTTAATTTTTATCCAAAAAGAAAGACAAGAATCCTTGAATTAGACAATGATACAATGGTATCCGTGAGCTAGGGGAACTCATTCAATTAAAAATGTACTTTTCATTTGATTCATTCATTCACTTCCACATGTAAGTGAAAGACAACCTTAGATCAAGCAGAGTGGACTGAACTACAATCCTTCCAAACCTTCAGTGCCCTATTCAAAATTACTCTCTTGTTTTTCTTGAAAATTGGCAATTTAACTGCATTGTTTGTGATGTCCATGTGGCACGATTTTCCTACGTCATTCACAAGACCTAGACAACACTCGTTGCTAACTGTTTGATTTCCAACAAATACACCAATATATACTTGTTGACCACAATTTGGCATCAATTTGGTTACACATTTACTTAAATATTTTTCATACGATGACGATGGCCTTGGAGCATAATTTAACTCACTAGAAGGACCTTGAGATGGTGGCTGAAGAGTTTCAGAACCAACAGACGTTTTCAATAACAAAGTAAAGCTAATGAAAAAGGTCACGACTATATAAAATTTGTTGAATGATTCCATGGTCTTTTAAAAGATTGTTTTATGTTCGAGGACTTGTAGATGTTGTATATGAGTTAAATGTTGGATAAAGAAAGTCATATTTAAAGTATAAATATTACAATCTTAACGTTCAAAAGTATTTAATAGATTGTTCTAACTGTTTTAAAACCGCAAAAGCCAATATATGTTTCTTGTTAATATGTAAAATGATTTTCTTATCGAAAGATAAGTTTCTTATCAAAATCTCATTTCCTAACCAAAAAACTTGTGAAATGTTTTTTCCTAATGCAATTTCAATTTTCAGAACACACATGAAAACTCACTAAATTCATATATGGTTTTAAATACCATTAATAGGAAGATTTTCCTGGCATAATTTAAGTAAATATTTGTATAAAATTTTCTTTAGACCTTTTTTTGGGAAAACAATTTAATTAGTTGCGCCCATAATCTCTTGCTCATTCTTTTTTGACTCACAATAGGTCAATTATATTTTGAAAGTGACTATATAAAAGTTAAGTGGGTCCAAATTGAACTATAAAGTGAAAGATACTATAAAATATATCAAAAGACAAGTTGTGTGATCAAGCTCAATTGGTGTTTGAATTTGGTGTATAAATGTTTGTTTGTTTTGAAATTGAATGATTTTTAATGACCAATGTGATTGTGTGTTGGTTGGGATAGATTGGAAACACTTGAATTGAAGTTAAAGACACAAAGTCAGCATTTTTGCACATAGATAGAAAAAATGGCCGTGTTTGAAAAACACTGGCACCCGTGTTTCTTTATATGTAACAGTGAATTTTTGGCAACCTTCCAACTTGTTTCATTCGTAACTTTTGATCTGAATCTCTGATTTATGTGTTCTTGGATGCGTTGGAAAGATAACGAAAAGATATACAACTATAAATAAACTATGAACTGTATTTCTAAACACATTCTAAGAAGTCTTCTTGATCTATCCTAACCATCACCCTTGGTGTATAGTGAGTTTTATCTATTTGACGATTTGGTTATCAAAAACTTATGAAATGTCATGGAGTATGATGATTATGGTAAAGCAATGGATTGAGATATATTATGATGGTGGATGTGTTGTGTATGGCTGACTCGAGAGAGAAATACATATGTACATATACGCAAAAACATGATGAAGGAATAATTGAACGAAGCGACGCACTTGGGGGAGGAGTCATGATCCCTGGTCCAAGACTCTTATGTAGGAACCCATATATTATGTCATGTTAGGGTTTCCCGCTCGTAGGGATGGTAGCATTTGGAATATATGTAAGACTGATCTCTTTGGGAAGGCGTCAAGGGTAATAGGTGGTGCAAGTAGGAAGGGAGGTCATGATCCCAATCTTACTGCTCGTCTTATGCACTTCTGAACTGTTGGGTGACGGGTCTCTGCCGGAGTTTGGGTAGCATTTATATTATGTAAGACTACGCCATCACTTCGAGTGCATTAAAGGCTAAGAGTATGGTAAACAACGCTTTAAGAGGTATTAGTGAGGTGCGTGTTGGGAACTCACTCAGATTTCTTTGAAATCTCACCCTTTATGTGTTTTGTGGTTTTCAGATAAGCACTAATGGAAAAAAGGCTTTTTATATCGGTTAAAATTGACATTTCATATCGGTTCCCGAACCGATGCCGAAAAAGGAGATATAAAAAATAGGGACATTTCATATCGGTTCCTGAACCGTTATGAAAAGTTGTTTTTATATCGGTTGCCCCTAAAACCGATATGAAAAGTCTATTTTTTTTTTTAAAAAAGAGACTTTTCATATCGGTTCCCATAGAAAACCGATATGAAAAGTCTCTTTTTTTTAAAAAAAAGAGACTTTTCATATCGGTTCCCATAGCAAACCGATATGAAAAGTCTCTTTTTTTTAAAAAAAAAAGACTTTTCATATCGGTTCCCATAGAAAACCGATATGAAAAGTCTATTTTTTTTAAAAAAAATTGAATTTTAACAAATAGTAACCTGAACAGCCTCATCATTAGTATCTATATATCTAGCATAATCCCAAATACTCAAAAGATGCAACCACAATCTCAAATACATAGTACCAAATCTATATATCTAGCATAATCCCAAATACTCAAAACAAGATCATATAATTGGGATATATTCCAAAAACTTGATAACAACAAAATACAACTTAGTAGTTTTCCATAATACATCCATTGCTTGATACTGCCCTAATAAGGAAGAACCAAAGGTAGCAGCATCTTTCCTTATAATGATAAATCACTCCCTATACGCCTCCCTCCTCCATTGCTGCTGCTGCTATTAGATACCTGATTAATTCATAATTAAGCTAATTAATTACTAGTAACTCATAAGTTTGAATTGATGCTAAAACAGAAACTAATTGAATTGAACAAGTAGCTAAAGCTGACTATGTTAGTCTACAACTGCAACTGCACAAGTTTGGTTCTGCCAGAGCAACTTCAAAGCATCGACAACTGTTTGGTCCCCAAATACAATACTAGGATGTTCTTGACCCTCAAATCTGTGGAAGGATAAAAAATGGGCCTGAGTTAAAGAGCAATATATACCACACTACCAAAGACTATACTTGTTTGGTCGGAGTATTTGACCGGTGTTGAGCTCTCAAAGAAAGACAGAAAAGAAAGAAAGAAATAAAATAAACCCAGTTGATTACAAAACTGCAGTGTCCCTCCCACAGCTCACAGATCTGTGCACTTCATGGGCTTCCATTATAGAAACACAAAAACAACCAAATACAAAAACTAAATTCACAACCTCATCATAAATATTGCTTGCCTCATTAAAAGACAACACTTTTTTTTACAGATCAGCAACCCCCCCCCCCATTATGTCAATCAATCCATGAATATAAAATTCACAAGCTTTTTCATTCATTGTAATAAAAATCATAAAGAGATCAAAAAGATTGTTCTTGTGATAAATTAAAGACAACATAAAATATGAGATGAGATCATGAGACCTTCTTTGCTGCCCGATTTTCAAGATTTGCTGAAGAATTTCCCAAATGGTATTTCCTTGCTTGTCAAGAAGTACCTTGAAATACAAAAATAAGAGAAAGTTCAGTTTTTTGTTCTTGGTTTTCTTTCTCTAAAGTAAAACTTTAAGTTGAAAACAAGATCACAAATCCACTACCAAATCATGTTAACAATATTTTGAGGTGACTTTGGAGTTTGGTTGACACTTACATGTTAACAATGTTTCTTTTTTTTCCTATCTGCACATGTAAACAAGTCAAAGAGAGAAGGGTACAAGAATGTGAAAATTATAAACTTGAACATCTTTATGTTGAAGAATGATTCCACTATCCAAGAATTTGTAGAACTATCCAAGAAATGAAGAAAATGATGAATGGATTTGGATCTTATCTTCTTCACTTTTCACGTGGTGAGAACTGCATATAGGAGCTGGTTCCAAGTATCAGGTACACCAGGTAGGCACCAATGGCTGCAGTCATTGCCTGGATGACCACCACTATAGGCAGAAGGATGTCCATCTTTCCTTAGTTGTGAGAGTAGTGTTATGTCAAGCAAGTAAACTGGAGTTTTCATATTCCTTAACACATTGTTCACTACGTTAGTTGCTGGAGGTAGTGCTGCTGGATAAGATGACCCTGAAAATGGTACAACTTCTCCCTTACAAGTCTTTGTTGGTTGATGCCACTCATTGCCACTGTTTTTACACAAAAGATATCATTAATTAAATACGTTTCAATTGATTGATTTTCTCTATTATATGAATAGTTAATGTTCAATATCAAATAGTACTTACTCCACATGAGTAGGAGAAATGCCTTGAAAGAAGATTTTAGTTTTTTTAGGATCAACATTGAGTTCAACCCATTTAGCCCAAGTGGTTAATCCCAAATGGAATGCTGTTAAACGGTCCATGTTCTTTAGCAGATTGGGCCCATTTCTTATATAATCCCATCTAAACAAAACAATAATCACCAACCATTAGCAAATAATAAATAAATGAAAACAAAGCTAGGTAATTACTTAAAATAATGATAATTCTGCAGGTGCTTATTTAAGAGCATATATAGCATACCCTTGAGCTTTTCCAGTGTGGATCCACCAATGCCATGAGTTGAATACCAACATGTCCATGCCCTTCCATGCATTACCAGCCACAATGGAATCCAGTGTAAGAACTAGCCCAACCTTTTCTTGAATTATGTCCACCAAATAGGGTGTGGTGTACAGTTGTATAGTTACTTCATAGTCCTGCATAATAAACACGTTACACACCAAGTTTTAGTATATATATATATATATATATATATATATATATATATATATATAGGAAAAGCGCAAAAGAAAAAGAAACCTGGAAGATGACAATAGAGAGCGCTTCTTTTCTCGAAAAGGTAGTCTTGGTATTGGGCACCGAGGCATGAATCATACAGGACAGCGATTCAAACATGTTCAGACTTAGCGAGTCACCCACAAACATTATCTTCTTACCCTTCCACTTGCTCAGAAAATCCTTCCCATCAAACCTACACTCACAAAAAACTTCATTTATCAAACACTTCCACTTCTCTTTTCTTCTTTCAATATCACAGTATTATATTAATTATGTGGAGAAATAGAAAAACAACATTATAAAAACTGTTTCCATATATATATATGATCTATGGACAAAACTAACCACTAACCTGGGTAAGTCACATGAATCAGGTTTCCAAGAGTCCATGCAGATAAATTACCAGATTGCATCATTCTCCTGTCAGACAAAGATAAATTACCAGATTGCAACTCCATGCAGATGAAACAAATAATCTAACATTTGGTGAATCTAACCTCATATATATTCATAAAAAGATGAAACAAATAATCTAACATTTGGTGAATGTGTAAAAAACCCTATCAACTGAGAAAATCAACAAACCCTAAACCCTAAATACACAAAATCAACAAATCCACAACATATGTAACAAAACCCTAATTACCCAAATCCACAAAGCCTATCAACTGAGAAATATTGGTGAAAAAAAAGTTTTGAGAGAGATCGAGCGAGACAGAGAGAGAGAGGCAGAGAGAGAGAGAGAACGAACCGAGAGAGAACGAGAGGGAGAAACGCGACGTCAACTTCGTTCTCTAGCAGCTTCATGAGTGAGTGAGACGAGAGGGAGAAACAGTGACTGAAAGAGAGGGAAAGGCGTTGTGAGTGAGAGAATTGGTGACTGAAAGAGAAGGAGAAACAGTGACTGCGAATGAGAGTGAGAGGGAGCGAAGGGTGTGCGAATGTGAGTGAGGGGGTGAGCTCCAAGGCATGGAGTGGAGTGTGCGGCGGAGGTGAGGGCGCTGTTGGTTGAGAGAAAGGGGTAGGGTAGGTGATTGAGAGTGAGGACGGTGGGAGTGATGTTGAGGAGAGACACGCGAGAGTGAGAGGAAGCCGATGGTGAAGAGATGCGTAAAAGCCTAATGTTTTTTGGTTTCTATAACGGGTGGTTTTGTGACCCGTTATGGAAGCCAAAATTTTTGGACTTTCTATAACGGTTATGCGAGGGAACCGATATGAAAGATGGTTTTTCCACTTTCTATATCGGTTCCAGTGGCAACCGATATAAAAAGTGTAATTTTAATTACAAAACTGCCACCGCGTCACTTTTAATATCAGGCCGTTTTTAACCGATATAAATGACCGTTATAAAAGGCATTTTTTCCACTAGTGAAGCAAGCAGGTCGGGCTATGCATAGAAAAGATATTTCAGTTTTGAATAAAATGTCTCAGCTTATGAGTTTGATTGTAAAATGATACCCTTATTTTCATGAAATTGGTCTTTTTGTGAAGTTATTCTATTGTACTTAAACATACTCAAAGTCATGGAAGGATCAATGGATTTTCTTTTGAAAGAATATTATTACACTATGTATCTAGTAGTTTCTATTTGATGAACTAAGAGTCTTTTCAATAGTTCAGGATGTACTTACTTTTATAATATATTTTGTATAAAAAGGAGTGTAAAGATATTTTATGGTTGAGCTTCATATATCCTCATCTAAATATTATATATCTATACTCCCTTGGACTTGCGATTTCTAAAAAGGATTTCGGTTTTAGTATCGAAAAGGATACTTATGAGGGTTTCCGTGAGTCAGATAAGTGTCGATTTTAATTTGCTCAGTCCTAAAACGCTTACACGTCTTCTTATATTCAAATTGAAGTAAATACTAATCATTGAAGTCGACTAAAAGATTTGGGATGTTACATTTTTAATGGAGATATATATCAGTCAAGTAATAATCATATGGGTCGTCTACTTGGTTACCTTTTTCCTTTTAAATTATCAATATAGTTTGTATAATTTGTGTTCCATATCATTTTTTTGTGAACACACGACTTTGAACAAAAAATTGAGGACTTGTGGTATATTTTATACGTAACTAATATGAGAAAACAATTATTTAATTTCATAAATAATTTTTTATATTAGTTATAATATCAACTTTTATTATAATCATATGTATGATTTAATTTTTATCCAAAAAGAAAGACAAGAATCCTTGAATTAGACAATGATACAATGGTATCCGTGAGATAGGGGAACTCATTCAATAAAAAATGTACTTTTCATTTGATTCATTCATTCACTTCCACGTGTAAGTGAAAGCCAACCATAGATCAAGCAGAGTGGACTAAACTACAATCATTCCAAACCTTCAGTGCCCTATTCAAAATTACTCTCTTGTTTTTCTTGAAAATTGGCAATTTAACAGCATTCTTTGTGATGTCCATGTGGCACGATTTTCCTACGTCATTCACAAGACCTAGACAACACTCGTTGCTAACTGTTTGATTTCCAACAAATACACCAAAATATACTTGTTGACCACAATTTGGCATCAATTTGGTTACACATTTACTTAAATATTTTTCAAACGATAACGATGGCCTTAGAGCATAATTCAACTAACTAGAAGGACCTTGAGATGGTGGCTGAAGAGTTTCAGAACCAACAGACGTTTTCAATAACAAAGTAAAGCTAATGAAAAAGGTTACAACTATATAAAATTTGTTGAATGATGCCATGGTCTTTTAAAAGATTGTTTTATGTTCGAGGACTTGTAGATGTTGTATATGAGTTAAATGTTGGATAAAGAAAGTCGTATTTAAAGTATAAATATTACAATCTTAACGTTCAAAAGTATTTAATAGATTGTTCTAACTGTTTTAAAACCGCAAAAGCCAATATATGTTTCTTGTTAATATGTAAAATGATTTTCTTATCGAAAGATAAGTTTCTTATCAAAATCTCATTTCCTAACCAAAAAACTTGTGAAATGTTTTTCCCTAATGCAATTTCAATTTTCAGAAGTAACACACACATGAAAACTCACTAAATTCATATATGGTTTTAAATAACATTAATAGGAAGATTTTCCTGGCATAATTTAAGTAAATATTTGTATAAAATTTTCTTTAGACCTTTTTTTGGGTAAACAATTTAATTAGTTGCGCCCATATAATCTCTTGCTCATTCTTTTTTGACTCACAATAGGTCAATTATATTTTGAAAGTGACTATATAAAAGTTAAGTGGGTCCAAATTGAATTATAAAGTGAAAGATACTATAAAATATATCAAAAGACAAGTTGTGTGATCAAGCTCAATTGGTGTTTGAATTTGGTGTATAAATGTTTGTTTGTTTTGAAATTGAATGATTTTTAATGACCAATGTGATTGAGTGTTGGTTGGGATAGATCGGAAACACTTGGATTGAAGTTAAAGACACAAAGTCAGCATTTTTGCACATAGATAGAAAAAATGGCCGTGTTTGAAAAACACTGGCACCCGTGCTTCTTTATATGTAACAGTGAACTTTTGGTAACATTCCAACTTGTTTCATTCGTAACTTTTGATCTGAATCTCTGATTTATGTGTTCTTGGATGCGTTGGAAAGATAACGAAAAGATATACAACTATAAGTAAACTATGAACTGTATTTCTAAACACATTCTAAAAAGTCTTCTTGATCTGTCCCAACCATCACCCTTGGTGTATAGTGAGTTTTATCTATTTGACGATTTGGTTATCAAAAACTTATGAAATGTCATGGACTATGATGATTATGGTAAAGCAATGGATTGAGGTATATTATGACAGTGGATGTGTTGTGTATGGCTGACTCGAGAGAGAATTACATATGTACATATACGCAAAAACATGATGAAGGAATATTTGAACGAAGCGACGCACTTGGGGGAGGAGTCATGATCCCTGGTCCAAGACTCTTATGTAGAAACCCATATATTATATCAGGTTAGGGTTTCCCGCTCGTACGGATGGTAGCATTTGGAATATATGTAAGACTGATCTCTTTGAGAAGGCGTCAAGGGTAATAGGTAGTGCAAGTAGGAAGGGAGGTCATGATCCCAATCTTACTGCTCGTCTTATGCCCTTCTGAACTGTTGGGTGACGGGTCTCCGCCGGAGTTTGGGTAGCATTTATATTATGTAAGACTACGCCATCACTTCGAGTGCATTAAAGGCTAAGAGTATGGTAAACAACGCCTTAAGAGGTATTAGTGAGGTGCGTGTTGGGAACTCACTAAGATTTCTTTGAAATCTCACCCTTTATGTGTTTTCTGGTTTTCAGATAAGCAAGCAGGTCGGGCTATGCATAGAAAAGATATTTCAGTTTTGAATAAAATGTCTCAGCTTATGAGTTTGATTGTAAAATGATACCCTTATTTTCATGAAATTGGTCTTTTTGTGAAGTTATTCTATTGTACTTAAACATACTCAAAGTCATGGAAGGATCAATGGATTTTCTTTTGAAAGAATATAATTACAATATGTATCTAGTAGTTTCTATTTGATGAACCAAGAGTCTTTTCAATAGTTCAGGATGTACTTACTTTTATAATATATTTTGTATAAAAAGGAGTGTAAAGATATTTTATGGTTGAGCTTCATATATCCTCATCTAAATATTATATATCTATACTCCCTTGGACTTGCGATTTCTAAAACGGATTTCGGTTTTAGTGTCGAAAAGGATACTTATGAGGGTTTCCGTGAGTCAGATAAGTGTCGATTTTAATTTCCTCGGTCCTAAAACGCTTACACGTCTTCTTATATTCAAATTGAAGTAAATACTAATCATTGAAGTCGACTAAAAGGTTTGGGATGTTACATTTTTAATGGAGATCTATATCAGTCAAGTAATAATCATATGGGTTGTCTACTTGGTTACCTTTTTCCTTTTAAATTATCAATATAGTTTGTATAATTTGTGTTCCATATCATTTTTTTGTGAACACACGACTTTGAACAAAAAATTGAGCACTTGTGGTATATTTTATACGTTACTAATATGAGAAAACAATTATTTAATTTCGTAAATAATTTTTTATATTAGTTATAATATCAACTTTTATTATAATCTTATGTATGATTTAATTTTTATCCAAAAAGAAAGACAAGACTCCTTGAATTAGACAATGATACAATGGTATCCGTGAGATAGGGGAACTCATTCAATAAAAAATGTACTTTTCATTTGATTCATTCATTCACTTCCACGTGTAAGTGAAAGCCAACCTTAGATCAAGCAGAGTGGACTAAACTACAATCATTCCAAACCTTCAGTGCCTTATTCAAAACTACTCTCTTGTTTTTCTTGAAAATTGGCAATTTAACTGCATTGTTTGTGATGTCCATGTGGCACAATTTTCCTACGTCATTCACAAGACCTAGACAACACTCGTTGTTAACTGTTTGATTTCCAACAAATACACCAAAATATACTTGTTGACCACAATTTGGCATCAATTTGGTTACACATTTACTTAAATATTTTTCATACGATGACGATGGCCTTGGAGCATAATTCAACTAACTAGAAGGACCTTGAGATGGTGGCTGAAGAGTTTCAGAACCAACAGACGTTTTCAATAACAAAGTAAAGCTAATGAAAAAGGTCACAACTATATAAAATTTGTTGAATGATGCCATGGTCTTTTAACAGATTGTTTTATGTTCGAGGACTTGTAGATGTTGTATATGAGTTAAATGCTGGATAAAGAAAGTCATATTTAAAGTATAAATATTACAATCTTAACGTTCAAAAGTATTTAATAGATTGTTCTAACTGTTTTAAAACCGCAAAAGCCAATATATGTTTCTTGTTAATATGTAAAATGATTTTCTTATCAAAAGATAAGTTTCTTATCAAAATCTCATTTCCTAACCAAAAAACTTGTGAAATGTTTTTTCCTAATGCAATTTCAATTTTCAGAAGTAACACACATGAAAACTCACTAAATTCATATATGGTTTTAAATAACATTAATAGGAAGATTTTCCTGGCATAATTTAAGTAAATATTTGTATAAAATTTTCTTTAGACCTTTTTTTGGGAAAACAATTTAATTAGTTGTGCCCATAATCTCTTGCTCATTCTTTTTTGACTCACAATAGGTCAATTATATTTTGAAAGTGACTATATAAAAGTTAAGTAGGTCCAAATTGAACTATAAAGTGAAAGATACTATAAAATATATCAAAAGACAAGTTGTGTGATCAAGCTCAATTGGTGTTTGAATTTGGTGTATAAATGTTTGTTTGTTTTGAAATTGAATGATTTTTAATGACCAATGTGATTGAATGTTGGTTGGGATAGATTGGAAACACTTGGATTGAAGTTAAAGACACAAAGTCAGCATTTTTGCACATAGATAGAAAAAATGGCCGTGTTTGAAAAACAGTGGCACCCGTGTTTCTTTATATGTAACAGTGAATTTTTGGTAACCTTCCAACTTGTTTCATTCGTAATTTTTGATCTGAATCTCTGATTTATGTGTTCTTGGATGCGTTGGAAAGATAACGAAAAGATATACAACTATAAATAAACTATGAACTGTATTTCTAAACACATTCTAAGAAGTCTTCTTGATCTATCCTAACCATCACCCTTGGTGTATAGTGAGTTTTATCTATTTGACGATTTGGTTATCAAAAACTTATGAAATGTCATGGACTATGATGATTATGGTAAAGCAATGGATTGAGGTATATTATGATGGTGGATGTGTTGTGTATGGCTGACTCGAGCGAGAAATACATATGTACATATACGCAAAAACATGATGAAGGAATAATTGAACGAAGCGACGCACTTGGGGGAGGAGTCATGATCCCTGGTCCAAGACTCTTATGTAGGAACCCATCTATTATGTCAGGTTAGGGTTTCCCGCTCGTAGGGATGGTAGCATTTGGAATATATGTAAGCCTGATCTCTTTGGGAAGGCGTCAAGGGTAATAGGTAGTGCAAGTAGGAAGGGAGGTCATGATCCCAATCTTACTGCTCGTCTTATGCCCTTCTGAACTGTTGGGTGACGGGTCTCCGCCGGAGTTTGGGTAGCATTTATATTATGTAAGACTACGCCATCACTTCGAGTGCATTAAAGGCTAAGAGTATGGTAAACGACGTCTTAAGAGGTATTAGTGAGGTGCGTGTTGGGAACTCACTGAGATTTCTTTGAAATCTCACCCTTTATGTGTTTTGTGGTTTTCAGATAAGCAAGCAGGTCGGGCTATGCATAGAAAAGATATTTCAGTTTTGAATAAAATGTCTCAGCTTATGAGTTTGATTGTAAAATGATACCCATATTTTCATGAAATTGGTCTTTTTGTGAAGTTATTCTATTGTACTTAAACATACTCAAAGTCAGGGAAGGATCAATGGATTTGCTTTTGAAAGAATATTATCTTGATAAGTCTATTTTTACAGTCTTTTTAATAGTTATTTTATTAAGTCTTTTTAGTATTTTAATTATATTTTTGAGCTATTTTACTGCAAATGTTTACTTTTTATTTTCAGGTATTATTTGAAGCAAAAGCGAAAATATGAGCTAAAATGAAGAAACTTAGAAAACAATTGAGGAGGAACAGTTTTTAAGACAGCAACAACAAAACTAGCGCAAGACAGGGCACACAGGGCGCCAAAACAGCAAAACTGGCGCAAGACAGGCACACAGGGAGCCAAGGGCGCCAAGCAGCACACGCACGACCCTGGGTGTACCACGCACGACCCGTGCGTGTCTCCAACTGAAGATGGCCCATTTTGGCAGAGCTGGGCGCACGACCCATGCTTGCCAGCAACGCAATACATCTGTTGCCAGCACAAGGCGCACGACCCTGGCACCATAGGCGCACGACCCTGGTGCAAAACTGGCGCAGAGCAGCCAAAACTGACTGACCAGGGCGCACGACCCAGGCACAGGGGCGCACGACCCTGGCACCAGACAAGTCAATTTTGGCTGCACCCACTTGCTGATGGCTTTCCCTTGCCACTTGATTTGCCACTTTTTTTATGACCATTTTACCCCTCCTCTCAAGTGCCATAGACCTAATATTTTCCTATAAATAGAATCTTGATCCTCACTTGTACCAAGCTTGAATTTTGTTAGAAAATCAATGACAAAGGCTCTCTAAAGATTCATGACTTCAATTTACTCTTCATGTTTTTATGATTCTTGTTTATTTACTTTATTGCCCCTTTAATTTCTCGCTCTTTACTTTCTCGCTCTTTACTTTTTTGCTCTTTACTTTCTCGCCCTTTTATTTTCCAAGTCATTTACTTTCATCGCTATTTAATTTCTCGCTCTTTACTTTCTCGCTCTTTACTTTTTCGCTCTTTACTTTCTCGCTCTTTTATTTTCCTTGCTATTTACTTTCTTGCCCTTTTATTTTCCAAGTCATTTACTTTCATTGCTATTTAATTTCTCGCCCTTTAATTTCTCGCTCTTTACTTTCTCGCTCTTTACTTTTTCTTGCTATTTACTTTCTTGCCCTTTTATTTTCCAAGTCATTTACTTTCATTGCTATTTAATTTCTCGCTCTTTACTTTCTCGCTCTTTACTTTTTCGCTCCTTTACTTTCCCGCTCTTTTATTTTCCTTGTTATTTACTTTTTTGCCCTTTTACTTTCCAAGTCATTTACAATTCCTTGCTATTTACTTTCTTGCACTTTTATTTTCTTGTCATTTACAATTCTGCTATTTATAATTTTGCAATTTACCGCTTTCTTTTATTTCTCGCTATTTAACTTTATGTTTTCTTCTCCTATTTCTTTTAAATCTTTTTCTACAATGATCATCATTGAGTAGACTTTCTTAGTCTTGGGGTTTTTGGAAACGACCAAATGATGGGTTCCTACTAATTAATTCCCGAGACTATTCTCCACCTTAATCGCTTTGTATTTCTAAATCTAATTTCATCGCATTTCATTATTATTTTAAAACACCACACGATGTACCGAAAGGGGAAGTGTGGTTGTTGGATCTATGAAATTAGACAATAAAATCAACACACGAAAATAGTTTTGGTATTATTGAGACACAAAAAGGTCTTTGCTTAATGGGTTCTACTAATAATCAACCATGAAAATAGGCGTGATAATTAGTTTAGAACACGCGTTTGTATTCCGAAAGGAAACTCTTGCTACAGCCGTCACCTTGTCTTAAGAAATATATCGTTCTTTAAAGTTGGAAAATAGTCGATAGGATTTATAACGGAAACTTTATCATTTCGATGTTGCTAAAACCCCAACTCTCTTTTTTTTTTCATCAAAACATCAGCAAAAAACATTCATTCTTTCTAAAAAGACTTTCTCTTCAGTTAATCAAACTTTGGAAAATTAAATTACTAATCACCTAGGCTCTCCCTGTGGATCGATAACTCTTTTTTTACGCGATACGACTCGTGCACTTGCGAGGCTATCATATCTCATTATGTATCTAGTAGTTTCTATTTGATGAACTAATAGTAATTTCAATAGTTCAGGATGTACTTACTTTTATAATATATTTTGTATAAAAAGGAGTGTAAAGATATTTTATGGTTGAGCTTCGTATATCCTCATCTAAATATTATATATCTATACTCCCTTGGACTTGCGATTTCTAAAAAGGATTTCAGTTTTAGTATCGAAAAGGATACCTATGAGGGTTTCCGTGAGTCAGATAAGTGTCGATTTTAATTTGCTCGGTCCTAAAACGCTTACACGTCCTCTTATATTCAAATTGAAGTAAATACTAATCATTGAAGTCGACTAAAAGATTTGGGATGTTACATTTTTAATGGAGATCTATATCAGTCAAGTAATAATCATATGGGTCGTCTACTTGGTTACCTTTTTCCTTTTAAATTGTCAATATAGTTTGTATAATTTGTGTTCCATATCATTTGTTTGTGAACACACGACTTTGAACAAAAAATTGAGGACTTGTGGTATATTTTATACGTAACTAATATGAGAAAACAATTATTTAACATCATAAATAAGTTTTTATATTAGTTATAATATCAACTTTTATTGTAATCATATGCATGATTTAATTTTTATCCAAAAAGAAAGACAAGAATCCTTGAATTAGACAATGATACAATGGTATCCATGAGATAGGGGAACTCATTCAATAAAAAATGTACTTTTCATTTGATTCATTCATTCACTTCCACGTGTAAGTGAAAGCCAACCTTAGATCAAGTAGAGTGGACTAAACTACAATCATTCCAAACCTTCAGTGCCCTGTTCAAAATTACTCTCTTGTTTTTCTTGAAAATTGGCAATTTAACTGCATTGTTTGTGATGTCCATGTGGCACGATTTTCCTACGTCATGAACAAGACCAAGACAACACTCGTTGCTAACTATTTGATTTCCAACAAATACACCAAAATATACTTGTTGACCACAATTTGGCATCAATTTGGTTAAACATTTACTTAAATATTTTTCATACGATGACGGTGGCCTTGGAGCATAATTCAACTCACTAGAAGGACCTTGAGATGGTGGCTGAAGAGTTTCAGAACCAACAGACGTTTTCAGTAACAAAGTAAAGCTAATGAAAAAGGTCACAACTATATAAAATTTGATGAATGATGCCATGGTCTTTTAAAATATTGTTTTATGTTCGAGGACTTGTAGATGTTGTATCTGAGTTAAACGTTGGATAAAGAAAGTCATATTTAAAGTATAAATATTACAATCTTAACGTTCAAAAGTATTTAATAGATTGTTCTAACTGTTTTAAAACCGCAAAAGCCAATATATGTTTCTTGTTACTATGTAAAATGATTTTCTTATCGAAAGATAAGTTTCTTATCAAAATCTCATTTCCTAACCAAAAAACTTGTGAAATGTTTTATCCTAATGCAATTTCGAATTTCAGAAGTAACACACACATGAAAACTCACTAAATTCATATATGGTTTTAAATAACATTAATAGGAAGATTTTCATGGCATAATTTAACTAAATATTTGTATCAAATTTTCTTTAGACCTTTTTTTGGGAAGACAATTTAATTAGTTGCGCCCATAATCTCTTGCTCATTCTTTTTTGACTCACAATAGGTCAATTATATTTTGAAAGAGACTATATAAAGTTAAGTGGGTCCAAATTGAACTATAAAGTGAAAGATAATATAAACTATATCAAAAGACAAGTTGTGTGATCAAGCTCAATTGGTGTCTAAATTTGGTGTATAAATGTTTGTTTGTTTTGAAATTGAATGATTTTTAATGATTGAGTGTTGGTTGGTGTTAACAATTTGGCAAGTGTACCAAATGTCGCAAGTAATACAATTTTTCGGTAAGAACCGGTCGTATCCACAGGGATTGTGTTTTATTATCAATAGGCAAGTAAATTAATCCTTAGACGTAACAGTTGGACGAAAAGTGAAGTAATGGTAAAATAAAGCAAACGTTTGTAAACAATAAAATAAAAGCGATTAGGGGTCAAATCTTCTCCCCTCACCTATCCTATGATCCTTCAGCTAATCTCAAATTGTTTGTTTAAATTACCAGATTCAATTCACTAAATTAGGTTAAGGACAATCCCTTGCCTCAAAACCCCTTTTACCTAATTGAGAAACCTTAATTTTTACGCACCATCGCGACGCGGCCCGTGGCCGTCGCGTCGCGACAAATGACAGAAACTTCAGGCCTCGCAAAACTACTCCAGGTCGCGTCGCGAACCCTCCTGGTCGCGACGCGAAGAATGACAGAAAGTTCTGGCTTGTAAAAATTCCTCCAGATCGCGTCGCGAACCCTCCTGGTCGCGACGCGAAGAATGACAGAAAGTTCTGACTTCCAAAATTCCTCCAGATTGCTGCATTTCCGGGCAAGTGTCTGGTTCGCCGAAAGATGCCACAACCAATTAAGAGGTCTTCAAGTCCCATTTAGCTCCAAAAGTGAAGGAATAACTTACAATTGAACTTCCTACTACAATGATCTAAAACTGAACTAAATCCCAGATAATGACTGTTATACAATAAAAACCCTGCACAATTGGTCCTAAAAATGCCTAACTTACATCATATGATTGGGAGTCAACAGTTGGGATAGATTGGAAACACTTGGATTGAAGTTAAAGACACAAAGTCAGCATTTTTGCACATAGATAGAAAAAATGGCCGTGTTTGAAAAACACTGGCACCCGTGTTTCTTTATATGTAACAGTGAATTTTTGGTAACCTTCCAACTTGTTTCATTCGTAATTTTTGATCCGAATCTCTGATTTATGTGTTCTTGGATGCGTTGGAAAGATAACGAAAAGATATACAACTATAAATAAACTATGAACTGTATTTCTAAACACATTCTAAGAAGTCTTCTTGATCTATCCTAACCATCACCCTTGGTGTATAGTGAGTTTTATCTATTTGACGATTTGGTTATAAAAAACTTATGAAATGTCATGGACTATGATGATTATGGTAAAGCAATGGAATGAGGTATATTATGATGGTGGATGTGTTGTGTATGGCTGACTCGAGAGAGAAATACATATGTACATATACGCAAAAACATGATGAAGGAATAATTGAATGAAGCGACGCACTTGGGGGAGTAGTCATGATCCCTGGTCCAAGACTCTTATGTAGGAACTCATATATTATGTCAGGTTAGGGTATCCCACTCGTAGGGATGGTAGTATTTGGAATATATGTAAGACTGATCTCTTTGGGAAGGCGTCAAGGGTAATAGGTAGTGCAAGTAGGAAGGGAGGTCATGGTCCCAAGCTTACTGCTCGTCTTATGCCCTTCTGAACTGTTGGGTGACGAGTCTCCGCCTGAGTTTGGGTAGCATTTATATTATGTTAAACTACGCCATCACTTCGATTTCATTAAAGGCTAAGAGTATGGTAAACGACCCCTTAAGAGGTATTAGTGAGAAGCGTGTTGGGAACTCACTGAGATTTCTTTGAAATCTCACCCTTTATGTATTTTGTGGTTTTCAGATAAGCAAGCAGGTCGAGCTATGCATAGAAAAGATATTTCAGTTTTGAATAAAATGTCTCAGCTTATGAGTTTGATTGTAAAATGATACCCTTATTTTCATGAAATTGGTCTTTTTGTGAAGTTATTCTATTGTACTTAAACATACTCAAAGTCATGGAAGGATCAATGGATTTGCTTTTGAAAGAATATTATTACAATATGTATCTAGTAGTTTCTATTTGATGAACTAATAGTAATTTCAGTAGTTCAGGATGTACTTACTTTTATAATATATTTTGTATAAAACGGAGTGTAAAGATATTTTATGGTTGAGCTTCATATATCCTCATCTAAATATTATATATCTATACTCCCTTGGACTTGCGATTTCTAAAAAGGATTTCGGTATTAGTATCGAAAAGGATTCCGTGAGTCAGATAAGTGTCGATTTTAATTTGCTCGGTCCTAAAACGCTTAGACGTCCTCTTATATTCAAATTGAAGTAAATAGTAATCATTGAAGTCGACTAAAAGATTTGGGATGTTACATTTTTAATGGAGATCTATATCAGTCAAGTAATAATCATATGGGTCGTCTACTTGGTTACCTTTTTCCTTTTAAATTATCAATATAGTTTGTATAATTTGTGTTCCATATCATTTGTTTGTGAACACACGACTTTGAACAAAAAATTGAGGACTTGTGGTATATTTTATACGTAACTAATATGAGAAAACAATTATTTAGTTTCATAAATAATTTTTTATATTAGTTATAATATCAACTTTTATTATAATCATATGTATGATTTAATTTTTATCTAAAAAGAAAGACAAGAAGACAATGATACAATGGTATCCGTGAGATAGGGGAACTCATTCAATAAAAAATGTACTTTTCATTTCATTCATTCATTCATTCACTTCCACGTGTAAGTGAAAGCCAACCTTAGATCAAGCAGAGTGGACTAAACTACAATCATTCCAAACCTTCAGTGCCCTATTCAAAATTACTCTCTTGTTTTTCTTGAAAATTGGCAATTTAACTGCATTGTTTGTGATGTCCATGTGGCACGATTTTCCTACGTCATTCACAAGACCAAGACAACACTCGTTGCTAACTATTTGATTTCCAACAAATACACCAAAATATACTTGTTGACCACAATTTGGCATCAATTTGGTTACACATTTACTTAAATATTTTTCATACGATGACGATGGCCTTGGAACATATAATTCAACTCACTAGAAGGACCTTGAGATGGTGGCTGAAGAGTTTCAGAACCAACAGACGTTTTCAATAACAAAGTAAAGCAAATGAAAAATGTCACAACTATATAAAATTTGTTGAATGATGCCATGGTCTTTTAAAATATTGTTTTATGTTCGAGGACTTGTAGATGTTGTATCTGAGTTAAACGCTGGATAAAGAAAGTCATATTTAAAGTATAAATATTACAATCTTAACGTTCAAAAGTATTTAATAGATTGCTCTAACTGTTTTAAAACCGCGAAAGCCAATATATGTTTCTTGTTAATATGTAAAATGATTTTCTTATCGAAAGATAAGTTTCTTATCAAAATCTCATTTCCTAACTAAAAAATTTGTGAAATGTTTTTTCCTAATGCAATTTCAAATTTCAGAAGTAACACACACATGAAAACTCACTAAATTCATATATGGTTTTAATTAACATTATTAGGAAGATTTTCATGGCATTATTTAAGTAAATATTTGTATAAAATTTTCTTTAGACCTTTTTTTGGGAAAACAATTTAATTAGTTGCGCCCATAATCTCTTGCTCATTCTTTTTTGACTCACAATAGGTCAATTATCTTTTGAAAGAGACTATATGAAAGTTAAGTGGGTCCAAATTGAACTATAAAGTGAAAGATAGTATAAACTATATCAAAAGACAAGTTGTGTGATCAAGCTCAATTGGTGTTTGAATTTGGTGTATAAATGTTTGTTTGTTTTGAAATTGAATGATATTTAATGATCAATATGATTGAGTGTTGGTTGGGATAGATTGGAAACACTTGGATTGAAGTTAAAGACACAAAGTCAGCATTTTTGCACATAGATAGAAAAATTGGCCGTGTTTGAAAAACACTGGCACCCGTGTTTCTTTATATGTAACAGTGAATTTTTGGTAACCTTCCAACATGTTTTATTCGTAACTTTTGATCCGATCTCTGATTTATGTGTTCTTGGATGTGTTGTAAAGCTAACTAAAAGATATACGACTATAAAGGAACTTTGAATTGTATTTTTAAACACATTCTAAGAAGTATTCTTGATCTATCCTAACCATTACCCTTGGTGTATAGTGAGTTTGACCTATTTGACGATTTGGTTATGAAAAACTTATGAAATGTCATGGACTATGATAATTTTGGTAAAGCAGCTGATTGAGGTATATTATAATGGTTGATGTGTTGTGTACGACTGACTCGAGAGAGAAATACATATGTACATATACGTAAAAACATGATGAAGGAATAATTGAATAAAGCGACGCACTTGGGGGTGGAGTCATGAACCCTGGTCCAAGATTCTCATCTAGGAACCTGTAACATCCCCAAAATAATTAAGCTAATTATTTTGAAGTTAACCTACTTAATTTAATTTAGTGCTTAATTAATAATTTTATTAATTGAGTGCTAGATTATATATTAACTGGTGTAAGGTTTTTATGTGAATAGTAATGAATAAGGGTATTTATGGAAGGTTAGAGTTAAGTGAGGGTAGAGAGGTCTTTTCTCCACTCCCTCACTTAAGTGTTACTAATATAAAAGAAAAGAAAAGAAATGAAATGAAAGAAAGAAAAGAAAGAGAGAGCCGTAGAAAGAAAGAAGAAAAGAAAGAAAAGAATGGAGAGAAAAGTAAGAGAGAGGCGCTGGTGAGAAGAGAGGAGAGGGTGAGAAATTTTCATGTTTTGTCTTCGATCTTTTCTCCATTAGAATCACATCACCTTCCTCTTCATTTTGATACTAAGATCAAACCCTATAACCCACTATTCCTCTTTTCACCATTTTTATGCTTCAAGGTTTAAATGGAGTTTTAGCTCACCAAGAACACAACCCACTACTCTTCTTCTTGATATGTTTGAATTTGTCATCATTGGGTGGAGTAGGACTCAAGATTTTAGGGTTTTGATAGATGAGTTAGGGTTTGAGGTCAAAATTGGGGTTTATGTGTAGAGCTCTCTTGGAGGTTGAAGATGATGAATAGTGCTTTTAGGAAGCATCACTACAACAAATTTGCTATATACCCACGGATACCTTTAGTGACGCATACTATATCTGTTGGTATAGGTGTCCTATACCCACACGCGTGTAATAATAAACCGTGGGTATAGATATTCTATATCAAACCGTGGTATAGGTGACCTATCTCATTCACGCATCTTGTCAATTTTTTTTTTATCAAAACATCAAACTACTTCTTCACGCAAATGTTTCCTCTTCCTCTTCCAACGACACCACATGCTTCTCCAAATTCCCCATTTTAATTAGCAAAAACCCACTACAAAGTTCACACCTTTCTCCAAATACCCAAACCAAAAAAAAGCGCAAGGGAGAGAGAACTAGACGAGAGAGATGCGGACTTGAGAAAGAAATAGAATGAGAGAGACGTAGAGGAGGAGCACGAGAGAGGAACGACGACGGAGGGAGAACTGCGAGTGAGATGTCAGGAGGGCGGTGGTGATGGTCCTCGCGATGGTGGTGGCGTTCCCAGTGGTTCGCCGGAGTGTGGTGGAGGTTCTCCCTCTATTTCCTTTTGCTTTCTTGGTTTCTTTACTTCTCTTCCTTCCCCTCTTTCAAATTTTTTTACTGTGCTTCAATCGATTCCTCTTTCTCTACCTTTACAGTTGAAGGTTATATAATTTGATTTTGTATCTCTTGATTTTCTTCTTAGTGGTTACCACTCAGATGCTGTTTGATAAAATGCCCCAATGCCACACTAGGACATTTTGCTTATTCTAATTAAATATTTTCAGGGAAATAGCTCGAATGCTGGCAAATGATTACAAGAAGCGTGTGATGATTGTTGACACCTCCAATGAGATTGGGGGTGATGGTGATATACCTCACGCTGGAATAGGCAGTGCGCGTCGCATGCAAGTTCCTAACTCTGATATTCAACATAAGGTATTAGCTGCATTTGCACCAGCTTCACCTTTTGTTTATTCACGTGAAGAGTGTAGACTATTACAACAAAATCAGAGAGCTACACACCTGTAGACTTCTTCCTGATGTTGCAACTTTTTTGTCCTAATGTGGTGTGGCTAAAACTGGAAAGTGAGGGATATGATTTGCATTCATTGTGGTAGTAAATTAGTATTGTAAAAACTTAGGTGCCATTCTTTGTCGGTATTAGGTTTGGTGTGTGTCATTATATATCTATCCCTTGTTTTTTCTCTTTTCTTCCAATTCCAAATGAAATGTTACTATGATGTGTTTTTAAGTTTTAACTAGTTTAAATCAATTATGATCTTAAAGATATTTATTGTTTTTTTATATGGATGTATTGTTTGAATATAATTTATACCATGAAGGAATGTGTTTGATATAATTTGGGAAAAGATGGCAGTGTCTCCTCTAATATGACTTTGGAATGTGTGGAGAAGATATGTAGAAGTACTGGTAAGAAGGGTAGATTGAGAGAGACTAGAGAAAACTATAAGTCAAACCTTTCCAAGAATTTTAATTTAAATGATTTGTCATTACACGTGATTCATGATAGGATATTATGGTGTCATTTAATATGTGTAGCCATCTCACCTAGCCGGAAAAACTTTTGGGTAGAGATTTTGTTGTTGTTGATACTATCTTAAACTTTTACAGTCTCAAACTCTAGGTATCTACACTCTCTGGCTGATTCTATGTTTAAACTATAATTTTGAGATTGTCAACTTGGGTAAACTTTTGATACTTCCATTTGGGCATATAACAATTTAACACAAGGTAATTTTAGCCTGGACAAGTAATAGGTGGAAGTTCAATTTAGTCTGCGAACTTGATTGGATACTGTTCCAGAATTAATTCTGATTTAAAAATTTGGCCATCTTTACACTGATTACCGTAATTACTTTAAGGCCAACATTCCTAAGCATAAAACTCATTCTTTTAGTAGTAACTCTTTCAAAGTCACTTTTCCCTATTATGTTCCACCCATAGTTTATTTGCACCAATGTCGTGAATCTGCGCTAAGCTTTCCAAACCTTGACATATTCAGATAAATTAATAAAGTATATTCTGTTGATGGGAAGCAACCAAACAGCAGAATGATTAACCAACCAAAATTTAATCTGATTAGTGTTCCTATGTTTATTGTAATACTCAGGTATTGATAGAGGCAGTTGAAAACCACATGCCACAAGTGATTGTAATTGATGAAATTGGTACCAAACTTGAAGCTATGGCTGCAAGTACAATTGCACAACGTGGGATCCAGCTTGTTGCCACTGCCCATGGAATCACAATTGAGAATCTAATAATGAATCCTTCCTTAGAGATGCTTGTTGGAGGAATACAGGTGAGGTATACTTACATCTTACACAAGATGCCAAGTTTATTTTGGTATGTCACATTTCATTTGGATTTTGTATTTGACATTTCTTTGATCTGATGCGGCTATAACCTTAAGGGGCTTTTGTTGACTGCTAAGTGTTTCGTATTGGAGGTCCTAGATGTGTATCTTTTTGTGAATAAATCTGTCACAGTATTGCAGTAACTAGTTGAATAAATCTGTCACAGTTTTTCCTAGGGATAACCATGAAGAACCTTATTGGTTTCTTTTACTTACGAAGATCCTTTTGTGCATCCCCATTGATTTTTCATATTAGTATTTTTACAAATCTTAGGAAAAACTGATGATGTCAAGAAATTACATGTAATTTGATTGATTTTTTCAGGTATGCTTATGGAAGAATTGCCTTAGCATGCAAGTTCACATATAAGAAAGAAACTCTGGGAAGTACTCTAGGTATTCCCTACTTTCTTATCTATAAAAGTTATATTTTAGCAATTCCAAAATTTTCCGCCAGGGATATCTTCCTCCTTATCTTTTGTGGTGTAGTTATGGAGAAGATGTGAGTGTCATTATACAAGCTGCAAAATAGGTATGTTATATTTTAGTCCTATAGTTCTTATCTTATTAATGAAGTATGGGAAAATCGATGAAGTCGGGTTTATAAGTTTTATACTCTTTTTCAACAGGTTTCAAATGCTTCAAGTCTCCCTGACTAAATGAATTTCAAGAAAAGACACTATTGAAGATAATGACAAAGATTAGAAGCTAATTTTTTGTTGATGGAGTAAGCTTAGAAATTAAGTGGATGGGCTCTTATTTCTTTGTAACTTTTGAGATTGTTATAAGATTTTCTATGTTTTTTAAATGTCAATATGATACTCTTAATTCAACATTTTTATCTATTTTGTAATTTGACATGCTTGTAAGTTAGTTTTCAATATGATTAGAGTTTTATTTTATTTTATTGTTTCATATATATATATATTTTATATTTAGTTTTTAATTGGTTTAATGACAAGAGGTGTCACTAAAACCTACAAATGTTGTTAATAAATTCTTTACCAACGAAATGAAAGAGTGGGTATAGCAAATTAGGAGGCATCAATAAAACCTATACCGATGGAGATTCAGCCGTGGCTATAGCAAAATTAAGAGTGTTGTTAAAACCTATACCAACAGAAAAGTAACCGTGGGTATAGCTCTAAGGTTTTGTCCAACGGTAAAAAAACTGTCACTATAGGCTATAGCAACGACATTTTTCCGTGGGTATAGCCAAATAAAGACGACGAAAAAATTGTCCGTCGGTATAGGTTTTTGGTGCTATACCCACGGTTTTGAACCCTTTACCCACGGATTTTTGCCGTCGCTATATGTCAGTTTTCTTGTAGTGCATGTTTGGGCTTGTGAGAGGAACTTGAAGTCCAGGGGGAAAATTGTTGGTGCCTAGGTGATTCGATAGTCAAAGTGAGGTTTCTCGCGCGTTATGTATTCGAGTCGACCGACACGCGAGGTGAGTTCTTCGAGTTATGTGAGGTTTTGTTAAATTGATGGTTATGTGTTAAAATTTATGAAAGTTATGATTGATTGAATTGGTTTTCCAATTTAAGGTTTAAGTGATTGATATGTTAAGTTAATGTTTCGGTTCGATGTGGGTGATTTTATAGTGTTTTGTCGAAAAACCATTAAACCGAACAATTAACTGAGTTTGAGGAAAATTGATGAGTTATGTTATGATTATTGGGAAGTATAGTTATGTTTGATGAATTTGATGTTTGAGGTTTGATGATTGATTGTTATGGTTAGATGTTGAATGTGATTGAATGAAGATGTTTTTGAAGTGTTATTTTGACTGTTGTTAAGTTAGGAATTGAGCGGAACGCGTATTAGAATTGATCGGAATAGCAAAATAAATGAAATCGGGAAAAACCTAAATTCTGCAGGGGATGCACGACTGTGCGCAGTGCTCTGTCTCAAATTTTGAAAAATGTCTCAGGCTGTTCCCTTTGATTCTGAACCTTCCCTATTCCTTTTCTTAACCCGTCCCAATGATCATTGACCAAATATATGTGGATTTCCAAGTTGTTTCAAGTTATGTTATGAAATGTTATGTTAGGGTTTTAAGTGCAAAAAACTGAAGTAAAACATAACGAGTTATTTATGTTACACCGAATACAACGAATATGGTAATGATATGTTTTGAATGCAAAACGAGTAAAGGTTGTATCGAGTGGGAAAACATGCAATGAATTAAAGAACGGACTTCGTGTCATAGTAAATGTTAAAGAATACGACCTTGTGTCGAGTTACAGACCTAGTGTCCGAGTTAAGAATAAAAGATCACGACTTCGTGTGGAGTAACGAACCTAGTGTCCGAGTTGAGGTTAATAAAGCGACTTCGTGTCGACAAACGGACTTAATGTCCAAGAGGTTAATAAAAGATATTGAGGGGGATGACGATTCCGAGTTGAGGAGCATACCTAGCCGAGGGGAGTCATGAATCCAAAGATAGGGCCCTAGCATTATTCGTATAGCTTTATGGATTGGGGTTTCCGCAGGTATTGGACATTCTAGAGTGTCTAGCATTATATCTCAGATTGTGCTAAGCCAAAGAAAAGATTAAAAGACAGGTATGAGCAATAATGGCTCATAAGATAGGTATGAGCAATAATGGCTCATAAGACAGGTATGAACAATAAGGTTCATAAGTTGAGGTTGTTCCACAAATAAGACAGGTATGAGCGAGAACGGATCATAAGAAAAGAAAAAGGAAAACACCGAGAGAGGATATGTGAGGGGTGCGAAAGAAATCACTGAGATTTGTAAATCTCACAGGTATTATTGTGGTGTTTTCAGATGTGCAGGGAAAGCAAAGCAAATTGAGGAGAAGCGGCATACGCAGTAGCTGCTTAGTTAGAGGGAAGATCACGTGGTGATTTTCATGATGTATATTGCTTTTCCCTTCATATGTATTATTTAAGTTAAATCCTTGAATTGTATCAAGGTTATGTATTAGGTATTATGTTATAGCCGTGTCTTGTAATTTGGACCGCAATTATATATATGTTATCGGATATGTTCTTTCAAGTACTTATTTCGGTCTTAGTTTTGAAAAAGTGTTAGTTGGTCCGTTATTATGAGTAGGTTATACTCTGATGTTTAAGTTTAAACTAATACCTTTTTGATCACTGTGAGGTGAAATTTAAGGTGTTACAGAACCCATCTAATATGTCGGGTTAGGGATTCCCGCTTGTAGGGATTGTAGCATTTGGAACATATGTAAGACTGCATCTCTGTGGGAAAGCGTCGTGGGTAATAGGTAGTGTAAGTAGGAAGGGAGGTCATGACCCAAGCTTACTGCTCGTCTTATGCCCTTCTGAATTGTTGGGTGACAGGTCTCCGCTGGAGGTTGGGTAACATTTATATTATGTAAGACTACGCCATCACTTAGAGTGCATTAAAGGCAAAGAATATAGTAAACGATGCCATAAGAGGTATTAGTGAGTTGCGTGTTAGGAAATCACCGAGATTTCATTGAAATCTAACCCTTTATGTGTTCTGTGGTTTTCAGATAAGCAAGGAGGTCGGCCTATGCATAGAAAAGATATATCAGTGTTGAAGAAAATGTCTCAGCTTATGATTTTGATTGTAAAATGATACCCTTATTTTCATGAAATTGGTCTTTTTGTAAAGTTATTCTATTGTACTTAAACATACTCAAAGTCATGGAAGGATCAATAAATTATCTTTTGAATTACAGTATGTATCTAGTAGTTTCTTTTTGGTGAACTAATAATATTGTCAATAGTTCAGGATGTACATTTATAATGTATTTTGTATAAAAAGGAGTGTAAAGGTATTTGATGGTTGAGCTTCATATATCCTCATCTAAAAATTATATACCTATACTCCGTTGGACTTCATGACTCTTGCAATTTCCTAAAAAGGATTTCGGTTTTAGTATGGAAATGGATACTTATGAGGGTTTCCGTGAGTTAGATAAGTGTCGATGTTAATTCACTCGGTCCTAAAATGCTTACACGTCCTCTGATATTCAAATTGAAGTAAATACTAATCGTTGAAGTCGACTAAAAGATTTGAGATATTACATTTTCATTTGAAATCTATATCAATCAGGTAACAATCATATTGGTGTTCTACTTGGTTACTTTTTTCCTTTTAAATTATCAATTAATTTGTCTAATTTGTGTTCCATATCAATTATTTGTGAACACACAACTTTGAACAAAAAATTAAGGACTTGTGGTATATTTTATACGTAATTACTATGAGAAAACAATTATTTAACTTCATAAGTAATTTTTTATATTAGTTATAATATCAACTTTAATTATAATCATATGTATGATTTAATTTTTATCCAAAAAGAAAGACATGAATCCTTGAATCAGAGATTGATACTATGGTATCCGTGAGATAGGACGAACTCATTCAATAAAAAACGTACATTTCAAACGATTCATTCATTCACTTCCACAAGTCGGTGAAAGCCAAACTTAGATCAAGCAGAGTGGACTAAACTACAATCATTCCAAACTTTCAGTGCCCTATTGAAAATTACTGTGTTGTTTTTCTTGAAAATTGGCAATTTAACCGCATTGTTTGTGATGTCCATGTGGCACGATTTTCCTACGTCATTCACAAGACCTAGACAACACTTGTTGCTAACTGTCTGATTTCCAACAAATACACCAAAATATACTTGTTGACCACAATTTGGCGTCAATTCAGTTACACATTTATTTAAATATTTCTCATACGATGACGATGACCTTGGAGCAAAATTCAACTCACTAGAAGGACCTTGAGATGGTGGCTGAAGTGTTTCAGATCCAACTGACATTTTCAATAACAAAATAAAGCTGATGAAATAGGTCACAACTATATAAAATTTGTTGAATGATGCCATGGTCTTTTAAAAGATTGTTTTATGTTCAAGGTCTTATAGATGTTGTATCTGAGTTAAATGGTGGAAAAAGAAAGTCGTATTTATAGTATAAATATTACAATCTTAACGTTCAAAAGTATTTAACAGATTGTTCTAACTCTTTTAAAACCGCAAAAGCAAATATATGTTTCTTGTTAATATGTAAAATGATTTTCTGTAACACTCTAAAACTTTAGATATCATACTATTAATTATTTTTCAGTTTGTTAGCTTCCTTACTCTTCAAAAGTTATGGAGTGTGTATAGACGAGCAAGGAAGTGATACTTTTCTGATAGGGCCTATTTTCATGCACTCTGGCATTAATGACGATTTGAGATTATTTATAATTTTATTAATCATTTAGGAGTATGACTTCAAGTGACAAATGAACCTGGATATTTTCTTCTCAAAGTCAATAATCTTTTCCTTTAAGAAGTAGGGAATTATAGGGGAAGTAGATAGGAATAACGACTATAGGGAAGACTGAAAAAAATAGTAAGATAAGTAAAATAGTGTGGTGAGCTGATCTAGTAACAAAATAGTGGAAGAGGCATGGATAAGTATTTATGGCTATCAAAATAGTGTGGTGAGCAGAATTTTCAGTTTTAAACTCTTACCAAGAGGTTTCTATGTTACAATATATAGTTTAGTCAAGTTTGATAGTAGGAGTTGAGTAACTAAAATATTGTTTCGACGTGTAAGTATTATGTCATAGAGTTGATGCATAAGTGTAAGAATTTTTGCGGGAAGAGTTTGTAGTAATATATTTGTAAGCTATCTCATCGACCTTTTTGATCAAGACTATATCATTTACTTAGTCTTAGGGATATGTTTTAATATTCTTTTCTTAAATTTAAATCATACTTAAAAAATAAAAATATAAAAAATGAGAAGAAAAACAAAAGAGAGGGGAGGGGGGTTTGGTGCCAAAGTGGGGAGTGGATGTATATATAAAGATATTTTCACTAATAGAAGGGGCTCAACTATAAGGTAGAACATATTTGTTGTGAAATTAATTTTCATTTTCACTAATCTGATTACGGACGAATCAATTTCCGCTATTTGAACAGTTAAAATTTCTAGTGAACCATAAAGTACCCTTAAAATTTAAAATTACGAATGTTGTATAGAATGAAAAGAAAGTAGTTAGTGACAAAAATGAAATCGATCCATTAAAATATAGACAACAAATGATAATCAAGTAAGTCATTATCACATTACATAAAAATTCTTTTTTTCAACAAACAGGTTACTAAGGAACAAACTCTGCATATTTGAACAGTTAATTTTTTTCCGACTACTTAAGAACCCAAAAACACACTGTTTTGTATTACTATTTCCTTTGAACAACTAATTTTTTTCAGACTCTAAATTACCTTAAAACAGAGTGGCTAGTATCACACTTTACATAATTTATCAGGAAATTAATTTCCATTTTTCACCAATCTGATTATTAGGGAACAAACTTCATCTATTTATAGATCTAATTTTTTTTCTTAAATTTAAATGTATTCTTAAAAAATGAAAATATAAAAAATAAGAAGAAAAAAAAGGGGGGGAGGGGGGTAGGGGGTGGGGGGGGGAGGGGGGGTGGGGGGTGGGGGGGTAGGGGGTGGGGGGAGGGGGTATGTAGCACCCCATTTCTACCCGGTAAAATAATACGAAAAATCAGAGTTTATAAAAATTTACAACAAATGAATGGAGTGCCACACTTTCTTCTTAACAACAACAAACATGATTAATTCGCCTGTGAAAACAGATACATAACACTTTACTTTTGGATGAACCAATAAATAACCTTTTAGTCTTTAAAAATAAGTCACCTTCATTACTACACAGCGGATTCGCAACAAAAGTCAATTCAAGAGAATCGCGGCGTCTTTAACCAACTTAAGACAGCTCAAAAACAGCAAAATCCTTGATAATAACGACTTTAAGTTTCAACAATAAAATGATCATAACAAAATAATAAGGAAAACACGTGTTCATCCCCCCCGAGTGTTACGTATCAGAGCGACGACACCGACTCGATCAAACGAAGGTAAGCAGCATTCATTCGTGATTACCTGCACGTTACCAACAGGAGGGTAACATTCAAACAGAAGGGGTGAGATATCAAACCATATAATAGGACATATGAAAAACAGTATATTAGAATCAGAGGATATGAATTCACCACTTCACAGCCAACAATCAACTTCGATTAATCACAAGTCATCAACATAGTCACTTAAGGGTGCAATATGAATGCGACTCGATACTATGCATATGCATGTGATACCATCGGAGCAGAACTTCCAACGTAAAAATCTGCCAATAAATAGAGGCATCAACAAGGCATAAGCCTTCAACATAATTTGCAAGTCCAGGCCAACGTGTTTTGAGCATAGCTCCAACATGAAAATGCTGTGTATGCGACACGATGTGAATGCACAAACAATCAACAAAGATTACTCAGCAACACAACAACAACGGAATTCGACATTGGCCATAGGCCTACAACATAATATCTTGCCAATAAATAGAGGCAATCCAACTAGATACACGTCGCCAACTTCACACAATGGTGATCACAACTAGGTGCAACATCATCAACAAATCAACAACTGAGCCAACAATTTAGCAACTTAACAAGTCAACAGTTACACAACTCAACCAACAGTTAACAACTCAACAAATTAACGATTAACAATTTAACGACTTAACCAACAATTAGCCAACTGTGAGCCTAATGACCCTAAAGCGCCCAACAATCCACAAGACGGCGCCCAAATGCGCCCAGCAACCGAACGAGGCAGCCACACATGGCGCCCATGGCGCCCAGCAACCAACAGGCAACAAGCAACAGGCAGCCAAACATGGCGCCCATGGCGCCCAGTGCGCCCAGCAACCAATAGACAACAAGCAATAGGCAGCCAGACATGGCGCCCAGTGCGCCCAGCAACCAACAGACAACAAGCAACAGGCAGCCAGACATGGCGCCCATGGCGCCCAGTGCGCCCAGCAACCAACAGACACCAAGCAACAGGCAGCCAGACATGGCCCCCAGTGCGCCAGCAACAACAACATGGGCAGCCACATACGGCGCCCATGGCGCCCAGTGCGCCAGGAACAACAACAGGGCTGCCAGACATGGCGCCCATGGCACCCAATGCGCCAGCAACAACAACAACAAGGCAGCGACATTCGGCGCCCATGGCGCCCAGTGCGCCAGCAACAACAACAGGGCAGCCACATACGGCGCCCATGGCGCCCAGTGCGCCAGCAACCAAACAGGGCAGCCACACATGGCGCCCAGCAAACAACAGGGGCAGCCACACATGGCGCCCAGTGACCCAAATTTTGTGCAACATTGGGTTCAAAAACCCCTAAATTGATTTCAATCATCAACAGATATATTCAAACAACAACAATAGATTTCAAGGATTAAATAAACATATAGGATCCCTTATTTTCCCACATAAAGCCCTACATGTACCCTATCATAGAGTTAGAACCCCACCCTTACCTGGGTTTTGAAGATTTCGCGGTCACCTCCCTTCTTGGATGCAAGAATGCGCAGCCCCCTCTCTATTTCTCACCAAGATGCGCAGCCCCCTTCTCTCCTTGTTTCTAGGTTTTTTCTGATTCTTATTTTTCTTTCAGCTTATGACAACTTAACCTAATTCTAATTCTTACTTACTTATACTTCTCATTATTTTTCTGATTAGTCTCATGGGCCACTCTTCACGCCCCCTTATATTACTAATTCTAACATAAACAAAAGCCCACATAAAATAATATATTATTATTACTCTAATATTATTTTCCACACTTAATTAACCTATTAATTAAATAAAAGTCAACGTAGCAACTATACTAATAATTCCCAACTTCAACAAGTCTCACACTTAATTATTGAATAAATTATATAAATAATTAATTAAATATTTGGGGCGTTACAACTCTCTCCCACTTAGAATATTTTCGTCCTCGAAAATTTACCTGATTCGAACAACTCGGGATTCTCTGCCCCTGCTAAAGCGGACACTCTTTCACTAGCTCGTTCCTTCTTCGGTTTGACACTGATTACTAATGTGTCCTCCTTCGCCACAGTTGAAGCAAATCATCTCCTTATGCTCGCACTCAGATATTTCATGCCCGGTTTTACCACAACGGAAACACCTCTTCGTCTCTGTTTTGCACACGTTACTCTTATGACCAGCTTTGCCACATTTGAAGCACACAATACCAGCAGGAGCATCTCCCCCACTAGTTCCCTTACCATCAGCGACTTTCGGTTTGCCTTTACTAGCAGGAGCATCATACGGCTTACCACGATTCTGATGCTTGTTCCTCTTCTCATTAATAATCTTGTAATGAGCATTATTATCCTCTTCATAGATCCTGCAGCTATCAATTAAATCAGAAAAGACACGGATTTTCTGATACCCAATTGCCTTCTTGATCTCGGGCCGCAACCCGTTTTCAAACTTGATGCACTTCGAGAACTCAGCAGTCGCTTCACTATAGTGCGGATAGAACTTGGCTAACTCCACGAACATAGCAGCATACTCGGCATCTGACAGGCTTCCTTGCTTCAGCTCAAGGAATTCAATTTCCTTCTTACCCCGAACATCTTCAGGATAATAATTCCTCGTAAACTCCCTACGAAACACAACCCAATAGATCTCTTCACCTGCAGCTTCCAATCTATGACTAGTCTCTAGCCACCAGTCATCGGCCTCTTCCGCCAACATATGAGTACCATAACGAACTTTCTGCGCTGGAGTGCAGTCCATCACACGGAAAATCCTCTCTATCTCCTTCAGCCAAGCCAACGCTCCATCAGGATTATACTTGCCTTTGAAGGTAGGCGGATTCTCCCTCTGAAAAGTCACCAAACTACGAGACCCAGCATTTTCGCCAACGTTCGGCTGATTCTCAAAAGCCTGTGCCATAGCCGCCAAGGCAGCAGCGATAGCAGCATCATTCCTTCCAGCCATCTTAACTTATTACTACAACACAAACAAAAGTTAGAACTAAATGACAATACTCAATCGTCAAATGACACAACAACAAGACAACTTGGTCGGACGCACCGAAACAGCTCTGATACCACTAGTGTAACACCCCATTTCTACCTGGTAAAATAATACGAAAAATCAGAGTTTATAAAAATTTCCAACAAATGAATGGAGTGCCACACTTTCTTCTTAACAACAACAAACATGATTAATTCGCCTGTGAAAACAGATACATAACACTTTACTTTTGGATGAACCAATAAATAACCTTTTAGTCTTTAAAAATAAGTCACCTTCTTTACGACGCAGTGGATTCACAACAAAAGTCAAATCAAGATAATCGCGGCGTCTCTAACCAACTTAAGACAGCTCAAAAACAGCAAAATCCTTGATAATAACGACTTTAAGTTTCAACAATAAAATGATCATAACAAAATAATAAGGAAAACAAGTGTTCATCCCCCCGAGTGTTACGTATCAGAGCGACGACACCGACTCGATCAAACGAAGGTAAGCAGCCTTCATTCGTGATTACCTGCACGTTACCAACAGGAGGGTAACATTCAAACAGAAGGGGTGAGATATCAAACCATATAATAGGACATATGAAAAACAGTATATTAGAATCAGAGGATATGAACTCACCACTTCACAGCCAACAATCAACTTCGATCAATCACAAGTCATCAACATAGTCACTTAAGGGTGCAATATGAATGCGACTCGATACTATGCATATGCATGTGGTACCATCGGAGCAGAACTCCCAACGTAAAAATCTGCCAATAAATAGAGGCATCAACAAGGCATAAGCTTTCAACATAATTTTCCTGTCCAGGCCAACGTGTTTTCAGCATGGCTCCAACATGAAAATGCTATGTATGCGACGCGATGTGAATGCACAAACAATCAACAATGATTACATAGCAACACAACAACAACGGAATTCGACATTGGCCATAGGCCTACAACATAATATCTTGCCAATAAATAGAGGCAATCCAACTAGATACACGTCGCCAACTTCACACAATGGTGATCACAACTAGGTGCAACATCATCAACAAATCAACAACTGAGCCAACAATTTAGCAACTTAACAAGTCAACAGTTACACAACTCAACCAACAGTTAACAACTCAACAAATTAACGATTAACAATTTAACGACTTAACCAACAATTAGCCAACCGTGGGCCTAATGCGCCTAAAGCGCCCAACAATCCACAAGACGGCGCCCAAATGCGCCCAGCAACCGAACGAGGCAGCCACACATGGCGCCCATGGCGCCCAGTGCGCCCAGCAACCAACAGGCAACAAGCAACAGGCAGCCAAACATGGCGCCCATGGCGCCCAGTGCGCCCAGCAACCCACAGACAACAAGCAACAGGCAGCCAGACATGGCGCCCATGGCGCCCAGTGCGCCCAGCAACCAACAGACAACAAGCAACAGGCTGCCAGACATGGCGCCAATGGCGCCCAGTGCGCCCAGCAACCAACAGACAACAAGCAACAGGCAGCCAGACATGGCACCCATGGCGCCCAATGCGCCAGCAACAACAACAGGGCAGCCACATACGGCGCCATTGGCGCCCAGTGCGCCATTGGCGCCCAGTGCGCCAGCAACAACAACGGGGCAGCCAGACATCGCGCCCATGGCGCCCAGTGCGCCAGCAACAACAGCAAGGCAGCCACATACGGCGCCCATGGCGCCCAGTGCACCAGTAACAACAACAGAGCAGCCACATACGGCGCCCATGGCGCCCAGTGCGCCAGCAACCAAACAGGGCAGCCACACATGGCGCCCATGGCGCCCAGCAAACAACAGGGGCAGCCACACATGGCGCCCACTGACCCAAATTTTGTGCAACATTGGGTTCAAAAACCCCTAAATCGATTTCAATCATCAACAGATATATTCAAACAACAACAATAGATTTCAAGGATTAAACAAACATATAGGATCCCTTATTTTCCCACATATAGCCCTTCATGTACCCTATCATAGAGTTAGAACCCCACCCTTACCGGGGTTTTGAAGATTTCGCAGTCACCTCCCTTCTTGGATGCAAGAATGCGCAGCCCCCTCTCTATTTCTCACCAAGATGTGCAGCCCCCTTCTCTCCTTGTTTCTAGGTTTTCTCTGATTCTTATTTTTCTTTCTGCTTATGACTACTTAACCTAATTCTAATTCTTACTTACTTCTACTTCTCTTTATTTTTCTGATTAGTCTCATGGGCCACTCTTCACACCCCCTTATATTACAATTCTAACATAAACATAAGCCCACATAAAGTAATATATTATTATTACTCTAATATTATTTTCCACACTTAATTAACCTATTAATTAAATAAAAGTCAACGTAGCAACTATACTAATAATTCCCAACTTCAACAATTCTCACACTTAATTATTGAATAAATTAATTAAATAATTAATTAAATATTTGGGGCGTTAGGGTATCGGGGAGGGGGGAGTTTGGCGCCAAGGGGGAGGGAAAGTGGGAAGTTTGGAGCCAAAATTAGGTGTAGGGCCCACTTGGCGACTACCCTTGGATTTATATTCTTAGATTGGGTGGTTAGAGTTAGGTGAAGATAACTAGTTGGAGCCATTTTTGGTACAAGAGTCTTTTAAAAGGTTAAGGTTATTGGAGAATGACTATTCGCTGCACAAAATAGGCAAAAGGCTTATTTGTACAGTCGTTGTTGGGAATTAAAGTTTATGAAAGGTGACCATGTACGTTTGCAAATTTCCCCAATGAAGGGAATTGTGGGGTTGGAAAGAAAGGAAAGCTTAGTCGTTACGTGGGTCCATCAAAGATTCTTCAGCGAGTTGGTGTTGTGGTTTACTAAGTAACTCTTCAATCTCATATGCTTCAAACACAATCGATTCGAGTAGACCAGGATTTATTTTATGAAGACGATCCTATAGCAATTGTAGATCGACAAGTCAAGAAACTCTGTAATAAGGAGATTGTTTTTGTTAAGCTGATTTGGAGGAACAATTTGTGCGAGAAGGCTACCTAGGAGCCAGAGGATGTTATGCGATCGAAATATCCACATTTATTTGAAGCTTTAGGTAAGCATATCGGACCTCGGGGCCGAATTCTTTTAGGAGGGAAGAAATGTAACACTCTAAAACTTTTATGTATGAACTAAGACTCAAAATAATTAAATTACTAAAGGACATAGGACATAAATATACTTTCCTAATATCTAAAATGAGTATCTAGATATAAGCGAGTAGATTTCTAAGTTAGCCATATCAATTAAATTGTAATATATGTATTATGATATAAATTATATAGAGTAAATGGAAAATATCCAATTTTTTTTTAAAAAAAGAAATGATAAAGAAAAGAGAAAGTATCATTAAAATAATGCCTAGGGGGGGGGGGGGGATAGAATGAATAAACAAAGGTATGCCTAAGGGGAAAGAAGTGAGGCAATCACGCATATGAAGGAAGATCGGCAGGAACAACGATGGGAAGTTTTGTACATGGTGAATGGGTGATTGCAGCAAGCTTTTGTGGAAGTTTTGTATCATTAGATGAGTTATACATGGAAGTTGGAAGGTTTAAACTTCTGGTAAAATGTTTGAGATAGTAGGAAAACTAGATATCTATATATATTATATATAAGTAGGTTAGTTTAGATTGCTTGATATATTAAGAATATAGAATTTATGTGAAGGTAGAGGTTGATAAATAAACCAAGTTAGTGAGTTAGAAATAGTAGAGTTAGTTTAAATAAGGTAGTAAAAAATTTTATAGTGTATAATTTAAATTCATTAGTACCAAAGGAAAATAGAGATAGTGCATAGTTGAAGACAACATCTATAAGTTAAATTTTAGATACGGTTAGTTCTGGAAACTTGAGTTAGCGAAATTAGGAGGAGTTTAAAATTTTAAAAAGTATAAAAAAAAGAAATACAAATTAGAATTATAACTATTTGGGATTTGGGACTTGAATATATTTGTTACAAGTATAATTGATTTTGGTGTAGTTTAGCAGCTTGAGAGAGCACTAATGAGCTAGAAGCCCGAGGTTGTGCTCTTGCAGGCTTGCGATTAGTCTTGTTTATCCTCTTTGTATTGCTGCTGTTGCCTTGAATACAGGCTATCCAAAAGCAACTCCAGAGAGTCTTGCTCTTCATAAGTAGTCCTTCACTGATTTCTAAGCTCATAGAGATTGTTTTTTTATTTACTTATAATGTTTCTTCATTCTGTTTTCCTAGGTGATGAAAAATTCAGGAGGCTTAGAAAGACCAGTGTAGATACTAAGCTGAGTGACCACTCTTCTGATGATGAAGGTGATATATATCTTGGACTATTCAATTGCGAGCAAGAGGGAGCAACTTCATATTGAAGAAAAGGTAGAGGAACTTGCTCTGGCTAGGCTTTTTATATAAATGACTTCATCAGGCTGGTTTAATTTGCTAGATTTTGGTAGTAGAGATTTCAAGGATGAAAGGGAGGAAGTATTGAACATGGTGAAAACCAATGGACATTTTGCACCTACTGCCAAATACAGTGTTACAGGCGCCACATGGTATGTTGTTAATGGCTAGTAGATGCTCTTTTGAAAGAGGTTGCAACTTGCATAGTTCATGCAATTGTCACACATCCTTGTTAGTATCCTGGTTAGTATCTAATAAGCTAATACTCTTTACCTCTCCTTTACTTTTTTCCTGATTGTTATACAATTACAAACTGGCACAAGAGAGAAATGAGATCATAGAATTTGTTAATTTAAATGCAAGTGTTGATGTAATCGTATTTTTATTTCACTTGTTCGTTCTTAAAACCATCAAAATTAACCAAATGACATGGCTTGTTCTTAATTTTTGTGGGAAAATCCATTATCATTTTTTGTGAGAAACTAAATTGGTTATAATTTTTTTATTCATTTATGTATTTGCTACTTGTACTTTCTGTTTTATTGTTACTGGTTAATCTTTCAACTCAATTGAGTTATTCTAGACGACTTTTGAGAGGATTTGGTTGTTTTTTGTTGGAGTATAACTGAATACTGGGATGTCAAGGAATAGTGGAAGGTGGGAATTTGGTTGGGGATACATGAGATTACAAGGGGGAGGGATAGTAGTGTGTGGTAAGATGTGACTTGAGAACCATTATTTTTTTTTAAAAATAGACATTTAGCATCGGTTGTTTTAAACAACCGATGCTAAATGTCATTTTTTAGGACATTTAGCATCGGTTGTTTAAACAACCGATGCTAAATATCATTTTCTGACAGCAAAAACAGTCATGAAACACCATTTAGCATTGGCTATTTAAACACCCGGTGTTAATAGGGACATTTAGCATCGGTTAAATAACCGATGCTAAATGTCTAACTTCTAGCATCGTGGGATTTAGCATCGTCTGATAACCGATGCTAAATGTACCAAATAACCGATGCTAGATGTCTTTTCTGCACTAGTGTTATGTCTAATCATGTAACAGAGCCAAAGACCTTTAGTAGAGTCGTGATTGTGATAATGTACACGGGCATTATCGCATTTGGGACCCTATTAAAGATCTTTTAGGATTGTCCATTTCGTCTCCAAAGTGTAACATCCCCAAAATAGTTAATATAATTATTTTGATGTTTTAGTAAATTGATTATTTATGGTTGAGAGAGGGATGATCATCACTCATTTTTCCTTTCCTTTTTAGATTTCGAATTTTAAGGGTTTGAGAGAGGGATGAGTTAAAATCTTTGGTTGGAATTTGAGTTTGTTGTTTCCTAGATGATTAGGAGTGAACCCGAGGTGGATTGAGCGCGGATTCGAGCTCGATTCGAAGTTGGAAGGGAGTTGGTGACTTTAGGGTATCGAATTGGGATTTTGGGGAAAAGTTCGTGTTTCGATTATATGGTTGTTCTCGCCGTTGAAGGTGATTTCTTACTCGGTTTAGGTTTTAATTGCTATGTTGAGTTAATGTCTCGATCGATTTTGAGTGTCGAGAAATGTTTTTCACAAAAAAACCGTTAACAACGTATATTATGTCAAACTTGTTTTAGTTTGATATGATTGATTGATTGTTGTTGATTGAATGTTTTTTGATGTTGTTTTGGATTGTTGTTAAGTTAGGAATGTTAGGGATTTGGTATTGGAACCATTTGGAAAGCGAAAAGACCCAAAACCGAGTTTTGGAAAATGAGGATTTTGCCACTGTCATCAGGACACGGCCCGTGTCCATATGACACGGGTGCCCCATGTCTTTTTCTATTTCTGGCCAAAAAAAATTTAAAGACTGGGACACGGCTCATGTCCAAATGTCATGGGTGCCCGTGTCCAAAGCTGACATTTTTCATGTTTTTCAAGCTAAATGGTTCAATCCTTTCCTAACACCCTCCTTAACCATTCCCATTGATAATTGAATGTTTTATGCCTTGAATCGCTTATGTTTCGTGTCATAAAACGAGTAAAAGTTCATGTTATGTATTTGTACAAACCGAGTGGTTGTCACGAGAGAGGAAATGACTAAGAGTCTAAATTGAGATAATAAGTTAAAGAATACGAATTTGTGTCGAGTAACGGACTTAATATCTAAGAGGATAATAATGCGACTTCACGTCGAGTAACAGACTTAATGTCCGAGAGATAATAAAAGATATAGAGGGGGATGACGATCCCGAGTTTATGTAGCATACCTAGCTGAGGGGAGTCATGAATCCAAAGCTAGGGCCCTAGCATTATTCGTATATCTATATGGCATGGGGTTTTCGTTGATATTGAGTATTCTAGAATATCTGGCATTATATCTCGGATTATGCTAAGCCACAGATAAGAATAAAAGACAGATATGAACAAGAACGGTTCATAAGACAAGGTTAATTCACAGACAAAGGGAAAACACCGAGAGAGGAATAGTGAGGGGTACGAAGAACTCATTAAGATTTATAATCTCATTATTTTTTTTTGTGGTGTTTTTCAGATTTACAGGGCAAAGGAAAGCAGGCTGAGGAAAAGTAGCGCTGAGTTACTTCTTTTGATGTAGGATTTCTTTTGGAATAACTATGAGACATTTTCTAGTTTTCTTTCTCATGTATTTTGGGATTTAAATCCTTGAATTTTAATTCAAGGTTATGTATGTGTATATAACCGTGTTTTGTAGTTGGACCGTAGTTATGTATTATAACTCGATTATGTACTATTGAAGTACTTATTTCGGAGTATTGTAAGAAAGTGGTTTATTTTCTCTTTAGTTTTATTTGGTCCAATTATTTGAACAGGTTATACTCTGAGTTATGCTATATTTATAATGCCTTTTTAGTCTCTTTGTTGAGAAATTTTTAAGGTGTTACACAAAGTCTCTTAAATTCTTCCCTATCTTGTGAGTCACCAAAAATTTTCGTGCCGTGTCATTAGATAAATTGAAGGTCGTCGAATATGATAGAGGAATCCCTTTAAAATCTGTCCAATTAGTTAGTAAGGTGTAAAAACGTTAGGAATTGGAATGTTATCATTGATACGTACCACTTTACTTAGAAATTTGAAGGTTTTTGACTTTAATGTTTTGGATATATTGATGTGTTGATAATAGTGAAATAAATTAAAACAAGTTGATTACAAGTAGATATGGATTGAGATGGAGAATTCCATGTACATCAAAAGTTGGTTTTTGGTTTGATGATGGTGCAATGAAGACTTGTTTATACACCTTTGTTCAAGATCCTATGTTTGAACTTATTCTAGATTATAGAGTAAAAGATTTTGAGATAAGATCAATCTGTACTATTTGGAAGGAAAAAAAAAGAATGATAAAAATAAAATAAAACTTGTTCTAGTGTAGAAAAAAATAATATTTGGACTAAAGAATGCAATGTAGAACCTAAGATAACATATTTTTCCTATGGCATATTCATTTTACTAAATTATAGTTATTATATGAAAAACTAATAGTAAATTAGTATAGTCATACCTTATGCGAGTGAGGAAGTACTATCATGGGAAAAGGATACAATTAAGTTCAATTGGAATTGTGAAGTTTGGAGAGAGCTTTGGGTAGGATTGGAAGTGAGGAAAAAATTATCTTATGTGAATTCTTGATAGACTCCGTCCTTTATTATTCTTACAAGATTGGCATATGGAAGGTTCAAACATAGATATGCTATTTGGAATGTCTTAGGTTTAGAAAGGTATTTGTCTCAACTTATGGTTATGATTATTAGATGAAATTTGGTTAATGTTTGAAATTGTGATTCGTAAGAGGAATATTTGTACATACCGATAAGGAAATTGACTTTTAAGGGTGGTTAGTTTATGGATGCAATTAGTAAGAAGATAAGTTTTGGTGTCTGATATTTGAAGCCTTTGAACTTGTTCGGAAAAAACTAAGTTGAACTTAGATACCTTAGTTAGGAACTATTTAGAATTATAGTACATCCAAGTACATAGAGCATATCTTGTGTATTAGTAGTTGATTTGGATCATACATTTAATTTTTGGAATCCTAGGACTTGATCGAACTTATTCATGGAAGATTATGGAAGTTCTTAAGTTGGGTGTAATTAATAGTGGGGAGCGTAGATTTGAAAGTGATTATTTATTTTTACTCCGGACTAAATATCGTGATGAGAAGGGGTAATAGATTCTAAGGAGTTATAGAAATCAATCTAGTTATGGTTATGGACTTAGTAGAGAGCTTTCGAAGGAGGAAAAATTAAACTTATTATTTTTACTAATGATATTTTTATCGGATGTGTGACTTGGATGGGAAAATCTTTTCAAAGTAGAGTTGAAAAGTTACACTTGGCAAAAGTTGTAGCGTGAGATTCATTTTCTACACGTGGGTTCGAAGTGAGAGTAAGAAATTCTAATTTAGTTACGCGTAATTGAGAAGTTATAAAGATGAAGTTATAGAGTTAGATTTGGAAATTTATTAGACTTGGTGTTTATTTGGGATGTTAAGCTAATATGATTAATTTAGATTATGTAGGTTGGTGCACTAATCAGGGGGTTATGACAGGTTTAAGACTCTTGGAGTTGGCATATGTACTGTATTATTTTTAGTTGAATTAAGTAAGAACAAAGTGGATTGAAATATACTAGGCTGAAACAGTGTAGGATATGTGGTGTGAGTACATTAATTGATGTGTCCCAGAACAATGTCCAACAGAATTGCTATAGACTAGTGTGATCAACAGTGGAGCAAAGGAAGTCTTGTAGTGATCATATTTCGGACCAACTTTGAATTATAGATGAAATATATTGGAAGTGATTCAAAGGTAGATTGTGTTAAGTCTAAGCATTAGAGGGTAATATGACATCTTACATTCATCAAGTTGATTAGTGAAGATAATATTCAATTTTTTATTGTTGATCGATTAATACTCAAGTGATATGGGAATGATCTCCTACGATGATATAGTTAGATAAGGGAGGAAATATTATGGAAATGTACCACACGGACATTGCTTCAATTAAAGTAGTAGGAGAAACAATTTGTTCAATGGGGTTATCAAAAAAAAAAAATAGAGGATTTTTGCAGGAAGTTTGTAGTAATATATTTGTAGGCTATCTCATCGATTTATCTATATTAGTTAGATTAATATATATATATATATATATATATATATATATATATATAAATAAGAAAAAAATTGAAAATGTAACGAACAGTTGGATAGAGAAGGGTCATGTGGATTAGCGCATATATTATGTTATAATAGTGTATTATAATTGTATTACAATATAACTCAAAATAAAAAATTAAAATATTAAAATATACGAATAAAGTAGTGGACAGCAACACATCATCGAGAACCTTCTCTTGAAAGGACGAGGAGCAAACCTATATGACTAGAGTAAAAGAAAATTAGCAAAAAAAGAAAGAAGTGGAAAAGGCAGCTGTAATGAAAACAGAGAAGAAACAAGAAATGGTAGAGTAGAGTATTTGAAAGATAAAAGAAGGGATAAAATTAGCGCATGGTAAATTCCCGTTTGAGTGCAGTTTGCCCTCACTGTTTTTTGAATAGAAACAAGGAATGCGTTGTTTTCTTGGTTGAGATATAGAGGAAATGATCAAAGGATAAAGAAAAGAAAAATTAAAATCGGAGGTAGTAGGAGCTTGAAAGTAGAAGGTCATCAACACTAGTACATCTTATTGGAGGTAAAATTGTCATCTCTGTTATTATGGGAATACTAATGTTAGGTTTTGAATAGAAAAAATAGAGATCTAGATAAATATTTATATATAGTGGAGGATTGTTTAGACTACTTAATATCTTGAGGGGATGAAATTCATGTAAAGACCCTATAAGTTTTATTGACATACTTAAGTTTGAAGTGGATAATAAAATATGCTAGGGTGTTACAAATAGTAGAGTAAGTTTATGTAAGGTGTTGAGAAGCTTTCAAGTTTATAAATGAAATTTATAAGTACCAAAGGAAATTAGAGATAGTTAGTTCATAGTGGAGGATTAGCATCTTTAAGTTATAATTTAGATATGGTACGTAGTCACTAAAAATAGAGTTGGAAAAAATTTGACGGCGTTTCACATACTGAAAATTCTAAGAAAAAGATAAACTAGACGTGTTACTAAATTATGATATAAATAGGAGTTAAGAATTTATTCTGTTTTCTACTTATTTATCAAAAATGCTAATTTAAGATTATCCTAATTTAGATTCGAGAATCCAACCTACCGGTATCGTTCCTCGACTCCTCTATCAGCGGCTTAGGACGTCGGTGAGTAAATAAGGGGGGATTATAACAAGTCCTTTTTATTTCTTTAAACTTATTTTATATTTATTGATTCAATCTCTATCTTATGTTTTTTAAGCAATTTAAATACTTCGTTACTCTTTATTTGAAACACATTTTTGGGACATGGTAATATGATTTTATGGCTTGAGAACTTGAATTTGAGGATTCTATTGGAATGTTTTGAACACTTGAATTTTAAAATTTTTATGAACTCATGTTTTCAAGAATGGATGAATATTTGGTTTGATGTTTGGGAGTAATATCTTGAAATTACCGACTCACTATGATATTTGTTGATCGAGAGGTTTTTATTAATATATGTTTATTTTATTGGAGTTTCAAAACGGTTTGGAGTAAAACTTTGTCAGAACCCTACATGCTAACAGCAGTATGTGTTAGCCTTGGTGCACCATGATTTACCTATTAGGCGGGGAGCCTATTATTGATATTTCGAGGCAGGGAGCCTATAATTGATTTCGAGGTGGGGAGCCTATTACTGACATTTTCAGGCGGGCATCCTATGATTTACATTTATCGGCGGGGATCCTATTTTTGTTCTGTATAAGTATTACCCCTTATTGTCATTATTATTTTTTGATTTTATACGCTTACTTTATTAAACTACTTTTTTGTTAAATCGTTTTAAAATCGATATTATCGTGTCCCGCTTGTTATGTTCTTCATTATTTACTCACTGAGTGGTGACTCACATCGTCTCTCTAAGATGTTTCAGATTTTCAGGCTGGTGTCGAACCGATCCCCCTCATTAGAGTTCAATATCTTACTTCTAGGTGGTGCTCCCTTTTGATTCGGAGGCCGCTAGTAACGTTACTTATCCTTTCTTTTGTATCCTTATGTATTTGTATCTTGGAAAAATTTGTAGTGGCTCTGTTACATTGTTGACTTGTATGGCATCAATTAGATGTGTGTGAAGAATTTTACTTAGAAATATAGAATATTTTTAGGTTTTGATATGATGAATGTTCTTTACGTTGAGTTAATTTTGTTGAGGCGTGCCAGATTAGGGTGTCTGTGCGCCGGTCACGGTCCAAATCGAGTCGTGACATTTTAGTATCGAAAAGGATACTTATGAGGGTTTCTATGAGTCAGATAAGTGTCGATTTTAATTCGTTCGGTCCTAAAACGCTTACACGTCCTCTGATATTCAAATTGAAGTAAATACTAATCGTTGAAGTAGACTAAAAGATTTGGGATGTTACATTTTCATTTGAAATCTATATCAGTCAAGTAATAATCATATTGGTCTTCTTCTTGGTTACCTTTTTCCTTTTAAATTATCAATTTAGATCGTATAATTTGTATTCCATATCATTTGTTTGTAAACACACGATTTTGAACTAAAAATTAAGGACTTGTGGTATATTTTATAAGTAACTAATATGAGAAAACAATTATTTAATTTCATAAATTAGTTTTTATATTAGTTATAATATCAACTTTTATTATAATCGTATGTCTGATTTAATTTTTATCCAAAAAGAAAGACACGAATCCTTGAATTAGACAATGATACTATGGTATCCGTGAGATCGGAAGAACTCATTCAATAAAAAATGAACTTTTTATTTGATTCATTCATTCACTTCCACGTGTCAGTTAAAGCCAACTTTAGATCAAGCAGAGTGGACTAAACTACAATCATTCCAAACCTTCATTGCCCTATTCAAAATTACTGTCTTGTTTTTCTTGAAAATTGGCAATTTAACCGCATTGTGTGTGATGTCGATGTGGCACGATTTTCCTACGTTATTCACAAGACCTAGACAACAGTCGTTTCTAACTGTTTGATTTCCAACAGATACACCAAAATATACTTGTTGACCACAATTTGGCATCAATATTGATAGCGCTTTTTACAGAAAGCGCTACCTATGGTCTAAGCGCATACGGGAATAAGGAGCGCTTACACTAAAAAGTGCTCCTCTTTCCTGTTCATTGGTAGCGCTTTTCGAGCGCTACCTTTGGGGGATTGGCAACAGGAGCGCAAGCTTTAGGAGCGCCCGAAAGTGCTACTTATGGCCTAAAAAAGCGCTCCCAATTCCCAAATCTGTTGTAGTGAATTTGGTTACACATTTACTTAAATATTTTTCATACGATGACGATGGCCTTGGAGCATAATTCAACTCACTAGAAGGACCTTGAGATGGTGGCTGAAGAGTTTTAGAACCAGCAGACGTTTTCAATAACAAAGTAAAGCTAATGAAAAAGGTCACAACTATATAAAATTTGTTGAATGATGCCATGGTATTTTAAAATATTGTTCTATGTTCAAGGACTTGTAGATGTTGTATCTGAGTTAAATGCTGGATAAAGAAAGTCATATTTAAAGTATAAATATTACAATCTTAACGTTCAAAAGTATTTAATAGATTGTTCTAACTGTTTTAAAATCGCAAAAGCCAATATATGTTTCTTGTTAATATGTAAAATGATTTTCTTATCAAAAGATACGTTTCTTATTAAAATCTCATTTCCTAACCAAAAAACTTGTGAAATGTTTTTTAATTTCAATTTTTAGAAGTAACACACACATGAAAACTCACTAAATTCATATATGGTTTTAAATGAAATTAATAGGAAGATTTTCATGGCATAATTTAACTAAATATTTGTATAAAAGTTTCTTTAGACCTTTTTCTTGGAAAACAATTTAATTAGTTGCGCCCATAATCTCTTGCTCATTCTTTTTTGACTCCCAATAGGTCAATTATATTTTGAAAGAGACTATATAAAAGTTAAGTGGGTCCAAATTGAACTATAAAGTGAAAGATAATATAAACTATATCAAAAGACAAGTTGCGTGATCAAGCTCAATTGGTGTTTGAATTTGGTGTATAGATGTTTGATTTTTTTTGAAATTGAATGATTTTTAATGATCAATGTGATTGAGTGTTGGGTGGGATAGATTGGAAACACTTGGATTGAAGTTAAAGGCACAAAGTCAGCATTTTTGCACATAGATAGAAAAAATGGCCGTGTTTGAAAAACACTGGCACCCGCGTTTCTTTCTTTGTAACAGTGAATTTTTGGTAACCTTCCAACTTGTTTCATTCGTAACTTTTGATCCGAATCTCTGATTTATGTGTTCTTGGATGCGTTGGAAAGATAACGAAAAGATATACAACTACAAAAAAACTATGAACTGTATTTTTAAACACATTCTAAGAAGTCTTCTTGATCTACCCTAACCATCACCCTTGGTGTATATGAGTTTTTTCTATTTAACGATTTGGTTATGAAAAACTTATGAAATGTCATGGACTATGATGATTATGGTAAAGCAACTGATTGAGGTATATTATGATGGTTGATGTGTTGTGTATGGTTGACTCGAGAGAGAAATACATATGTACATATAGCACAAAATGATGAAGGAATAATTGAACGAAGCGGCGCACTTGGGGGAGGAGTCATGGTCCCTAGTCCAAAACTCTTATGTAGGAACCCGTATATTATGACAGGTTAGGGTTTCCCACTCGTAGGGATGGTAGCATTTGGAATATATGTAAGACTCATCTCTTTGGGAAGGCGTCGTGGGTAATAGGTAGTGTAAGTAGGAAGGGAGGTCATGGTCCCAAGCTTACTGCTCATCTTATGCCCTTCTGAATTGTTGGGTGACGGGTCTCCGCCGGAGTTTGGGTAGCATTTATATTATGTAAGACTACGCCATCACTTAGAGTGCATTAAAGGCAAAGAATATGGTAAACGACGCCTTAAGAGGTATTAGTGAGGTGCGTGTTGGGAATTCACTGGGATTTCTTTGAAATCTCACCCTTTATGTGTTTTGTGGTTTTCAGATGAGCAAGGAGGTCGGGCTATGCGTAGAAAAGATATTTCAGTTTTGAAGAAAATGTCTCAGCTTATGAGTTTGATTGTAAAATGATACCCTTATTTTCATGAAATTGGTCTTTTTGTAAAGTTATTCAATTGTACTTTAACATAATCAAAGTCATGGAAGGGTCAATGGATTTTCTTTTGAAAGAATATTATTACAATATGCATCTAGTAGTTTCTATTTGATGAACTAACAATAATTTCAATAGTTCGGGATGTACTAACTTTTATTATGTATTTTGTATAAAAAGGAAGTGTAAAAATATTTTATGGTTGAGCTTCATATATCCTCATCTAAATATTATATATCTATACTCCGTTGGACTTGCGATTTCTAAAAATGATTTCGGTTTTCGTATCGAAAAGGATACTTATGAGGGTTTTCGTGAGTCAGATAAGTGTCGATTTTAATTTACTCGGTCCTAAAACGCTTACATGTCCTCTTATATTCAAATTGAAGTAAATACTAATCATTGAAGTCGACTAAAAGATTTGGGATGTTACATTTTTAATGGAAATCTATATCTGTCAAGTAATAATGATATGGATCGTCTACTTGGTTACCTTTTTCCTTTTAAATTATCAATATAGTTTGTATAATTTGTGTTCCATATCATTTGTTTGTGAACACACGACTTTGAACAAAAAATTGAGGACTTGTGGTATATTTTATACGTAACTAATATGAGAAAACAATTATTTAATTTCATAAATAATTTTTTATATTAGTTATAATATCAACTTTTATTATAATCATAGGTATGATTTAATTTTTATCCAAAAAGAAAGACATGAATCCTTGAATTAGACAATGATACTATGGTATCCGTGAGATAGGGGAACTCATTCAATAAAAAATGTACTTTTCATTTGATTCATTCATTCACTTCCACGTGTAAGTGAAAGCCAATCTTAGATCAAGCAGAGTGGACTAAACTACAATCATTCCAAACCTTCAGTGCCCTATTCAAAATTTCTCTCTTGTTTTTCTTGAAAATTGGCAATTTAACAGCATTGTTTGTGATGTCCATGTGGCACTATTTTCCTACAGCATTCACAAGACCTAGACACCACTCATTGTTAATTGTTTGATATCCAACAAATACACCAAAATATACTTGTTGACCACAATTTGGCATCAATTTGGTTACACATTTACTTAAATATTTTTCATACGATGACGATGGCCTTGGAGCATATAATTCAACTCACTAGAAGGACCTTGAGATGGTGGTTGAAGAGTCTTAGAACCAACAGACGTTTTCAATAACAAAGTAAAGCTAGGTCACAACTACATAAAATTTGTTGAATGATGCCATGGTCTTTTAAAATATTGTTTTATGTTCAAGGTCTTGTAGATGTTGTATTTCTGTTAAATGGTGGATAAAGAAAGTCATATTTATAGTATAAATATTACAATCTTAACGCTCAAAAGTATTTAATAGATTGTTATAACTCTTTTAAAACCGCAAAAGCCAATATATGTTTCTTATTAATATGTAAAATGATTTTCTTATCGAAAGATAAGTTTGTTACAAAATCTCATTTCCTAACCAAAAAACTTGTGAAATGTTTTTTCCTAATGCAACTTCAATTTTCAAAAGTAACACAAACATGCAAACTCACTAAATTCATATATGGTTTTAAATGACTGTAATAGGAAGATTTTCATGGCACAATTTAAGTAAATATTTGTATAAATCTTTCTTTAGACGTTTTTTTTAGGAAAACAATTTAATTAGTTGCGCCCATAATCTCATGCTCAACTAATTAAATATTTCTCATAAAATGACTACAGTATCTGTGAGATAGGAAGAACTCATTCAATATTTCTCATACAATGACTATGGTATCCGTGAGATAGGAAGAACTAATTCAATAAAAAATGTACTTTTCATTTGATTCATTCATTCTCTTCCACGTGTCAGGGAAAGCCAACCTTAGATCAAGCAGAGTGGACTAAACTACAATCATTCCGAACCTTCAGTGCCCTATTCAAAATTACTGTCTTGTTTTTCTTGAAAATTGGCAAATTGACCGCAATGTTTGTGATGTCCATGTGGCACGATTTTTCTACGTCTTTCACAAGACCTAGACAACACTCGTTGCTAACTGTTTGATTTCCAACAAATACACCAAAATATACTTGTTGACCACAATTTGGTGTTAATTTGGTTACACATTTACTTAAATATTTCTCATACGATTAAGATGGCCTTGGAGCATAATTCAACTCCCTAGAAGGACCTTAAGATGGTGGCCGAAGAGTTTTAGAACCAACAGACGTTTTCAATAACAATGTTGTTCTGGAGTGGACCGAGGGGTCCCATAAGAAAAACCAGGAGGTGCATTCAGCAATTGGAATGGATCAGCCAAACCGATTCAGCTCATATCCACCTCATGCGAGCCCAACATGCTTGAACGGTCAAGATCGACTCTACCCATCCAACGATCCACGAGAGGGCACGATTTCCTATAAATACAGGCAAACTTTGCCCTAAAAAAGGTTCAATCTCTAATCCTTAGTACCTTCACTCATATATTCGATATACTGACTTGAGCGTCGGAGTGGCTTGCAGGTACCCCCCCCCCCCCGGGCGCTCACTGACCTCCTGCCAGGGCTGCAAGAGACCTACCAACAGCAGCCGACCAAAATACTGGTAGGTACATCGAACTCAACACTATTGAGCTCCATGTAGGTCCACCTGAAGCCGGTACTTATCCAAGATAAACCAAACCCAAAAAGGACTATCGGAATGAGGTCGACACCCCATATGTCAAAGCTGTCTCCATCGTCCTCACCATCTCCCAACCTGATGGACGGGGGGCAACAGAAACAGTTAAGTACCAGTCAAACAACACCCTACCTCGAGGTGGGAGGCTTCAAAGAAACGAAACGAACACGAAAGCCAAGAGGCTAAGAAAAGAAACTAAGTGTCACCACAATTACCAAGTGAAAGAGAAGCAGCAAGATCGGATGAACAATCGGGAAAAAGAAAAGTCCCCTTGATTGCAGGAAGCCTGAAAATATCAAATCAAAAAGCAAGTCAAAACAAGCAACAAAACGAGCAACAAAGAAGGAAGTACAAAGCAAAACCCAAGGGGGCACCCGGCTGGGCGCCGAGTCAGAAAACGCTTCGCGCCCAACTCAAGGCGCCCATGAGGGCACCAGTTCCCTTCTCGCCGATCATCAAGCGCAAGATGCCTTTGAGGGCGCCACTCCCCTAGGTACGCGATTCACCAAGTGCAAGGCACCCATCAGGGCGCCAACCTCTCTGGTGCAAATCATCAAGCACGCGGCACCCACGAGAGCGCCACTCTCCCCTAGGTGTGCGATTCACCAAGTGCAAGGCACCCACGAGGGCGCCAACCTCTCTGGTGCAAATCATCAAGCACGTGGCACCCACGAGGGCGCCACTCTCCCCGATGGGCGATTCACCAAGTGCAAGGCACCCACGAGGGCGCCAACCTCTCGGGTGCAAATCATCAAGCACGTGGCACCCAAGAGGGCGCCACTCTCCTCGATGGGCGATTCATCACGTGCAAGGCACCCACGAGGGCGCCAACCTCTCTTGTACAAATCATCACGCACGTGGCACCCACGGGGGCGCCACTCTCCCCGATGGGCGACTCATCAAGTGCAAGGCACCCACGGGGGCGCCAACCTCTCTTGTACGAATCATCGAGCACGAGGGCACCACTCTCTTACTTGGGCGAATTACCAAGTGCAAGGCACCTATGAGGGCGACAACCTCACTAGTGCAATACAGCAAGCACAAGGCTCCCACGAGGGCGCCACTCTCTTACTTAGGCGAATTGTAACACCGCTTTTCTACCCGGTAATTATTTAATAAAATCAGAGTTACAAAAAGATTATTTCATACTTCGAAACGAGATGTCACATATTCATCGATAACCAAAAAGTCACATACGTTATATAACACTTTGTCAAAATTCATCATCACGTAGCGGAATAAAAATAAGTTTCAAAACATAAAATCATAACGTCCTGAATGGACTCCAAACAAATAAAATGCAACAACCAAAGTCTAGCGTTCATCCCTCCCCTTGAGTGTTACATATCAAAGCAAAGGACACCGACTCAGAATAGCGTAGGTAGCTTAGCCTTCACTCGGGATCACCTGCACGTTACCGCATAGGGGTAACATTCAAACAGAAGGGGTGAGATATCTTCAATATAATAGCGTAAATGATAGGAAATATGCTAGAATATGACAACTATATCTACCACTTCACTACAAACATCAAATTATAAACACACGTCAAATTATAAACACCACCATCAGTCACCAAATGTCATGATAATGCATGAATGCAACCCACACCAACGGGAATATGCATGTGGTACCAAATCACCGAAAGTTTTGCCCGTAAATAGGGGCGTCACCAAGATTGAGAGCTTTCACACCCGGCTCACCAATTCACAAAAATTGAGCTTTCACACCCGGCTCACTAGTTTTAGAAAAAAATTGAGCTTTCACACCCAGCTCCAAGACCAAAGGCCTTCATCGAAATAAATGCGTATGCTGTATGCTACACCATGAATGCACACAGACAACCATCATAATTTAGTCACAATGTGACACACCAAAAATCAATCACCGAATATCACCAGAATTGGGCTTTCACACCTGGCCCAACGACACCGAAATACCAAACTACCCGAAACAACGGAACACAAAAATTTGGAGCCTTCACACCTAGCTCAAACAACACCAAATACTTGAGCCTTCACACCTAGCTCAAACAGCACCAAGACACCGAGATGACAACAATTTTCCAAAACATTTGAGACGCGATTATTTTTCCCAACACCGGAGACAACGACAATTTTCCAAAATATTTGGGACGACGACAATTTTCCAAAATATTTGGGACGACGACAATTTTCCAAAATATTTGAGACGCGACAATTTCTTTGTTCAAAACAGCAACATTTAACGGTTAAGCCAACGGCTAACAATTTTCCAGAAAAATAGACCACTTTACCTCAAATTAGAATATTCAGCTAGGCCTCTGAATAAGCTTTCCAAAACATTTTGAAACGTCTCAATCGGACTCCCGAGTCAAAAGATATGTCGAAAACAAAACAGGGGAAAAACTGAGAGACATCCTGAAAATGGCGCCCAGGAGCAGGGCGCCTAGCAGGCAACACGCAGGAAACTGGCCAACAACAGAAACTGGTGCCCTTGGCGCCCAGGCAGGAATTGGCGCCCAGGGAGGCGCCCAGCAGGCAACACTGCAGGAATTGGCGCCCTTGGCGCCCAGGCAGCAGGGAACACAACAGAAACGCAACATGGCACAGGAATTGGCGCCCTTGGCGCCCAGACAGCAGCAGCACAAAACGCAACACAAACAGGAACACGCACCAGACACGGCGCCCGGGCACAGGGCGCCTAAAACAGCAACACAGCAGAAAAACGCAACACACAGGATGTGGCACACGGCGTCCACACACAGGGCGCCAGAAACAGCAACACTTGCGCCCCGCAATGGCGCCCTAGGGTCAATATTTTCGTTATTTCACCAATTCAAATCACCAAGTCTTAACCACCAATGTCAATTACCATGAATTGTCAATCACCACATCAAACAACAATTCATCGAACACTTAGCATGCAATTTGTGATAACAACAATGAACACCAATTTTTTTTAGAGTTACAACAATCACCAACAAGCCAATATTTCAATTAACATAATCATGATATAACTATCATCAAATCAACATCAAAATCAAACACTAGGCATCATAGGACCTATTCCCACATAACCCCATCATAAAACCATATTATAAGGAAGAACTCCACCCTTACCTTATAGTAGGAGAGCACTAATCCTCTTGATCAAGTCACCAACAATAACCTCAGCAACACAGCTTCCTTCTTCTCCTTGAACTCGTGAAATCCTCCTCTTCTTCTCCCTTGGGTGTGCGCCGAACCCCTTCTCCTCTCCTCTCTCTATTCGCGACTCCTCTCCCTCTTTTGTCACATAATTCGCAAATGAGCAAAAACCCTAGCCTAGGCGCTTCACCTATGCGCCTAGCTAGTGGGCTCTTGGATCACGGGCTTTCCTCCAGCTTAAGCCCGATCACTAACACCACCTCCTAATATCCAATTATACGCCTCTTAATCAAATGCTAATATAATTACACCAACTGAAATAAATAAATGAATAAATGGATACCTAAATATTTAATTAAGTAATTTAATTAAATATTTGGGCGTTACACAAATTACCAAGTGCAAGGCACCCATGAGGCGCCACTCTCTTACTTGGGCGAATTACCAAGTGCAAGACACCTATGAGGGTGACAACCTCACTAGTGCAATACATCAAGCACAAGGCACCCACGAGGGCGCCACTCTCTTACTTGGGCGAATCACCAAGTACAAGGCACCTATGAGGGCGACAACCTAACTAGTGCAATACATCAAGCACAAGGCGCCCACGAGAGCGCCACTCTCTTACTTGGGCGAATCACCAAGTACAAGGCACCCATGAGGGCGCCAACCTCACTCATGCAAATGATCGAGCACGAGGTTGCCACGAGGGCACCACTCCCCCATCCTTGCACATTGCCAAACAACACGGCACCCATGAAGGCGCCACTCCCATGTTTGCAAACTACTAAGTACGAGACTCCCATGAGGGGGCCAATCCATCTCGCGGACCGCCATGTGTGAGGCACTCCCCCTCAACCACCTGTCTGGCGCAAGGGCGCCACCCCATGGCTACATATCACCCATACAAGGAACAAAGCGCCCAAGGGGGTGCCTCCCCCCTTCTCACCAAAACAGCACCCAAGGCGCCCACAGGGGGCACCATCAACGAAAAGGAAGCAAAAAACTTACCAAGGCGTTTCGTTGTCAGAGCAAGAGGATCCGATCGTCTGTCTTCTCTCCAAACCAGTGCTTCGAGGAATAGATTTTCCTCTCCAAGCTGGCGCCAAAAAGAGATTTTTTCTTCACCACACAGCAAAGTTTCTACATACCTATTTATTAGGTTAAGTCCATGAAGAAGGGGACCTCGAAATGCAGTCATCACTGAGGCCGCGTACCTCTCTGCATCATAAATCCGACAAGCCGACGAAACTCCGTCAAGCCAAGACCATACACCAGAATAATCTCGGCTTGGGGGGCAACTATTCAGGAGTGGACCGAGGGGTCCCATCAGCAAAACCAGGAGGTGCATTCAGCAATTGGAATGGATCAGCCCAACCGATTCATCCCATATCCACCTCATGCGAGCCCAACATGCTTGGATGGTCAAGATCGACTCTACCCATCCAACGATCCACGAGAGGGCACGATTTCCTATAAATACAAGCAAACTTTGCCCTAAAAAAGGTTCAATCTCTAATCCTTAGTACCTTCACTCATATATTCGATATACTGACTTGAGCGTCGGAGTGGCTTGCTGGTACCCCCCCCCCCCCCCGGGCGCTCACTGACCTCCTGCCAGGGCAGCAAGAGACCTACCAACAGCAGCCGACCAAAATACTACTAGGTACAGAACAAAAGTAAAGCTAATGAAGAAGGTCACAACTATATAAAATTTGTTGAATGATGCCATGGTCTTGGAAAAGATTGTTTTATGTTCAAGGTCTTGTAGATGTTGTATCTGAGTTAAATGCTGGAAAAAGAAAGTCATATTTATAGTATAAATATTACAATCTTAACGTTCAAAAGAATTTAATAGATTGTTCTAACTCTTTTAAAACCGCAAAAGCAAATATACGTTTCTTGTTAATATGTAAAATGATTTTCTTATCGAACGATAAGTTTCTTATCAAAATCTCATTTCCTAACCAAACAACATGTTTTTTCCTAATGCAATTTCCATTTTCAAAAGTAACACACACGTGAAAACTCACTAAATTCATATATGGTTTTAAATAACATTGATAGGAAGATTTTCATGGCATAATTTAAGTAAATATTTGTATAAAATTTTCTTTAGACATTTCTTTTATGAAACAAATTTAATTAGTTGCGCCCATAATCTCAAGCTCATTCTTTTTAGACTCACAATAGGTCAATTATATTTTGAAAGAGGCGATATAAAATTTAAGTGGGTCCAAATTGAACTATAAAGTGAAAGATAATATAAACTATATCAAAAGAGAGGTTGTGTGATCAAGCCCAATTGGTCTTTGAATTTGGTGTATAGATGTTTGTTTGTTTTTAAATTGAGTGATTTGTAATGTTCAATGTGACTGAGTGTTGGTTGGGATAGATTGGAAACACTTGGATTGAAGTTGGGATAGATTGGAAACACTTGGATAGAAAAAATGGCCGTGTTTGAAAAACACCGGCACTCGTGTTTCTTTCTATGTAACAGTGAATTTTTGGTAACATTCCAACATGTTTTATTCGTAACTTTTGATCTGAATCTGTGAGTTATGTGTTCTTGGATACGTTGGAAAGCTAACGAAATGATATACGACTATAAAGAAACTTTGAATTGTATTTTTAAACACATTCTAAGAAGTCTTCTTGATCTATCCTAACCATCACCCTTGGTGTATAGTGAGCTAGTTTGACCTATTTGACGATTTGGTTATGAAAAACTTATGAAATGTCAAGGACTATGATGATTATGGTAAAGCAAATGATTGAGGTATATTATGATGGTTGATGTGTTGTGTACAACTGACTCGAGAGAGAAATACATATGTACAAATACGTAAAAACATGATGAATGAATAATTGAACAAAGCGACGCACTTGGGGGAGGAGTCATGAGCGCTGGTCCAAGACTCTCATCTAGGAACCTGTAACATCCCCAAAATAACTAAGCTAATTATTTTGAAGTTAACCTACTTAATTTAATTTAGTGCTTGATTAATAATTTTATTAATTGAGTTCTAGATTAAATATTAACCTGTGTAACGTTTTTATGTGAATAGTAATGAATAAGGGTATTTATGGAAGGTTAGAGTTAAGTGAGGGCATAGAGGTCTTTTCTCCAATCCCTCACTTAAGTGTTATTAATATAAAAGAAAAGAAATGAAATGAAAGAAAGAAAAAAAAGAGAGAGCCGTAGAAAGAAAGAAGAAAAGAAAGAGAGAGGTGCTGGTGAGAAGAGAGGAGAGGGTGAGAAATTTTCATGTTTTGTCTTCCATCTTTTCCCCATTAGAATCACATCACCTTCCTCTTCATTTTGATACTAAGATCAAACCCTATAACCCACTTTTCCTCTTTTCACCATTTTTATGCTTCAAGGTTTAAATAGAGTTTTAGCTCACCAGGAACACAACCCACTACTCTTCTTCTTGATATGTTCGAATTTGTCATCATTGGGTGGAGTAGGACTCAAGATTTTAGGGTTTTGATAGATGAGTTAGGGTTTGAGGTCAAAATTGGGGTTTATGTGTAGAGCTCTCTTGGAGGTTGAAGATAATGAAAAGTGCTTTTAGGAAGCAAGTTTGAGGTTTATGTGTAGAGCTCTCTTGTTGGTGCCTAGGTGATTCAATAGTCAAAGTGAGGTTTCTCGCACGTTATGTATTCATGTCGACCGACACGCGAGGTGAGTTCTTCGAGTTATGTGAGGTTTCGTTAAATTTATGGTTATGTGTTAAAATTTATGAAAGTTATGATTGATTGAATTGGTTTTCCAATTTAAGGTTTAAGTGGTTGATATGTTAATTTAATGTTTCGGTTCGATGTGGGTGATTTTAAAGCGTTTTGTCGAAAAACCATTAAACCAAACAATTAACTGAGTTTGAGGATAATTGATGAGTTATGGTATGATTATTGGGATGTATAGTTATGTTTGATGAATTTGATGTTTGAGGTTTGATGATTGATTGTTATGGTTCGATGTTGAATGTGATTGAATGAAGATGTTTTTGAAGTGTTATTTTTACTGTTGTTAAGTTAGGAATTGAGCGGAACGCGTATCGGAATTGATCGGAATAGCAAAATAAGCAAAATCGGGACAAACCTAAATTCTGCAGTGGGCGTACGACCTGTGCGTATGGGACCACAGACCGTGCCCAGTGCTCTGTCTCAAATTTTGAAAAATGTCTCAGGCTGTTCTGTTTGATTCCGAACCTTCCCTAATCCCTTTCTTAACCCTTCCCAATGATCATTGACCAAAGATATGTGGATTTCCAAGTTGTTTCAAGTTATGTTATGAAATGTTATGTTAGGGTTTTAAGTGCAAAAAACCGAAGTAAAACATAACGAGTTATTTATGTTACACCGAATACAACCAGTAAGTTAATGATATGTTTTGAATGCAAAACGGTTGTATCGAGTGTGAAAACATGCAATGAATTAAAGAACAGACTTCGTGTCATAGTTAATGTTAAAGAATACGACCTTGTGTCGAGTTACGGACCTAGTGTCCGAGTTAAGAATAAAAGATCATGACTTCGTGTTGAGTAACGGACCTAGTGTCCAAGTTGAGGTTAATAAAGCGACTTTGTATCAAGAAACAGACTTAATGTCCAAGAGGTTAATAAAAGATATTCAGGGGGATGACGATCCCGAGTTGCGGAGCATACCTAGCCGAGGGGAGTCATGAATCCAAAGCTAGGGCCTAGCAATATTCGTATAGCTATATGGATTGGGGTTTCCGCGGGTATTGGGCATTCTAGAGTGTCTAGCATTATATCTCGAATTGTGCTAAGCCAAAGAAAAGATTAAAAGACAGGTATGAGCAATAATGGCTCATAAGATAGGTATGAGCAATAATGGCTCATAAGACAGGTATGAACAATAAGGTTCATAAGTTGAGGTTGTTCCACAAATAAGACAGGTATGAGCGAGAACGGCTCATAAGAAAAGAAAAAGGAAAACACCGAGAGAGGATATGTGAGGGGTGAGAAATAACTCACTGAGATTTGTAAATCACACAGATATTATTGTGGTGTTTTCAGATGTGCAGGGAAAGCAAAGCAGATTGAGGAGAAGCGGCATACGCAGTAGCGGCTTAGTTAGAGGGAAGATCACGTGGTGATTTTCATGATGTATATTGCTTTCCCCTTCCTATGTATTGTTTAAGTTAAATCCTTGAATTTTCTCAAGCTTATGTATTAGGTATTATGTTATAGCCGTGTCTTGTAATTTGGACCGCAGTTATGTATATGTTATCGGATATGTACTTTCAAGTACTTAATTCGGTCTTAGTTTTGAAAAAGTGTTAATTGGTCTGTTAATATGATCAGGTTATACTCTGATGTTTATGTTTAAATTAATACCTTTTTGATCACTGTGAGGTTAAATTTAAGGTGTTACAGAACCCGTCTAATATGTCGGGTTAGGAATTCTCGCTTGTAGGGATTGTAGCATTTGGAACATATGTAAGACTGCATCTCTTTGGGAAGGCGTCGTGGGTAATAGGTAGTGTAAGTAGGAAGGGAGGTCATGTCCCAAGCTTACTGCTCGTCTTATGTCCTTCTGAATTGTTGGGTGACGGGTCTCCGCTGGAGGTTGGGTAACATTTCTATTATGTAAGACTACGCCATCACTTAGAGTGCATTAAAGGCTAAGAATATAGTAAACGATGCCTTAAGAGGTATTAGTTATTTGCGTGTTGGGAACTCACTGAGATTTCTTTTAAATCTCACCCTTTATGTGTTTTGTCGTTTTTAGATAAGCAAGGAGGTCGGGCTATGCATAGAAAAGATATATCATTGTTGAAGAAAATGTCTCAACTTATGATTTTGATTGTAAAATGATACCCTTATTTACATGAAATTGGTCTTTTTGTAAAGTTATTCTATTGTACTTAAACATACTCAAAGTCATGGAAGGATCAATGAATTTTCTTTTGAATTACAATATGTATCTAGTAGTTTCTTTTTGATGAACTAGTAATTGGTCTTTGAATTTGGTGTATAGATGTTTGTTTGTTTTTATAATGTATTTTGTATAAAAAGGAGTGTAAAGGTATTTTATGGTTGAGCTTCATATATCCTCATCTAAATACTATATATCTATACTCCGTTGGACTTCATGACTCTTGCAATTTCCTAAAAAGGATTTCAGTTTTAGTATCGAAAAGGATAGTTATGAGGGTTCCCGTGAGTTAGATAAGTGTTGATGTTAATTCACTCGGTCCTAAAATGCTTACACGTCCTTTGATATTCAAATTGAAGTAAATACTAATCGTTGAGGTCGACTAAAAGATTTGAGATATTACATTTTCATTTGAAATCTATATCTGTCAGGTAACAATCATATTGGTCTTCTACCTGGTTAATTTTTTTCTTTTAAATTATCAATTTAGTTTGTATAATTTGTGTTCCATATCAATTATTTGTGAACACACAACTTTGAACAAAAAATTAAAGACTTGTGGTATATTTTATACGTAACTACTATGAGAAAATATGTAATACCCCCAATTTTTCGCTATTTAAATTATTTAGCGTGAAATGATTTTTATTAATTTAAATGAGTTGCTTGAAAAATAATTTGCTTGGATTGACAATTAATTTAATTATGTGACAAATTGAGCTAATTGCATCATCTTAGTTTATTAGTAGTGAGGGAGTCATTAGGGAAGAAAGGTGTAAGTGAGGGGCAATGTAGTCTTTTACCTTATCCCTTTATAAACCCATTTTCAGCTGAAACATAAACACAACATATCACTTATTGAAAATCTGAAATCAGAAGGTTGGGAGAGGAGAGAATGCGTGAGGGCTAGGGGAGGAAGGAGAAGAGAGTTCTCTCTCAAATCTTAATGCATGTCTCATCTATCACCACCATTCATCTCCATATTTCATGCTCTTCAATTTGATGCCACTTTTGAAGCCATAGACCACCTACTGTACCAATATCACGAATTGGGTTCTGTTGTGAGTTACTAGAAGCAGTTTGTTGAAGTTCTTGGTGCAAGCACAGAATCTAGTGAAAAATCCGTTGGAACCCTTTTCGGTGTTTCGTTCGTATCTCCCTGTACTTACCTCCGATCATCGTGATTCTTGTCCCTCTGGAAACTAGACACAAAGCTCTTCATTTTGGGCACAAGAACCGCATGATTTCATTGAGAAATGAGAGAGATATCACACTCACAACTTTCGGATTAAGAATCAGCCACTGTTCCAGAGCAGTCCTATTGTTTTGTTAATATCTCCCAAACCAGTGGTTGCATGTTAGTGAATCTTTCTCCATCAGAAAGTAGACAAAATTCCCTTCACCGTAGACCCTCGTTTTGCTAAGTTTGGTTGAGATTTGAGTGAGTTACGCTCGTTGCAAATTGGGGTTTGTTGCTGGAAGTAGCTGGAGCGGATTCGTGGGATCGCCGTTCGTCCGAGTCCGCGAAGCTTCGGCGTTGGAAGCGATTGTCATCGCCAAAAGGTGAGTTCTATACTCACTAGGATTGTTAAAAATCATGTGTTGTGTTCTGAGATATTGAGTCACGCGTTTTATGAAAAACCGGTGTCGAAGCGATTTCGAAAATATCGCTCTAAGTCATGGAGTCCTTTGATTGTTGGACTGAAATTGTGATTAAAATTGCATGATTGATATGTGGATTGTGATGATTGGATTATGTCTGGAATTATGTGTATAAACTCTGTTTGAAGGTTGGATGTCGATCGAGTTACGGATTAGAAACGATCGGAAAGCGAAACGGAACGAAAGAGGACATTATTCTGAGTTCACAGGACGCACGGACCGTGCGCCCCTGGGCACGGATCGTGCGCCCCCTTTCGGGTTGCCAATTTGAGAAAAGTAATAGGACGCACGGATCGTGCGCCCCTGGGCACGGATCGTGCGCCCCCTTCTGGTACCGTACTCCTAAAATCCGTTTCGTCGCTCCTTTCGGTTCCAAACCTCTTCCGATCTCCTTCTCAACCAACTGTGATGATGTGACCCTATTAATATCATTGTTTGATTGATTCTAACTCGCTCTTGAGGATATGACCCTAACTATGAGATTGTTATGTCTAAGCTAAGCTCATGTTATGAGACCGATTATTATGTTATGATTATGCTAAGTGTGACTGATGTATTGTGCTGGATTGACTGGTTTAGTAAGATTGATAAGTTAAGTTAGCGAACCTTAGTAATCCATGAGAGATCACTTAATAATTAGACTAAGTTAGTAATTAGATCACGTTAGTAATAAGTTTATGTTAGGATCAGTTCATGTTAAGTTAAGTTCATGATTATGTTCAGTTTATTGTTCAGTTAAGTTATTGTTATGTTTAAGTTCATTGTTGAGTTCAGTTCAGGTATATCATCATATATACCTTTTAGTCGGGGTGACGACCCTATTCAGTTTAGTGTGCTAGGGGAGAGGCAGTCATGAGCCTTATGAACCTAGGCCCCATTAGGGACCCAGCCGATTAGTGGGGACGGGTTCACCGGAAGCTTATTATGCCAAGTGACCGGTGACACGCTATAACTTTAGTTAGTGTTGTTTCTTGTAACCGGCTTGAGGGTTATGAGGACAACGTTTAGTTCAGTTTATGAGTTGCGTCTTGTAACCGGCTTAAGGGTTATAAGGACAACTTTAGTTAGTTAGCCACATAGTCAATTTTAAGGACTATGAGTTAGAATCAGAATAATGAATCAAGCATAATTGAACCGAGAGGATTAGTAAGGGGTCGCGATAGAACTCACTGAGACAAGTTGTCTCACCCAATCCATTGTTGTTGTTTTTCAGTTAAGCAGGGAAAGTTGAAGACAGTGAGGCACGGCTATGGAGACGCTTGAGGAGCTGCCGCTATCTTTATTTCATTATGTCTTGTTATTCAGTTTCATTTGTATTTCGGTATTGTTATTCAGTTTCTTAAGATGTACGATGGTACGACTTATGTTTTTAAGTTGTAAATCGCTTCCGCAGACTTTCGGTTTTGGTACTGAACACTAGTTGAGTGGTGTAAGGACCGACCTTATGTATTTTATATTAAGTTATGTAAGCGAACTTGATGGGTTTTTAGCATCGAGTATTAGTATGTGTTCAGTATTTAAAAAGGAAGTCACTCTGATGTATGCCAGTAGTGCATTTCGGTAACTTCTACAAGTTAGAAATTATCGGGGTGTTACAATTGGGATCAGAGCAGTTCGACCCAGTCGGACTTAGAATCATGAGTCTCTTAAGTCCTCTAGGTGTGATTCCTCTTAGTATGCTATTAGACGTTTAGCCTGATCAACTAAACACTTTGTGCATATTTCGCAGAATCATGGCTGGTGGAAGTAGGAGAAGCGTCCCTGTCAATCCTCAATCTGAATGGATGCAGAACGTGATCGTGAATCAACAACGGATGATGCAGGACATGATGTGGATGCATCACGAACTGATGAGTCAGCAGCAGCAAGCGTATGTTGCAGAAACAAATCTCAACGGATCGAATGAGGGGAGGAAAGCGGATAGGAAAGGAAAGAAGAAGGCATTGGAATTACCAACCCCAAGTGATGAACCGAGGAATACCTCCATTAAAGGAAAGCAAGTTGTGGTAGCTGAAGTTCCGAGGTCCTTTAAGTGTTCGGCGGGTGAAAGGCCCCGCAGCGGAAGGTGTCGTTTGAGATCAACCGCGTGTTTTTATTGCAAGGGAGAAGGGCATTATGCTAACAAGTGCCCAGTAAAGAAGAGGAAGGCGACTGAATGGCCCACTCCGGAGGAAGAACCAAGAGGTGCCTCCAGCAAGGGTAAACAAGTGCAGGCGTCGGAATTGTTAAAGCCCGCCAACTGTGGCAAATGCGGAAGGCCCCATGGAGGAGAATGTCGTCTGGGAACGACGGTATGTTATTATTGCCAAGACGAAGGGCATTACGCTCACGAGTGTCCGGCGAAGAAGAGGAACCGAGAATGGAATGCTAACGCTGCTAGCGGAAATGGTCTTTGTGTTGGACGCTCCGAAAGGCAAGGCCGTTGATGAATTCGGCGAAAGGTATATTGTGCGCTAACTGTCTTGATTGGTCCAATTTTGAGGACAAATTTTTTAAAAGTTGGGGTGATTGTAATACCCCCAATTTTTCGCTATTTAAATTATTTAGCGTGAAATGATTTTTATTAATTTAAATGAGTTGCTTGAAAAATAATTTGCTTGGATTGACAATTAATTTAATTATGTGACAAATTGAGCTAATTGCATCATCTTAGTTTATTAGTAGTGAGGGAGTCATTAGGGAAGAAAGGTGTAAGTGAGGGGCAATGTAGTCTTTTACCTTATCCCTTTATAAACCCATTTTCAGCTGAAACATAAACACAACATATCACTTATTGAAAATCTGAAATCAGAAGGTTGGGAGAGGAGAGAATGCGTGAGGGCTAGGGGAGGAAGGAGAAGAGAGTTCTCTCTCAAATCTTAATGCATGTCTCATCTATCACCACCATTCATCTCCATATTTCATGCTCTTCAATTTGATGCCACTTTTGAAGCCATAGACCACCTACTGTACCAATATCACGAATTGGGTTCTGTTGTGAGTTACTAGAAGCAGTTTGTTGAAGTTCTTGGTGCAAGCACAGAATCTAGTGAAAAATCCGTTGGAACCCTTTTCAGTGTTTCGTTCGTATCTCCCTGTACTGACCTCCGATCATCGTGATTCTTGTCCCTCTGGAAACTAGACACAAAGCTCTTCATTTTGGGCACAAGAACCGCATGATTTCATTGAGAAATGAGAGAGATATCACACTCACAACTTTCGGATTAAGAATCAGCCACTGTTCCAGAGCATTCCTATTGTTTTGTTAATATCTCCCAAACCAGTGGTTGCATGTTAGTGAATCTTTCTCCATCAGAAAGTAGACAAAATTCCCTTCACCGTAGACCCTCGTTTTGCTAAGTTTGGTTGAGATTTGAGTGAGTTACGCTCGTTGCAAATTGGGGTTTGTTGCTGGAAGTAGCTGGAGCGGATTCGTGGGATCGCCGTTCGTCCGAGTCCGCGAAGCTTCGGCGTTGGAAGCGATTGTCATCGCCAAAAGGTGAGTTCTATACTCACTAGGATTGTTAAAAATCATGTGTTGTGTTCTGAGATATTGAGTCACGCGTTTTATGAAAAACCGGTGTCGAATCGATTTCGAAAATATCGCTCTAAGTCATGGAGTCCTTTGATTGTTGGACTGAAATTGTGATTAAAATTGCATGATTGATATGTGGATTGTGATGATTGGATTATGTCTGGAATTATGTGTATAAACTCTGTTTGAAGGTTGGATGTCGATCGGGTTACGGATTAGAAACGATCGGAAAGCGAAACGGAACGAAAGAGGACATTATTCTGAGTTCACAGGACGCACGGACCGTGCGCCCCTGGGCACGGATCGTGCGCCCCCTTTCGGGTTGCCAATTTGAGAAAAGTAATAGGACGCACGGATCGTGCGCCCCTGGGCACGGATCGTGCGCCCCCTTCTGGTACCGTACTCCTAAAATCCGTTTCGTCGCTCCTTTCGGTTCCAAACCTCTTCCGATCTCCTTCTCAACCAACTGTGATGATGTGACCCTATTAATATCATTGTTTGATTGATTCTAACTCGCTCTTGAGGATATGACCCTAACTATGAGATTGTTATGTCTAAGCTAAGCTCATGTTATGAGACCGATTATTATGTTATGATTATGCTAAGTGTGACTGATGTATTGTGCTGGATTGACTGGTTTAGTAAGATTGATAAGTTAAGTTAGCGAACCTTAGTAATCCATGAGAGATCACTTAATAATTAGACTAAGTTAGTAATTAGATCACGTTAGTAATAAGTTTATGTTAGGATCAGTTCATGTTAAGTTAAGTTCATGATTATGTTCAGTTTATTGTTCAGTTAAGTTATTGTTATGTTTAAGTTCATTGTTGAGTTCAGTTCAGGTATATCATCATATATACCTTTTAGTCGGGGTGACGACCCTATTCAGTTTAGTGTGCTAGGGGAGAGGCAGTCATGAGCCTTATGAACCTAGGCCCCATTAGGGACCCAGCCGATTAGTGGGGACGGGTTCACCGGAAGCTTATTATGCCAAGTGACCGGTGACACGCTATAACTTTAGTTAGTGTTGTTTCTTGTAACCGGCTTGAGGGTTATGAGGACAACGTTTAGTTCAGTTTATGAGTTGCGTCTTGTAACCGGCTTAAGGGTTATAAGGACAACTTTAGTTAGTTAGCCACATAGTCAATTTTAAGGACTATGAGTTAGAATCAGAATAATGAATCAAGCATAATTGAACCGAGAGGATTAGTAAGGGGTCGCGATAGAACTCACTGAGACAAGTTGTCTCACCCAATCCATTGTTGTTGTTTTTCAGTTAAGCAGGGAAAGTTGAAGACAGTGAGGCACGGCTATGGAGACGCTTGAGGAGCTGCCGCTATCTTTATTTCATTATGTCTTGTTATTCAGTTTCATTTGTATTTCGGTATTGTTATTCAGTTTCTTAAGATGTACGATGGTACGACTTATGTTTTTAAGTTGTAAATCGCTTCCGCAGACTTTCGGTTTTGGTACTGAACACTAGTTGAGTGGTGTAAGGACCGACCTTATGTATTTTATATTAAGTTATGTAAGCGAACTTGATGGGTTTTTAGCATCGAGTATTAGTATGTGTTCAGTATTTAAAAAGGAAGTCACTCTGATGTATGCCAGTAGTGCATTTCGGTAACTTCTACAAGTTAGAAATTATCGGGGTGTTACAAAATAATTATTTAATTTCATAAGTAATTTTTTATATTAGTTATAATATCAACTTTAATTATAATCATATGTATGATTTATTTTTTATCCAAAAAGAAAGACATGAATCCTTGAATCAGAGAATGATACTATGGTATCCATGAGATAGGAAGAACTCATTCAATAAAAAACGTACATTTTAATTGGTTCATTCATTCACTTGCACGAGTCAGCGAAAGCCAACCTTAGATCAAGCAGAGTGGACTAAACTACAATCATTCCAAACCTTCAGTGCCCTATTGAAAATTACTGTCTTGTTTTTCTTGAAAATTAGCAATTTAACCGCATTGTTGGTGATGTCTATGTGGCACGATTTTCCTACGTCATTCACAAGACCTAGACAACACTCGTTGCTAACTGTTTGATTTCCAACAAATACACCAAAATATACTTGTTGACCACAATTTGGCGTCAATTTGGTTACACATTTACTTAAATATTTCTCATACGATGACGATGGCCTTGGAGCATAATTCAACTCACTAGAAGGACCTTGAGATGGTGGCTGAAGAGTTTCAGATCCAACTGACGTTTTCAATAACAAAGTAAAGCTGATGAAAAAGGTCACAACTATATAAAATTTGTTGAATGATGTCATGGTCTTTTAAAAGATTGTTTTATGTTCAAGGTCTTGTATATGTTGTATCTGAGTTAAATGGTGGAAAAAGAAAGTCGTATTTATAGTATAAATATTACAATCTTAACGTTCAAAAGTATTTAATAGATTGTTCTAACTCTTTTAAAACCGCAAAAGCAAATATACGTTTCTTGTTAATATTTAAAATGATTTTCTTATCGATTTGTTAGCTTCCTTACTCTTCAAAAGTTATGGAGCATGTATAGACGAGCAAGGAAGTGATACTTTTCTGATAGGGCCTATTTTCATGCTCACTGGCATTAATGATGATTTGAGATTATTTATAATTTTAGGCTAAATTATAGTTTTGGTCCCCCTATTTTTTAAAATTCAGACATTTGGTCCCCCTATTTTAAAACTCAGACATTTGGTCCCCCTATTTTAAAAAATCAAAGACATTTAGTCCCAAGAGGAATTTTTCAGTTTTTTATGGCTAATAATCAAAGACATTTGGTCCCCCAATTTTAAAAAATCAATGACATTTGGTCCCTCTTTGGACTAATTGTATTTGATTTTTTAAAATTGGGGGACCAAATGTCTGAGTTTTAAAATAGGGGGACCAATTGTCTGAATTTTTAAAAATAGGGGGACCAAAACTATAATTTAGCCATAATTTTATTAATCATTTAGGAGTATGACTTCAAGTGACAAATGAACCTGGATATTTTCTTCTCAAAGTCAATAATCTTTTCCTTTAAGAAGTAGGGAATTATAGGGGAAGTAGATAGGAATAACGACTATAGGGAAGACTGAAAAAAATAGTAAGATAAGTAAAATAGTGTGGTGAGCTGATCTACTAACAAAATAGGCATGGATAAGTATTTATGGCTATCTGAAAATTTTCAAGCAGAATTTTCAGTTTTAAACTCTTCCCAAGAGGTTTCTATGTTAATATATAGTTTAGTCAACTTTGATAGTACGAGTTGAGTAACTAAAATATTGTTTGGACGTGTAAGTATTATGTCATAGAGTTGATGCATAAGTGTAAGAATTTTTGCAGGAAGAGTTTGTAGTAATATATTTGTAAGCTATCTCATCGACCTTTTTGATCAAGGCTATATCATTTACTTAGTCTTAGGGATCTGTTTTGATTATTAGAAATCGACTTGTGAAATTGGACAAAACTTTTATATGTTAGATTGACTTAGAAAATATTTGATATTAAATTTTGAGTTTTGTTTAGATCGATATTATAATTTGTCTTACGCGAATCTATATGGATAATATTTCGGAGGTCCAAATTTAAAATGATATTATGGAGGATAAAATCTTGTAACTTATTGTTGAAGAGACTATGGATTGTTATAATCTATTGGGTGGTTAGAGTTAGGTGAAGATAACTAGTTGGAGCCATTTTTGGTACAAGAGTCTTTTAAAAGGTTAAGCTTATTGGCGAAAGATTATTCGCTACACAAAATAGGCAAAAGGCTTATTTGTACCGTCGTTGTTGGGAATTATAGTTTATGAAAGGTGACCATGTACGTTTGCAAATTTCCCCAATGAAGGGAATTGTGGGGTTGGAAAGAAAGGAAAGCTTAGTCGTTATGTGGGTCCATCAGAGAATCCTCAGCGAGTTGGTGTTGTGGTTTACTAAGTAACTCTTCAATCTCATATGCTTCAAACACAATCGATTCGAGTAGACCAGGATTTATTTTATGAAGAGGAGCCTATAGCAATTGTAGACCGACAAGTCAAGAAACTGTGTAATAAGGAGATTGTTTTGGTTAAGGTGATTTGGAGGAACAATTTGTGCGAGAAGGCTACCTATGAGCCAGGGGATGTTATGCGATCGAAATATCCACATTTATTTGAAGCTTTAGGTAAGCATATCGGACCACGGGGCCGAATTCTTTTAGGAGGGAAGAAATGTAACACTCTAAAACTTTTATGTATGAACTAAGACTCAAAATAATTAAATTACCAAACGACATAGGACATAAATATACTTTCCTAATATCTAAAATGAGTATCTAGATATAAGCGAGTAGAGTTCTAAGTTAGTCATATCAATTAAATTGTAATATATGTATTATGATATAAATTATTTAGAGTAGATGGAAGATATCCAATTTTTTTTTTTAAAAAAGAAATGATAAAGAAAAGAGAAAGTATCATTAAAATAATGCCTATCATTAAAATAATGCCCATCACGAAATCCATAGAAATATTTTCCCAGTTCCATTCAGGTATATTCTACGGTTGTAACTGGCCTGCAGAGTTTTGGTGCTCTATCTTAACTCTTTGACAAGTTAAGCATCGATACACGAATTCTGCAATCTCCGTTTTCATTCCAGACCACCAATACAGTTGCTTCAAATCCCGATACATCTTGGTAGACCCAGCATGTATGGAGTACTGACTCTTGCGAGCCTCCTCTAACACTTGCCTCTTAATCTCATCATCACCTGACACACAGATTCTTCTATTGAAACAAATCACCCCATCACTGTCTTCAGTGAAACCAGGTAACTCTTTCCGAGCTTGAAGCTCCACATCAACTTGTTGTGCTAAGCGAATGGAATTCCTCAATGAACTAGAAATCTGAATATGGGTCAACACCAATTTGTTCCTCTTGTTGATTCTCCATCAAAACACATTCCAAACCTTTCCCTGAAACACAACCCGGAATAATGAGGATCGGAGCAGATGTCAACTGGTCCTTTAACTCCAAAAAGCTTTCCTCACAATCTGAGTCCCACAAAAACGGTTGGTCTTTGCGAGTCAATTGGGTGAGCTGAAGTACCAACTGTGAGAATCCCTGGATAATCCTTCTGTAGTAGCCTGCTAATCGTAAGAAACTCCTTACTTCGGTAACAGTGGATGGTCATTCCCAAACACTGCTTCGACCTTTCTAGGGTCCACTACTACATCATTCTGAGAGATTACATGCCCTAGAAATTTAACTTCGGACATCCAAAAATAACATTTCGTCGGCTTAGCAACAGCTGTTTATCTCGGACCATGTTAAGATCTATTCGAAGATGTTGCACATGATCCTCAATTGTCTTAGAGTACACCAAGATATCGTCAATGAATACCACAACAAACTGATCTAGATACTGGTTGAAGACTCGGTTCATATAATCAATGAGTACTGTCGGAGCATTGGTTAGCCCGAATGGCATCACTACAAACTCGTAGTGCCTATACCTAGTACGAAAAGCTGTTTTCGAAACATCCAAAGCTCGCACCTTGATTTGATGATAACCTGATCTCAAGTCAATCTTTAAAAACACTGCTGCACCCTAGAGTTTATCTAGCAAATCATCGATCCTTGGCAATGGATACTTGTTCTTCATTGTCACCTTGTTGAGTTGTCGGTAGTCGATGCAAAATCTCATGCTACCATATTTCTTCTTAACTAGCAGAACTGGAGCACCCCATGGTGAAGCACTCGGTCGAATGAATTTCTTGGAAATGAGTTCTTCATGTTGGGACTTAAGCTCTCTTAATTCTAACGGAGACATCATATAGGGAGCAATAGAAATTGGTCCCGTGCCCGAACCAATTCTATCGAGAATTCTACTTCACGATCCGTTGGTAAGGATGAAACTTCCTCGAGAAAGACATCAAGAAACCCATTAACAACTTGAACAGAAGTTAGGTCTAATCCTGTTTCAGAAGTGGATGATAACATCATGTGTAACACCCCGGTATTTTTATCAAGTAAAAATACCCAAGTGTACCATCATAAAATAATCAGAGATATATTTCCTGTTTAAATACTGAACATCACTATAAAATTTTCACTGAATAACAACAGAACAGTCTTAAACGTAAATAAGACCATAAGCCATCAGTGAAATACAGTGTTCAATATCGCACAAGAAAGCGGAAATAAATACATAACTTTTACAACAGTTAAAGTCATAATGCCGTAATACATGACTAACAAGGGAAAACATAACTTAAGCATAAAAGCTAAGTCTTCAGCAACCATCCGAGTACCACCTACTCGTGCCTCTTGGATCTCCACTTTCCCTGTTTATCTGTAAAACCACAACATTTAAACAGTGAGATACAATCTCAGTGAGTTCTACCGAGACCCCTAACTACGCTCTCGGTTCATTTATGAATTCTCGTACATTCGTAGTTTACTTTATAAATTACATTCTTTTAATTTAGCACGACACCGACCCCAGCTTTGGTAATCCCGGTGACTCGTACTAGTCAACATAGTATGATACCAGCCCCAGCTTTGGTAATCCCAGTAACCATACTATTGATATCTTTAGAATGACACCGACCCCAGCTTTGGTAATCCCGGTGACCATTCTTTCTAAATTTTAACACGGTACCGGCCCCAGCTTTGGTAATCCCGGTAACCCGCTCTCGGTTTATTTATAAAACCTTTACCTGGCAATCCTGTTATTGAATTGCAATTATTCACTGGTAATTCGATATGAATTACAAACATAACCTTTTAATATTTAGCACGTCACCAACTACCGCAAGCTTAGGTGAACCCCGCATAGCCAATAGGTGTACAATGTCTAAAGGCAAAAGTAACAACATAGGGGCCTAGGTCAAGGGCTCATGACTTCCCTCACCTAGTATGCTATTTCATAGAGGTCGTCACCTCGACTAGATATAATATATATATATATATATATATATATATATATATATATATATATCAAGAATCATAGACCGGTTTAGATGAATACTTAATAAACATCCCGCGTCAATTACATAGTTCAGTAAATAGAACGTACCATAGACCGGTTTAGACGATTTAACAATCATCCCGCGTCATTTATACAATATCACATAGGACTCATAGTCCGCTTTCTTTTGGATAAAAACATTAAGTCCACATTCGCTCTCGCATACTAACTCGACACTTTTCAACATAATTTTCAATATCAAAACAGTTCATTTTGCCTTAAAAATAGAATATTCAGTTAGGCCTCTGAATAAACTTTCCAACGCATCTTAGAACACCCCAATCGGGTTCCCGGATCAAAAGTTATCGCGAAAACAAAATCAGTGAAAAACTGTTGAAAACTGCAAAGCGTCGCGACGCGATACGAAACCGTCGCGACGCGGAAAATGACAGAAATATTTTCGTTGCAAACTGAAGCATGGTCGCGACGCGAAGGAGGGAGGTCGCGACGCGATGGGGACCTGATGCTGCAGAATTTTGGCGGTTTCGCGCGAAAACTGCTATTCCGCTCAATTCCGATTCTCGTTCTGATCGAAAATAGATTTGACAACCAATACAATAGACCCAATACAAACCACACAATCAATCAATCCAATCAAAAACTCAATCAAAACGAATTTTACCAAAATACGACATATTCCGAAATAACGGTTTTTGACCCAAAAGTTCTCGAACGATTCTCGTTCCGACCGAAAACAGATTTGACGACCATAAAAACAGTCTCAATCAAAGTCACACAATCAAACAAATCAATCAAAAACTCATTGTAATCGAATTGTATCAAAACGCGACATATTTTCAAATAACGTTTTTCAACCCAAAATCTCTCAAACTCGATTATCAAATAATATTCCAGTCCAGCGAAAGCGGTAAAACAGTTAATTAATTAATTCGAAACATAAAATCCTAAGCGTGAGTAAAACTCACCCTCGAAGCGTGTGCCGACACCGAGACTTCAAAATCACCGAGACTTCGCCAAATCACCGAGACTTCCCGTGACACCGCTTTTCTGACGAAACCACACGAACGTTCCCCGAATCAACTACACGCTCCGGCGACGTCCGCAACCGCTCCCAAAGTTTCCAACTCGATCACGAAACCGCTTTTTGACCGAAATACCGATTTCCCGAAATTCTTCATGAACACTATTCATCATCTTCTTCAACCTCAAGTCACTATTCACAAAACCCCAATTTGCTCCCTAACCCCTTGATTCTTCACAACTCCAAATCGGACTTCAATATTTGCGCTATCCACCTTGAGCTCGCTCCCAAACACCATCCTAAGCTTTCCTTTGAGCTTGAACAACAAAACCTCCACTTTTCTCCAAATTTCGAAAATGGTGGATTTGAGGAGAGTGAGTTGATGATGAAGATTTTGGTACCAAGACGAAGAGGAAGGAACGCCGAACATTCTTCGTGTTGGAAGGAAGTCGTTTTGATGAGCCGAAGTCCTCCATTTTTCCTCTTCTTCCTCGTCACCCTTTCTTTCTCTTTTCTTTCTTTTCTCTCATTCTCTCTGTTTCTCCTCTCTGTCACTCTCTCGCATCCTTTCTTTCTCTTTTCAACACACAACACACACTTATATTTATTTATTTAATATATACGCGGTAACGTGGTCCAATTACCATATTGATCGAAATATCCTATTTCGATTCCGAAACTTCCTTGATCCGTATTATCCGGTTAACGATCCGATGACAACCAATAATTAATTTTAGCACTCAATAAATTTACCAGTCAAGTACTAAATTAATTTAATTGGGTTAACATCTAAATAATTTTATTAATTATTTTGCGGATGTTACAATCATGACATAGGCCTCTGCTACTTGAAACAGACATTGACTTGCAGAAGTAAAAGAGATTGCGACTTCGGCATTGGTTGTAGGTAGTGTAGGCAACTCGACCGATTCAGAAGCAAAGCTAATTGTTCTATTGAAGCAATCCAAAGTGACATGATTGGCGGACAACCAACTCATACCCAAAAGGATGTCCATACCCTTCATTGGAAAACAAAAAAAGTCTACGACAAATGTCCTATCCCCTATAATAAGCAAAGAATTTTCACATAGGGTCTGACTCTGAACACCCCCCTCAGCAGCCGTGAAAATAGTAATCGGTTGAGGTAGCTGTGTTAAAGCTAGGCCCAACCGTTTAGCACATGCTTGGGCTATGAATGAATGAGTGGCACCGGAATCATATAACATACTTATAGGCTTATAGAAAAGAGATCCCGTACCCCTTAACAGATTATCAGAAGGATTGACTTTTCTGGCATCCAAGGTGTAAACTCTTCCTTGGGTTGGAGCAGTAGATCCTGACTGAGCTTTCTGTCTTGCCGGACAATTACTAGCATAGTGACCTTCCTGCTTACAATAATAACACTGAGAAGTTCCAATGCGACATTCACCTCTATGAAATCTTCTGCACTTAGAACAAGTCCCGAATTTCATAGACTCTGACTTCTGAACTTGCTTTCCCTTGTTGAGATTCATTTTTGGTCCCATCTGAGGGTTAGAATATCCTGCACCCTTCTTACCATAACCAAACTCCCTTTTATTGGAATACAGATTCCTCAAGTCTCCTTCTACAACATAGGCTTGTTGCACCAGAGCAGCACAACTAGTGCAAGCAAATGAACCTAAGCTGTGAGTAATATCCTCTCCCAGTCCATGTTTGAACCTCTTAATCATCCATTGGTCATTCGGTGCATAGGAGGCCAATTCATAAAACTGAGATAACTCCTCAAATTTAGTGACGTATTGAGCTACCGTCTTATCATTTTGCTTCAGAGCTAGGAGTTCTTCTTCTTCCTCTATCTTCATGGCTGTGGGAAAAAATTTATTAAGGAACATTCGACGGAAGTTCTCCCAAGTCACACGTGTATCCTGATTCACCCTTAATGCATGAGCGTTCCTCCACCAGGTATCTGCTTCACCTTTGAGCATATGGGTAGCAGACCAGACATTCTTATCATCATCACTTTGAAGAGTTCTAAAAATCTTCTCAATATCATCTATCCAATGATGGGCTTCCATAGCTTCAAGTCATCCTCTAAACTCGGAAGGAAGCATTTTGAAAAATTTGGAATAATCCGGGTGAGGATCAACTTGTGGGGTGGTGCCTGAGGCTGCACCAGTGGGGGATTCTGTTGTGCATTGAACATTTGTTGCATCATCTTCTGCTGATTATTCATCATTTCTTGATGCATCTGTTGCTGATTGTTCATCATTTGCTGGTTCATTTCCTGTTGAGCTTGCATGGTTTGGAGCATTGGCTGCATCCAATCCGGAATTGGATTTTGGGGAACTTCGGGTCTTGGTCGAGGATTGCGTCTTGGTCGCCCTGCCATAATTTTGCATACAATGCACCAATCACTTTGGGGGATGTTATAATCTTGTGGGACTATTTTAAGAACTTGAAATTTTAGATTGTTATGACTCTCAGATTTCAAGATTTGATAACTTATTATTTGGTACATATTTGATTTGTGAAACACCCCATGTATTTCATATTTAATGAAATATGAGAATGCACCTAAAAACATACATCAGAGTAATATTTCTTATTAAAGACATTGAACAAACTAAAACTTTGATGACAACTCATCTTGATCTTCTACTTTTTAACCACCATGAATTCAAAAAGGCTACTCAACAACTATAAACCAAATTTTATAAGTCATTATTACCTATTGTTCAACATCTCAAATAGAAATATAAACAGCGATACAAAACTTTAACAAAGTACAAGTTATAATATCGTAATACATCATAAAACTAGGGAACTAAGCAACATGTCTAGCAGATTTCCAAAATCCATCATATCATCATCATCATCATCATCTAGCACAACTGCTACTCATGCTTCTTTGCTTTTCCTTTTCCCTGTTTCTCTGTAAAAACAACAAAACATAAATAGTGAGATAAAATCTTAGTGAGTCCTTTCCTGACCCCTCACAACTCGACTCACGGTGTTTTATTCATTCTTTAACTCATAGCCCGAGTCTGGATAGCTACGTACATCATGGCATTAGCACAACACAGGTAACCACTACTCGGTGAACCCAATCCGCTAATACCCCACTAGTGCAAAAATGACATTAGAATTAGACATTTAAAGTCAGGCGGCCAGATGCCTGACTACATAGGTAGACACGGTGGCAAACTTGTAAATAAGTGGCAAAACTCTCGAGTATTAAGGTCAAGCAGATACACGCCTGACGTCTAAAGTGAAGAAATAGGGAAAAAATAAGACTTTAGAAGTCAGGCGTGTAAGCGCCTGACTACATAAGTGACACGGTGGCAAACTTGTAATTAGGGGTGAATTTTTTTTCTTCTGTTCTAATACTTTAGAAGTCATGCTTCTATTCGCGCGCGACCTCTAAAGTCCAAAAATAGAAAAGAAAAAAAAAAGTCACTCTCAGCCTCTCACTCTCATTCTCAAAGATTCACTCTCACAATTTCACGAAGACTCCTCTCCTCTCCTCTCCTCTCCTCTCCATTCTCACTCTCACGAACCCTAATGCTTCATCTCTCTGATCCTTCATCTTCTCTCCGTCACTCCCTCACTCACTCACCGTCACTCCGTCACTCCCTCACCGTCACCCCCACTCCCTCACCTTCGTCACCTTCGTCACCCTCACCTTCGTCACCTTCGTCACCCTCACCTTCGTCACCTTCGTCACCTTCTCAGAAAGCCTTCACTCACACAAAGCCTTCACTCTCAGAACACGAACCGAACCCTCTTCACTCTCAGATCTCCACGCCGTTCTCACCGTTTCCTCTCCCTTGACCGCCACCTTCCCCCTCATTTTCCGACCACCATAGACGTCCAATCAAAAAACGAGTTTGATATTTGGTATCCCCTAAGCGTCCGCATGAAAACCCCTCAAGAAATTTTAAGTTTGGAGAACTCTTCACCGGAGCTCCGCCGTGCCAGAAATCGCACCACCGGATCTCCGCCGTGCCGGAAATCTCACCGTTGTTACTCAGTGTAAGATTTCTTTCCACCATAGACTACGATTTTGTTGTTTTTTTACTCAGTGTAAGTTTCAGATGTTACTGATTTTGTTACTGATTTTGTTGCTGATTTTCCACTATAGTGTTACTGATTTTGTTGATTTTGTGACCCTGACGAGGAGGAGGAGGAGGAGCAAGAGGAAGAGGTACATTATTTCCATCTCTCTCACAATCTCTTAGGTACATTATTTCTGATTTGTGGTCTTTTTGCTTTGAATTATTCTATATTTGATTTTCTTCAAATAGGAAATACTCTTCTCTATATATATGCTTCTTCAAGAGTATCCATGTTAATGGTTCTAAATTCTCGTGTCTATTTTTTTCACCAAGTCTGATAATAAGTCCTTTTGTTGGTGAATAAATGAATAGAATGATGGATACTAAAATGATAAAGAAAATTGCAATAGAAACAAATAAATTATTTTCCACAAATCAGAATATTTCTATAATGAATTCAACATTTATTTTCCACTATACTCAATGGTAAATTACCACTTATGCAAAGAAGGTTCACTTAACTGACCTTTGTGTAAAAGTCTGGTGGAGAGCACTTATCAAAGTGAGTAGGACTGAAATCTAAGCTCAACCATGTCCCATGTATACTTTTACCTGTTATTGGACATGACAACTTAACATTTAAGATGTCACCAAAACAAATGAATTTACCTTGTAGTATTAAGTTTAGTATGTTATGCTTACCTTTAATGTCTTCTTCACTGGCATCATCATTCTAGGATCAAACTGATTGTCACATTGAAGTTTCTGCATTAGAATTTGAGGCTTTTTTACATAACCACATCCTCCATTTGCCTTGAACATTCCCTGCATTAACCACTGTGATTTCCCATGCCCCCATTGAGGAAAACAAGTAGTAAAACAGCAGAAAGTTAGCATTGCTTGTAAAGATATGGTATAGCAACTTGCAACTAAAGTTATTGCATTGTCTTTTGTAATAGCCTCTAAAAATTCCAAAAAAAAAGAGAAAAATTCCATGTATTTTCGAAACAGTTAGCCTTGGTCACAGTTTTCATCGATGTAACTTCTAATTTACTCTTTATTGTATTTGTGTGCTTTGTTTACTAATGTGAGAATGAATTAGATATAACTTTTCTTCCTGTGTGAGATCACACAAAAGCATTGAGGAAAATCTGGATAAACTTTTAAGGTTCTATTTTAGACTGAGATTCTATTTTAGACTTTGAGGTTCTATTTTAAGCTGAGATTGACAATTGGGAGAATGAAAAGGATAAACTTTGAGGTTCTATTTTAGACTTTTGCAACCCATGTTTCAACCTTCTTTTCCTTTTTCTTCTGCTTCTCTTCTTACTGTTTTAGCTAGGCTTATGATTGTTGTTGATTTACTTATAGAAGTTCAGTTAAAATGATATATTTTTGTTTTCTTTTTATTTATACAAACCAATGAATTATTTGGTTTCATTTATAAAAATATGGTGGTTTTTAGATGTGTTTTCCATTTATGAGTTCTTCAAATTGGCCCCGCCCCGTCAATTTTATTACCCCTGCCACATGCAATTCATTCCCATTTATGAGTTCAAGCATTCATCATTTCTAACTGCATATCCGAAGATCGAAGTTTATTACAAATGTCTATTGTATACACTGTGCTTAGAATCTGAAGGGCCGAATTAGAGGGTCAATTTTATTTGAGGTCTTTGAATCATATGTTTCTTATTGTTGAAGATGTGAAACTTATAACATAAAAGCTGCTATTGTTTACTTTGTGTATTTGAGGTTTTTAATAAGTTACTATTATCACTCATTCATCTAATTTCTCCAATCGTACCACACTATTTTATTTTTTATGATTCTTTTGATTTCATCTCTTTGATTTCAGACGCTATGCAATGGAGGTTAAAGCAAGCACCACTTTATGGAAAATCTTGAAGAGAATGCCCCACTTTGAGAACAGCCCATGTCTCAATTTCTATTTGTCTTTCCCTATTCATAACTACATCAAATCTATTATAGTAGTATGTGAGTCACTAATTAAGCTTTTTTAAATTGCAGATGTTAAAGTTTTCTATTGGTGTTAGTGTTTGCAAAATGAATAGAGCACTAAGCATTTCTATTTGACTTTATGGAAATTGAAAGTGTAGTAGTGGACTTCAAGTGTAGCAAGACTTGATATTGAAGGTATGCTATATAGTATTTGGACATGTTATATAGTTACCATTTTCTTTCTTTTGCTATGATTTTTTGCTCTCATGGTTTTTTCATGAGATTTTTTCTCTTCCCCGTAGCCATGCCTTTGTTAGTTTGTTTGAATGGAAGAGGTCCAATGCGTGTGTAGCTGAAATGCAGACCATGTTTATTCCAAGTTGCTTTTATGATTTACTTTTGTTTTGTGGACTAAATCTTAATGGAAAATTGATTATAATTTGTTTGATGTTGCATTTCTATGAATTTTGGCTCAAGGGAGATGATATTGTTTATTCTGGAGTATCTTTTGAAGAAGTATTGATACCAATAGTAAGCTTAATTTTCATATAGATTATTAGTTTCTTGGCAATGATAGTGATGAAGCTAAGACAGTGATTGCTTTAATTCTTCAAAGGTTTTCTTGCTCCCTTTCCCCTGACTATGAACTTGCACCTGTAAACCACCTCACTTTGCAGCCACAACATGGCCTTCCCATCAATGTCAAACCATTGCAATTGTAATTAATTATTGGCTTCTTGATCACCTCACTCACAGCAGCTATTAGCTACTGCTTTTTATACTAATGTTCTAGTTTGACTTATGGATAATGTGAAGAAATTCAATAATATTTAGGATTACTTATACTTACAGAAAAAGGACAGTTAGAACATTTATTTTTCCTATAATATTTTTAGAGTTTATCTTTTGATTTTTTGATGTGCTTGGAATTGACATTTGGGTCCCTTGTTTGTTCTAATAGGTGTTTATCAAGTTCAAGTAGATGCAGAACAACAGAAGGTTACAGTTTCAGGTAGTGTGGATTCTGCAACTTTGATCAAGAAATTGGCTTAGAAAGCAGAATCAAACTACTCAAAGAGATTGCTTCTGAGAACAATATTATTCTGCAGCTTGAACAAGTTCCAACTGTTATAGATGAGGTAATGCAGCAAAATTTTTACAACAATATTATTGTTTGATCACACTTGTTAAAAATATAGTTAATGAGTTTGTTGTCAATGCAGGAACAAGAAACAAATAAGGAAAAGCAAAAGCAGCAAGAGACTGAGATAAGGGAAGAGGAGCTTCAGAAAGAGGGGATTCTGCCATTGCTGCAGCAAAGACATTTTATGTTGCTCCAGACAACCTCAATGGTTCCTTCAAGTGAAACAAGGTTAATTACTAAATTTGTACATTCATTATACAAGACTTATGGAACAACAATGGCTGGTCCCACCAACTATTGAAACTATTGCACAGAGTATATGCTTCAAAAGCTTGGAATGGAGCCTGCTAAAGTTCCCGAATTATCCCATTCATTATACAAGACTTATGGAACAACAATGGCTGGTCTAAGGGTACTATTTACCTTCTTGCTGATTCCTCACACCCTCAAAAACCAGCACTTTTAAGTTTTTTTAATTAAAAAATCTAATTTTGTAGTGTTTGTTTGAATATTTGGGGATTTTTTTTGATTTGGGTAGGGATAAAAATTTATTGAATTGGATGGTGGATGATTGGGGTTATTTTGCTTTGGTGATTAATAAATTAATTATGTTAATGATAAATTCAGTTGATTGATCCGGTTGATAGGACAGTGGATAGAGACTTGTCTCCTATTCAAGAATTGGGGTTGAAGTTTTCATTCATTTTGTTATTTTTCTGATTTCGACACTTAAGTAACTCCTAGCACATTTATGAAAATATTTCTCATTTTTGAATAGGTGAAAGCTGATGTAGAATCACAAGGTGATTTTGTCATGTCCTTAGCAACTGAAGTTCGAGCGTGGTCTTTCTCCGATATTGAAGACCTTGTTGCCTTTGTGAACTGGCTAGATGAGGAACTTTCCTTCCTGGTATGCCTTTAGATCTCATTGCTCATCATAAGAGAAAATTCATGCAGAATTAATTCTCATTTTCCACATTTTCTTGTAACTTTATGTTTCATGATCAATCTCATTTTTTTTTCCTTATGCAAGGTTGATGAACGAGCTGTTCTGAAGCACTTTGATTGGCCTGAAGGGAAAGAAGATGCACTGATCGGCCAGGTTAGTTAAAACTTATTGGAGACTAAAGGGTGTTTCACTGATGTAGAATTCACTTATTGGAGACTTATTGGATTCTTCCAAGCATTCATTTTATAGCAGGGAAATATATGAAAAGCTGAGAATTATCGTTTGATGTTATGGAATTGCAGATAAGTTTCTCAACTGTTGGCCACATACTTGATGTCATACTTGCACAAAAAACTGCCACAGATAGGTCAGCTGATGAAAAGATAACGAAGAAACAGAAATTGACAACACATCAAGAAGCAGAAGTTCCGACTAATGACATATGCAGAAGAGAGAATCCAGTCTACATTCTGAGCTCCATTCTTGATGTCTTACTACTGAAGAAAGACATAACAAAAAGGTGATATGATTACTTCTGAATCTGAATAACTACCATTCTTGATGTCTTATTATGATATTTAAAATAAATAACTACCTCTTTACTATTTTTGTTGTTCCCTTTTATAAGTTTCGTTATTCTTGACAGGAAGAGATGATGAATGGAATTAACATTAAGCTACTGATAGAGTGCCCAGACTTCCAACGTTGTAGTCACCCGCAACCATATATTTTCTCTGCTTTCTGCTGTTATTAGAGTCTTCTCGAAAAACATTTTCGGGCATATACTTGATATTATGCCTGTTATCGGCAAATCAGCTGTCACACAGGTTTGTTAGTGCTGGTTTTCCCTGTACTGAACTTAGTATATTTTGTGGGCAGAATATCTTTTCTCCCCAACTATGAATTCCCTGTTTCTTTGCTCCAATCATTGCTATTCAGTCGCCAATTTACTGTGAAGAACTTCTTCAGTATATTAGCCATGGTCTCACCATTTATGTGTTTATGTGCCTGTAGGTTGACACTCATTCAAAGCTTGTTTTTGAGAAGCTTTTATCTGCAATTGTTCCTTGTTGGTTGTCTAAGACAGATGATGTGGAAAAATTACTGAAGGTTGGCTTTTTCATGAAATTGCTTTTGGGTATTCATGTCTCTCCTACATGATTGAAAGCAACTCTTTGCATATCCATCTTCTGATATGTTATTTCTTCCTTCAGATTTTTGTAGATATTTTGCCGGATATGGTTGAGCACAGAAGGCTGTCAATTGTTTTGTATCTGCTAAGGTATTTTCTACATCATGATCCTAATGTTGTAACTTAGCCATTGTATTCAGTGTACAAGTATAATATTCAGTTCTATTAGGCAAAGTCTTGATGTAATTTAAATCATGAATTTTATTAAGATCCCAATTGTTTTGTTCTAGTTATTTTCCTGTTGCTAACAGCCTCTGTATAGTGTATACTGCTAGTTTTCCTTGAGAATTTTCAAGGTTAATGTTGAAATCAGAGTTGTTTTGGGAAATTATGCTTGTTTTGAGAAATATATATGTTTTACTCTATTTTGAGAATGCAAGTTGACTAGCACTTGATTGGTTACATTCATTAAGCGTTACTTTACTGATATATGACTCCATGGCCCAATGGATAAGGCGCTGGTCTACGGGACCAGAGATCTGGGTTCGATCCCCAGTGGAGTCGCTTCTTTTTAATGAAAAATTTGTATAACCAGGGTGTATAGATTAAACCAAAATTTAAAAAAAAAAAAAAAAACTTTTAAGGTCAGGCGCAATAATGCTTGACCTTAAATCATACATACGAAGTCAAGCAATAATAAAAGCTTGACCTTAAATCAAACATACGAAGTCAAGCAAGTTTAAGCTTGACTTTAAATCATACTTACGAAGTCAGGCAAGAATAAATGCTTGACTTCGTAAGTATGATTTAAAGTCAAGCATTTATTCTTGCTTGACTTTGTAAGTATGATTTAAAGTCAAGCAATAATAAAAGCTTGACCTTAAATCATACATACGAAGTCAGGCAAGAATAAATGCTTGACTTTAAATCATACATACGAAGTCAGGCAAGAATAAATGCTTGACTTTAAATCATACATACGAAGTCAGGCAAGAATAAATGTTTGACTTTAAAACATACTTACGAAGTCAGGCGCAATAAATGTTTGACTTTAAAACATACTTACGAAGTCAGGCTATCGCTTGACTTTAAAACTCCAGACATACAAAGTCGACTTAATAAAAGTCAAGCGTCCGCCTGACTTTAAATCCCCTTTTCGCCTGACTTTAAATCCCCTTTTTGCACTAGTGCCATATTAGCGGGCAAACATGGACGGGACCTAGGTTCTGGGCTCATGACTTCTCTCCCCTAGTATGCTAACATCTCGAGGTCGTCACCCCATATTTTCATATTTAACTTGGCTACCAAAGCCTCTAATGGAACACCAAGTCCATCAATTAACATTTGTTTGTGTATTCTTTCTCGGTACACATCATACGGTTTGCGTTTATACATAACCTAATATTACTCGTTTTGTACCTTGAAAATAAACGATTCGTGGACTCAAAGTATTCAATTATCATTAGGATAGGTTAAGAAGGGTGTTAGGGAAGGACTGAACCATTTACCTTGAAGAACATAAAAAAAACAGTTTGGGATAGGGCACCCGTTTCAATTGGACACGGGCTGTGTCCATGTTTTTAAAAAAAATTGCAAAATGCAGAATGGGAAAAGGGTACCCGTGTCACTTTGACACGGGGCGTGTCCTGAAAATAGTAGCCAAAATTGCAAGATGCAGAGTTGGACACGGGTACCCATGTCACTTTGACACGGGTACCCGTGTCACTTTGACACGGGTACCCGTGTCACTTTGACACGGGTACCCATGTCACTTTGACACGGGTACCCGTGTCACTTTGACACGGGTACCCGTGTCACTTTGACACGGGCTGTGTCCTGATGACAGTGGCCATTTTCTCAGTTTTTAAAACTCGGTTTTGTGTCATTTTGCTTTCCAAATGGTTCCAATACCGATTCCATAGCATTCCTTACTTAACAACGTTTCATTACAACATCAAAAGATGTACAATCAACAAAAATCAACCAATCATAACAAACAAAACAAGTTTGACAACAAATACGATTTTAACGGTTTTTACACGAAAACATTTCTCGATAACGTACCACAAACCGAAACAACAACTCAACATATAAATCAAAGCCTAAACGGAGTAAGAACTCGCCTTCAAACGGTGAGAACAACGATTGATTCAAAATACAAACTTTTCCCTAAATTCCCAATTTCAACCCTAATCACCAGAAAAGCTTCCAATCACCAAATCTAGCTTCCATCCTCCTTTAATCTACTATGGGCTTGCTTCTAATCCTATATGTACCTTCAAAAACCATCTTGACCTAAAAATCACAACTCATCTCACTCCTCAATCTCACAAATTCGCAACCCAAAGAAAAAGAGAAGAAGGGGATGAACTTACCTAGTGGTGGAGAAATGAAGATGGAAGTGAAGATGATGATGATGATTAGAAACTTATGGTTTGGGTGGGGTTTTCCTTCTCCTCTTCTTCTTCTTCTTCTCCCTTTCTCTTCTTTTCTTCTTTCCCCTCTTCTTTCTTTTTTCTCTTCTCTCCCTCGACTTCTCTTCTTTCTTTTCTTTCTTTCTTTTATTTTTTTTCTTTCTTTTAATAGTCACTTAAGTGTGAGTGAGGGTGTGGTGCTGTCAAATGACCATCATTCCCTTACTCTATTCTCAATTCCCTAATAAACTCACACATCATTCAATATTTAATTTAGCACTCAATTAATAAAATTAAGAAGTGCGATCATACCAGCACTAATGCACCGGATCCCATAAGAACTCCGCAGCTAATCGTTCTTGGGCGAGAGTAGTACTGGGATGGGTGACCTCCTGGGAAGTCCTCGTGTTGCACCTCTTTTTTTAATTTTTTGCGTCAATTTTCTTAGAAAGAGTAAAATAACGGTTTCATACATTTTCTCGACTAGAATTGCTATTTTTTTCCTCCTTGAATTTTCCGGATTTTTTGGGCCAAGAATCGAAGCAAACCGAGTAAGTTGACCCAAAACTTATTTTTTTCTCCTAGCGCCCGAAAAAGGCATGTATACTATTACCGCGCATAACTTAAGAAGTGCGATCATACCAGCACTAATGCACCGAATCCCATCAGAACTCCGCAGTTAAGCGTGCTTGGTCGAAAGTTGTACTGGGATGGGTGACCTCTAGGGATGTCCCCGTGTTGCACCTCTTTTTTTAATTTTTTGCGTCAATTTTCTTAGAAAGAGTAAAATAACGGTTCCATACATTTTCTCGACTAGACATGCTATTTTTGTCCTCCTTGAAATTTTTCGGATATTTTGGGCCAAGAATCGTAGCAAACCGAGTAAGTTGACCCAAAACAGATTTTTTTCTACTAGCGTCGAAAAAAGCTTGGATCCCATCAGAACTCCGAAGTCAAGCGTGCTTGGGCGAGAGTAGTACTGGGATGGGTGACCTCCTGGGAAGTCCTCGTGTTGCACCTCTTTTTTTAATTCTGTGCGTCAGTTTTCTTAGAATGAGTAAAATAACGGTTTCATACATTTTCTCGACGAGACATGCTATTTTTGTCCTCCTTGAATTTTTTCGGATTTTTTGGGCCAAGAATCGGAGCAAACCGAGTAAGTTAACCCAAAACCGATTTTTTTCCACTAGCGCCCGAAAAAGGCCCGGATCCCATCAGAACTTCGCAATGAAGCGTGCTTGGGCGAGAGTAGTACTGGGATGGGTGACCTCCTGGGAAGTCCTCGTGTTGCACCTCTTTTTTTAATTTTTTGTGTCAATTTTCTTAGAAAGAGTAACATAACGGTTTCATACATTTTCTCGACTAGACATGCTATTTTTGTCCTCCTTCAAGTTTTTCGGATTTTTTGGGCCAAGAATCGGAGCAAACCGAGTAAGTTGACCCAAAACCGATTTTTTTCTAGTAGCGCCTAAAAAAGGCATATTACCGCGCATAACTTAACAGGTGTGATCATACCAGCACTAATGCACCGGATCCCATCAGAACTCTGCAGTCAAGCGTGCTTCGGAGAGAGTAGTACATGGATGGGTGACCTCCTGGGAAGTCCTCATGTTGCACCTCTTTTTTTAATTTTTGGCGTCAGTTTTCTTAGAAAGAGTAAAATAATGGTTTCATACATTTTCTCAACTAGACATGCTATTTTTGTCCTCCTTGAAGTTTTTCGGATTTTTGGGGCCAAGAATCGGAGCAAACCTAGTAAGTTGACCAAAAACATGTATACTATTACCGCATATAACTTAACAGTTGCGATCATACCAGCACTAATGCACCGGATCCCATCAGAACTCCGCAGTCAAGCGTGCTTGGGCAAGAGTAGTACTGGGTTGGGTGACCTCTTGGGAAGTCCTCGTGTTGCACCTCCTTTTTTAATGTTTGGCGTCAATTTTCTTAGAAAGACTAAAATAACGGTTTCATTCATTTTCTCGACTAGACAAGCTATTTTTGTCCTCCTTGAAAATTTTTGGATTTTTTGGGCCAAGAATCGGAGCAAACCGAGTAAGTTGACCCACAACTGATTTTTTCTCTCCTACCGCCCAAAAAAGGCATGTATACTATTACCGCGCATAACTTAACAAGTGCGATCATACCAGCACTAATGCACCGGATCCCATCAGAACTCCGCAGCTAATCGTTCTTGGGCGAGAGTAGTACATGGATGGGTGACCTCCTGGGAATTCTTCGTGTTGCACCTCTTTTTTCAATTTTTGGGTCAGTTTTCTTAGAATGAGTAAAATAACGGTTTCATACATTTTCTCGACTAGACATGCTATTTTTGTCCTCCTTGAATTTTTTCGGATTTTTTGGGCCAAGAATCGGAGCAAACTGAGTAAGTTGACCCAGAACCGATTTTTTTCCACTAGCGCCCGAAAAAGGCCCGGATCCCATCAGAACTTCGCAGTCAAGCGTGCTTGGGCGAGAGTAGTACTCGGATGGGTGACCTCCTGGGAAGTCCTCGTGTTGCACCTTTTTTTTAATTTTGTGTCAATTATCTTAGAAAGAGTAACATAACGGTTGCATACATTTTCTCGACTAGACATGCTATTTTTGTCCTCCTTGAAGTTTTTCGGATTTTTTGGGCCAAGAATCGGAGCAAACCGAGTAAGTTGACCCAAAATCGATTTTTTTCTACTAGTGCCCGAAAAAGGCATATTACCGCGCATAACTTAACAGGTGCGATCATACCGGCACCAATGCACCGGATCCCATCAGAACTCCGCAGTCAAGCGTGCTTGGGCGAGAGTAGTACAGGGATGGGTGACTTCCTGGGAAGTCCTCGTGTTGCACCTCTTTTTTTTTATTTTTGGCGTCAGTTTTCTTAGAAAGAGTAAAATATTGGTTTCATACATTTTCAAGACTAGACATGCTATTTTTGTCCTCCTTGAATTTTTCGGATTTTTTGGGCCAAGAATCGGAGCAAACCGAGTAAGTTGACCCAAAACCGATTTTTTTCTCCTAGCGCCCGAAAAAGGCATGTATACTATTACCGCGCATAACTTAAGAAGTGCGATCATACCAGCACTAATGCACCGGATCCCATCAGAACTCCGCAGTTAAGCGTGCTTGGGCAAAAGTTGTATTGGGATGGGTGACCTCTAGGGAAGTCCCCATGTTGCACCTCTTTTTTTAAATTTTTGCGTCAATTTTCTCAGAAAGAGTAAAATAACGGTTCCATACATTTTCTCGACTAGACATGCTATTTTTGTCCTCCTTGAAATTTTTCGGATATTTTGGGTCAAGAATCGTAGAAAACCGAGTAAGTTGACCCAAGACAGACTTTTTTCTACTAACGACGAAAAAGGCTTGGATCCCATCATAACTCCGAAGTCAAGTGTGCTTGGGCGAGAGTAGTACTGGGATGGGTGACCCCCTGGGAAGTCCTCGTGTTGCACCTCTTTTTTTAATTTTGTGCGTCAGTTTTCTTAGAATGAGTAAAATAACGGTTTCATACATTTTCTCGACTAGACATGCTATTTTTGTCCTCCTTGAAATTTTTCGGATATTTTGGGTCAAGAATCGTAGAAAACCGAGTAAGTTGACCCAAGACAGACTTTTTTCTACTAACGACGAAAAAGGCTTGGATCCCATCATAACTCCGAAGTCAAGTGTGCTTGGGCGAGAGTAGTACTGGGATGGGTGACCCCCTGGGAAGTCCTCGTGTTGCACCTCTTTTTTTAATTTTTTGCGTCAGTTTTCTTAGAATGAGTAAAATAACGGTTTCATACATTTTCTCGACTAGACATGCTATTTTTGTCCTCCTTAAAGTTTTTCGGATTTTTTGGGCCAAGAATCGGAGCAAACCGAGTAAGTTGACCCAAAACCGATTTTTTTCCTAGTAGCGCCTGAAAAAGGCATATTAGCGCGCATAACTTAACAGGTGTGATCATACCAGCACTAATGCACCGGATCCCATCAGAACTCTGCAATCAAGCGTGCTTGGGAGAGAGCAGTACAGGGATGGGTGACCTCCTGGGAAATCCTCGTGTTTCACCTCTTTTTTTACTTTTTGGCGTGAGTTTTCTTAGAAAGAGTAAAATAATGGTTTCATACATTTTCTCGACTAGACATGCTATTTTTGTCCTCCTTGAATTTTTTCGGATTTTCTAGGCCGAGAATCGGAGCAAACCTAGTAAGTTGACCAAAAACCGATTTTTTTCTACTAGCGCCCGAATAAGGCATGTATACTATTACCGCGCAGAACTTAACAGGTGCGATCATACCAGCACTGATGCACCGGATCCCGTCAGAACTCCGCAGTTAAGCGTGCTTGGGCGAGAGTAGTACTGGGATGGGTGACCTCTTGGGAAGTCCTCGTGTTGCACCTCCTTTTCTAATGTTTGGCGTCAGTTTTCTAAGAACTTCGCAGTCAAGCGTGCTTGGGCGAGAGTAGTACTGGGATGGGTGGCCTCTTGGGAAGTCCTCGTGTTGCTTCTCTTTTTTTAATTTTTTGTGTAAATTTTCTTAGAAAGAGTAACATAACGGTTGCATACATTTTTTCGACTAGACATGCTATTTTTGTCCTCCTTGAAGTTTTTCGGATTTTTTGGGCCAAGAATCAAAGCAAACCGAGTAAGTTGACCCAAAACCGATTTTTTTCTACTAGTGCCCGAAAAAGGCATATTACCGCGCATAACTTAACAGATGCGATCATATGAGCACCAATGCACCGGATCCCATCAGAACTCCGCAGTCAAGCGTGCTTGGGCGAGAGTAGTACAGGGATGGGCGACCTCCTGGGAAGTCCTCGTGTTGCACCTCTTTTTTTTTATTTTTGGCGTCAGTTTTCTTAGAAAGAGTAAAATAATGGTTTCATACGTTTTCTAGACTAGACATGCTATTTTTGTCCTCCTTGAATTTCTCGGATTTTTTGGGCCAAGAATCGGAGCAAACCGAGTAAGTTGACCAAAAACTGATTTTTTTCTCCTAGCGCCCGAAAAAGGCAGGTA